>JAPQWV010000001.1:32506470-33109180 GCA_027422505.1 Craterostigma plantagineum
TTCACTTAGATGCTGCAAGATGGTTCTCGCTTTATTTGCCTTAATGCCCTCTGCAGAGAAAAGAGAAAATGAATGCAGAAAACTGAAGTATTAAAACGTGAGCCGCCTAAGGCAAGAGGAGAGGGCGAACAAATATGAAAAAGGCTAACCTGGCATGGCATCAAGGACATCATGCATGACGGCAGCACGAAGCTCCAAATCAAAGTGGCTTTCAACACGCTGCTTTGTCACAGTTTTTGCAACCCCTTTGGAGTGGCGTCCTTCAAATTGTCTGGCCAGTAAATTTCCCAACCACCTTTCCAGTAGAGGAACTATTCCGCGGAGAAAGAACAACCATACTCTCCACATAGGAGCCCAAAAACCACAACCAGGACCCTTTCCTACTGGTCCAGTATTGAATCGGTAATAAATCAAATGTTTCAAGTCCTTACACATTCTGATCTGCCGCATAAGTCGGTACTTGTACCGGTACATACCAGTCAATTGACCAACGTGAGAAAAGATATATTGCAACCCATCAGCCAACTGGAATGCATCCACATTCCCCAAACGGAATTGGATATTCGCATCAACAACGAGTTTAGTCAAACGCAAAATTTCACGGCATAGATGGAATGCATTACCAAACCGTGATTTTTTTCGTTCCTTAGTTGTCAGGGTCTTTACAGGTTTCAAGTTAAAATTGTAATCAAGATGGAGATAGTTTAAACTTTTCCTATGGATCAGAAGGTTCAGCATGTTGTATCCCTGCTTACAAACTTGCAACCCAGCTTCAGCCCAATCAAGTTCAGTAGTTTGGAAGAACTTTGTAGCTTGAAGGGACCTGAACAAGTGCTTCTTCTTCTGTGCTTTAGGAGGCCGATGGTGCAGTTCATTCAACACAAAACATTTCAATAGTTTTTGGTAACTGACGCGAACTTTGACTGGATATGATGGAGGACTGCAGAAACACATAAACAAAAATAAACATCACAATGGTAGAGCTTGCTTATAAGAAAAATCGAGAAAAAGAATAAGTACATACCAGTGCTCCTTGTACCATTCAGACACGAGTGGGATATCTTCGGCTCGCCTCGTCCGACCAGAACGTATGTTAAAGGGTCGTGGGGCAAACAAAAGAGAAATACCAGCAGCTGTAGTGTCAGTGTAGAGAGGGGTCTCTGTAAGCAATGTATCAACTCCCTCGGGTAAGATGAAATCTTCATCATCTTCTTCCTCGAGATTCTTTTTATCACGTCTATCTTTGCTCATACTTGTGATGGGGTGAATTAGTGGATCATAATAGTAAGCAGGCAAATCAGGATCCTCGGTTTTTATGTACATGATCATTGGAGTGTGATAGACACCAAGCTTTACCTTTCTGGGCCTGTTGTTGTACAGATGAGGAAATGCAATCCTGTACTCTGTCCTAAGCGGTGATCGGATAATAAGTTTGTTGATATCATTGAATTCATTCCAGTCCTCGTCTCCTTTCTCCATGTCTCGGTACAGAGGCTCAAACTTAGGACCTCCTGAAATGGTTTACGTCATGAGGAAGTAAGCAAAAAAACTGCAAGAATGGGGGAGCGAGAGAGGGACAGAGAAATCGATGACAAAAACAGAAATATCATAAAATTTCGGAGTATACAGATTAAACTCCGATATCTTCAATAAACATTTGCTTGGAGTTTATGCATGTAATAAGCATTTGAATAATAAGACGAAATGGTAGGCAGAAAGAAAAAAATAGGTGAAAAAATACCAGGTATACACATATTCAGAGCTTTGGCTGTGAAGAAAGACTCCATGTCAAAAAGATAGAAGTAATTGCGATCAATCAGATCAGACAGCAGCTGCCCAGCAAGACGGTGAAGCGTAGCCATAATTGGGAGTGAGAGATGCCATTTACGATAGCTAGGCCCATTGATGAGCTTCGTCTTGACAAGAGGCTTATGATCATAGAACCAAGTATAAACAGCAGAATCTTCCTCCTCGTCCATTTCTAGCTGTATAGGCTCCAGAGGATCCACATCAAGCAGATTATCAGCATAATCCAGTGGAGGTTCTTCATCATCAAATGGTGGGAACCGCATTCTCTTAAAATGACGTCTGTCTCGCTTTTCTCTTCGCACTGATCCACATAGTACCCCACTGCAATGATTACACCATTTTCATGAGTCTGGATTAATAGATGGAATCTAGCAGGAAGGGAAATAGAAGAATATGTAACTTCAGGGCTACATACCTGCGCCAAATAAATTGGTTCAACGACCCAAGGTATCTCATTTACAAATGTAATTGCCCCCGTGATGTGATACAAAACCTTCACTTCACGGACCTTTAGAACATAGCAGAAGAACATTATTACAAAATCAGCACAGAAACAAAAAAAAAAAGATACGAAAAATCCGTTAATGAAATTCAAGTACCTGCTCCCAGGGCATGGGCATATTTTCAAGAAGTTTGTATACCGCATGAGGAACAAACTTAAGAGCTCCAAGATACACACGTTTATCATGGCCGTATTTCTTCGATGTCATGTCGCCATGGTCTCTGCTCATCGGTACAATGAAAACTATCAGAAATCGAAATGCTAAACACATAACAACATAAGATAACTGTATCATCACTCAGGCCAACAACCAACACGCATACATTTATCTGCCGGTTCCCGTTACTACAAAGCCTCCGTCCGAAGTCATAATACATAAAACGTCGAAGACAACTTATCATCTCCGATAGAAGTCCTAGACATCATTAACACACAAACTGTACAAATTAACTGAGTTAAAACGGAAACGAACCTGATAATCTTCCTGACATGTTCAGGAGGCATGTCCTCCTTCTGCGTCTCAACGAATCCGAACTTCCTCTTATCACCATACCGCTTGCTGTTCAACTGCATCCACTTCCTCGCCCTCTCGTCAAGCTGCGACTCGGTAGGCACCACCGTGTACGACGGGGGAGGCGGAATCGGAGGCGGAGGTCCAGTCGTCCCCGGCGGAGCAGGATTCGCCATACCACTCTCGGCGCTCGTGTGGCTGTTCCACATCTCCGGATTACTGTTATACATTGTGGCTACAAGGTAATAACTACACTTTCTAAAACCCTAGGGCTTGCGAGTCTGATTTGAACAGAATTGGGGATTTCAACTTCGGAGAGGGTTTAGCGTCGTTGCTCCCCTTCGATCGTTCGAAGAGAATACGATCCGATTTGGGGATGGGCCGACGTTTATATAGCATGTGTTGGTAGTTTCTGAGACGGTTAATGGAAACCGACCCGTTCTGTTTATTGGGCCTGAAGGTAATGGGCTTTAAAATGTGTTCGCGGGCTTCACTTATACATATAAACAAAAATCACAAAGACAGGAATATCAAAATAAAATGTGAGTATATGTGAAAAATTGGGTGGTTTTAATTATTTCACCGTGTCAACCTTATTTTTCACTCATCTCATCCATCGATCAAGCACGACACGTAGATCAACATCACAGATGGAATTTTAAGATGTTGAGTATATTTTAAATCTTATGTCTATATGATCTTTATTCTTAGAATCTTAACCTATGTATTGTTAGGCTTTTTTAGACCCGAAACCAATGATTGCGATCATAGCCAAAAATTAAAAAGGTAAAGTGAAAAAAGCGCATTATTCTATTTCATGATTCACAATCATTGGATTGTAATGCTTACTACCTAAAATAATTCTTTGAATTTACTATTGTTAGACCATATGAAATAAACAAAAAACAATGGGTTCATTAATTTACGTCTATATCTCGAATTTAAGTACATCGTATATACGCATTAAATATATAACAATATGGAGATAGGTGTGCATGACTGTTGATCAGTTACTATGTGGTGGGGGCCGATACCTGAGTTAATAATCTTGCAATCATGCTAAAAGATAATTGCACAAAAAATAAAATAAAAATAACAAATAGTTGTAAAATTGCACCACGCGTGCGCTTAAACAGTGTTTGTACCTTTGTCTTCGTGGGTCCATTATTTGACGTGAAATGAAAAATTCAATCAAATCTTTTATTACGTGTGGATAAAGATGCGCACGCATTTATTGCAATCTTAAATGCTAATTACGGGAATTAAATTAAAATAATGGACAAAAATTGATGTATTTCCTTCGATTCAGACATGGATTTTAAGGATGATGAGTTGATAAGGATAATGAGATCGTTGATCGTTGACAGTATCTTACTGACAAGTAATCCGTATCTTCTTAGTAACGTAAAAGTCTCGATATGTGGCGGATAAAGAAATAAGCAAACTCAAATCATTACTTTTATTAACTAACATGCGGTATAAAAGACACAAGTCGCTACAAAACAAAGCATTTGAAAAGAAAGTACGTATTATCAAGATCACATATTCACATGTATCATCATATAGCTTTTTTTTTAACAAATACTATATATAAGGGGTATTTTCATTTCAAGCTCCCATAACTATCCTTTAGGATTCAGGCCATCTTGGCAAAAATTTAGTTTAAGGACCCATTTTATGCAGTACAACTCCATTGCTCTTACATACCGATATGTTGAAATTATGTACCACAAAACCATAATCATACCAATTTATGATCATCTGATACCAGTTTATTTTCTGCAGTACCACTTTATTGCTCTGACATAGTTGAAAATTTGTAACACAAAAAGATCATTTTATACCAATTCATATATCTTTCATACCACTTTTTTACACCACATGGTCATTTAACCTAAAAAATTCTGAAACAGGGCATGAATTCGAAATCAAACCCTTAACGGGGCCTGATTTCGAATTGACCCTATATATAATGAAGACAAATTGGTCTATAAATAACACCATCTCCGATGAGTTGGATTTTCATAGTGACATGTAATTATCACTGAAAAACAACTATCCGAATCAGATAAACTAAAGAAAAAAAAAAGGATCAAGAAATATAAAGATCCCATTAAAGTCTTGTTTCTTGCGTATTAGAATACGAAGATGCTTGCATCAGAGAATGGCCTAAGAGATGATACGAGGTTGAAGGGCATTTCCAACGCCATTAGAGTTGTCCCAAACTTCCCTAAAGCAGGTGCATAATAATCTGATACTATTGCTTCTTTTTTTGTGTGTGTGTGTAATATGTTTTGATCTGAGTAAGTAAAATGAGTTCTTTTTTTTTTTTTCTCAGGGATTATGTTTCAAGACATAACTGGGCTTGTATCTGATCACAAGGCTTTCAAGGACACTGTTGACATCTTTGCCGAGAGATATAAGGCCATGGACATATCTGCCGTTGCTGGTAATAAAAATATATTATTTATTATTTGCATTTTGTGATGAATTGATTGGAACAATATGTGTAGGAATCGAAGCTAGAGGATTCATCTTTGCTCCGTCGATTGCGTTAGCCATAGGTGCGAAGTTCATTCCACTTCGAAAACCTGGGAAACTTCCTGGTATGTATGGATCAAAGCAACCCTTTCGGATTTTATCCAACTTTTTCCTCAAGAACTTCAAAATATTTTGAGCAGGCGAAGTTATTTCTGAAACGTACGAGCTTGAATATGGTAAAGATTGTTTGGAAATGAGAGTGGACGCCGTTAAATTTGGGGAACGAACGGTGGTTATCGACGACGTGGTGGCTACTGGCGGCACACTTTCTGCCGCCGTAAGGCTTCTAGGTGAGGCTACTTTTGTAATTTCAGTCAATCGATAGGAAAAAAAAATGGGAACTTTACAAAGATTCAGTCTTTTTTTTTTTTTTTTTTTACTGCTGGGCGTAGAATGTGTAGGAGCGAATGTGGTCGAATGCGCATGCGTTATCGGATTACCCGATGATCAGGTATTGGTAAAGTTCACTTTTTTATATTTGTAAGTTTTCTATCAAATGATTTAGGTTGATTCAAAAAGTTCATATATTTTTTATATTCTATATACGTACAGGGGCATCAAAGGTTGAATGGAAAATCTCTATACATTTTGGTCGGTCCACGTTATCAATACGATGTTTGACCTCTATATATGTATATATATATATGTATGTATTGTATTTCTTCAAGAACGTCGAATTTATTCGTTGCTGGAATTGAAGAGATTGATGCTAGTGAGATGAACCCTTTTCGAAGTCTGCCGAGTAATAATAATGATTGATGCGATTAAATGTAACGGGACTTCTACATTTCTACAATCAAGGGTTGTATGTGTTGATTGAAATGCAAGGTAAAGTTATCATTTTTACTGTATGCAAGGGTCTTTCTCCTATGCTACTTCAACAAATTCGTAAGGAATGGGTCCGACCCGTCATAAACGGGTCTCATGGAGCTTGGAGAACTGAAATGATTCGAATGTCACGAGAGATCCGTTTTCTTTTTCTAATGTCAGTGAAATTCTGAACCCAGTGAAATGAATTGAAAACTCAGACTACAAAGAGCTATTAATACGCTCGCTGTAATCTTCCGTAATCTTCTGAACCCAATGCAAACATATATAGTGAAATGCACGTCTTAACTTAACATCGACAAAGATAAAACACTTTATTCATATTCTCCATAGTCATAAAACCTGAAATGCCATAAGAAAAAAACGGGGAAAAAACGAGCGATCAAAGGGAGAGATCGGCCAAGTCGAACGTCCTTGAAACAGCCTTGCACCAAGATTCCACCTTCTTCTTCCTCGACTCTTCGCCTATTACGGGTCGAAAAGTCACCGCTTCCTTCATCTTTTCTCCCGAAGAGAAAACCTCGTCCTCTGTCCAAACGCCAACGGCCAGCCCAGCAGCATAAGCAGCTCCAAGAGCAGTCGTCTCTATATCCGCGGGTCGAACCACAGGCGTGCCCAACAAATCAGCCTTCAACCAATACGTATATTACAAACAAATGAAATTGCTCCTACGATTTTCTTCGATAGGTTTTACGATCGAACAAAGACGAAACAGTTACCTGAATCTGCATCAGAAGATTGTTCACAGTAGCCCCACCGTCGACCCTAAGCAAGAACTCCCCCTTATCGTTCTTAGCCTCTCCCTTCTCGCCAGAATCCTTGTGCATAGAATCAAGAACGTCCTTCACCTGAAAGCACATACTCTCAAGAACGGCCCTAGCGATATGGGATTTATTAGTAAACCTCGTGATCCCAATGCAAACTCCTCTAGCATCGTCGCGCCACCAAGGAGCGAACAGCCCGTTGAAAGCTGGCACGAAATAAACCCCGCCTGACGAATCGACCTGCAAGGCCAGTTCTTCGATCTCACTGGCAGTTTTGATTATCCCGAGGCTGTCCCTCAGCCACTGAACTGCTGCGCCAGCGATGGCTATGGACCCTTCTAATGCGTAGTTGGTTGGAGCTTTTGGGCCCAGTTTGTAGGCTAGGGTTGTTAGTAAACCGTGGTTCGATTTTACCAACTCTTCTCCGGTGTTTAGGAGTATGAAAGCGCCTGTGCCATAAGTGCTCTTCGCCTCGCCTTTTCGGCATGCCTGTCCAACCATAGCAGCGTGCTGGTCGCCGAGACAGCCTGAGATTGGGATCCCTGTAATAGGCCAGCCTTTGGCTATGTTTCCTATGACTTCGGAGTTGCTTATGATCTTAGGTAGTATTTCGGCGGGGATTTTTAGAGTGTCCAAGATGGTTTTGTCCCATTGGAGAGTTTTGAGGTTCATCAGCATAGTTCTCGAAGCATTGGACACGTCAGTGACGTGTAAACCGTTTTGTTTTCCTCCCGTTAGGTTCCAAATGAGCCATGTGTCTATGGTTCCGAAAAGGGCGTCTCCTTTCTTCACTGCTTCCTTGACGGAAGCGACGTTTTCCAACAGCCAAATCAGCTTTAATGCGCTGAAGTATGTGCTTATGGGCAAGCCACACGTTTCAACAAAGTGGGTCCTTCCGCCGGACAGTTCTTTCTCCAACTTTCTGAGTAGGAAACGGAAGATTGCTTAATCAACAACCATTATCCGTTCGGGCATTTTGTCGAACAGGTGACATGTAAACATTTTTTGAAGAGATGGGGGAATAAGTACCTGCAGATCGAGCTAGTGCGAACATCCATCCAAACAATGGCATTGTGAAGGGGCAAACCAGTGGACTTGCTCCACACGACAGTTGTCTCCCTCTGATTGGTCAATCCTATAGCTTTCAGTCCACTGTCGACGTTGTGCCCCGACGCAGTAGCCTTGTCGAGAGCCTTAGCTAAGCACAGCCTCACACTCTCCAGGATTTCGACAGGATCATGCTCGACCCAGCTGATATAGAACGTAAAAGAAGAGGCCATCAACAAATTACGATTATTCACGGAATCACGCAGAAAAGATTCGATAACATCATCGAAGATTGAAATCTTAAGGAAAACGGAAACATACGATCAGATATTCAGGACACACGAATCATCGACGGCAGCGATGGAGCTCAATACATTAGCAAAAACGGATTCAGTAATAATCATAGAAATACGAAACAAAAATACCCCGATTGCGGGTAGAATTGAGTGAATTCAACTTGGTGAGATCCGATGGGCTTCGCTTGGCGATCGTATATGATGAATCTGGTGCTGGTCGTGCCTTGATCGATGGAACCAATGAACACGTCTTCTTCTCCAGACATTTTTTCTTCCTTCCCTCTAACGAATTATTGTTAGCTGAAGATAATATTAAGGCGAGTTAGTTGAGAGAGTATATAAAGTCAACGAATGAGATAGGAAGTTTTTTTCGTAGCCTCGGGGATAACGAGGATGATGATTGCCTTTCCATTTCCGATAATGCATATGACAACGCAAGTTGTAAATATATACTTATTATATAAACCTATCGAGGATTTATTGCTCTCTTTTATTTATTAACTGGATAACATATGACGAGTTGTACGAAGTCTTCGTCGCGATGACGCTACCTTCCAAAATATCTAAAATATTGGATTCAAAATCAATATATTCGAAAACGACTTAAATAAAGAATATGTTTCCTTCCTTAATTCGTGTTAAAGGTAGTTTTGAATTGGTATGAAATGGTTGGCAAGTAGATATTCGGGGAAATTAGGTGATCCATTCTCCTATTTTTACGACAGTTGCATTTTTTTAGGAACCCAAAAAAAAAGTAATCGAATTCTATAAAAAAAAACTGGGCTTCTGTGAATATGGGCTCGTTCCAATGATCTTACAATCCATGTAAAAAACTCGCTTCACTTATGACATACGAGGGGAACAAAAGAATTAAGTTTACTACATATGATTATGGGGTTAAGCCGAACTATTTCAGTTTCAGATGAACTGCGAACAAAGAAAAAAAAAATCCTACTTCCAATACCTTCTTCACAAAAGACACTGCGTAGTCATATGGTTTGGTTAGACACTTCTATTTCTAAAGAAAAGTTACCCTTATTATATCATAAGTATATATTCTACACGACTCTATATAACTCCACACAGCAGTTCAGCGTTGGCATCGTCTTCCAAAGGGATATTCAGATCAGGGATCACGAATATCTCGCCTGGCTTAAACTCAGCGTTTTTACGAGGGCATTGATCCGAGGAAGAATGCTGCTGCAATGAAGCTCCATGGTTGATCGATTGATGTTGGTTCTACGTTAAAAAGAAGAAGTGCCATTTCTTCTTAGTTTTTAGCAGAAATGTGTGTCTATAAAGGGCAGGCAAATCAAGAACCTAAAATTTTTTACCTTCATTCTCTTCAAATTCTCATTTGTAGCCCACTGTTTCTCCAGGTTAAGGCGCAATGCCTCGATTTCCTTTTTACAATCAAGCGACGAAATCTCAGTAAAACCGAGTCGAATCATTACAAAAGGGCTTACGTTAAGAGAAGGAAAAAAAGAAGTTTAATATACCCTTCTCAGTTCTATTCCTTCCTTGGCCAGGGAGCTCTCTTCGCACTTGAGTTCTGCTAATGTCTGCAAATGGAGGAGAAAAGGGGATAAAGTTTACGAATATACAGACGTAATATGACGAAACGTGCTTATATTTTGCGCATACGAACCTTCCTCTTTCTCGATTTTTTTGACACAGCTTTCTCGCCGTCCTCATTAACCTGAACGATTATTTGAACGACAACAAACCAAATGTTTAATCTCAGGTAAGCTAAGGAAAGTAACAAGAAGCAAAAATGAGCCCACAAATCGATCTTACTGTTATCATCTAGAACTTATAAACACAAATGAAGTATTTCTTGATGAGTTTAGTCAAAGGAACCAATCAGTTTAATTAGTTGAAGATGTTGGTTATTTGGCGATATGCGACAGGTTAGTAATATTTAGTTTGGTGACGAACAGAAAGAAAGAATCGCCTATAAATAATAAATAGTCAGCATTTGTCATTAAGAAAGGCAAACCCCCATTAAACAATAGCAACTCTTCACCGAACGACCCACGAAATTACGCCACGCCTCAACAAAGGGAAACCCCACTAAGCCCACACACATGAATTGACCAAAGTAGCCTTATTGGACAGCTATGGATTGGGTTATGGTTGGTCTGAATCGAAGTAAACAAATGATTTTTCCTTGCTACTAATCGCAAGAAAGCCTGACTTAGAGGGTTAGAACTCGACTCAATGTAATAAACATGGTGGAAATGATTTCTTCGAAACCCCGAATCGATAGTTAAGGAATTGACACATAACTGCCCCACTAAAGAACCCTTTTTTATTACAATTAAACAGATACTAACTTCATATACGAACGACGTGAGAAGAGCTGTGTTATCGTGTGTGAGAAAAAGGTAAGTCATTCATTAACTCTGCGGGCGACAGACCATGCGCGTCCGAATAAAGAAGCATTGTTTTATCTAACAAAAAGAATTCCAAGAAAAAAGAAAAAAAAATATTTTTTTAATGTCAGGAAAATTTCATTCTTTAAGAAAAGTGCAGAAACTCCCGCAGTACCCACATCAGTAAAGAACCAGATCGGCAAAGGGCAGTTTCGTCAAACCAAGAAAAACGGTGGGCATGGCCGGTGAAGAAAACAAGGACAAACGTAGACTTTCCCTGACAGTAGCAGTTAATTAGCCATACTCCACAGGGGCAACGTCGTCATTTCAATCCGAACCGATGCAAAAGATCCATCGGACAATCGACGGCCATCCATCGAAGAAGAAAAGTCACGTGCGGACAAAGCTTACGAGACACTCAACCCAGCGAACAGTCACGTGCGCAAGTCGTTGCACAAAAAAAGCGTAGATATGCGTTTTGTTACCTTAGATCTCTCAGGGTAGGAAACTCCGCTGACGCCGGCGCGAGCTCGACTGGACTCGTCGGAACCGTCTTGGCTCGTGCCGGCGCTCAACGACAGCGGCGTGGTCGGGCTGGCGCGGAGGTGACGGCTAGCTTTCTTAGACGGCGAGTCGTTCTGCGGCGGCGGAGGTCTCGACCTGCGTTGACGACGAACGGTCCAGTTCAACGGACCGACGGCGGTGGTCGTCGTCGGCTGCTGCTGACTCAAACCGCCGATCCCGACGAGGAGATCGGCGACGACGCAGTCGTCTGATAAGGCGGCTCGAACCCACGGTTCGTCGAGTTGACTCATGGTGGCTCGCCTGCTACTTAATTAGGAGTATGGAGATTTTTATTTGTTGAGAGAGAGAGAGAGAGATGATAGGGCGTCACTGTGTTTATCTATCTATATATATGGAGATGTGTGTTTGTGTGTGTGTGTGTGTGCGTGTAAATCTGTCGTTGATGTGTGTGTATTGTAATACATTTATTGGATGTGAATAAATAGGGAAGGTCCAAAGTCATGAGACATGAGCGTCATTCTAGCTTTATTATCTTTGAAAAATACGGACACGTGTATTCATATTTGGTAAATTAAAAGAAAAACGAAAATAAATACTATATTCTCACTTGTTTGGATAAACGTAGATAAGTGATTGCATTAATTGTTATTTAATCTTGTAACATTTCTTGAAAATGTAAGGTATTTATTGAGTTTTTGTGATTTTAGGCAACGTTGCCTAAAAATGTATACTAATCGCAAGAAAAAACAAAATACATGAATGAATATGGGCATGGTTTATTTTATATAAATTCAAAATACATGTGTGTTTGTGTGTGAAGCAACGCCTAGTATTATGTAATATGCGTGTTATGGTGGTGGGGTAGGGTGGGTGGCTTTTGTGGTGGTGTTTGGAAGAAGATGGACTTAAAATTATTTTCCATTTTTTTTATATTCATTAATATTTGGCATTATTCGTGTTTATGACATAAAGATGACTTGTTTGAAGTACGTGGGCATGCATGACCCTTACCTTTTTATCATTCCACTGTATGCTAAAAGGAGAATTAAATACAATTGAACTTACATTTAGGAAAGCAATGAGAAAAAGCAGGCAACGAACTCTCACGTTCAAAGCGGATTTGTGGGAATAATAACATTTGAATTGCTCCCTCTTTAATCATGGTAAATATTTAATAAAAAGACGGGTTTTTATTCAAAATTATGACAATAATAATTACTACAATTTGAAATCATTACCCACATTCCAAAAGTACCACGTGAACGCTGTAGATTCCTTGCACTCAACCCTTTTTTGTTCAAAACTATATTACAGACAAAAAAAGACTAATTGTTCAACTATCTTGGACCGAAGCCTTTTACAATTGGGCTTACCTGTTTTGGGCTAGGCCATATATGTGCCTTTACAGACCAAGTGAATATTCCTTTACACTTAAAACAACATAGTAAAAACTGCAAGGAATCTAACGTTGGCATTTCTTCAAGAAAATAATCGATTTTTTTGTTTATATTGCCATCGGCCAAAATACTGCCATAATTTCCTAAGCTATGCGCCACAGTAACCCTCGTCGCCTAGCCATTGCCGAAGTTAGAGAAGAAAAAGACATCGAAAAGAATAAGTTCCTTGGCACTATATAACTACAAAGTCGTTCTTACACAGTAAAATTTCTGTAAACTACAAGAAAAAAGGGAAAGAAGAGAAGAAAGCACAGCACTCTCCCTCTTTCTCTCTTTGTAATTAATGGATTCCATTTCTGGGTGGTTCTGCAATAGCAGCACCAAGAACCTCTTCGTCAAGATAGTTCACCCGGGCGGGCACGTGGAGCTCCACGACCGACCCGTTTTGGCGTCGGAGCTGCTAGGCCGAAACCCTAAATGCTGCGTGGCCTATCCCACGGTCTTCCACCAGCCAGACGACATCGTTTCGCCGGACACCATTCTCCTCCTTGGTCGGAAATACTACGTCGTCCCCATAAACACCATCAGAAAACTTCAGATGAGGCGGCGGCGGACTTCCATGCGCGGAGGTGCTGCGAACGGCGGCGGCGGCGGCGGCGTTCACGACGATGTGAAGGCCGGCGACGATGATTCGTCGGGTTGTTGGCTGTTTAAGAACAACTGTACTGCGTCGAATAAGAACGGCGGAGAAAATGGACGCTTGAAGAGAATGAGCAGTAATAATAACAGCTGTGAGAGCTCAGGCGAGGATGTAAGGAGATCGAGCGGTAGTTACAGCGCCGCCGCGTCTTCGCCGAGAGGTGGTGCTGTAAGTAACGGTTTTCATTCGCCGGGGAGATTGTCTTTGGCGTCGAGCGTTGAGAATTGGCAGCCTGGCCTTGAAAGCATCAATGAGGATTAAAATCAATTGAGAACAATAGTATCAAGATGATGATATATCTTGTTTTTATATGCATGATTTGAAGTATTTAACATATTTCTAGAGATGGAATATATTACCGAAAAATAGCGCAGATAATGTATTGTGCTTCTTGGTTGCTAGTCTCCTACGTAGTACAATCTGCACATTTTTAGGCCCAAATAATGGGTTTCGACCCTGACCCGATTATAAGCCCGTATTAGATGCGGTTCGGTTCTACCCTACCCGAATTTTCTTTTTCTCAAACGAGAAAAAAGGGAAAAATGGAGAACGGCGACGATTGGCTGGCGAGGGACAAAGCCTACCACGTCATCTTCTGCTTCGTCGTCTCCATCATATTCTCAACGCTCGCCGGTTACAGCCGCTACGCATTCATCCGACGCCGCCGCGTTTGGATCGGGTCGATCGCCTCTTTCTTCGCCGGCGCAGCCAAGGAGATCGCCGACGAGTTCGGGTACTTCAGATCAGCCGGAGCTTCCTTCAAGGACGCGGTGGCTGACTTGGCTGGGATCCTCCTCGCCGCCGCCGTGCTCGCTTTCTTCAGTCGAAGGGCTTCTGTATCGGATCAGACACGGATATCTGAGATGGTTTGAGTTAAGGATAGACCTTTTTTTCCTTGGGGTTTCTAATCAGTGGTACAATTTCTTCCATACGTCACTGATTTGCTCGGACACGAAGAATGTAGCGACGAAACTTCTTCACCTTGTCTGAGAGACTCGAAAATTCATGAAGAAAAAAGGGCAAATCTTACAGCTAGCTTCTCTTGTTTAATTCCTTGCTTAGTTTCCTTTTGGGTACATTCGTTTGAATTTCTTTTATGTGATGTTTTTTTAATATTAATAATTTACATATATCTTCTTTTTTTACTATATCGCCCTACTACTACCGATCTCTTTAAATCGTGGAAAAAGGATAAGCAAACATACACTCAAGAATCAGCAAACAGCAATGGTGTTACAATCATGTACCCACAAATTATCCCCGCTTTGTATTTTCAGACCGTTCACCAAACCCTCGTGGAACCCTTTCCTACACCAATTTAGCCGACGGCGCCAGAACCTCGTCAGAGCGTTCTCCACAGCTGCGGCGGCGCAAGCCATCGCTACCAACGCCACGGAGGAGAAGAAAGGTGTCAGCTTTATGAAATTTATTTTCTTCTAGTAGCTAAATTGAATTGATCAATCAAGCGTTGAATACGATAGTTATTCTGAGCTGAATTTGATTTACAGTAATTTTGCTATGTACTTTTTTTTTTTACTCTTAGCTCTTTGTTCTTTTTTTCTTGGGTAGCTGCGAAGGGGAACCAATGGAGAGCGGCTATTGATTTGAAGTGGATAAAGGAAAACAAAGAGATTGTTGCCCAGAATATCAAGAACCGGAAATCAAGTGCTGATCTTGAGCTTGTGCTTGAGCTGTACGCCAAGTTACTGAATGTTCAAAAGGTCAGGTTTTTGAATAATGCTTTCATTGATTTTGAAATTGCAGCATTTATTTGCTCTTGCTCTGCGTTTTCGAAAAAGTTTATTTGGGTTGATAATCTGTTCTTTTTATTAGTAAACTTAGCGTCTGAATTCAATTTTCTCCTTCTTCGTATTATCCATATCGCAGGAAGTTGAGAGGCTTCGTGCAGAGAGGAATATAGTCGCCAACAAGATGAAGGGGAAATTAGAACCATCAGAGCGCCAGAAACTAGTAGAAGAAGGTTGCCTATCATGTTCTTACATGTTAAAAGGATTTCCTTTTTCAAGTGCTAACAACGCAGTAGTTTGTTTGCTCAAGCTTTAGTTTTTCAAATTCAGGTAAGAATCTCAAAGATGGGCTTGTCACCCTCGAGGAAGATCTCGTCATGCTCACAGATGAGCTCCAACAAGAAGCACAAAGCGTACCGAACATGACTCATCCCGACGTCCCAGTAGGTGGCGAAGATTGTTCTGTCATAAGAAAAGTGGTAATTTTTTAGTTGTTATTGGCTTCACTTGTGTATGGAAAATTTCAAGTTTGCTGTTCCACAATTTTTCTTTTATTTCGTTGTCTTACTTTTACAACTGTTTTGTATAGGTCGGTAAGCCTCGTGAGTATAGCTTTCGTGTCAAAGATCATGTCGAGCTTGGGAAGAGTCTAGATTTGTTCGATTTTGACGCCGCTGCTGAGGTACTCTTTCTAGCCAAAGGTACTAATTTTTTCTCGTTTTCTGATAGGAAAAAAGGAAGGGATTAAAAGGAGGAAAATCACTGTAAAAGATGCACCTATATTTTCTGGAAAAAACGCAATTCAATCCTCACTTTTGCAGGTAAGCGGGTCGAAATTCTACTATTTGAAGAACGAAGCTGTTTTGTTGGAGATGGGGCTCGTAAACTGGGCTTTGTCTGAAGTCATGAGAAGGGGATTCACACCCCTCACAACGCCAGAAATCGTTCGATCCTCTGTGGTTGAGAAGTGCGGTTTTCAACCCCGAGGAACCAATACTCAGGTCAATCAATAATCTTGATCCTTGAAGCAACTTCTATTCTTCATTACTTTAAATTTCAAGATGTGGATCCTAACAAACGTAGCATAACTGACAGGTTTACTCAATCGAAGGCACCGATCAATGCCTCATAGGCACTGCCGAGATTCCAGTGGGAGGAATTCACATGGACTCCATCGTCCCCGACTCAGCTTTACCTTTGAAGTACGTCGCTTTCTCCCATTGCTTTCGCACCGAAGCTGGCGCGGCGGGCGCTGCAACTAGGTACAGCGTTTGCTATTTTCTTGCAGAAAAAAGTTACAATCTTGACCGATGTTTTTCTTCTTTATATTATTCTTTCTCTCAGGGGCCTTTACAGAGTCCATCAATTCAGCAAGGTGGAGATGTTCGTCCTTTGCAGGCCAGACGAAAGCGATCGATTCCACCAAGAGCTCATTGAAATCGAAGAATCCCTCTTTACCTCTTTGGGGCTTCATTTTAAGTGCGTACGTTTCCTCTGTTACCATAAACTAACGTCTCTTAAACGCCTCTTACGTTGTTACCGTTTCTTCCACAGAACGTTGGACATGGCTACTGAAGATTTAGGCGCGCCAGCTTATCGTAAGTTCGACGTGGAGGCTTGGATGCCCGGGCTAGGACGGTTTGGCGAAGTAATACGATATATTTTTCTTTCCCAAGTCGAACTATTGATTCGAATGTCCTATTTTTTTTTTGTTTGAACACAGATATCAAGTGCTTCTAACTGTACGGACTACCAAAGTAGAAGGCTGGGCATTAGATTTCGGCCCGAAGTACTTCAGACGTCGTCATCGAATAGTCCTACGAAAAAGGGCGGTGGAAGTAAGGGCACGACTCAGTTCGTACACACGCTAAACGCCACGGCGTGTGCTGTCCCAAGAATGATCGTATGCTTGCTAGAAAACTACCAGCAAGAAGACGGGTCGGTTGTCATACCCGACCCGTTAAGGCCTTTCATGGGCGGGCTTGAAGTTATCTTAGCTAAACGCTAGTAGAGCTGATGATGATGATGGCGTAGTGTTGAATTCGATTTTTTTTTCCTAATACGTTCTTTTTTTTACTGCAGTCCTATTTCTCAGTCCTGCTGTGGTAATTGATTGCTTTGACTTGTGCCCTGTTATTTTCTTGTGCTGACATGGCTTGATATTACAGACTAAAGTAAATCGTTGATGTATCGAAAGTTTGAATTTTTGTCGAGACAAAAGAATCAAATCTTTGAAGTGTTGTAGCTCACTTTACTGCGACACAACATGGGCGGAGGAGAGGCCTTTACTACTTTCAAGAAATGAAGACTATCTATCGACTGTCGATTGCTTTCTTCAATTAGTTGTTATCTCTTATTGCAGCACATGAGATAACGTGTAACATGGCCACGTTCGAATCCCTATGCATTTGTTTTCTTCTTACCAACTACGATAAAATTCCAGAAAAAAAGTTGTCAAATGACGATGACGAAAGCGGTGTGAGTAGGTTACAGCAGCCATGTGAAGACAAGACTTTCCAACCTTTTTTTCCTGGAAAATTTCTCTGATGTCATAAAAGATAGTTGCATCGTGCTTTGAGCCCATGAGAAAATGGAGGATGCAAATAAGTCAAAAATAGTTGCGTATGCACTGTAGGAGAGATCGATCATCTTGCGTTAATCTATACTTCTGTTCATTTCTTGAGCTTTATAAGATGAAGATGTGTTTTGGAAATAATGTATGATAGAAATTCGTGATATGGTAAAAGAACAGGAAAAAAGAGGAAAATTTATCATCGACAAAAATTCTTTAACACCGCCACCTCACAATCTCACACGATAAGACACAAAGCAACGTCCACAAAAACTCAGACTGCTAAAAAACAAAAATGGCGCCAATCGGTGGGCCCCACATACGTCAAATGGGCCCACATTTTTTTAGAATTTTCGGTCGTAGGCCCATCGAGGCCTGTTTCTAGTTGACTCATCAGGACCGTCCAATATTTAATCTCGACCGTCCGTCTTATGCAACGGCAATCTGGACCGTACGATTCGATATTAGCTCTCTACATTCATCGTATGATTTTTTTTTTTTTTTTTTTTTTTCGAAACGATAGCTTGCATTAATAACAAAGATACAGGGCTAAATAGCCCAAGGGGTCTCACCGGTACATCGTTAACCGGGAGAACAAAGGCTCACAAAGGAGCAAAACAGTCCCACAAGGGGAAACAAACACTCCCAGCATGGGAGAAAATGGTCCACAACGGACAAAAAAACCGACAGAAAACAAAACACCATTATCTACTACCAAGAACTAAAGAACCTATAACAGAAAAAGCGGTTAGGCTAAATCTACGATACTCTTCACTTTGACCTGGTCTTCGACTTCTGGGTTTTGTTTTCATCGGACTGAAGGCTCCACAAGGGAGAAAAGGCTCCCGACCCAAGGGACGGGAGAAACGAGATCCCACTACGGGACGCTCAAGGAAAGCGAACTGGGACAGTCGATGGCGGACACCGGCCCAATGTTAGAGGATGGAGAGACGGTGGAGTAAGACGAGGGGGCTGACGGGCGGGCGGACAGCGGGCGGGCTGATGGGCGGGCGGGCTGGCGTCGATTGGACGGCAGACATCTTCCTGCGACAGCGGGCAGAGGGCGGCGGACAGCAGCGGGCAGTGGGCGTCGACACTGGAGGGTGCCGTCGATGGATTGACGCAAGATATATATATATATATAAATATATATATATATTTAAAAATAAGAGAAAGCTGAAAAAAGAAAAAGTAAAAGGGCACTGACGCAAGCAACTTTAGCTGTTTGTTGAGCCACACTCACCTCACAACACTGCACTGCACTGACGCAATTTTCGCGGGGTTTTCTCTTCGCCAGGGCTGAAGATTATGTGCTTCGAGCAGTTCTGTTCTGTTCATATCTCTGACCACTGCCTTCGGATTCCAAGAGCAATTTGATCACTTTGTCTTCTTACGATGTAAGTTCGTCTCTCTCTGTGCATTTACACGTATGTATTATTTCGTTCTTTCGTCATCGCTACCTGCGTTTTTAACTGATTGTTTTACTTGACACACTCCGTTTATCTGCATTTTCCGTTCCGTGATTAATGATTCCCAATAATGCGAGTTTTGCAGCGTTTTGCCTACCGTGTTTGTGTTAATTCTGTTAGGATCTTTCTTATTTTCAAGTTTTTAGTGATTATTGATCATTTAATTTGATGTTCTTAGTGAAAAGAAAAAAAACGTGTAGTTTAGGTTTAGCTTGCTTTGGTTGTTCGAACGATTTGGTTTTTCCGTTTGGGGAAAAAAAATGTTGCTTGCACAACTCTCGGGCCAACTGGGTTTGTTTGGATGCAGAAATATGTATTTTTTTCTTATTCATATCTGCAATTTCTAGTTGTTACGTCAAAACCAACGGGGAACATAAACAACTTGAGGTTAATCATAGGTGAAATGAATTGCCTTAGTTAAAAGACTTTGATCACGTTTGCACAATTACTAGCGACTAATGTTAACAACTTTCTTCAGAATTACATGCTGGTAGAGTAATACAATTCTATCTACCATGCTGAAGCTTGGTCTTGATAATGCTGAAATCTCTGGGGACGCTAGGCAGAGGCATGTTATGGGAAAGGGGAAGATGTCAGGAGAACGTCAGAGCATAGATGGTGCTAAAGAGAAATTTTCGATACCGAAGTCAGGGCAAAGTTTATTTTTCCAGAGCAAGAACCAAATTGGGCATCCAACTGGCAAGATGTATGTCGATCCAAAATGTTTATTCAGACCTAAGTCTGGCATCAATCCGATCTTACATCCTAGATCTTCGCAACGGGATGGTCGTTCATCAGTCGTGCATAGTGCATGTAACAATGAAGAACTGGTCATGCATATGTCCAATGTACCCAGTTTTCTCCAACGAGTGGAGAAGGAAGATAGCGTTCAAGAGAAGGCTCTGAATTTTGGAGTTCTTGATTGGAAGAAGTTGGAGACGTGGAAGTATAACGAACGAATGCCTAAAATATTTCCCAAGAAAAAACCATTGAGCAGTAATTCCCTCTCTTCACCTTTGGCGCAACCTAAGATGAGCCCGAACTTGAGAAAGCATTCATCACCACAGAATGTTCTGAATCCCGGGATTCACGATTTGGGGAAGCAGCACTTGATGAATGCTCCTCATTATTTGTCTCCCAATAGACAGCCGACTTCAACTCCCTCTAGTTCGCAACTTAATTCATTGGTGAAAGAAAGAAGCAGTCTTTTTCCGCCGGAGAAGAAATGTAGAGATGGTATTAAGTCTAAAGAAAAGGAACCATGTAATCGAAAGTCTCAATCTTCATGGAAGAGCTCCGTGGATAAACCTCGTCAGAATTGTAAGTTGGTTGACAAAGGTTTTTCGGACAGCTGCGGGAAGAACAATTTAGAAAGCCATATGCTGTCCAAAAAGGTAGCTTTATCATCGGAACGGCGCTTCAACCATAAGCTTTCTTCATCTTCACAAGAAAATTCCAAGATGACTCTGACCGGCGAGGAAATGTGTACTGCTGAACATCGTCCAACGGAGTCTCAAAAGATTTCAGTCTTAGCAGTACCCAAACATTCGCGAGAGGGTAGTTTTTCAGGGAGTTCTCAGGTTACTGAATCTGCGACATATCTTGACGAGCAATTGGCAGAAGCAATAAGGAATAAGCTGCATGATTTTTTTTCTCCCCAAGAACTTTGCGCTGAAGAACTCATTTCTAGTACTCGACATTCGTGTCCTTTGCCATCACGTGTTACAACAGATAAGAAGCCCGTGATTAATCAGAGATTTGGAAAGAAGGGGGACAAAAATTCAGGCCCAATTGCGAGTTCTGTCAAACCAAAGAGATCTGAAGGTAAAACCTCGATGATGCATGAGAAAACTACCCCCCATCATCCAGCGTCAGTTGATGTCCGACCCAGTGAGAAAGGAAGTTATCTATCGCCTTCTCGATTTAGATTTAACCTTGGAAAGATGAGCAGAAGTTTTAGCTTTAAGGAAAACTCAGTCATTCCTCAAATGAAATCTACAAACACTAGCGTCCGATCTGGTCCTGTGAAGCCTGAAGTTTCTCGTGGCATGGATGGCGTTGAAGGAAAAAGAGATAACAGCAAAGGGAGATCCAGCCCATTGAGGAGATTACTTGACCCATTGCTGAAGCACAGAGTAGCTCAGTCTAGTACAAGTGAAACTTCTCGGTCATCGAAGGGAAGACCAAATTTCATGACTTTCATGACAACCTCCTCGAAAAGACAATCTCAAGATAGTAAGAAGAAGCCAGGAGTTACAGTGCACCATGCTCTTGTGCAATTCACTCTGAAAAACGGCCTCTGTTTCTTCGAATTCGTGGTCGACGATAAAAACGATATGCTAGCAGCTGCTGTGAATAGATCTCCAACAACCGAAAAAGGCGACCCCTGCTTGATATACACGTTCTACTCCGTTAATGAGGTTAGAAAGAAGAACACGAATTGGATGAGCCACGGGTCAAAGGATAAAAGTGGAAACCTCGGCTATAACGCCGTCGGTCAGATGATTATGTCTACCTCTGATCATTCGGATACTTTGGAATGCATTCTCTACCGTGCTGCTTCAGGGCAGGCCAAGAACGAGAAAACACCTGAATCCGAATCTATAGCCAACACAGAAATCGCAGCTGTTGTTGTAAGATACTCGAACAAAAGCACAACCCACGAGGCACGAGAAGATGAAAATTTCAACGAAGCAGCACTCATCCTTCCCGGCGTCGGCGGTGGCCATGGCATGCCGGTTAAAGGAATGCCAACGTCTTTAATCAGCCGATGGAAATCCAATGGCACGTGTGATTGTGGAGGTTGGGACGTTGGCTGCAAGCTGAGAATCCTCACTGATTGTAAGAACGAAAGCAATTTCGGCCCATCATCGACTCCCGTCTCCACCGTTCGCCTATTTCAACAGGTAGATTCTAAATTTCGATTTTTTTTTGCGGTACATAAGAGTTGATTGTGAATTCTCTTACAGGGCGAGAAAGAAAAGAGAGATCATCCTCTTCTCAGCTTGGAGCCTCTAAACAATGGCTACTACTCTGTTTCCCTTGATGCATCGATTTCTTTCTTAGAGGCATTTGCGACGAGCGTGGCGCACATTACTTGCCGTGAATTTCCAGAACTCGTTGCTGCTAAATTACACAGCGCAGATAATCAGAAGGCGAACGAATCAAATGCATTCCAAGGAGGAAAAATCCCTGGAAATTACGTCGCGTGCCCGCCCCTCTCACCATCTGGGAGGATCTAAAAGCCTCGCGCCAGCGATGCTAAGTATATTATTCACCAATTGTTATATTATTAACCTTAAAATTGTGTAAAGAAAGAGATGTGCTTGTAATTGTAAACCATTTTCGACTAGCTCGGCTTTCAACAATGCCTGGAAATAGTACCAGCATCCTTTCCATTCCATTGCACGATATTAGGTATTAGTCCGAACTCCGTTTAAATTGATCCTTCATTTTGTTTTTTTTTTTTTAAGGCAAAATGCGTACAGCGACACCAAAACGATCATATCTCTAGATAAAGAATTTTCATTACATTACACGATCTTTGCTTCTTCTTACGATGGTATATTGAAATGGAAGAGCCAAGAAATGACGAAGGCAAACACCATACAAGCAAGAAGAAAATTAAGAAATCGATGTCCATTCAAGCAGCTTCGAGCCTCTGTCGTCTGAGCGCCTGAGGAGGCTATAGCAGCAGCGCTCGCAGCTATATCATCTCCGGCGCCGGCGCCATTGAACTCGTGGACAACGTGCGACGACTCAATGTCGTTGGGACCGACGACGTTTCTTACCATCGAATTGCAAATCTCACAGATCCTGAAGACGAACAAAACGTGCAGGAAAAAAGTTCGATAAAATGCCAGAAAATGGGAATCAATAGACGAACTGAAAGGAGACTAACTTGTTTCCTTTGATCTTGAACCATGTCTCAGCACAGTGTTTATGGGCCGCAGCCAAATCGTCCTTACATGAGCAGCCAAGCTCAATAGCTATTCCACAACCTGGGCTCGAACTAACCAAGCTCAAATGACAAATTCTGCAGTCCCTTTCTATTTCAACGCTGCTCTTCAAACGGTGGTGGACGTTCTTTTCTAAGTCCACGCCTTCGGAAACTGAAGAAGCCCTCGTAGGATCCAAACCCTCTTCAGCATCGTAGTTGGAGATAATATCGCCATCAGCCGTGGAGTAGAACTCGTTAGAATTGGAGGAAGCTTCCCCATCAGCATCTGAGAAGCAGACGCTTGCCTCGTCTTCCTCCTCCTCCGTCGCCGCCGTCTCGCCGGTGGTGGCGCCGACTAAGTCTGCGGCGGGTCTACGGCTGCACCCGCATTCTAAATCTATCACGTGGTGGGGCATTTCTAAAGTAGCTGACATATTTGAAGGCGGCCTAGAAAGTGAAAAAAGTAGAAGAAAGATTCTAAAGGGCCTTGTTCTTGGCCTTCAAGGTCGTAACTTTCGTGCACTTCGGTAGATATTTTGAGCTTGGAAAGGCTCAAGATTAGGTCTTGCGAGAACCCATAAGTTCTTTTCTTTATTTTCTGACTGCAAAAAGCGCAAAGGTAATATTTATGGAGTTAGAGGATGGTGTAATTATGTGTGTTTGTGTTTGTGTGTGTGTGTTGGATTAGGTGAATCTTTCTCCAACTCCCCATGTAAGTGCTTCCATTGGTTCTATTTTCGGACAAACAAGCACATGCATATGGAGCAAACCGTATGTGTTTTTTTAGTGTCAAGTGGAAATGGTGAGGAGAAATTGAGGTGCAAGGATTAATGAAGACAATAGTCCTAAGAATTCATGAGGGGAAGGGAGAATCAAGAATAAAGTAGCTACATATGCATGTGTACATTGAAATGTAACAGCATCATTTTCTATTTCTTACACTACAACACTACCATATGGATGAGTCACGACAAGGATTCATAATTGACCGCTGGAGGGCCCCTCACCTCTTACATTTCTGAATCTTTTGTTCTTTCTTCTCTTTGCGTGAGAAGTTCAATTCAACAATACAGGGAAAAAAAGGAAAAGGAAAAGGTAATAGTAACGCAAAAAACTAGTATTTATTCACGAGGATCATTAATGGGTAATCAAATCCCATAGACGGAAGAAAGCAAACATGTGAAAAATGCAAAGAAACATGATGCCAGAGTAATTTTCATGTCATTTCCACGTCAAAAGGCCAACATATCACCAAGGATTAAGCAAAGAATATCGTCTTTTTGCTCATCTTTTGTCTTGGTTTTGAGCCTTCTTTATGACTGACTGTCTTTTTTAGGATAAATTATATAGGAAATATAAACTAGTCGAAAATTGATGGAGTATTAATACAAACAAGAAAACAACCTAAACCGAAACCCAATAGACAAAAACGGTAATGAAAAGAAACTGATTAACAGAAGAAAGAAGAGTTGGGACGGCGTAACTTTACAGTGAGATGTCAACGGATCATATAATAGAATTGGCTACCAAACATTAGGTAGCAGTTTTGATGATACGATTCGATGGATGTATATGCTTAGTTTCTCACATGGGAATGGACAGTGTTTTGTAAGAAGTAATCAGTAGGCCCTTTTTCAACTACAAACAAGGCAGATTGCACATACAATGAACATGGGCACTGTCTTTTTCTTGCTACTCCTTCGCTACATGTATGTCGCAAAATTGCTGATTGGGACACTTCTTTCCAAGATTTTTCATCACATCACAACTTGTATGTAATAACCATTGCGTTTTTTTGTTCTTTTTATTCTCCCCTTTTTTTCTTTGGGCAAATAATATCTACATGCAAAGAAATGGATCGTGACAAACGATGTGAGATTCCTATGGATCCAAATGTGTAATTCGTGTAAACCTGACCCAACACATTTATCGGTTTTAAGACAAATGCTAGTCCATTCAAGACCAACGAATGGCCCAATTTCAATATAATGGGCCGTCTTTCTAAGCCCAAGAAGTTCTGATATTATTTCACAGTAATCCTCTATGTCTAACATTATATCATTCGGATCATTGAAAGATCAGCATTTATCCTAAACAAGTACTTCTCGCACACACTATGCGTGTGCTTCGAATTTGATTACATTTTACGTTATTCTTAATTTTGAGATTTATTTTTTAATATCAAATGGGTGAAATAAATTTTTAACTATATAAATGAAAAACTGATGTTTATATAGTGTATAATAAATAAAAAATGTTAAAGTAACATGAAAAATATTAAAGTAATTAAATAAAAAAATGGATCAAATTGCAAATAAATATGACAATCTAAATTTGCCAGTTTATATCCACCACACACCCTTTATCTATACTATTATATAAATGGTGTGGGAATGGCTATAAATTGCCACATTTGGTTTGTCATATTTATTAGTAATTTAGCCCATCTATTTTTATTTAGTTACTTTAATAATTTTCATGTTACTTTTATATTTTTTATTTATTATACTTACATCCCATAAACATTATTTTTCTTTTATATAGTTATTATTATATTTCATTAATTTGACAATAAATAATAATATAAAAATTAAGAGCAACATAAATATATTAAGTCATATGTACACGCGAAAATACTAGTACAATAGGGCTTTTTAATTAAAATAGGGGAATTTGAACCCAAATTAGCTAAAATAGGGTTAATTTGGTGGAAATTAATAAAATCGAGTGAAACGCGGCTATTAACTGCGACGACGCAACCATTGCCCGCGACGCTGACGTGGAAATTAATAACCATCGCGAAAATACAGGTGGGCCCGGCTGGGCCCGCATGTGGCCCGCGTCGCACTTATTGGACGCGTCGTCGCGGTTAATAGGTGCGACGTTTGACCCAGACACAGTAACACCCACCACTAAACCCACTAACGACCCACTACGACCACTAACGACCCACTAACGACGGCCCATACGATAATGGGTCACCGACGCGTTTAATGGAGGCGTCGTCGCGGCTATTGCCCGCGACGTCGCGTTTAATAAACGCGGCTTTTTCCCCTATTTAAAGCCGCTCAATTTTCGAAATTCAATTCATACAATTTCATACATATCCAATATGGTGTCTAGAAAAATTCAAGTAGTTGTTTATTATGGCGGTGAAATCATACACGGGTCAAACACCATACAGTATAGTCTTCAACCCATCGGTTATCGACGAATTCGTCGCGATACCAATTTCGAGCAATTTCTTAGTATGCTGTACGACATGACTTCTGTCGACAGCAATGCTTTCTTTTTAATCGAACGAGTACTATCAACACTCACAACTGTATCATAATCTCCTGCTATTGTCTAGTGATGCCGACCTGGCATACTTCTTGGCATACATCGAGGTCTTTGTCGAGGCAACCGAGATCGTTCAGTCCGAGCGCAACGTATATCCTCCCGACGAGTACACGAATCCCGCGCCGAGCTTTTCGTTTCCTGACATTGCTTCAGTTACTGAAGGATTGACGAATATTTCGTTTGCCCCTAACGAAGATATACCTTCGAGCAGCCGTTGCGTTCCTATTAGTTCGACGGTGGCGCAGCCTGAGATCGATCACGACGCCGTCCAAGATGACGTCAGTGACTCTGAAGCCGATGACGAGGGTGGGGCACTAGACGATTTGCCAGATCCCGCAAATGCCGATGATGAAAATGACGATGAACCAATGCCAAGTGAGCTAGAAGAGAATAGAGCATTATACCAGTCGGTGCCGTTTAATACCTCTTATCAAATGGCTCCCACAGAAGAGGGCAAAACTGGTGGTGATTTTTACGACACGGACGATCCCGCATTTTACGTAGGTATGACGTTTAATAGCAAAGAACAATTAAAATGTGCTGTTAACGATTACCATTTGAGGGTTGTTAGACGTGAGTACCACGTGACCGAAAGTAACAGAACTGCATGGAGCGTGAGATGCAACCACAACGACGATTATAACTGGACACTGCGAGCAGTCTTCAAACCGAGAAATTTTTTTTGGAAGGTGACGAGATACGGTGGACCGCACACATGCTTCACGCACGAGTTGGCCAGCACCCATCGTAATGTTTCGCGTACTGAAATCGCGAGAATATTAATCCAAACGGTAAAGAACGACCCACAGTATTTACCTAAAAACGTGCAACAGCTCGTAAAAGATACCTTTGGGTACGATATTCCGTACATTCAAGCATGGCATGGACTCAAGCGAGCAAAAGAGATTGTTTATGGTACTTGGGAAACGTCAATCCAACAGCTTCCTATATTCATGAAAGCGTTGCAACGATACAACCCCGGAACGGTGGTGAAGTGGTGGCATCTTCAAGACATGTCTGGAGTGAAAAATTCGGATATGTATTTTGGGCATTCAGACCTTGCATTGACGGCTTCAAGCATTGTCGTAGAGTGGTCTGTGTCAACGGTACGCACTTGTATTCGAAGTACAAGCATAAAATGTTGATTGCATGTGCACTCGATGCAAATCAGAAAATTTTTCCACTTGCGTTTGCCATCGTTGATGGGGAGGAAAGCTTACATTCTTGGAGATGGTTCTTGAACTTGCTCAATGTTCATGTATTGGAGGGACAAGGGGTATGCCTAATTTTAGATCGCCATCCAGGTATTTTCAATTAAAAATAGATCAAGTTGTTGGTTTTTTATTTTTTACTAAAATAAGTTTATGTTACCTACGAACTGTACTGCAGGTTTACTGTCCGCAGTAGAACAGCTCGACGCTTATAGGTCTCCAAACGGCGTGCATCGTTATTGTTTGCGTCACGTCATCTCAAATTTTAACAAAGAGTTCAAAGACAGTGACCTAAAGAAATTGTGCCACAGAGCAGGGATGGCGCATACGGTTGGAAAATTCGAACGGATAATGGAGCATCTTAAGAGTCTACGCAAAGAATGCTACGATTGGTTGCGCGCTATTGATCGAGAAAAGTGGACATTTGCTTACGATGGTGGGCTTAGGTGTGGTTCAATGACGACGAACATCTCAGAAGCACTTAACGGTGTCTTCAAAGGGGCTCGCTTACTGCCTCCAAAAGCAATAGTCGACTTCAGCTTCCATCGGTGTTCCGCATACTTTCGTGATAGGTACCAACAGTCAGCTGCGGCGATGCAGAGTTCTGAAATCGAATGGTCTCCTTATGCGTGGAGGATGTATAGTGACTGGTCAAATGCCTCGTTCGGCCATTTTGTAACTGCATTTGACCCGCGAGCACAAACAGCAGAGGTTATACTTCGTCATCGGTGACTCAAAGAAAACACGTGGTGAACATTCAAGGAAGAACGTGCACTTGTGGAAAATGGGACCAACATTTCATTCCATGTTCTCATGCGCAGGCAGCGTGCCGCCAATGGAATGTTAGTAGCACACAGTTCATTGCTCCTTTCTACAGTAAAGTAGCATATTTTCAGTCATATCAGGGAACGTTTTATCCACTGCATGACGAGCGACATTGGGAGCCTGCTGATTTTTTGCTTGTCCATAATGAAGACCAACGTGAAAGAAGAGGACCGGGTAGGCCAAAGACAACTCGTATTCGCAGGATCAGGGCAGCTCAAGTCGGAGACAAAGTCAGAGAGGACGTGGGCGTTGATTGTCGGCTTCGATGTTGGTTGATGTAGTTAGTCGTTGTATCTGTTGTTTGATGTAGTATGTCGTTGTACCTGTTTAAGTATTTGGAAGTAATTTTAAATTTAAATTAACGACTAAAAAAGTTGCTAGAAATATAATATAAAAACATATCGCAAACAAAACAGCAAGAAACACAAATAAAGTTCTACAGTTGTCCCAATTAGATAAAAAAATACAGAAAATAAAAACTAAGGTATATAATGCCCTCCTGTGCCACATCTACGTGGTCGTCTATCCCTGCTCAGGGCGACGACGTCGCTGCTGGGGTCGCGGCAGTGTCTCCTGCACAAATGGCTGATACGGAGGCGTGGCCTCGTCGTCGTCATCATCATCATCAGCATCGCCGTAGCCGAGATCAAACCCCGGCGGTGTAAAGTAACTACCATCCCCGTACTGTGACGTACGACCACGTGAAGACGACGGGCCAGGGTCATGCGTCCGACCACGCGAAGACGACGGGACACTCATGTGTGTCGAGGGGACATCAGCGTACGACATATGTCTTCGCTGTCGTCTGTCAAGGAAAAGACCCTGCATCTGATGTATGAGGTCCAATCCTCCATCCATATCTCCTCCTGTAAGTATCACCTCGGCCCTATCGACGTGCTGTGCCTAATAGGTAAAAATTAACGTCTTAAATGACACGTCCAAAATAAAATAAAAACCAAAAGAATGACAGGTAACTAACCATAACGTCGATAAATGCACTATCTCCCATCTGGAATCCTCGGTTCATGTGGATCGTCGATGGAGAGATGTAACGACGGGTGACCCTCCAGTACCATGGATAGTAATCTGGAGTGCACTGCGCACCACCAACTATCTCCATCGCACCGACTATCCTCTCGTAGCGAGACACCCACAAGGCTTCGTACTGCTCGTGGAAGGCCCGCCAATCCCTTCCCGCGACGTTACGTGTACTGTGTCGATGAAGATCAGCGTCGAGCTGTCTCGGACGTTGCGGGACGGACTGAACCATCCCGAACTGTCGTAGCACGCGATCGGGATAGTGCCACTCAACTATGTTATAGAAGATGAGTGGACACGACGATCGAACGCATGCTGGTCGAGAGTCGGCTCTCAACGCCCTAATCTCTGGTGCCTGATCGTCGTAGGGTGCCCAGACGAACTGCTCCCAAGACATGCTATCGATCGACTCACGAATCGCACGCAAATTCGAGTGCGTCGATGTCGTATGATCGAAAAGCGCATTCCACCTGAAATAAAAAAATATAAATATTTAAATATAAAATATATTAAAAAAAATAAATAATTTTAGGAACAAAATATTAAATATTTTAGTAAAAACTACGTAAAATATATTAAATTAAAAAAACAGAATATGTATTAAATATATTAAATATTTTAATAAAAAATACCCTACCTCGCAGCATGTGCCGGCATGGGCAACTGAATTCCATCTTCTTCGGTGGGCATCATCCGCACTCGCGGACGGAGAATAACGGGCTGCACAGGTAATATACGAATCCATGCCCATACCTACACAAAATTTAAATTAGTATGTATACACATCAAGATAATTCAATTACACAAACTAACGCACCTGAAGCAACCGTAGAGCTCCACCAATGTTCATCTTCTGACGCTGACACGAAGTACATAGCTCTCTGTACAAGAAAGCCAGCACGGCACTGCCCCAACTGTACGTGTGCACGGCGTCTATGTCTTCGAGCAACGGGAGTAAGGTCATGGACGTCGAGCTGCCGCTGGAGTCGGGGAACAAAACTGATCCCATGAGTAATAGCGCATATGCACGTGCCCGCTGATCGACCTCATAATCTGAGCTGTGATCATCGATCTCGTTGGCTTCTAGCCAGTCTGCAAATTTCCTCAGCGACACCTTCGTCCCGGTGTACGCCCCCACAGCAGGTCTGTAACCAGTCAGCTCCTCCAAGTACTCGAGTCACTGATCCTGCGTCCTGTGCTGGATAACACCACTGACCGAGTGACCATCCACGGGAAGTCCCCACAGCACACCGACGTCCTCAAGAGTGACGGTGGCCTCACCCACAGGCAAGTGGAACGTATGCGTCTCCTTCCTCCACCTCTCTACGAGGGCCGTGATCAAGTGTGGATCTAACTTCTGAGATCCACAACTATACACACCGTAGAAGGACATAGTATCCAACCTCTCCAGAACACGACCGTGCAACCGCACCGGTCGTGAAAGCTTACCCCATACGACACTCTCCAAACCCCTAACGGTCAAAGGCGTGTCGAGGGCACCATCGGCGTTGGATAGTACATCGTTACAACGATGACTATCCTGGAATATCAGAAGTGATCTGTCGATCGGACCGTAATATTCGTACGTATCCATCCTAAATTAGCATTTCAAAGTCAATATCGCAACAAATAACAATAAACAAACACATAAATTGACTTATGTACTAACAATCGAATCAAATAACCTAAAAACCCTAATTTCAAATTAGGGTTCTAAATTAGGGAAAATTTCTAAATCGAACCAATTATCTAAAATTAACGTGTTAAATCAACATACTAAGCAACCCATAATATCTAGAGCATAAATTATACCAAAACACAAACATAAACGCAAGTATTCGACGAAATCTAACGAAACATCAAAAACAAGATTTAAACAAATTAGGAATTTCATACCAAACGAAGCTTAATTGACGACGACGAGGAATAACGGATCTATCACTCTTTGAAATCGCGCAACAATCGCCCACAAAAATCGCCGGAGGAATCGAGGAGAGGAGGAGAAGAAATGAGGAAGAAAAGAGGTGTCGCGGCTTTATTCATCGCGTCGTCGCGGGCATTAAGCGCGACGACGCGTCCACTAGCCGCGACGCCCAGTTAATTGGGCCGTAAGTCGGCCCAACTGATCTTTTACGGAAACGGCCCTCCAAAAGCCCGATTTAGCCCGCGTTAAGCCCGATTGAGCCCGCGTTAGCCCTCGTCGCATTTAATGGGTGCGACGTCGCGGCCATTGCCCGCGTTTCGCTGTTAATAGACGCGTTTCGCTCGATTTTATTAATTTCCACCAAATTAACCCTATTTTAGCTAATTTGGGTTCAAATTCCCCTATTTTAATTAAAAAGCCAGTACAATAGAGTAGATTTTCGGACACCTAGTTATTTTTGGTTACGTTACTCGTCTCAATTCTCAAATGATAAATTGCACTGGTAAAATAAATTCCGGACGGGGGAACTGAATCAAATTCCGTCATTATTCCCTTGGAAAAATAATATAATAATGATAACAAGAGGTAATAAAAAAGCAAAACTAAAGACTCATGATCAATTATATATCAACGCTCGAAATATACGACGAAAATATTAAAACCATATAATAAATTAAAAAGACGCTGGCGCCGGCGCAGGGGCAAACATATCCGCCGTCGACGATAGAACGCTTCCGACTGGACTCTCCGCCTCAGATACGCCGCCGCTGCTGCTGAACAGCTCGAGCATCGATCTGTGTGGGTTCGACTTCTGCTTCTCACACAGCGCCGGCAGATACACGCCTTCGCCGGCGGCGAGGTTGAAGTAAAGGTCGACGATGTTGGGGCAGTTCTGATAGCACGCCGGCGAGCACAGGCGCTGGGAAAACTCCGGCGAGAGGAAGGCGTCGGACGATATCCCGACGGAGCCACGGTCGGCGCCGCAAGAGCTCACGCACTGATCTGTCTCTATGTGCCCAGACAGCCTCTCGGCGACAACCTCGGACGTTTTGCAAGTGTATTGGAACAAATCGTTTTGCTCGTTCTTGTAGTTTTCCAACACGCATCTCTTGCCCGAAGAAGCCACGGCGAATGAACACAGATTCGTCGGCAAGTTTTCGCAGATTATCTCAGCTGTAACGTAACGAATTCATCAGCAAATAAGTTAGAAAAGTATATATATATACATATATATTAAGTGTTGTGTGTTGTGTTTTGATGCATGTTATTACAAACCTAGAGTTCCTTGGACGAGGATTGAGCAAGCAAGGAGGATCAACAATGGTGATTTCATTGAAGAAGATGAAGAAGAAGACATCATTATTCTTTTCTTTGATGAAGGGTTTTCTTGGTGATGCAGAAATCTTTATTATGTGGAGAAGGAAGAGCGATGGATGGAATATCAAAGGGTTTTCCTTTCCTTTTCTTTGGATGGAAGTGTGTGCCTTTGAGGGGCTTGTTTAAATAGGGTGGAGACATGGGCTTAATTACATTTAATTTTAATTAAAAAAAAAACATATTAGTGATGACGAAGATGGTAGGAAGCTTGACAGTTCTTCGATGCGGTGGGCTCCACGCGTGTTTGTTCTATTAATAGTATTGTCAATGATTTTGTTAATTTATTGAATACACACTCTATGTACATATTGCAAGTTTACATTGAGCAAAGACCGACTCACGATGTGATTTTATCGCATGTTGTTAATTTAAAATAGGGTTTAATGGTCGTGAAAATTAGGCATGAAGTTTACAGTTGACGAGAAAACGTGTTGGAAACGTCCAATGAGTTTGAAATTCTTACATTTGGAAGATTCTCTATTGTCATTGACATGGTCTCAAGCGGCTTAATTAATAAACGCGTGTGAATTACGAAAGAACATTTCACATACTATTTTACGTAATGGGAAGACTTTTGTTTCATTTTTACTCCCCTAGTTCATAATTTAAGTTTCAGAAAAACATTATTTCAGATTGCATGGTTATGATTTGACGAATTATTGCATTTAATCGACAAAAAAAAGGAAACTTAAATCCATTGCATCAGTGTTGACGAAAATTAGTTTCGGAAAGTAAACCACTTCAATTCATATTTTTCTAACGTTGAATTGGAATTATATATGTTCAGCCGTCGTTCGCCCCGAATATCAAGTCAACCGACATCATGCCATCCAATTACATTATATTAAGAAAATTACCATGAAAAATCTCGAAGTACTAATGATGGTTGTATTATTACCTAATAAAAAAGGAAGAGAAAAAGTCGAATATCAGTTCAGTTCCAATTACATACGACTTTTTAAGTTCATGATTCAACCCGCAATAAGATGAAATAAAGAAGAAACTACGATAACTCTTGCGCAATAACTTGGATCAATCATGTCTTGAAACTCACGTACGCAGAAACGAAAAACCTGGCCTTTGATCAACACTTACGAACGAAATTTCAGATCAAGAATTATGCCCACTACGGAATATAACAATGGATCCTTACCGAAGAAGTTGTTCACTATGAAAAAAGAGGTAAACAAACAAGCCAATGTACGTATAATCACAGCCGTATTCTCTTACCAATACATTACCTTACAAAGCTTTTTCTTCACTCTTTTCACCCTCATTTGTACCTTCCTCTTTCACAGCAGTTGCTGGCGTAGAATCCATCAAACTAGCAGCTATCGCAGCTTTCAAATCCTCATCTTCATCATCATCGTCTAACAACAAACTATCACCTTCGCTATGCAGTCGATCGCTAGCCCCAGAAGCCAAACTGCTCGACTTGAGGATTCTCTCTGCATCTTCGGGCAATAGCCACTGACCATATCCACTCGAGGCTTCAGAAGAAGTAAGGGCGCACTCTTTAGGAAAGTTACCCCTCACCAAGAAGATACTCCACCCAGAGCTCTTCAAAGAATCGAGGTAAGCAGAGAGGTAGAACTTGGATAGGTGCTCGGGCGCTGCGTAGAGGCTATTGAAATTGTACCACTCTCCGTTCACTTTTCTGATGCAGAACCAATGATCTTGCAAATGGCAGATAAATGCGTTTTCGAGTTCAGGGTCTATCTGCGCTGGCTCGGCCACGGGGCTATCGAGAGGAATTACCTGCAAATCCCATACTTCCAAAGCTTTTTGCAAAACCTGCGGAAAAAAGGTTTATCAAAGAATCAAATTCGATGTCACAAGACACTTTAGATAGGCAAATATCCAGTTATTTTGGGGCTTCTGCAGCAGCATCAGCGAATACTGAAATAGATTCCTATGCAATCACATACAATCTCTAACTCTATCAACTAAGTAAAAGATTGTAATCATGCGAAACCTGGATGCTGAAGTTTCCATCGAGGGAGACGTTGTGGGAGAGTTCTGGGGTGTAATCGCCGGTAGCCGAGCCCATCATAACTTGCCTCTCCGATTGGTCTAAATCAGACGCCAAGGCGGCGAAATCGAACTCGGAGAAGAAAGGCCCCTGCAGCACGGTGTTGACACAGTGAACCGCGCAAAGCTTCGACTCCTGTACCTCGTGGTACAACATCCCGCCATTACTCGCCGCCGCAGCTCCTTCGCTCATCCTTGTGCCAAAATCAGACTCTCTCTCTCTCTCTCTCTCCCTCTCCCTATCTGGGTAGAATAGAACCCTAGAATTGATTGCAGCTGTTAAGCAATAACTTGAAGGACGAAGGTAATCTTTGATACTTGGAAAGCTGTTGAAAAAGGAAGTTTGGCACGGAGTTTTCGGATCAGGGACACATGGCGTTTTTATTTTATATATTGTTTTATTTGACGCTAGCGAATTTATATTGGGCTCATCGATTATTATATGGGCCTAAGCCCAAACCTATTGATTGCATAAATCGCTGGTGGTAACGGCGAAGACTTGTTGAATAGAATTGGGAAAAGGAGGAACCATTGACTTGACTGAAAACATTTTAGCTCGAAAGAGGAAACCACTCCAAGCCGAGCTAATTCTGTTCGAAAACCCTTCCGAGGGGATTTGATCACGCACGATCTCATCTGCCTTTGTTTGAGCGATTGCACTTGTAGGCTTGAATCAGTGAAAGAATTGGATTCATGAAAAATCCGAGGTTTTTACTTGTGATTTTAGTTGTTTCCGCTCTACTGAGTCTGGATTGTGTCGAGTCGCAATCAGAGGAAGGGGATAAGAACAAGTTTCGTGAGCGCCAGGCCACCGATGACGCCCTTGGTTATCCCAACTTGTAAGCTTCTAACTGGGCAATTGACATTTCTTTTTATCTATTCGTCTATGTTGAGAGTGGATATGCCACAGCCGATAAGTTCGTTGTGGATCTTATATTTAATAAAGTGGCATTACGTTTGTAGTAGATGGGTATGTGGAATTATCGGTTTGTTAACTTTCTTTTGGGGGTTAACCATCAGTGATGAGGATGAGCTGCTGAATACGCAATGTCCACAACATTTGGAGTTGAGGTGGCAAAGTGAAGTGAGCTCTAGCATTTACGCTTCACCTTTAATTGCTGATATAAACAGGTGAGGGTTAGAGAGCTGCCTATTTTGTGCACTTTCGTCTTTTTCGTGTGGCGATATCCATAAATTTTACGAAATTATCGCTGTAGTAAAATTTCCTTGTGTGATAGTTGTGTTGGAGCTTATTTATATTGCCGTTCTTTAAATTGATTTGTAAACTTGATGGTGATTTTATGGGTGATGGCCAGTGATGGAAAGCTTGAAGTTGTGGTACCTTCCTTCGTGCACTACTTGGAAGTACTTGAAGGTTCTGATGGAGATAAATTGCCAGGTGTGAGTTATTGTTCCTTCAGAATTTTTCTGTTGTTTCTGTTACAAAAACGATTCTATGGTTATTCTTGCATTAAACTAGCACACATTTATTTAATTACTGGCTATCAGTCATTAATTGAGCTGGTGAAAAATCTGGTAGTGGAACGGTCTCGAACCCAGTGGATTATTACTTTGTTCTGACTTTTGAAAACTTTATTTTATACCAGGATGGCCTGCTTTTCATCAGTCAACTGTCCACTCTAGTCCACTTCTCTATGATATTGATAAGGATGGGGTTAGAGAAATTGCTTTGGCCACCTACAATGGTGAAGTGCTCTTTTTCAGGTAACATGTGGTATTCTTGAATGCTCCAATGGGGATGGTTCTGTTAAAATCTTGACTCAGTCTGCTTTTTCTATTAAAACATAGGGTTTCAGGATACTTGATGTCTGATAAATTGGTAGTTTCAAGATTGAAAATGAAGAAGGATTGGTTTGTGGGCTTGCATCCTGATCCTGTAGACCGCTCCCACCCAGATGTTCATGACGACCAACTTGTCCAGGATGCTCTTACGGACTCGCTGAATCGTATGTTATCTTATTCTTAAGTATGACTTTTAATTTTAGCTCTTAGATACCACAGGCAACAGGCTTGAAGCAGTGGAAATTTTGAGTATGCTGTTCTCATGCGGTGCAGTATTATGTATTTTCACTGTGGTTGTTCGTTATTAATGATACTATGATACCTAGTTGGTTCTTCGATTGCATGCATTAAATCTTTTTCAAAACTTGTTGCAGACAATGTTGGAAGTGCACCTACTGCTAATGCGACAAGTATTACATCAGAAGTTCACCATGACTCTGTGAACGTATCTAACCCTGTCCCCGAACTCCACACTGATGCATCGAAGAGCACAACTACTGCTGATTCTCAACGCAATCAGCTGAATGCATCGAATGTTGCAAACGAAGGAAAGAATGACACTCAACCGAATGAGAACATTCAGATGCCACATAGTGGAAATAATACATCAACCTCTGGATCTGAGCACACGAGTGGTACTGAAAGTGGAAAAACCACAAGAAGGCTTCTTGAAGATAACGATTCCAAGGGCAATGAGGATGCCCACTCAGCAACAGTTGAAAACAATGGAGGTCTTGAAGCAGATGCAGATTCATCTTTTGAGTTGTTCAGGAATAATGATGAACTGGCTGATGAGTATAACTATGATTATGACGATTATGTTGATGAATCCATGTGGGGAGATGAGGATTGGACTGAGGCACAACATGAAATATTGGAAGATTATGTTCATGTTGATGCACATATTCTGTCAACTCCTGTAAGTTGGCGATTGAAATTAGCCTAGAGTCTTTTGCTTTTTGTTATCAATTGGTTGTTCTTATAATCCCTCTTGTAGGTCATAGCGGACATAGACAATGATGGAGTATCTGAGATGATCATTGCTGTGTCTTACTTCTTTGATCGAGAGTAAGCTTCCCTCCTTGAATGGAAAATATTTCTATAGTGATGTCTTTCTAGTCAATCTCGATTTCTTCGATCTGTTCTGCAGAATGACATTAGGTGCCCTTTTTTCTTGCTAGTCTCTGAAAGTACTGAATTATTATGCTTTTGTAGAGTTAAATACTTGATTTATGAACTTGCAGATTTTCTGTTTACCAACTTTTAGTTTGACAGGTACTATGACAACCCTGAGCATTTGAAGGAACTTAATGGGATCGATATTGAAAAGTATGTTGCTGGTGGGATTGTTGTTTTCAATCTCGATACAAAGCAAGTTAAATGGCATACTCAACTGGATCAAAGCACCTACTCTGGAAACTTTCGAGCATACATATATTCTTCTCCCACAGTTGTTGATTTGGATGGAGATGGGAACTTGGACATCCTTATTGGAACTTCCTTTGGCTTGTTTTATGTGTTGGACCACAAAGGTGAGGATCCTTGCACAATCCCATTCGCTCAACCTTTTTTCCAGTACTTACATTACGAGTTTTCCTGATTCAGGCAATGTTAGAGATAAGTTTCCCCTTGAAATGGCTGAAATTCAAGGAGCAGTGGCAGCAGCTGATATCAATGACGATGGAAAGATTGAACTGGTGACAACCGATGTGCATGGAAATGTTGCAGCTTGGACTTCCCAAGGAAAAGAAATTTGGGAAACGCATATTAAGAGCCTTATACCCCAGGTGAGCTGCGACAGTACAACACTTAACGGGTTAAACTTAAAATTCTATGTGCTCATAGCAAGCAACCCGTTTATTTCACAGGGCCCTAGCTTTGGAGATGTAGATGGGGATGGCCACACTGATGTCGTCATTCCAACCATATCTGGGAATATATATGTTCTAAGTGGGAAGGATGGATCATTTGTGCGTCCTTATCCTTATAGGACGCACGGTAGGATCATGAATCAAATCCTTCTAGTTGACCTGAGTAAACGTGGGGAGAAGAAAAAGGGCCTCTCAATTGTTGGCACATCATTCGACGGGTATTTGTACGTCATAGATGGACCCACTTCATGTGCTGATGTCGTTGATATCGGTGAAACATCGTAAGATTACTCGAACTCGATCATTTTAGCATTATGCCATTCAGCAGTTTGCCTAACATATTTCATTCCTAAATAACAGATATAGCATGGTTTTAGCCGACAATGTGGATGGTGGCGATGATCTTGATCTTATAGTTACTACCATGAATGGCAATGTATTTTGTTTTTCAACTCCTTCTCCACATCACCCTCTCAAGGTAGGATATGCTGGCCACATTTTTTGTCTTTTGTCTCTCCTTAGTCGGGCTCTGTAAAAAAACAAAATCGGTAACTTCTAGGCGTGGAGATCACCTACTCAAGGGAGAAATAACGTAGCACACCGTTATAATCGCCAAGGAATTTATGTCACTCCGTCATCACGTGCTTTTCGAGATGAAGAAGGAAAGCACTTTTGGGTTGAATTTGAAATTGTTGACAAGTACAGATTCCCATCAGGCTCCCAAGCACCGTATAATGTCACGGTACGTAATTCAATATGCTTTCTCCACCTCCCATGCCATGCAAAAATTTGCGATTCCTTCCATAGTTTAATGCTTTTGTTCTTGAAAAAACCACAGATAAATTTGATGGTTCCTGGTAATTACCAAGGAGATAGAACGATTAGGCAAAACCAAACATACGATCGCCCTGGTAAGTATCGAATGAAACTACCAACGGTAGGAGTGAGGACTTCTGGAGCCGTATTGGTGGAGATGACCGACAAGAATGGGCTCTACTTTTCGGATGAGTTCTCTCTTACATTCCATTTATATTATTACAAGCTGCTGAAATGGCTTCTTGTACTTCCAATGCTTGGAATGTTTGGCATCCTCGTCATCCTTCGCCCGCAAGAAGGAATGCCTTTGCCTTCCTTTTCTCGGAACGCCGACTGACTTGTGATTTAGAGCTAATAACATGCACTTGTGTCATTGAATAGAAGAAAGAACTGTAATAGTGAGTTACTGAAGGTTTCTTTTCGGCCAGAAACTTAGTTGATGAGGGCGAAAGCTTATCTTGGTCTGTCCCCTTGGAGCTCATATTTATCTTCTTTTTTTCTGAATTAATCATCTCTATGCATAATTGTCTGATGTATTATTATATGGCACTTGAAATTCCATCGCAATTTGAACTACGTTCATTTATACTACGTAATTGTCCATAGCCTAATATACTGAACAGGCACGGTGTAGGAGATTTGAAGCTACTATATATTTGTGTATAACACAGATAAAACAAAGTTTTCCGGCTTTTTAAATAAAATAATGCCATTCCAATTAAAATTAAATAAAATGAGGTTATTTCGCCTAATAAAATAGGGGAAAACGGGCACAATAAGTGCGACGTCGCGCCTATTAGGCGCGATGATGGCGTGGCACGAAAAATGAAGATTTTGTTTATTTTTTTATATGCATCGCACCCATTAGGTGCGATGTTAACTTTTTTTTTTATTTTTTATTTTAGTTTGTTTTATATTTATTATTTATAAAATCCACAAAATTATAAAATCATCGTTATTTCATCTGATTTACAAAATAAAAATATATAAACGCATCTAATTTATTGTTCGTTTCGCGACGATTAAAATGATATGCATATCTTATATTTTTCGATAATCAAAAATAGTTTTTATTTAAATAAATTAAAAAATATCTTATTTTATAAATAAAAAAATATTTTTGATTATCGAAAAATATAAGATATGCATATCATTTTAATCGTCACAAAACAAACAATAAATTAGATGCGTTTATAGATTTTTATTATGTAAATCAGTTGAAATAATGATGATTTTATGATTTTGTGGATTTTATAAATAATAAATATAAAACAAACTAAAATAAAAAAATAAAAAAAAGTTAACATCGCACCTAATGGGTGCGATGCATATAAAAAAATAAATAAAATCTTTCTTTTTCGTGCCACGTCATCATCGCGCCTAATAGGCGCCGTCGCACTTATTGAGCGCGTTTTGCCCTATTTTATTAATTTCGGACGAAATAACACCATTTTGTTGAATTTTGATTGAAATGACATTATTTTATTTAAAAAGCCAAGTTTTCCACCATCGCAATTGTATATTACATTAAATTAGGTTGATGAACGATGTGTTAGCGTAACCCTTGACGACTTTTTTTATTTCATCTATTCATTTTAAAAAAAATATTCAAAATTTACATTAATTAATATTTAAATGTTTTATATCATGAGTGTAGTAAAATAGGTATGCTAATATGTTCCTTCCATTCAGTCAGTAACTGGGATAATTTAACAGAAGGGATTAGTTTTAACAAGAATTAAAGAAAAGGGATTTTGACTTTTTCAATTAAAAAAAAGGGAGTGAAGTTGATTAGGTTAGTAATTAGTTAATCTTCACTTAATTAATAAATATTTTAATTATCTATTTCATAAAAAGAAAAAAGAAATTTACTGTTCATCTTCTCTATCGTCGCTTTTTCTCCGTCGTTTTTTCTTCTGCAAATGGTTTAAAAAAATAATCCCAACGAAACCCATTAATATATTTCATCCTGTTGTTGCATTCACCGTCTCCCTCTCAGAGGTTGATAATTTCGTTTTTTAGTCGACGATTTCGTCTTTCGTATTATTTTATTTGAATAATCTGTTTAAGACATTTTCGACCATAACTTTCGATTCAGAAAACCAATTACCCTGATTCAAGCTTTGTTGGACAGAAAACTTGATTATCCAAAACTTTTATGTTTTACACTTCTTCTAATTCGGATTGTATCGACTTGGAAATGTGTTTTTTGGATAGATAAGTAATTAGGATAAATAATTTGAATAAAATTAATTCGACCTTACGAATGTTCCAATAATATTGAATAATTCGAATTATATTCGAATAATTCGAATTAAATTCGAATTACATTCGAATAATTCGAATTAAATTCGAATTAAATTCGAATTAGCTGTGAGGAAATGGCAGTGAAGACATTTTCGACCATAACTTTTGATTCAGAGAACCAATTACCCTGATTCAAACTTTGTTGGACATCTAACTTGATTATACAAAACTTTTATGTTTTACACTTTTTCTAATTCAAACTTGATCGACTTCAAAAATGTGTTTTTCGGAGACATAATTAGGTATCAATGTTCAATGAAGAGGTTTAATATGTGGTATCAATGTCTAACGAAGATGGCAATGCGTTCTACAATGCGATATTAATTTAGTTGCAAAATTAATGAAGACATAAAATCATAAAACTCAAATATTTATAATCACTACATATGTTTGAATCACAACAATTTAAACATAATTCACATATTCGGCACATATATGAATCATAAGTCGTATGATGTAATATCTCAACACATTCGACGTTATATCCATTAAGGTATGTGGTAAATGAGTTTTTGACAACAAACTTAACTATCAAAAATTTTTATTCTTTACATTCTTTACATTTTCTCGCGTGATATCTATTTTCTCGCATTCTTTACATTTTCTCGCGTTCATCACTAAAAAATGGCAGCTCACACATTTTTTATCATAACTTTCGATCCAAGACGCCAATTACCCTGCTTCGAACTCTGTTGGACAGCTAACTTAATTATACAAAACTTTCGTGTTTTACACTTTTTTAAATTCGAAGTCCAAGGACGTAAAAAATTGGTCTTTTTGAAACGTAGTTCAAAAATCGCAGAAAATTCAAATAAAATTTGAATAAATGTCAGTTAAAATATTTTCGATCATTCGATTTTAGATCATCAATAATTTCGATGTAAACTTCCATGTACAGATAACTTGATTATAAAAATTTTGTGTTTTAACTTTTCTAATTCGAAGTTTATCAGCTCGGAAAATGAGTGTTTTGGCTAACATTTCGAATTCTTTTAGAATTTGCTTTCAAGAAATAGCAGTTAACACATTTTCGATCATAAATTTCGTTTAAGAGTATCAATAACCCTGACTCAAACGGTTTTGGATAGCTAACTTGATTATACAGAAGTTTTATGTTTTACACTTCTATGAATTCGGAGTGTATTGGCTTGAAAAATTAGTGTTTCGTAAGTTGTCGATTTTTTTTTCAAATTTGCTGTTCATAATGGCAGTTAAAACATTTCCGATCATAACTTTTGATCCAAGACATCAATTACCCTGATTCGAGTTTTGTTGGACAGCTAACTTAATTATTTAAAACTTTTATGCTTTATACCTTTTCAAATTCAAAGTGAATCGACGTCAAATATGGATTTATTTGGATACGTAATTAAAATAAGTAATTCGAATAAGAAATTAAAAATAATTCCAATAAAATCGAATAAAATTCGAATATAATTCGAATAATTCGAATTATAATTCGAATAATTCGAATTATATTCGAATAATTCAGGTAAAATTCGAAAATCATTTTTTAGTAATTTTTTACTATTATTTCGAATTATTCGAATAAAAATCGAATTATTCGAATAAAATTCGGAATAATTCGAATAAAATTCGAATTATTCGAATTAAATTTCAATAATTCAGATAAAATTCGGAAATCAATTTTTAGTAATTTTTTGAATATTATTTCGAATTATTCGAATTAAACTCGAATTATTCGTATTTAATTCGAATAATTAGAATAAATTCGAATTAAATTCGAATAATTCGAGTTTAATTCGAATAATTCAGATAAAATTCGAAAATCAATTTTTAGTAATTTTGTGAATATTTTTTCGAATTATTCGAATAAAATTCGAATTTATACGGATAAAATTCGAATTATTGAAATAATATTCGAAAAAATTCCAATAATAATTCGAATAATATAATTCGAGTAAAAGAATTCGAATAAAAAATTCGAATAGTGTTCGTATATAGCACTCGAATCATTGAATTCGAATAACGTTCGAATAAGAGTCGAATAAACAATCGTACAAGTAATTAAGTTTAGCTATCTCTAATCATTTTTTGAGTAAGGATATTTTGGTAATTTTAAACTCAATCCCTTTTACTTAATAACGTAAGATATGAATCCCTTTTCTCAAAATCCTCCTCAGTAACTGTATCAGTGAAGCGCTCGACGAATGAGGAGAGTCGGAACAATGACGAGGTATTAGAAATCGGTCGGCAGCGTTATGCAGCTAGTAGTAAGGTTCATGTTTTTCGGTGGATCTAACTTCTAAGTTATGGGATTTTGATTGATTGGTTCGTTTCATGGTAGGGTTATGGAGTGTTAGATGAAATGCGTGAGAGAGGCATCCGTAGTAGTAATAATGTTTGTGAGCCTAATAAAGGCTGTTCTTTCGTCTTTTGGATCTTGAAATGCCTGTACTCTTCTTTGCGAGTTAAGCCCTTCGTTATTAAAATTCCTCATTCGCTGCACAATACATCCATGCTTTGTTTTAGCATTACGAATTCTCCATTAAAGCATCAGCGTTAATATGGTTTTGGTGGTCATAGTTCTAACACCAGAATATTAAAGCATGATGCAACAGCAACATCAGCCTGATGTATCAGCTCCAAATATTAGTATTTTGTCTGGAGTTATAACTCACGCGATATTCGGTTGAAAGCTCGACAAGTTATGATGCTTCCTCGTGTTATATGGTTCGATGTGTAGTAATTTTTCCTCCTGGTAACTCTGTTTTTGGCTGTGACACCATTAGCTTCCATTTGCTTGTTGATTTACAACTTGAAATAACTATTTACCCACAGAACTTGCATTCATAAAAGCAAAGATGGGTGCTGATGGATTATATCCCAATTCTGTTCATCTATTTTTTATCACTCACCTCTTGTTCTTCTGCCTCTGTTTTCTTGGTTTCAGATAACAATTTTTGTTCATATAAGAGTTGAGAAGATAATCCCACTAGAACCGCCCCGAGAATTCCAATCTTACTCCAGTTTGACGTTGGAGCGATCGAAGCTTCGAAGAGTTCGAAGACTACCAAACCAATCAATGCAAGGTATATGTTTCGCCTTACTTCTGATCCTGCACTTTTCGTCGCAGCTTCCCTTATTTTCTCCGCTTCTTCTTTAGCCTTTTCCATATCAATTGGACCCTTCTGCCTTAGGTTTTTAAAGAACATCCCTTCGTTTCGATCTTTCTCGATCTTATCTTCGAAATCAGTCAACTTCTTCTCACTCTCTTCAATCTCCATCTTGTTTAACTCTACGGATTCTTCGAAGGCCTGCATCTTGCTTTCTATATTCTCCATGATCTGCTCGGTAAAAAAATAAAAAGCGAAAACCTGTTTATTTCTTCAAATTAACCAGCTAATTTTATGACAGGACATAAAGAACAAGGCCCACCCTGAAACCAGCTTCATCCAATTCTTTGAGAGCGTTTTCACCAATCTGATCAATCTCTGCATTGGCTTCTTCGGCAAACTGGGTAAGATAGGCCGATCTTTTGTCTAAGTAATCGGTGAGACGAACTTTTTGCGCCTGAAGCAGTGCAATTCTGACCAGTAGCTCTTGCTTTTGAATATCTCCTTCGGGTTTTGGAGATTCTTGATCGGAATCATTCGTATCGTTGGGTTTACAGAAGAAGATTCCGAGTCTTCTCTTCTTTCGAAGGGAATCTCTCTCGTGGAAGAGACCAATGCTTGGAGTGAAGCAAGTTTGAATTGACTTCAGAGATATCATAGTGTTCTGCTGATGGAGTGAGTGCTTCAAGTGAAAAACAAAACGGGAAAATAGCGAGAGAGACTGAAGAAGGTATGTTCGATTTTGGACCGCATGATATAATTTACGTTATCTCGTTCAATTATCTGTATTTCAATTTTGCCGTTTGTTTTCTTTTGGAAAGACAAATATTATTTCATGGGCCTCTCGTAACGTGTTGTGTAGATTGTTGGCCCATTAAGGGCCCATTTACTGATGCATGGAAGCAAGGGACTATACCACTCTACAAATTTTTGCCGTTTAGTGAAAGAATGAATGAAATTAGCCTTGAGGTATGCCAGCCAACTTAGACAACACGTGGCTTTGAACTGAAAACCTAACCTATCTGTTTATTACCTGGGGACCATCTCTGTCGTAGTATCCGAATTACCATCCAACTGATTCGAATTCGAATTTACGGCGCCAATCGATTGCTTGCCTTTGTTCGACGACGACGGCGCAGAAGAGACCCTCAGACTACTGCGGCCTTCGTCCTCGGACTTGGACGACCTATGCAGTCCTGGCTCGGAGAGCAACTTCTCGTTTAGGCCGACGCCCGGCGACGTCAGCATCTTCACGACTTGTTTCATGTCTGGCCTGTGCTGAGCGGCCGCCTGCGTGCAAAACAACGCGACTTTCAAGAACCTTACGCCTTCTTCCTCCGGGTATTCCACCAGGTCTTCGTCGACGATCTCCAAGAGTCGACCTTCCGTGTACAATTTCCAAGCCTGCACAGACACCGAGAGATAATCCTTACAACTCATTCATGGGTTTGGTTAAGTGGCTGGGAATAAAATCCCGACTAGAAGCCCAAATTCATAAGCTCATGGGGTTACGCTCTAAAATCATTTGGCAATAGAGGGAATAACCCATAAGCTTATAAATTGATCATAGTTTATGTCCGATGTCGGACTTGAGTTTGCTATCCAACATTATTGAGTTGGTATTCCAACTTCTAGTTCTGATTATCATGATGATTGAATTTGTGACATATTCACGTGGCTCCTAGAGAATAGTCTCATCTTTGGAAAGTGCAACCCAAGTTCATAGCAGATTGAGTTAGATTTTTTTTAAAAAAAAAATAGAGAGACATGCAGAGGTACACTCATGATTTTATTCTTGCTAGGGAGGGCATTCTCGTTCGTTCCGAGGGTTAATGGACCTTCCGAGAACGTATGTAGAACCTCCCCATTATCAAAAGAGGAATGTATGCTTACCCATTCGAGGAGAAGCATGTAATCGTCTCCGAAGCCGGCTTTGCTGCTGCTTTTTCCGCTCACTATCTCGAGCAATAGCACACCGAAGCTGTACACGTCCGCCTTCTTCGTGAGCTTCCCGAAGCTAGCGTATTCCGGAGCCAGATAACCTCTGAATTAAGGACAACAGCGTTTTCGAGGATGATTCGACAATTTTTTTTTACGAATCGATATGAGGAAAAAGACATCTTGCAAAATAGCTTACAACGTCCCGGCCACTCTCGTGCTGATATGAGTGACGTTGTCTGGGAACAGCTTGGCCAATCCGAAATCGCCGATCTTGGGAAAGAAGTTCTCGTCTAGGAGTACGTTGCTGGCCTTTATGTCCCGATGGACGATGCTCGGCTCGGCCTCCTCGTGGAGGAACGATAGGCCGCGCGCCGTGCCGATACATATCGCAGCCCTCTTAGACCAATCAAGGCGTTCTTCTCCTCTACCGTTCGAACCTGAAGAAAAAAAAATACCTAATATTTTTCGTAAAAGGACCTCGTTCGATAAAAATTTTTAGTATTTGAATTTGGATCCTATTGGGATGAATAGCTCCGCCACTAGGCAGAAGGTGTATTATCATTGTTATTGTAGGGAATTTTTCAGGTCCATTTCCAAGTCCCGACCCAACTCATATAATCTTATGGGATTTCTCTCCAAGACCAACTGAAACATAGGGAGTTAGACACATAACAGTTACTTTAGTACCTAGTAAGGCGGTGGCGAGGCTGTTATTCTCCAAATACTCGTAAACCAATATTCTGTGTGCGTCCTCAACGCAGCAGCCGATGAGCTGTACGAGGTTGGGATGGCGGACGGCGGATATCATGTTGAGTTCGGTCAGAAATTCGTTCGTCCCTTGCTTTGATTCCGCCGAGAGGCACTTTATGGCCACTTTAGTAGTTCCATCCCTTAGTACTCCCTTATAGACTACGCCGAAGCCTCCTCGGCCTATCTTGTTTGAAGGATGGAAGTTGTCCGAAGCTGATCTCAACGAATTGTAAGTAAAAAGCCTAACGCTGCCGTTCGTTTCTATACCTGCTATGAAAAAACAAGCCAATCAAATACTTCATCAGATTTTTAATGACAACCTTAAGGTCAATGGATGCTTCAATTGAACGATTTTGTTCTAATCTGCTAACCTTGACCTTGGCTTACAGTCTCTTCTTTGCTGCGAAAACGGAAACAACAAGAGAAACCCATCTATGTATGTATGTATGTGTCCTTTATTAGTCAGAGCTGCAAAGATTAATCAAACGCATAATTAATTCACTGCCCCACATAGAGAGAGACTATAACTGCGAGAAAGAAAGAAAGAAAGAAAGGACAAAAGAATGTACCTGAAGAAAGAAAGCCACTGTGTATTGTATTCTTAGGATTTACGAACCTATGCGTGCGTACAGACAAGACAACTAACTCTACATGTGCGGACACATAGGTTGGGTTTGGGGTGTATGTATATATACACACTTAACTTTTCTTTTTTAATAGAATATCTAGCTACCTTTTGGGAATGGAAGAACTGACGATAAGAAAATTCGGAAATTAAGAAAGAGAAATATTACCGGACTTGACGGTTTGGACTCTTTTTAACCGTCCATGACAAGTATCTGTTTTCGTTCAGTTGGAAATTGTAATGACCTTAGGAGAGACTTTCAACGTCTACGAAGTAACTTTGTTTTTCTTTTTTATTGTTTATTACATGATTGATTAAGGACGCCTAAATATAGCAAACCTACGACAAAGTCGCAACGACTGTTTCAGACGCCCAAGCCTAATATGATTTATATATTGAAGTTGACCTGGTAAATATGGGATGGGTAAAAAAATTAAACTACATAGAATAACATAGCAAAATCGTTGAAGCCTTCAAAAAATTCAAAGTCAAGGAATCCGCTTAAGTAAGTAATAATAATTTTCCTCTATCTTTTCCATTTTGTTCCCAAGATTTTCAAATATCGTCTAGAATATCATACAAAACCGCTTATATAATCAAATATAATAAATAATACACTGTTTCAAGAGTCGAAGTCGAGACGCATCGATCAGTTGTTTTTACAGTAACAGAGGATGTAAAATGTTAAATGTATAGCGATTTTAAATCTTTAACACAGTCAACAGTACACACCGGCTATTTCAGGTTCGTACGCCCTTATTGACTATTGAATTAGTCTGAAAGTCAACGTTGAACATTACCGGTAGTTTCGGTAGCCAAACAAAGAGGTATTAGTGCGTCGTCGTCTCGTCACTATCCTCTAGTCTATTCTCAGCTTCTTCTTTTCTTCAAAGGATAATTCTCTACTTTAACTAATCGATTGGTCGCCGATCGCTTGGTGTGTAAAGCTCATCTCTCCTTAATCATTCTTGTTTCTGGACTGTGTTATAGCTTGAATTTGACTCTAGCTGGCTGCTGATATCTTTGCGCTTATTTTGCAAGTGAAAAGTTTGCTTTCTCATGTTCTTCCCCCTGTTTGATTTCATCTAGGTCTCGAGGTTTATGTGTAGATACAAATCTCATTTTTTTTTTGTCTTGTAATTAAATTCTACGTTGCAGCGTCTGAATTTAGAAAAATTCTATACGCAGTCCATGTGTTCGACGTTATGCTGACATGTGTTTTGACTTGTAGAAATGAAAACTGGGAGCAGAAGCAAAGGGCCTACGAAGAAGGAAACGAAAGTATCATTGAAGCCTGTTGATGATCGGTTTGTTCTCTTAGTTTTAATTTATATGAGCATCATCAAGCTTGTTAAATCCTGAATAATCGTACCAGTTCTTCCCAGGAAAGTTGGGAAAAGGAAAGCTCCCGCCATTAAAGCAGACAAGGGGAAATCAAAGAAGGAAAAGAAGGCCAAGATAGACCCCAACAAGCCCAAGAGGCCTCCTAGTGCCTTCTTTGTTTTCCTGTATTATCCTAACCATTGGACGTGTTCAGTGTATTTACGATTTCTGTCTGTTTTTCTTGATCTAACCGTTGCTTCCCATACTTTTAATTGCAGGGAGGAGTTTCGGATAACTTTCAAGAAGGAGAACCCCGACATCAAGGCTGTCTCAGCTGTACGAATGTCAATTGAATTACTTGCAGTAATGTAGTTTGAGACAGTTGAGTGATTTGCAGTAATTCTTCGTACGTGTTTGTCTCTAGGTTGGAAAAGCAGGTGGAGAGAAATGGAAATCCATGACTCAAGCTGTAAGTGCAAATTCCTTCCTTATAGCAATTTCTCGGGTTGGGTTTAGCTACTATATTGTGATAAGAAATACGAAATCTTTGTGTTTTTTCTTCGCAGGAAAAAGCGCCATATGAGGCGAAAGCCCAGAAGCGTAAGGCTGAGTACGAAAAACAGATGAATGCCTACAATAAGAAGCAGGTTAGAGGAATCCCGCTGTTGTCTCTCAATTCAATTCCATGGCTTCTTCTCCATTCTTTAAATTGCAGACCTAACTTCGTTTTAAACTTACAGGAGAGCTCTGCTGATGAAGGCGATGACGGATCCGAGAAATCGACCTCTCAAGTTCACGAGTCCGAGGATGCAGAGGTCCGTTTAATCGCTTAGCCATTGATTCGAACTGTTGCAAAAGATTAAATTTTGATTGAGTATTTCGATGTTGTCTATGAACAGGAGGACGATGAAGAAGCAGATGACGACGACGATGATGAATGAAGTCGTCTGTAGTGTAATGTCTTCATTTTGGCAGCCAATGTCATTATATAGTGGCTTTCATAGTTTTTAACAAGTATGCGTCTAAATCTTTGTACTATCGAACAGAAATGTAAGGATTCTAAGTTTTATCTATTCTTGGTAATATCCAGGATACCACTTTCAATTTTATTGCAAGACGACAAAAGTGATACGCTCGTTCTATTGCAGGGATGGGATAGAGAAGAAACAAAATTAGTAACTAAAGAAAAGGGAAAGCAAGCAAGCTATCATCGTCTTCAAGTGGAGAGGGATTTACAGTTTCAAGTCAACTGTAGCTGCAGCAAATATGTGTTAACATCTTGAATAAGTCAAGATTATACGTAACGATTATACTAATAAATACATATTTATTTTGTATGCTAACAATTACCAGTCGGCGGTGGTCTGAAGACGAAAAAGCACGCCCCGATGACAAGGTAGCACAGCACAAGAACCATTCCCTTCATGTAGTGAGAAGTTCCATCCTGTAAGAGAATTTTTTTCATCCACTATTTCGGCGAAGTAATCATCATCAGGAAAACAAAAAAGGCCGGAAGAAATCATTTTTCTTTTTTCTTTTTACCTGCAGTGCAAGCGTCGTGATGAGTATCGACATAGCAAGTGCGCTCGTTTCGAGCATATCGAACCCCAAATCCATTTCTATCCCGACCATCCACGAAACTATTACGCTCAATGGAATCTGATTAAAAACAATGCCAAGTTTTTCGAAAGGTGGTTGGTTATGTACGTTGTTTAGCGAAAAACCAGCGAGCGGTTGGCCAGACGATGACGATGATGATCTTACCACGAACATTGCGATTTGAGTCGCAGAGCCCAAAGAGACTCCTAAAGTTATATCCTTCAACAAAAAAAATCATCTATCAGTTTTTCTTTTTTTTTTCTCTATTATAAACCATTAACCAATTCTATTACCAGTTTGTCCTTAAATGCAAATATGACTGCCCCGGCGTGTTCGGCCGCGTTCCCGACTATGGGTAGAAGGATTACGCTGATGAAGCTAATTGACAATCCCCAAGAATCCGATGCATCCTATACACAAAACCCAAACCATTCGTAAATCATTATTAAATTTTCGACATATCTCAATGTTAATATAAAAGCCCCGAAAAAGATATATATGCTTATACTTCGATCGTCGATACAACGTATTCGGAGAGAAGAGCTACAATGGCAGTCATCGAAACCAACCAAGAAATTCCGCTCCAAAAACTAACTCCTGCAACTTCGTTCGATCTACCACTATTATTATCATTATTGTTGCCGTCGTCTTCTTCTCCTCCTTGTTCGCCCTGGAAAATCAAATAACTGTGCGCTGAATTTATATATTTGCGACGCTATGATATTTTTTTTTAAAAAAAATCTTTATCCTGAATTGTTGATATTTACTCACGTCGGGCGCTTCGAAAAAATGGCGATGAGTCCATAGCTGGAAAATGAGGTAAGATATGTACCCGACGAGCATGACGATGGAGCTCGCCCTCGATAAATAAAGCGCGGCGACGGTCGACGATTTATTATTAGGAGATTTTAATACGTCGTATTTAAACGTCAGAGGCAACACATGGCAAAGCAGACCAAGAAATAGAAGCAAGGAGTTGACATCTGCTTGTTTCTGTAATATGTATGTAATAACGTCACACATGATGATATATGGTATCAAAGATTTAATTTGACAAATCAGTAAAGCATAGACTGATTAGTTAATACACGATGATTTTATTTACCCTGTCGAATGTTTGTTGCTTGGATATATTCGCAATGCCTCCGAATAAAAGAGATGTCCCAAGAACTAAGAGGAGGTTAGAGAGTATAGAGCCAAGAAGAGAATACTTTACGACGTCAACTTTGTGGTGAATTAAGGCGAATACAGCTATTATGAGCTCTGTGGCATTTCCACACGTTGCGTTCAAAAGCCCTCCAACTGCAATATATAAATGAAATTTATTATGGAAAAACAATAGTATTATTATGACATTATGCAGCATCAATGTACTATTTTTTAAACTCATCGCGAATCACATTAAGTATACTTTAATGTTATTACGACTAGAAACGTCGTCCAAGCTGAAGGTATTTGAATTCTTGTGCAGAGAAGAATGGCTAACACGTGTGTTTACATATTACATGCCATGAACCTTTACGTGGCGCAATTTTCAATTATTAATTATATATCTAAGAAAATTGAAGGAAAGGAAATATATATAGATGGAAATAAACGACACCTGTTGGGCCTGTGTAGACAGCAATTTGCCTGCAAGTTTTTATTACAAATAAAGAGAAATTAAAGCTGTTAGTTCTATCGTCGATCGTCTCTCTCCTTGTATGTATTATGAATGATCACGCGCATTCACAGATGATAACAAAAACAAAATATATTGTGTCACAAAAGAATTTAATAATATAATTCAATCTCTCACTCTGTCAGAAAACTGATCCGTTCGGCAAGAGGCACGAGACTGATCAAGCTCAAAGCGAAAACCCATGGCTGTTCCAAGAAAACCCCACATGCAATAAAAGCTCGCTCATTATTATTACCTTTCCATGTAATTACAATTAAAAGATAAAGAAAAGGCGAAGGAAGAAGAAGAAAGGAAAGTCCTTTAGTTCATCATCGTATACTTACCCGACCGAAATGGCAAAACTGAGCAGCAACAGCAAACGGTATAACCAAGAACAAAACAGAAAGCTTCGTTCCCAACAAAACCTCTTGAAGATTCTCCAGAAAATTCTTCAAAACCACGCATCGACCATTCTTCGATATGAGGGTGAGCTCAGATTTCTTCCGAAGAGCAGATGCAGACAAGTGATGGGCTGTTCCTCCGCCGCCTGTTCTTCCACCGGCGCCGCCGTGTCTCGTCTCCTTGGTCAATGCCTTGTGTCCATTTTCGAGAAGCCAAGCCTCTGGCGAAGCAGCCATGTTCGTTGATAATTTTATTTCTTGCCTTTATTATTGTTACTATAATGAATCTATTACATATACAATTTCCTTTCTACCGCTTGATTTTGTCTGTTTTTGGCTTATATGATGATATAGTTATGACCTCCTTCTCGGGTCGTGTGGAGGCGTTAGTTTCTTTGTATATTTTTAGACACACAGAATAAACACACATACACACACATATATATACACAATTTATTTATTTTATATATGTACGGTGAGGAAGTTTCCTGGAAGGTGGGCATTTTTATTTATACGTAACGGACTGTGGTGTCTCGTTTCGTTAAGTTTCAAGTATTTTTTAGGTAAGTTTTTGTAAGTACGGATTGATTGATATAGCGTAACGGCACTATCAAATGACGTTTAGAGAACTGATCTATCTATTAACTTAATTAATGGAGTTGACGACTTATTAATTTTTCTTTGCAAATGAATTAATTTGTATGTCCGTTGTTTGACCAGTCGAGACGATCCAGGAAATTAGTTTAAAAGGGGAAGAATCGCAAATTAGTATCTGTAATTTTTAATTTGAAAAGAGTTATGCTTGATGCATCTGCATGGGTAGGTACATCAGATTGGGATTATGCTTCTTATATGTTTTTAAATACTTGCGGAAACTTATACCATAGAGATATTTCATCGAAATATTAACTTGTGATACATTATTGATATTAAATCAGACACGTGATGATAACTGCCAACTCAAGCCATGTCTTCTTTCGAACATTATGATTATTGATGGGATATCTCTGTAGCTTGCATCAAAATATTAGGTTGTAAAATAAACTTGACCTATATTATATACTATTTACGTTACAAAAGATAAATCCAAATTTAGGTTGGTTCTGCGAAGCTTCGTTTCTCGACTTTACCCCGAATGGCGACGACGTCATTTTTTCACTCTGAAAACCGCAAAACAAGTTGTCGAGATCGCCTCAATTCTACAATCATATACAATTTAATTTTTTAAATTAATCTAATCAAATATTTCGAATTACAAAGCACATTGGGCCTTACATGGGCTCTAGACTAATTTTGGGTCCAAGACATTATTTGGATAGCCCAATAAGAAAGAAGCGGGCCCGGGTCGACCCGTATTCGTCTTTTTTAAGCGTACGAGACAATTTCGTAAGCTAGTGCGTCCATAAGTAAACGTTGCAATTTGAAATTTCCATTAGAAAGGTGAAGATTTAAAACCAATTGGACCCTTTGGACATAGTTGAAATTGCCTCTTTAATATATTGACAGTTCTGTTACATACAAATGTAGACTATGTATACATAAATTACGACTGCTTTAATTTAAATGCTAATGAATTTACAACTAATTTTTTGCTGGCGAATTTTAATCTGAGGACATCCACATAAATTACTAGTGATTGTTACGTAAGACCATGAAAATGTTCTTAATAATAGCTAAGTTACTCGAATTAGATCGATATTACAAGAACTTTTTTTCAGACACTTTTTATCACGTATTGTTACACTGTGGATAGGAGATGTAGGGAGGAAAAACTTCTTCTGAGGTCGTCGCTTGCTTGCACGTGTTCCATGCAAGCCTTATTTTACTTCACCTTTTGTAACGGAAGCCAAACAAGAAAAAAGTGTTGCATAAATATTTTCAAAGTTGGCATCTCTCGTTAAAATAAAAAACCCAACTAGTTAGAAAAAAGATCTATATATAGACCATGTTCAATGGATGAAGGTTATTTCAATAGGGTTTTAGGTTTTAATAATAATCATAATAATATCATGGTTGGTCCAGTTCGACCCGTTATGGTTTTGTTCGGTTCTTCCATAGTTCAACAAAGCTTCAATATCGGAGGATGGGGTTCCATTCTTGCTGATCTCTACGATCGTAAGGTTATTATTATTCATGGCTTCTTCTTCTTCTTCATCGCCCATTGCATATATATATATATTTATATATATAGCCAAGTTCCATTTATTCTTTGTTGATCAACTATTATAGCCAAGTGCCCATTGCAGGCTGACGTAGTGTTACGAGGATACTCAGGGTGGAACTCAAGGCGAGCCCTTGAAGTCTTGGAGAAAGTGTTCCCAAAGGTAATAACGAATAACGATCGACTTCTTAACTAATTTATTACGTGCAAGGATTCATCATGTGGACGACCCATTAATTAATATATATGTTTGTTGTCTTTGTCTTAGGATGCAGCGTTTCAACCTTCACTAATCATCGTATACTTCGGAGGCAACGACGCTACGGCTCCTCACTCGAATGGCTTAGGCCCTCACGTTCCTCTCCACGAATATAAAGAGAACATGAAAGAGATCTACACTTATCTCAAGGCAAGTCTCACATCCTTCGATCTTTCTTTATCTTTATATCTATTTTTTCTATTTATTTATTTTTAACATATGATGTGCAGAGTCTCTCGGACAATACGAGGCTTATATTTCTCACCACTCCTCCCATCAGTGAGGAAATCCTCGTAAAACTTCATGGGTGACCACCTTAAAAGCTCAATCTATCTTTACACACAATACACACTAATCTTACCCATATAATCTTACAAACTACAGCGAGTCTGCGTTGGTCGGCGACCAAGCACGTACGAACGAAAGGGTTCGTCAGTACGCCGAAGCCTTGGAGGTGGTGGGAAAAGAGATGAACTTCAAGGTCGTCAACCTTTGGAAATTAGTCCAGCAAAACCCTAATTGGGAGAAAACTTGCTTCAGGTATAGATTTAACGCCAAGTGAAACTCTATCATTCATCCAAATATGTACATATATAGTAGTGAAATTTATTTTGCTTTTTGCTTGTTTGTGGTGTGTATGTAATATGTAATAGAGATGGAGTCCATTTTACGGCAGAAGGGAGCAAAATTGCAGCCATGGAGATAGTGAAGGCAATAAAGGAGGCTAGTGATTGGGAACCGAGCCTTTATTGGGTTTCAATGGCGCCTGAGTTTAATGAAGACTCGCCTTATTACATGGTGGGCCAAGATGGCCAACCTATTAACTTCTCCTATGACATTTCTGATTGGAAAGCTGACTTCAAACTAGCAACCGCCATTATCAGGCCGAAGCTTTGAGCTTTGCTTTGCGTTTACATCTCTACTGTGCGTACGGACACCATTTCTACGTGTCTCTTGTTCCGTGACGTTTATCACAATAATGGTAAAATAAAAGCTTTATCTTTATTGGTCTCGTGTCATGCTACAGTGCATGCATGATTTAAAAATTATTACAAGTCAACATATGTGAGCATCTTCGTTATTTAAGACGGAAAATGAAACTGTAACGAATGAGAACCTTGAAAGAAAAACGAGTTTGGTATACTCCCCACACATGCGCCAACCGCCGTTCTATGCGAGGTTATTATAGTCTTTTTCGTATTTGAAAGCCCTAAATTGAAATGAAAATCGAGCACACATATATATAAGGTGGTCGCGAAAATAGAGGCGTTACGAAATCCAGAGAAAATCCGCCTTGGATGTTCGCGCGATCGACTTTTCGTTAATTGATCACCTGAGTTCCATCTGGGAAATTGTCGGCTGACGTTTATGGAGCAATCGATTACCTTCGATGCTTCCGAGGAGTCTCCGCCGTTGCCGTTTCCTCACAGGCGGGCGGAGTATTCCCGGAATTATCAGCGTCGTCGTTATGATAGGGATCGTTTGGGGGAGGGGAATGATGTGGAGGGTTCGTCGACGGCGACTGCTGATGATTCCAAGTCATGTTTTGTAGTTGCTACAACCTTCTCGTTTTTTGGTATGATATGTTCTATTCATCACATTTTTCTTATGTGCTTGTTAATTGTATTTTGCTTTTTCATTGCAAAATTTTGAGTCGTGATGAGCAAAATCTGCAACCACCTGTTACGGCTAACTTTTGAATTGGTTCGAAAATCACATATAGACAGCTTACTGATGCACTTGTGAGTCAGAAGGCTGAAATGAATGGGGGCCTTTTGGTTATTTATTTATATATTCTGGTGCTGAAAGGAACCACAAAACAGTACAAGATGAGACTGTTTGGGGGTAGGGATGAGTGGTCATTTGATATAGCCGGGGAGTTGTTGTTCTTCAGCTAAAATTTTCTTTATCTGAGCTGTTTTAAGGAGCTAATGGTCGAATGTCCTCATATGCTTAGTTCCTGATGAAAAAATTTGTTGATGAAGTCACGAGAGTAGAGATTATGTATGCATATTTTCGATGTGGAGAGCAAGAATATTTTCTGAGATATGTTATCTACCTTATATTATTGATATGCTACTTCTGGTATCAGTTGCATTGACTCTATCGTTTGGGGTGTATGGCACTGAGACCCTGCGGCTAGGACCTAATTCGTCTATATTGATAAAACCTAACCATTTGCTGGTGGATTCTATAAAGGTACTCCAACTATGTAGCACTTCAGTCCTTTTTTCGTCTATGTAGGTTTGTGCAGCTTCTAGATATAAACAAAATGCGGAGAACATCTTGTTCTCACTTAGTTTTAGCTTGTATCAGGTGGAGGAAGTTGATGGAGCTCAGGGACCAATGATATACGGATTTCACAAAGACCCACCTCTTGATGTAGAAGCAGCTTGGTCTGAGAATCATGAGATCGCTATCCCTGGGAATTTCCACAAGGTAAGTTTCATATATGGATACAGTTTACCTGGTCTGTTTAGACGAAAGTTTTTGCACCAGACTTTCTGGATTGTTGCAGGAATGGATGTACTATTTGAATGAAGGATCTCAAATAAACATATCCTACAGTGTGAGGTCTCCATCTACATCTCTTGTCCTTGTAATTGCACAAGGTAAGATCAGCTTCTGTTAGTTATACGCAACCATCACCGCATAAAAGCGTTTTCAGGCACAGGCTCCAATCATTCACCTGTTTTTGGGTACTGCTGTCAGGAGACGAAGATCTTGCTGAGTGGCTTTTGTATCCATCATATCCGAAGACAACTTTATCATGGAATCTAATTCATGGTGAGGGGGTAAACAAGAACTTTGGAATTCACTTTCTTTTTCATTGTTATAACTTATAACCCTAACTAACAACGTATATGAAGGGAATGGTTCAATCCAGAAGCATGTGTCTAGATCTTCTTACTACTACGTCGCAGTGGGTAACTTGAACTCTGAATTTGCTGAGGCACGTCTTCGTTCTCTCTTTTTTTACTAATATATCCGTTTCAACCATTTCAGAATTTTGTTTTCACTTCCTCTAGGATCGCTTGCATTGGTTTCAATATATCTGACATGTTCGCAGGTTTATTTGAATATAACAATGAAGGCCTTCCTCTACAACACAGCAGAGCCATATTACAAGTGTATACCTTCGCTGGGCCAGTGTCGCCTCAAAATGCAGTTACTTGGTCAAAGTGTTGCTATTATTACCTCTCCCGGTGGAAAGTCGGTGAGCTTATCGCTGTGCAACTTCTTTGTATAAGCTTCGCCCTTCTCTTATAACATTGTAAATGTTCATCTCTTTTTGTAATGTGAAGGGCATCATAGGTGGTGGATGGCAAGTTAAACTCACATATGGACCTCGATGGCTTACCTATCTGTTTGGCATAGGTAAGACTTGAGAGTATCTATAATCTGTTACCCCGAAAGACAGTGTCCATCGAATACAGTTATTTCACGACTGTCATATTACTAATTTCCAGGTGGACTGACCAGCGTCGTTCTGCTCGTGAATTACCTTTTCAACTACTTTCGACGCACTGAGCAAGGAACTGAAGAAGCAACCTCAGTACCACCCGAAAGAAACCCTTTGCTTTCACACAAAGACGGTAATCTCTCAAGCGAGGATTCTTCTTACGCCTCTCCATCAGACGAGGAAGAGGGCGTTGAAGGCACGCGTGATGATGGACAAGCAACCAAAGGTGACGATGAATATAGCAAGAGAACTTGTGCGATTTGCTTCGACTCCCTCAAGGATAGTTTCTTCCTTCCATGTGGACATAGTGTGGCTTGCTTTGGATGTGCCGAAAGGTATTTCATCAGTATATATTTCTTTATGCGTTGTTCAGTTTTAAGACAATAGGATTTTGCAATACATGTCATGATTGTGAAGATAGCAAAGGTTTTGCCTAAACTTTGCAGGATATTACAAGATTCTGGAACTTGCCCTGTCTGCCGCCGGCGCGCAAAGAAAGTGAGGCGAATATACACAGCTTGAGAAGAAGACTAAATAATGCTGTTTGTAGGATTGTACGGACGTTATCTCTACATTACATGTTCATCTCTTTCCTAATCTTGTAACGTTACTGCTAATGTGTATATAAGGAAATTTTTATTTCAAGGTTATTTCTTTTGACTCAACTCGTGACCGTGAGTTGTCAAAATGTCAACGAAACCTGTGAAAGAGGCAAGTGATAAAAGAGGAGAGAAACGGACCCAGTGTCAAACGACGTCGTTCGGTGTTGCCTTTTTCTTTTTTTTTTTTTTATCTTAATGTTTATGATTAGTTTTTCCCTTCTACTTCTAAATAAGAGTCTTCTGAGTCGAATTTCATTTGTAATATGCAGACTCAAAACTCTAATTTTGACATTTACTCTCTGCGATTGGGATCGCAGAGTCTCATGAATCTTATATAAGCCCTCGCTGGGTAACTTTGTAGATCTCATAATTTATTTGTTTGATTTTTTATATATATAGAAGATATAGGAATGGCATCGGCGTCTTCTGGTCCGCGAACCGTCGAGGAGATCTACAAAGACTACGGAGCTCGCCGTACCGGAGTTATCCGTGCTTTGACTTATGGTACACTCTTCTAAAAGTGCTTTAAGTCAGCAAAGTAGCTGTGTTGAAATTTGGGGTTTTTTTTAGAAGAATTCGCAACGAGGGTATGATTAATTGTGTTTATTTGTAAATTTTATGTTTGCAGATGTGGATGAATTTTACGGTCTTTGTGATCCAGGTAATTGTTACAGCTCATACTTGAATTGCGTGAAGTTGCTGGTAGTCAAGTTTGGCATCGAGTTTTGCTGTGAATGTGATGGTTTCAATTCGTATATGAAGTATTGGTGTTTTAGGCTTCCCGACATAATTTCTATCCAAGCCAGAATTTTTATGATTCCCAAAATTACGTTGCTTTGTTTGTGATGACTGAGCAAGGTATTAACTGTTAGCTTTTTCTGCCTGTTTTTTTCCTGATTAATTGGTTGTCGGTTGTTGTCTTTCTTGTTCTTGTCTCTTGTGTATATGCGATTTCTTACGTCTGATTTTTGTTATGATTTTCTTTGGACCTTGTTGTATTGTCCTCTTTAGGGTCTATCATATTCTGTTTTTGATCTATGTTTCAATTTTTCTTTACAGAGAAGGAGAATCTTTGTCTGTATGGACATCCAAATGAGACTTGGGAGGTGACTCTTCCAGCCGAAGAAGTTCCACCAGAGCTACCCGAACCTGCACTTGGTATCAATTTTGCCAGAGATGGAATGAGCCGAAGAGATTGGCTTTCTCTAATCGCTGTGCACAGTGATTGCTGGCTGCTTTCCGTGGCTTTCTACCTTGGAGCCAGGTTAAACCGCAATGAGAGGTCCGTATTTGCCACCAGTCTGATGAATTTTGAATTGGATTGCATATTTGAATCAAGTTATAGCATATGAGCTTTATTTTTTTCGCAGGAAGCGCCTATTCACCTTGATCAACGATTTGCCAACTGTCTTCGAAGTCGTGACAGAAAGGAAACCTTTGAAAGACAAGCCCAGTGCTGATAGTGGCAGCAAATCTCGTGGCAGCACAAAGGTAGAAAATAAAACCGTTTAGTTACTACTTTGCTGGGACTTCACAAACAAATATCCGTACCATGTTTGTGATTTGTGAACAACGGTAGTTTTCTAACAGCAGATATATGAGAGTGCATTGGTTTTTCCCTAAGGCTATAAAAACACTGTATTGATTGAGCGTATATATCTTATGTTTATGTGAAGAGATCTATCGATGGTCGAGCTAAAAAAAACAGTAAGGGAGCTGATGAAAGCAACGACGAGGAAGAAGAAGAAGAAGAGGAGGAGGATGAAGAAGAGGAAGACGAACACAGCAAAACACTATGTGGAAGCTGCAAAGGAAATTACAGTTCCGATGAGTTTTGGATTTGCTGCGATATTTGCGAGAAATGGTATCATGGGAAATGTGTGAAGGTAACGCCAGCTAAAGCTGAGAGCATCAAGCAATACAGATGCCCTTCTTGTGTGAAACGAGGCAAGCAATAATAGAACTATGATTACATGGAGAACTTAATACTGTTTCAAGTCCTTTGACTAGTGGTAATATTGCTCAGATTTCTGTCAGTAATGTGTGTGTGTGTGCTGCTATGTTGTTCTGATAAATTAAGGGTACAAGTATCATCTGTGTGTTCTTTTCTTCGTAGGTTTTCTTCAAAATGCTACATCATGTCACTAATTTTAGGTGAATCTATAGAAAAATACCCAATTGGAAATTTTTTTACGCATAACTACCCATGTCAGAAAATTTTATAGATAGGTACCCGATTTAATTTTACCAGTTTCTTTAGTCATATCGTACATTCCTGTGTGTATATTGCGTACTATAACACGTTTATATAGGGTACCTAAATATAGGATACGTCGTACCTACGGGCATGCCTGTGTGTTACATAGGACGTACCTAAATATAACATACGTCGTACCATTTTCTGTTATATAGGGTACCCAAATGTGTTGAGATAGGGTACCCAAAATGTGTTGTTTGGTGTACTTTCGGGGATCGGGTACCTATGTGCAAAAACTTTATTCTGTTAGGTACCTACATATAAAGAAATCCTGACTGGGTACTAAATTATAAGTTTTTTTTCAAATAGGTACTTATGTGTAAGAAACCCCTAATTTTACTCTGATTTAAATTAAAAAACCTGATATTCGCTAAAATGTCTTGGGCTTATAGTTATCTGGCCCATCATTTTTAGGCCCAATATGGGCCGAGGAAAGTACAGTCCGCCGAATTTAAGGGGGTGTGAACAAGCGGCGAGTGGACCCCACATTTCACCACGCAATGCGGCGGCACGTGTCACTACGCGCTCTGCCGCCGCACGTGAGGCATGACAGAAAACGCAGGGTACTTGATTACTGATTTCTTGATTACGACCACCAGCGTTGAATTATTTATTTTCTTTTTTATGTAATGAAAGTGTTGCATTATCTTGGATTACGCTTGTATGTTGCTTACATTTCTCTCTCTTTTTTGTTTTTATTTTCAGGACTTGATGATGTGGCACACGGTTTGTGTTGGAATGGAAGAGAGAATGAAGCAATTATCTTTGACCGTTGTTATCTCAAGCTCATCGTCGTCAGCCTCACGATAGCAAAACGCAATATGAATTTAGTAATGTGAAAGTTTCAATTAATAATTTATTAATAATAGGCCGATTACTACAACGCATTCGCATAATCCGAAAAAAAGAAAATGAATTCAGAAATCAGCAGATTCCGCGTAAATGGATGAGACAGCAAGGAACTGTACTGTACGAGAAAATGTTTCGTTTTCTGATGAAACTGAAGATCAGTCGTCCTTTTCAGTCCAACTTTTCCTGGTTTTTATATTCCTTAATGTAAAAGAATTCTTCCTTATTTTCACACCTTATGGTCATAGCTCAACACCACACTGGCACTAATGCATACCATATACTGACACTATACAAACCCTTTTCCGCCGTCTAAAGTTTCTTCAATCTCCCCCTTCATCAATTCTGTCCCTCTGTGATTACCTTTAATTTCAGAATATTCAGACCAGATAGATGGATCATGGTCATCATCATCAACAACAGATTATTCATCGTCAGTACTCAGCTGCTGGTTCTGCTAGTAACAATAATATAGGTATTATTACAAGTAGTGGTGGAGAAAGGCTTCCTCCTCAATGGAGCATAGAAGAAACTAGGGTTTTCTTGATGATTAGGGCCGAGCTCGATCCAACTTTCATGGGAACCAAACGCAATAAGCTTTTGTGGGAAGTTATTGCGACGAGGATGAAAGAAAAGGGTTATAACAAGAGCGCTGAGCAGTGCAAGTTCAAGTGGAAAAACCTCGTCACTCGATACAAGGTATACACATTCAATCTATAAATCTGTAAACATAAAACCCTAATGTTCTGCCAAGCTTCGTTGATCACACATGAAACTTCTTACAGTCAAAGCTTAATCGCTGCAGTACTACTATATAGACTTTTGCTTGAATACAAAATTAAGCCTCGTAGCTTGAGTAATTATTTCAAGAAATAATAGCAAGTGGTTTCATTTCTTATGCAGCATCTAGAGAGTTTGACAAGTTCAGTCAATGTAATCCGATAAACATTGTGTGTTATAGCTATGTCAATTATTATATGATAACTAGTTCTGTATGCAAATATGATTTAAGGGATGTGAGACCATGGAAAGCGAAGGACTAAGACAACAACAGTTCCCATTCTACACTGAGATGCAAACCATATTCACCTCGAGAATGCTATGGCTGGAAACCGACGCCGCCACGTCAGATTCCAAGAAGACGACGGCTGCGCAGTTGACCTCAGCTTCCGACGAGGAAGAAAGCGGCGACTGGGAAAAGGGGGTTTCGAGGAAGAAGAGAAAAGTAGTCCGTAACAACACTACTGCTGCTACTGCAAGTAATGATAAGTACAACAACGTCATAAGTGCAATAAAGGAGATGATGGATGATTACACGAAGCAACAGATGGATATAGAGATGCAGTGGTTTAAAGCTTACGAGGCTAGAGAAGAGGAGAGGAGAGTGAAAGAGATGGAGTGGAGACAAACAATGGAGGCATTAGAAAACGAGAGGATTATGATGGATAGGAGAATGAGAGAGAGGGAAGAACAAAGGAGAGCTAGGGAAGAGGCTAGAGCTGAGAAGAGGGATGCTCTTATTACAGCTCTCTTGAACAAGCTTAGCCGATCATAGCTCTAAGATAGAGGAAGAAGAGAAGATTTTATAATGTTTGCTTTCATTCTCGTAATTTAGTTAATGTTCAATTTAGAAAGAGATTGCGTGTTATGGGCCTATAAAAAATTGGAAAGGCCCAATATTTAGGTTAGGCCCATTTAAGAAAGCCCACTAAATAGCGACTCGAAATCATCGTCTGAGACTATAAATGAATGAAGTCTTCATCTTCGTCACTCATATTGCACTCATTGCTCATCGATCGCAGCTAACATGGATCGAACCCAGATTTTGTTGGTGGGTCTGCCACTTTTCCTCTTGTTTTCGGATATATTCAATCTCTTTTCCCCACCGCCGTCGAAGCCGGCGCACCACCACCACCACCACCAACATCATCAGCAAGCGCCTGCGATTCAACAGCAGCAACACGAAGCCTCCCTCGAGTTTCCTACACAGGTTTGATCGGATAGATTATTGCCATCAGTTAGATATCGATGTTTCGATGCTGCTTTGTGATAGCTTGGATTTCGAATTTTTTTTTTTTTTTTTTTTTATTTTGGGGGAGGATCTTTCAATTCTATTGAGTTCGTGTTCTAATTTTCTCGTGATGTTATTGTATTTGCTGCCAGAAAGCTAGCGGGATTGGTATTGGGAACACTGTGAACATTGACTTTTGTGCATCTTGTTCCTTTAGGTATGATTTGTCCCATAGGTTATAGTGTTCTTGCAAGTACTGTTTAACAATTTCTTATTACTGACTTGTATTTTGCAGAGGAACTGCTGTAACAATGAAGAATATGTTAGAAAATCAATTCCCGGGAATCAATGTTGTGCTTGCAAACTACCCTCCACCTCTACCTAAACGAATGTTGAGCAAACTTGTACCAATTGTCCAATTTGGTGTGATCGGAATTATAGTTGGCGGCGAGCAAATATTTCCAAGGCTGGGATACGCTGTACCGCCTCAATGGTATTATACCTTACGTGCGAATAGGTTTGGGAGTATGGCTAGCACTTGGCTTCTTGGTAACTTCCTCCAGTCATTTCTTCAGAATTCTGGTGCATTTGAAGTGCACTGTAATGGTGAACTGGTAAACTTCTTCTCCTTTTCTTTTTTATTCGCAAGCTGTACCATTTTAGCTTTTGATGTTGTCAGGTTTTGTTCTTTATTGGGTTCTTGTTACTATGCTATTGCTTATTGCCTAGCTTGATACTGAATGTTATTTGGTTTCCATCCAAGTTAACGTATTCAATTCAAATCTCTAATATACTACCATGTTAAAAATAGTGGCTTTTCTTGTAATAAAGTGATGTTGATGTTTACCCTTTGACATCCCTCATCGCAGGTTTTCTCTAAGTTGAAGGAGAATAGGTTCCCTGGTGAAATAGAGTTGAAAGATCTTGTTGCTGGAAGAATTGCTACTTCAAGAGTAATCTAACAAGAAGTTATTTATGGTGGAAATAAAGCCTGCTCCGTACCGTCTTCAGTGTTGATTTCCTGTATTTACTCGTGAGATATGTTATGCTGATATTTAAACTCCTACCTTAGAATTGATTTACAACTCAATATTATGGTAACTATGTGGATGTGGGCATAGTTTTTCAGCAAGAAAATCTTTAAAACAGATCTTCGACTGAGTTTTTGATAATAAAGATATTCAATTGTTTGTAATAAAGCATGTCAACAGTACAAGACAAGACACTGCTGCAAAAAAAAAAAAAACAGCACATTATTGCCACAAAATTCATTATTCAATTGCATAAAACCTCAAGTTTTGTGTAACCAGTTAAATTGCCAGTCATCTTCAGGTGGTGAAACTTGTGGCATAAATAGGTGTTAGCCCTGTTTGTGCATTTTTGTCATATCTACGGAGCCTGCGTGGACAACGTGCGATGAAAGCAATCCAACTCTGATGAAATTCTAATCATATATGATACCACTTGCGATTTTCCATCACCTTTACAAGTTCATTAGCCAACGATGAGAACTCTTCGGCTTCATTTCGCATGTCTTCAGTTCGTCTGCTGATTTTCTGAAAGAAATAAAGAGGACAATGATCAGTACTCTTGTCAGAGCACAGAAGTGGATTTTCTTCATTACATTGTAGGGATAGATATTTCAATATGTGAGTACTGCAAATTAAGTGTACCTCGAGTTTCTCTTGGCGCTCAAGAAGCTTGTTTCTTGCTTCACCAGCCGCAGATGAGGCATCCTGAAACTTATTTGATGAACACATAAATCCATGTTTCTATAAAAGACTAGCATAAGTTGGGTATAAGTGATATATATATTACATATATTCCACGCAAGGAACCAACTTAGAAAATTACCCCTGCTTTTCTGTACTTGGCTATGATTTCTTCCCTTGTTCTAACCTGGGGCTTAGTATCGTCTCCACCATCGAATAATTTTTCACGTTCACTTCTTTTGTCTGCAGGAGAGAAATACTTTACATTCCTTCAGTAAGTACCTTTGAAAGAAGCACCAACGAATGAGTACCTTTAGCTTTGTTATCTACAATTTGGGATGAAGTGGAAACCGAAGGCGGAAGTTCATCTATTTCTATGTCATCTGTAGAGATCCAATCTATTCCATCAGCATGACGATGAATAAAGTACTACACTGCATATGAAAATATGGTGTAGGAATGTACGAATGGAGAGAGGGGTTGGCAACCTATGTTAAGCTCAGCTTCCTGTTTGCGGGCAGCAGCTGATGGCTCAGGAAATGAATTCCTCATGAAGATGTCGTCAAGATGACTGAAACTAGACGACGAAGGAATGAAGTTTTGATCCTTGAAGTTGTTCGACTTTTTACCCTTGAATCCTTTTACAAGACCTCCAAGAAGGCTAGAACTACCACCCTAGTGAAGCAATTATTATCCGTAGCAATGTCAAACCGAGCACCGTGCAAAGTATCAGCATCATGAAACTTCGTAATGAAACATATGAAACCGGGGATGCTCAAAGTATCAGAATCGTGAAAAAACCTGCTTTCTCTTGGGACCTGAGGAACCAGCTATTGCAGCATCTGCCGCAGCAGCAAGTACTTCATCGTGAAGACTAGGAAGGGACTGGGGTAGTCTGAAACGGAAAAACAACTTAAAGTTGTGGTTTACTCTAAGTTTATCGAAGAAGGGAGCTTAAGCAGCATTGTTCAACTAACGCTGATAGTGTACCTGAAATCATTTTCACCCTCTAGTATAGATGCAAATACTACTTCAGAGCCATGGGCCTGAGTTGAGATACTCATTGTCAGAAGTAATATCGCGAAGCGCATATAATAATGAAAACAAGATACCATCGCCATTGTAATTACTTATTTTATCGGTGTAACTAAATCATGAAGTAGAACATTACCAGTGCAATGAGCCCATTTTCCAGGGAACACATCAATGTTTCCATGTTTGTCTTGATGGTCCACCTCAAATCAGGCATCAAAGAAATCTCCTTCACCAGTTCAAGATCAGGCATAGATCTGGTAAGCAAGCAAACAAACAAATCGTGTTCTTTTAGTACGAGTACGGTATCATTGTCCATTCTCATAAAATGAGAATCGGTTAATGTTATGAGAGAATGTAAGTTGTTGAGGTGGATTACCTGACCTCCATGATTCCCGTTTCATAGAATGCTACTAGCCCACAAACTTTTCCGTCTTTTCGGGAAACTGTAGTCCAACAACAGGGTTTTGAAAGTTTAACCTTGCAAATGGACTTAACGTCTCCCTGATAAACCATCAATTAATTAGAAAAAATAAATTGTAAAATTGATGTGAAACGCGAAGAAACTCACCTGAACTAAAGACTTTGCAGGGTATATATGTAGTAAATCCTTACAACAGAGCAAGATAGAGAAGTCATTCAAACTCTCAGGAGATAAATTTTTTTCCGAAGACTTCTTATCTGGTTCACATTGCTCACTCTCTTGAGCACTATCTGGTGAATGCTCACTGCTTAATACGTTATCCTTATCCAATGATTTTACATCTATAGATCTACAAACTGATACCTGGGTTTCTGAGTAGTGCAAAGCAAATTATCAGGGCAACTAGTACACCACTGACATGAAAAAGGTTACTCATTGATACCAAAAATAGTACCTATCAAGTACATTGAAATTGCTGAAGATGGTTTCTTCAAACTCATAGGTTTTGAGCCAATCAAGGTGCCATTATATCCATCAATGACATAAATATTTCCATCCTTAGTCAATGCAAAAATGAACTCCCCTACACCATTTTTGGGAAGCTTTGGTGAAGTTTCACCCGTATGCTCAAAAGTAACTTGAGTTAAAGATTTCCAGATTACTGATGTCACTGGTATGCCGGGTCTATTCAAAGAATTCGTTATGAAATCTACAGATGATGAATGTACATCCAACACTGCCACCTGAAACAAGCAACATCATATTTTTAGCTTTAGCAAAAGGACACTATTGCATAATCCTGCCTTCCTCTGGAACACAAGGGAAGGAAGTGTTTCCCAGGAAATACTCAGCTATCTGGCGAGAGGGAGAGAATCAAAATCTTAATTATTAAAAAATAAGATATAAGGCACCTGAGAACATTCATATCCCACAATAAGTTTTGAGCCATTATTGGCGAACTTCATTGCCCGAACTCCAGCTTTGTGAAGATCAAAAACAGCTCTCAACCTAGGGCCTCGAACCAGAGCATTGTGAGCTGCGTAGGGTGATACTATATGTTATAAATCAAAATAGTTTAACTATTTCCGGGGTTTCATATCTCAAGATCTTTATTCAGAACCCTATACAGTACCAAAACATAGAATAAAGCATGTGTAAATTACGAAAATTCTCACATGCCAAAGAACTCAATTGTTCATGAAAATTGCAGGATGGGCGCATAGTTAATCTAATTTGCAACAGTTAATTATCATTATCTAGTTCTAGCTCATGTACTTCTATGTTGCTCGTGTGCTCCTAGTAACAACTAGAATTTTGCTCAACAAGAAAAAAAATACTTTTATCACCTTTGGTCTCTGAGGAAAAATTAGTCGCATCGCTACAGCTGACGTCGTAAAGTTGGACCTTCAAATATTAGATCATTAAACTAACAAACAAGAATATTTTGAGAAAGCATAAGAAATGTTATCTTACCAAGCCACATTCTCTGCCAATGGCTAACATTAATGACAAGGGGCATAAATCGACTATGGTAACTGAGCTGGCATAATCAGCTAGTTCCTCAGTCTTACCCTGTCATTCGTCAGCAAAAATCAATATTATCCACTTCCCAGAAAATAATAGTCCACATCTTAGCTAATCTTTTCAAAATTCTTACCTCGTTCTTCAAAACAAAAAGGAGGTCGAAAACTGGATAAGTAGCATCCCATACTCGGACTGATCCATCGTGATAGCCGGCTAGATACAGCGTGCGGACCTCGTTATCTATGTCTAATCGTATATGATTACTTAAACCCCCGGTCAAGGGCCACTTTTTATTACTGGTTGTTGAACTCACTGAAGCTATCTAGTTAAACAACAGCAGCTCGTTACGCTATAGACAATTAATCGTGATGCAAAATGCGTCAGAAGTTCTATGAAATCAAGCCGAAAAGTCCAATGATGCTCTAGTACCTTAGACCTTCGGTGCATATGAAAAAGCTCTGCCACTGTCATCAAAGGATCAAAAGTTGGGATTGTAGCAGGAAAATTTAAAGCAGAAACAGGTAGTTCCTTCCCTAGCAAGTCCGAGGAGGACAAACTGCACACATTATATGTATATATTCGGCCAGGGTCTAATAGTACAAACAAAGAAGCGTCCTTATCGATCCTAGATGCCCCAGCAGATGGTACTAGAATCATGTCAGAAAAAGAATCAGTAAGATTAAGGATCACGCGATCAACACATTTCAGTGTCTCAATTCCAGGGTACCATTCAAGACTCAGAACCTGTAACGAGAAAAAACTATATGAGCATCTCAGGAAACTAAACCCAAATGTTCATCCGTTTGAACTTCCAACAGAGGAAAATAAGTGATTGACTTTGTATAGTACGGCTTGCAGTGAACGAACTTCACAAATCCCAGATTAATATGAAAGTTTTCGTGGTGACTCGTTCCCAAATTATCTTGTAAGGATTATTTTCAACCAAATATATGACAATCAAATGAGCCTTTTCCTTTTTTTCTTGTAATAATGTCTTTAACATAGCCAACGATGCAGAAGAATACGTACCGTCACGACTTCCTCGCATCCTATCGCATCAGCACCATATACAATAAGTTGACCTTTATGCTTGCGAGATTTACTATTATCCACCCATCGTAGAACAATAACAGGGAGACGCTTTTCAGACGACGTCAGCAACTTAACAACAATGTGAGACAAATTATTAGTGGAAGCAGGTTTTGAGGTATCCCAAAATAATATATCCCCATCAACATATCCCACAGCAAGAATTTCCCCATCAACAGATGCCCAACAAAGAGCACTGATCTCTTTCTCCTCTAAATCAAGCTCATTATGTAAATGTTCGCCATCTGCACCATTTGAAGGAACAACTTGGCTTTTTAATTGGAGGGCCTTGTCACCTCTGACAGTGACAACATGGGAATCAATTAGATCCCAGAGAATGATAAGCCCTCTTTCATAAGCAATCAATAGCCTGCAAGTTTCGAATATCTTTTTTGACATCAATAATGATACCAAAAGGTGGATCAATTCCAGAATGTAAGTTCTCCATGTATTCCCACTGCTGCTATTCATTCAACGAATGGGTATAAATAGCAAAACGAGATAAAATGAAAATTACTCTTGCCTATTTTCAGGTGCACAAGGTTGAGGAAGAACCCCTACTACAGGCTGATGACCAGAGCGTGAGAGGCCAGCTGCTCCTATAATTAAAAGAGGTCAATTATAAATCCATAGGTAAGTTTCATTAAGTTCTGAATGCTCAATGGGATTTATGTCATACACAAGCTTCAATACACAGACCAAGTAAAGATCCAGAAAACGATCCAATGTTCTCTTGAAAATCATTCATGGTGATTTCTAGTCTAGGTAAGAGCTCTCACCCATCATTTTGCTGTTTTTTCGCAGTATTTTCTTTTTCAAATAGAGTCACATACGATGAATCATCTTAGTAGATAGAGAAACAATGGCAGCTTGCAGCACTCACCGGCCAGAGATTCCAAAGACAGGTGATAATGCAATTTCAAGAGCTGTCCATGGTCAACGTCATACTTCAGAACAGAAATCACTCCATATTCATCACCTATATACCTATAATCAAAGAAGGACAAGCGTGTAGCATAAAACCAATACAATCCAATCATGCATCATCATACAATGCAAATTTACATCCGTATCAGTATCGTACATAAACAAGGACCCACTGATTACAGAGAAAGCAGTTACATTGGATTCCCACTGAAAATTACATGTTATTGACCTCCTCTCTAGATTCCAAACCTGAAAAGGATGACTTTTAGCAACATCAACGACAATAAACTTTCCTGAGAAAACTACGGCAAGGTGATTCTACGCAAAATTGAAAAATTTTCTTTGCTGACCTGAATATCATTGTCATTTGTGATACTTAGCAAGAGACCTTTATTCTGCAAGAACTGCAAACAGAAGACACTGAATAAACGTGAAATTGTAAAAGGTGTTGTTTCATTCAAATAAGACATACGTTTAAAGCGGCTCAAATGGTTTTACAAAGTTACAAGCCGAAAGGAAGTTAAAATGGCTATTCTTTTAGAGGAAAGCAACATAATAATCAGCATGAATTTACAGCACAAACCTCCAGATATTTGTACGGCGACAGCTTCGGAGAAACCAGAATTCCTTCAATATTATCACCACCGATTACTTTTATTCTTCCGTCCCTGAATTTTATATGGGGAAACAGTGTTTGAGAATGATAGCTTAGATAATAACTCTGCATTATCTCTTTACTCGACTTTTTCATTCCTTCATAGGTGTCAATCTAGCCCAATGAAAGACATATTTAAGCTTGTTTGGAGAATAAATTCCAAGCTCTGTATTGTTAATTGTATTGAACATGAGCTAAACTCGTCCCTGTACAACGCCTTACTCATTTTGCTATGCTCTAGAATTAACAGCCAACCATCAAATCCAATCGAGCAAAAAGATGCATTTGAGTCAACTTCTATTTTTTTTGAAAAAACGAGCTTGATTAAGCTAAATCAAACTCTTTAAGTCAACTCAGCAACTCACTTTTGCCATTTAGCTGGCACAATCCAATGACTGACCTTGCCAAACTTCGACGCAGTGTTCACCACTAAACACATCACATCAAAATAACTTACAAAGTGCCGATCGCCAGCAGGCGCTGAACAGGATCAAACGCGAGAATCGACGATGTACATGGAATGCCATAGTGCACATCGATCCGAAGCTTCACCATCTCCGACGTCAGCAAGCGCTCTTGCCGATGCTGAACATCATCGATCACCACGCACAATACAAATAAAATATATAGAAGAAACAAAGCAGGGAAAAAGGAAAAAGAAGAATCAAGTCAATCAACGAAACCCAGGAAAAACAAAAAAGAAGCTAAGCTACAAGCTCGAGGCGTGGCACCTGACGCCGATGTATGGCCTTCTCTAAGAGGCGTTTCGCAAACATGGCGACAACCAAGTGCAATTTACGTTGAGAAGAAAAGGTACAAATACATGTAAATTGTCTTAGTAGCTGAGCAGTTGGTTTTCTGAGATCATTTTCTCGGTATCCACGTTACCTAGGTGAAAGAAAATTACGAAAATCCCCCTGGGCCCGCATAAAACGAAATTCTTTGTTGGCGTAAAGTAAATACTACTATTTGATGTACTACTAAGTGATACTGAAACTAAATTAAGGTAGGTTAGTGATAAATTACCTTTTATTTTTATTTTTCTAGATAGGCTAAGATGAAAACGTCATGCAATCCACCCATTGGCTTACCGAATTAAAAATAGAGAGCAGCATAAAGATGCGTGCCATACCATCTCACTACAAAAGGACGCCATATTCATATTGATCTGTTCTTGGGTACGACATATCGCTAGTTTTTGGTCCTTCTCTCTTTTTTTCTTTCTATTCTGTCGATCGTAGATATGAAAGTTCCTGCCTCCAGAGCTCAAGGTAATTTATTCATTTTTATTTTTGTTAAAATTGAGATTCGATGTCGTGGTTCCAACCTGATTTCGCCCGTTTTGTATTCTGCTTGTGCTTTTTTAGTTTTTTAGTTGTTTAGAGGAGCTGCGTTTGCAATTTTTCGTTCAGTAGTTTGAGTTTCTGTGATCTGGAACATGCTATATGACTCGATTTACTGGTTTGCTTAGTAGGCGATGGCAATATAAATATAGATGGATAATTGAGATGGAGAACTTGGATGAAATCAAATTCAATAACCAGAATTTTTTGATTGATCAATCACCTGCTGTAAAGTATCACATGTTACAGTCTCATGCAAATCAAGTGAGTGGTCGCTAACCAAGATTAGACATCATCTTTGATTTTTTTAACATTTTACGAGACCCGGTATGGTATACCTTCTTTTGTTGTTTTGCTTAAAGAATGACGGTAATTTTACTTTTTTGTCTGCTGTGCAGAGGATCTGCCTAAAGAAGCAAAGAGTACATACTTTGATTTGCCGGCATTGGATGTTTCTGTTGCTTTTCCACAAGCAACTCCAGCTTCCATATTTCCACCATGTGGTAAGGCAGTACCCTTGAGAGCTTGAAACAGAAAACCATGTCCCGTGATGAACACTATGCTGTAAATATGTAGCTTTCGGTGATCATACCCAATCAATGTCTTTATGAAATGTCTGTGACATGATCTATATGGATTAGATTAGCTTTTTCACTAATAAGGCTTCATTTTGGACCATTTTATGCTTATTTGACCTCTTGTAATTTGCAGCTTCGGACTATTATCAGTTTGATGATCTGTTATCTCCTGAGGAACAGGCTGTGCGGAGAAAAGTTCGAGCATGCATGGAGAAAGAAGTAGCTCCCATAATGGCAAAGGTGGGTATAATGGGTTTCCTACTTTACAGCATGAGCTCCTTGTCTTACCGTGTTGATGTTTCAAATAATCAAATTGTCATCAGACATGATACAAGAACATACAAGCCATCAAAATCTTGAGTTATGCTTTGTCAACTAGATGTGCTCATACAGAAATTTCTCAAAATATGGTCTGATCAATATTATTGGCATGTAAACGTGTACCTTCAGTACTGGGAGAAGGCAGAGTTTCCTTTTGAAGTGATTCCAAAGCTAGGAGCACTGCGTGTTGCTGGTGGCAGTATTAAGGTAATTCAATTGACCGTTTCGTACCACTTTATGTCCTGCGATGATGGTCTTAGAGATTTTTGGTGTTTGGGATCTTATTGACATGTAACTCAGGGCTATGGTTGTCCCGACCTTTCCATTACCGCAAATGCCATTGCTACAGCAGAAGTTGCAAGAGTTGATGCTAGTTGCTCTACTTTCATCTTAGTGCACTCTTCCTTAGCAATGCTGACTATTGGTAAGTCTTCCTCATGAAGTTTATTGCATCGTCCACTTTTTTTATATGGGAAGAAACCTTACTGTTTGTTGGTGTGTCAATTACAGCCTTATGTGGATCGGAGTCTCAGAAGAAGAACTACTTACCATCACTTGCGGAGCTTAAGACGGTGGCATGTTGGGTAAGTTCCCGATTAGTAGTCCCAATACATTCACGCTGCACAATTTATAAACTGTGACGTGCTCTTTATTGTAGGCTTTGACAGAACCTGATTACGGAAGTGATGCAAGTGCTTTGAGAACAACTGCAAGAAAGGTCAAGATTATATTTTTTTGTTTACCGTTGTAGCATTTGGTTTGAGTTAATGTTACAGTGTGACCCTATTTTAGACTGAATTACTAACGGTCAGTTATCAGGTCGAAGGAGGCTGGATACTTGATGGCCAAAAACGCTGGATAGGTAATAGCACATTTGCAGATGTGCTGGTTATATTTGCCAGAAACACTTCCTCAAATCAAATAAATGGGTAAGTAAGAACTAAAGATCTGTTTTTCTTTATCTTGGACACGCTCTAAATACCTCCCTCATGTGAGCTGGTTCCGAGGTCTTTTATGTCTATTGTGTATGATTATTGGCTCTTGCAAACCTATCTATGCCTTCTCTATTGCCTATATAATATCTTCATCTGCTACAGATTCATTGTAAAGAAGGATGCTCCTGGTTTACAAGCTACAAAAATAGAAAACAAAATTGGCCTAAGAATCGTTCAAAATGGAGATATTCTGTTGAAGAAAGTTTTTGTCCCGGATGAAGACAGGCTTCCTGGAGTTAACTCCTTTCAAGACACAAGCAAGGTATGGTATCTAATATACGTAATTTCTGTGGACCTGTCAATCTACCATATCTCGGACAATAATACAGACCACTCTTTACCTTGGAGACAGTATACAATTTATTAGATAAATTAAGATCTCATTAATCTTTACCCTACCTGGAATTATAGGTGCTTGCTGTATCACGTGTGATGGTTGCCTGGCAACCCATTGGCATATCCATGGGCGTCTACGATATATGTCACAGGTATTGGAAGACAATCATCATCATGTAAAGATATCATTCATCATCAATAATGTATACGAATTCAATTTCCTTACAAGGTACTTGAAAGAGAGGAAGCAATTTGGTGCCCCATTGGCATCGTTCCAAATAAACCAGCAGAAGCTAGTCCACATGCTAGGCAACATTCAGGCAATGTTCCTCGTGGGCTGGCGCCTATGCAAGCTCTACGAAGGCGGAAAAATGACTCCAGGCCATGCTAGCTTGGGAAAGGTTTCTAACTATCCTTGCTTTCTGATTTTTTTAAAACTCCAGTATAGGCTTTTCTTGATTTCTTCAAACTCTCATATAGGCTTGGATCACTAAGAAGGCAAGGGAAACTGTTTCTCTAGGACGTGAACTCCTTGGTGGCAATGGAATCCTCGCCGATTTTCTAGTTGCCAAGGTATGTGTGAGTGCGTCTTTGCTTTGTGTGTTTTCATGGTTGGTTATAAAATCCGACCGCCGATGGTTGTCTCTCTTCAGGCATTTTGTGATTTGGAGCCCATATACACATACGAAGGCACTTATGACATCAACACTTTGGTCACCGGCCGGGAGGTCACCGGAATCGCCAGCTTCAAGCCGGCTCCGGCGACCAATCGGAGCCGTTTGTAATATATTTCCAGCTTTGCTTATATGTAAATCGGAATAAAACTGTACTAGTACGCAGTGCAGGACTTGTTGGGTTCCAACACTTAATTTACATCTTATTGGACATTTATTTAGTTCTACAGCAAAGCAAAATTAATACCATTCCCAATCATTAAAGCAGAGAGGAGAGACATGATAGGAAATAATCTGCTCGGTTAAATCAGTTGCGCACAAACATATACAAGAAACTTGAGAGAGGACATTGAGGCACACGATAACTTAAATAAAAATACCAAGCTACACTTAACAGAGAGCACCCTAGCTCCTAAATCTCATCATCATCTAACCACCGAAGCCGTAGAGAGTACGGCCCTGCCTCTTGAGGGCGTAGACGACGTCCATCGCCGTCACAGGGCCGTCTTCCGACGCGCGTGCTCTGTGTAGGTGACGGCGTCGCGGATGACGTTTTCGAGGAAGATCTTGAGTACGCCGCGCGTCTCCTCGTAAATGAGCCCACTGATACGCTTCACGCCGCCTCTCCGAGCCAAACGCCGAATCGCAGGCTTAGTGATGCCTTGGATGTTGTCTCTCAGAACTTTGCGGTGGCGCTTCGCACCGCCTTTGCCCAACCCTTTACCTCCTTTTCCTCGTCCCGACATCTTTTTCTTTTATTTAAAATTTGATATTTCTTCCAGCTTTCAAGACTGCTTATGGGTTGGAATGAGTGGGACGGTATTTATATATAGTGGGCAGTGTTAGATTGGTGAAGTTTCAGCCGTCGGATTTTATTTCGCTATCTACGGATATAAATACAAATCCGTGGCATCCTGGAGAATTACTTACAGCCGTTGATCTCTATAAATCAACGGTTGTTAATGTCAACTGACAACAAATAAGTGTGTAGTAGGGGACCTTCTTGTTCTGTGTTTCTTGATTTTGGGCTTGAAATTGTCGACTGTTTTGGACTTTCCTTATGGGTTAATTGTTCGTTTGGTTACATCAAATGGGAGTGTGATTTGGAACTTTTTCCACCACTCTTTACATTGGAAAATCTTCAAGAACGTCAAGACAAGTGTCATCTTGTAATAAAGGAACAACAAAAACCAAAGCCAACGACCTACTTCTTGAACAAGTCGGCAAGCTCACCCTTCTCATGCATAGAAGTCAATATATCACAACCACCAAGCAACTCACCATCAACAAAGATCTGAGGAAACGTTGGCCAGTTACTGTACTGCTTCAACGTCTCCCTCAACCCAGAATTGTACTCGTCGTCGAGCACGTCCACGCTCTCGTATTCAACTCCCTGGCTTTCAAGAATGGCCACGACCCTTTGCGAGAATCCGCATAACGGGGCGTTTCTTGATCCTTTGATGAAAGCTACGACCTTGTTCTCTTTCACTAGTTTGTCGATTAAATTCTCTAAAGGCACCGTCAATTGTACGTGACGGCCTGGCGTTAGCCTCAGATCGGACTTCTTTCTTGGAGGCTGTTTTACCCATGTTGTGTTTCCAGATTCATTACCAGGCGGGACCTTTCCTGTAGCAGCTATGTGTTCTTGCATCCACGATTTCCAGGCTTCTGTTAAAGCAGTTTTATCGGGCTCATCTACCACGGCAACCTACAGAAACAAGAATGTTGCGTTCGTAGAATTCGAGTTTCGAATTGCTGGAGTTTAGGGAGAAGTGAAAAGTAAAGTTCAAGATCGACAATTTTCCACCTATGCCTGCATTAGATAATTCGACGAAACAAGCAATTTAACCGTTCCCAACTTTCCAAGCTCTCCATCGGGGATAAATCAAGAAATAGTTAATCCAAGTTAACAACAGTCAACTAACCAACACTCAAGTTTGATTCTTTATCTGTTTCCTATTGAGACTAGTTTTGATTGTCCGTCCAACCATCGGATCCCATCACAAACTTCTTAGAGTTATCTCAACAAAATCCAATCCCGATACAAGGACACTACCTTAAACACTCATCTAAGCTCCAGGCACTCATTTCACATAAGAAGGAAAGCAAATAAGTAGCTCAAATCGAGATGTACCATGCGTCCATCAAATAATGTATCATCGGATAACTAAACAACCAATATTACCTTGGCGGAGCAACATAGATCGGGGACAGACTTCTTATGCCCTTGAACACTCGCATTGAGATTCCTCGTTATCCCCACGAACTGAAGCTCGCCGTTCACATCGTAAATAGCATAGACACCGGCATCCGAAGGGAATAACCCATCCGTTTGAGGGGGGACGTCGACCAGTTCAGCCTCCGATAGCTTCTTCAGCGCCGAAACGACCACGCTCCGACGGCGATTTTTGAGATGTGAGCTTCCGTTGCATCTTAGGCTTTCGAATGATATTCGAGGAGATAATTTCGGCAGTGAATAGAAGGAGAGAGTAACGTTATTTCTGGAAGTTGATGAGAAATTGAGGAATGTTCGCGGAGAAGATGAGAGGTTGAGTGCAGCCATCGTTTTGATCGATCGTCCAATCCAAATGCCGTAATCAGATTGAATTGAATTAGCTGTGATTTCTTTTTATTTCTTTTTATTTTTTATGTCTATAACTAGTGGGCTTATGGTTTAATGGGCCTTTTCAACTCATGATGGGCTTATCGTTCTCGGCCCAAATAAAACGGGCAATAATGTGCCACGTCATCGGAACATAAACCAACAACCTGCGTCAAGAGCTGCATTGAAACAAGTAAAATAGCCAAGTTATCACTTCCCAGTCTCATTTCTCAGCTGCCAAATTTTTGAGGACTTATGGCGTCTTTGGTCAACACTGTCTACTCAATTGGCTTGACTACGAATGCCAGCGCTTTGAACCAACGGCTCGCATCGAAGCCAAGCTTTGTTTCTTTGAACAGTAAGCTTTATCTGTTTAAAATGCTTCGAAAATTGCTTCACTTGGGCTTTGATGGGTGTCGTTTTGATTATGCTTCATGCCACAGGACGTAGACTTTCAGTGAGAGCAGCTGAAACTGATCAAGAAAAAGGTATGGCTGGGCTTGTTCATTTGTCCGATGTGGGTCCTTAATAGTGCTTGATTATAGTTTTATATGGGACACGATAGCTGAGCTAGCGAACTGAAATTGCGCGTTGGATGTGTTTAATGAAATTTTGAGGCGTGTGATTGATATATGGCAGTTAAGGCAAAGGTACCAGATAAGGCGCCTGCCGAGAACGGCTCCAGTATTAATCAGATTCTTGGTATTAAAGGGGCGAGCCAAGAAACTGTGAGTCCAATTTGACCGTTTCTATTGGATGATTTTTACAGTGTGTGGATTAGAAACTTCACCCTCCAAATAGCGTGGCTAGCTATTGCTCTTTGTTTAGTTGCATACTGATGGTGTTGAATTCATACATATATGCCTAAAAATGCTACCTTTAACTGATGAATGCTGCCATATTTATTCAGGATAAGTGGAAAATTCGAGTTCAGCTCACTAAACCAGTTACATGGCCCCCACTTGTTTGGGGTGTAGTCTGTGGAGCAGCAGCTTCAGGTTTTTTCCCCCCACTCTTTCATGCTAAGTTAAGTAGTCATTGGCTGTAGTGCGTTTAACCATCGGCTATCCTTTATTTAGAACTTCTAGTTGTACCCCAGGAAACTTTCACTGGACGCCTGAAGATGTAGCTAAATCGATCGTTTGCATGATGATGTCTGGCCCTTGTCTTACTGGCTACACTCAGGTACTCCATATATTTGAACTCGATTTCCAAACTTTTGCTTCGACTCGAAAGGCTAACTATTCGTTATGCTTCAACCTATAGACAATCAATGACTGGTACGATAGAGAGATTGATGCAATTAATGAACCATACCGTCCGATTCCATCTGGTGCAATATCTGAGAATGAGGTGTTTTATACTTGCTCTCTATATGAAGCTGAAGTAATATCTAAAATTCCTAGTGCAGTACTAAGAATGATATTACCAGGTGATTACACAAATATGGGTGCTACTGCTTGGAGGCCTAAGTTTGGCTGGTGTATTAGACCTTTGGGTAGGTATTGAAAATCAAAATCTCGTCTTGAAGTTCTCCGTAATTTTCTGTTTATAGTTCTTCCTCTATAGGCAGGGCATAAATTCCCAGTCATATTCTATCTTGCCATCGGTGGATCGTTGCTGTCCTACATATATTCAGCTCCACCTTTAAAGGTATGTGATCAGCCCATTTTTAATATTTCCATGGCTTCAAGTAGACAAGATTCCGAACAAAGCTGAGTAGAAGAACGAAATCTTTCTATGTTGCAGCTCAAACAAAACGGGTGGATTGGCAATTTTGCTCTTGGTGCAAGCTACATAAGCCTGCCTTGGTAATTTCTATATCTCTGCTTTTCTCTGCACGGCTCTGTTTCAAATAAATGCAAACGCAGATAAACTTGAATTCATGTGAATGTTCGAACTTTCAACGTAACAGTTATCCATTGTAGGTGGGCTGGTCAAGCATTGTTTGGGACACTAACACCTGATGTTATCGTTTTGACTCTGCTCTATAGTATGGCTGGGGTATACATTTTTCTCTCCCATTTGTTCTCTTTCGCCTTTGTATGTGCACTTCTTTATCATTCTTTCCCTTGTAGCTCGGTATAGCAATTGTCAATGACTTCAAGAGTATCGAAGGAGATAGAAAGATGGGACTGCAGGTGGGTACCTTCTACCCCAAAGTTCAAGAAAATGGATACAGATAGAAACACAAAACACACGTAATCTTATGAAATCTCCTAATTTCTTTGCAGTCTCTCCCAGTTGCTTTTGGCACCGAGACTGCAAAATGGATATGTGTCGGCGCCATTGACTTAACTCAGTTATCTGTGGCTGGTAATTTTCCTTCCATCTTTTTTACAATACTAAAAACACCAAACTATTATTATGTCGTTTGAAAGACTTGGTCTTTGACTCCATTCGCTACACAGCCTATCTTCTTGCATCTGGGAAACCATATTATGCTCTAGCTCTTGCGGGCTTGATTGCTCCCCAGGTGTTCTTTCAGGTATGATTTGATCTTCTTTTATGGAATCAAATTTCCATATATGTTTCTCATTACTCATCATATTGTGATGCTGCAGTTCAAGTACTTCCTCAAGGACCCTGTGAAGTACGACGTAAAATACCAGGTATATCTTTCTATCTATCTTCTTTCTTCTTTCATTACATTATTATTATATGCTGTTCTTTGTTAGAAGTTAAGCTTCTGCTTTAATCATCCCAGGCCAGCGCACAACCCTTCCTTATACTTGGGCTGCTTGTCACTGCTTTGGCCACTAGCCATTGAGATTATGAGACAGAGCCTTGTGACTAGTTTTTGTGTGTGTGTGTGTGTGTGTTTGTAAATGTAGAGAGTAACAGAATCTAAAAGTAATATTTAGTTCATTGCTTTCTACCAAATGACATCATATATTAATGCACTGACAATAGAAACACACCATGTCATACTATAGTAATCCATGGATCATGGGCTTGGAGGATTGAAGGAAAGAAAAAAAAAAGGGAAATCCAATCCTATGGACAAGGGGTAGAGCAGAACAGAATGTGGAGATATTTTTTTAGGTTTTGTAATTTGTATTATGTAACGATATATGTTGCATGCTGATCCCATCTGATGATGCTAGGTGGTGGTTTTCTACAAATTGCTAAGTGGTATTTTGGGGAGGTGTTCGGTGGCAAGTTGCATAGAAAATGAATAAATAATTTGGTAACTTGGATGGAGATTGATTATTTTATTAAATATATTGTATGCTTGACAGAATTATTCCCATAGTTTGTTGTTGTGGTATGTTTTAGATCACTAGTTGTATTGGACCCTTGTTTTCGGAATCCCAAGAATCACATGACATCGAAGAGCACCTTTCATTCGACGGTGGTCTTAAAAGGGAAAATCAAATTTCTCCACTTCACTTGGCCAAAAACGTAATTACGTTACACCATATTATATATAATAATACATCATTGCTCTTATAATTTAATTTGTCTCCAAAACGATATAATGATACAAAAAAATTATACATATATTCTCAAAGGTGCATAGTAAAGTTCTTGAATGACGTGTGCGCAATGAAACGAAAAAGTAATAAAAATACCCCAAAACCAGAAAACAGCAGTCAACCCGCCTTTGAATTTATTTTTCCTACCAAAGCTCTCACACTAAACTAAAACCATCAACCTTCTGAAGTTCCCAAAGTGCCCCTTGTTTCTAGTTCTTCGTCTTCGTACGTATATAAATAGCCCAAAACCAAAACCCAACTCTGCTCGGTACTATCAATCAACTTTGATAAGAAAAAAAAAATCATTTCTTTTCTATAAAAAGCTTTCGATTGTACTGCTAACATGGAAACCAAGCTGGGTTCTATAGATACGTGCAAGCATGCGGCGTCTAACGACGTCGGCAGCCTCCCAAACGGCGCCGTATCCACCATCCAAACGCCATCCGTTCCAATGTTCAACTCCGCCGAAGCCACGCTCGGCCGGCACTTGGCTCGTCGGCTAGTTCAGATCGGCGTCGGCGACGTATTCTCGGTTCCCGGCGACTTCAACCTGACCTTACTCGACCATCTAATCGCGGAGCCGGGGCTCAATTTGGTCGGATGCTGCAACGAGCTCAACGCCGGGTACGCCGCAGATGGGTACGCCAGGGCGCGTGGGGTCGGCGCGTGCGTCGTGACGTTCACGGTCGGCGGGCTGAGTGTGATCAACGCGATTGCCGGCGCCTACAGCGAGAACTTGCCCGTGATCTGTATCGTGGGTGGGCCGAACTCCAACGATTATGGGACGAATCGGATTTTGCACCACACCATAGGGTTGCCCGATTTTTCCCAGGAGTTGAGATGTTTTCAGACCGTCACTTGTTACCAGGTCAGTAGTACAGCAGTGATGACGGCGTTACATATGTAATCTAGCTTTGGGTTATGGTCTAAATCGCTTGCTTTGTCGCAGGCCGTGGTGAACAATTTGGAAGATGCCCATGAGTTAATCGACACTGCGATTTCCACGGCGTTGAAGGAGAGTAAGCCAGTGTACATCAGCGTCGGCTGTAACCTTCCGGCGATTCCACACCCCACCTTCAGCCGCGAGCCAGTTCCATTTTCACTGTCCCCAAAGTGAGCTTCGCTTCTATTTCACTCTTGTCCTGTTTGTGTTCTGTGTAGTAACTCAACTAAGTTGGGAAAGATCAATCAAGTGCTGTGGTAATATGTAGTCCCTCTTAACATCTATCTCCTCCGTTTCATAGGATGAGCAATCCAATGGGATTAGCAGCTGCAGTTGAAGCAGCCACAGTGTTCTTGAACAATGCTGTCAAGCCAGTCATGGTAGGCGGCCCAAAGCTTCGTGTCGCAAAAGCAGGCAATTCTTTCGTCGAATTGGCCGATGCTTCAGGCTATCCTATCTCCGTTATGCCCTCAGCCAAGGGCTTAGTCCCAGAAAACCACCCTCATTTCATAGGCACATATTGGGGAGCAGTGAGCACATCGTTCTGCGCTGAGATAGTCGAATCTGCCGATGCTTACTTATTCGCTGGGCCAATCTTCAACGACTATAGCTCCGTGGGATACTCACTCTTGCTCAAGAAGGAGAAGGCCATCGTCGTACAGCCCGAACGTGTCACCATTGGTAATGGGCCATCCTTTGGGTGTGTCTTGATGAAGGATTTCTTGACTGCTCTAGCCAAGAGGCTCAATAAGAACAACACTGCGTACGAGAATTACCATAGGATCTATGTGCCTGAGGGGCACCCTTTGAAGTGCGAGCCTAAGGAGGCGTTGAGGGTCAATGTTATGTTTCAGCATATTCAGAAGATGCTGTCTGGGGACACTGCTGTAATAGCTGAGACGGGCGATTCGTGGTTTAACTGTCAGAAGCTGAAGCTTCCCCCGGGATGTGGGTGAGTCTGAGTCTTCCGTTAGGTTAATTGCCCTTTTGTCATTCATTTCGACGTTTGATAATTACCCAAGTGGCCCGTTTTTTGTTCTTTGTAGGTACGAATTTCAGATGCAATATGGATCGATAGGCTGGTCGGTGGGAGCAACGTTGGGCTATGCTCAGGCCGTGCCTGAGAAGAGGGTCATTGCTTGCATTGGCGATGGAAGTTTCCAGGTATGATTTTATTACATCTGCTGCTGCTGCTGCTATGTAAATCGGCAGCTTATTTCGTGTGTTCTTACAGGTGACAGCTCAAGACATATCGACCATGATTCGATGCGCTCAGAAGAGCATCATCTTCTTGATCAACAACGGCGGCTACACCATAGAAGTTGAGATCCATGATGGGCCTTACAATGTGATCAAGAATTGGAACTACACAGCATTGGTCGAAGCCATTTGCAATGGAGATGGAAATTGCTGGACGACTAAGGTACGAATTCATTACATTGCCATTACATCTCAATCAATTTTACTAAGTGAAGTGATGCATTTTCTGCAAAAAAAAACAGGTGAGGAACGAAGAAGATCTGATCGCTGCGATCGAAACTGCTACGGTGGAAAAGAAAGAGTGCTTGTGCTTCATCGAAGTGATCGTCCACAAAGACGACACGAGCAAAGAATTGCTCGAATGGGGTTCGAGGGTCTCCGCTGCTAATAGTCGCCCGCCGAACCCACAGTAGATACTGCTTAATCATCTAATCATGTCTTCACTTATAAGCAATGATGTCTTGCTTCTTTTTCAGTTCGTGTCTGTCCCATTGTTGAATTTTGTGTTTCTTTCTTTCTTGCCTATAAACTCTGATGGAAATAACAAGTATGTGTTTCATTATATTTTTTTCCTTTCAGTGATACTTTTCTGTAAAAAAGAAATATGCTTCAGTGATGAATAAAACTAGTTGGTAGGCGGTAGGCCCATATACTATATTATAATTACATATTGGATCAACATGTATATTAATATTAATATTTACATCCTAAGTGAAAAATTAGAAATATTTTATGCAAGCCGTATGCTCCATACTGTGATAGATTGATACCTGCGGGCGGGAACATACACGAATTCAGGGCAATAACTCCTTGCGCCGTCTTGGATTTGGACCTCCCTACTCTAAAGAAGATGGCCGTGGCTGTTCTTATTACAGAGAAGCTGGAGCAGCTCCACTCAATTATCATCATCATCATCGGACATTATTACAACATAGTAGTAAAGAAAAAAAGATGGTGGCTTTGGATACACTTGGCTTGAGGAAGTTGATGGTGCGCCAATGGAGTCTGAGATGGACGGCATAGAGTATATGGGCCCACAAATTATCGATTCTACTACATAGTTATGGCCTGTCTTTATCTCAGATGTGTGTAGTAATCTAATCTTGTAAGCTAATTGAAGAGATGTAAAGGTTTTTTGCCATTCAAATTGCCCCAAGACATGAACTTTCTCAAAAATTGTCATCTAAATTAATGTATGCTGCTCTCAACTGGGAGAATCTTACATCTTTGATAGGCACAAACAACATGATGAACATAAAATTCGAGGGAAAAAACAAGAAAGACGCAGATAAAGGATCAATCTTTACCTATCAGAAAAGCAGGGGAATGGAAAAAAGGGGAAGAATCAACGGAGATATCCAGGGATTTTGATCCTAACGAAAAGCATACTCATCACATAGGCCATGGCGACGCAGACAATCCCACCGGCGGCGAGGGAAGTCTTCACGCTCTTGTCTCGATTCCGATCCACGGCGAGATCAAGCATGACGATCCCCAAACCGCCCATCACAAAAATGAAGCCCGAAGACAAACCCTCGATTATGTATTGCCCGTTGACCCGACCCGGCATGAATACGACGGGTCGGACCGCCCCGGTGAACCGATCTTGGGTCGATCCGATCCCAGGAGGTTCGACGATGACGTCGTAGACGATCCCTGAGACGACCATGAAGTAGGTTAGGAGAACGAGGGAGAAGACGGTCATCGGAGATGGGAGGGTGAAGGTGGGGAGCTTCAGGCGGAGGCGCGGCGGTCGGAGGAAGGAGTAAGGGATGAGGTTGATGGCGTGGAGGACTGGATCGAGTGTGGTGGCGGTAGGGTTCGTCGCCGGCGAGGACATTTTTGGAATTTGGGATTGTTTGTGTGACTGATTCGTAGTCCTTGGGGAAAAAACAGCTGAGGGTTTCAGTGGGATTTCTTGGTATACTGTACAGAACAAAAGGGTTAAAATGGTCTTTTATAAATTCAACCGTTACAGTAAGGCCCAATTACATTTATCAGTGTTTATCACTCATTATCAGAGACTCTGTTGAGTAATCAAGCAAAGTTTTGTTCTAAATAATACTATGTTTCTCTTGCAACTAATGAAAGAAATACAAATAGACTAGCCTTCTTTTATTTTTCGAAGGACTTGTCTGTTCTGTTTCTATCCATCATCTTCTTTGTCTTTGTCAAGATTTAAAGAAGCCGATAATGGAAATTAATTAACAAATATGCGAAGCCCCATCACATTCACATGGTGAAGGTCACCGCTATCAAAAACTGCGAAGTTCAACGATGATCTCTAAGCACAAAGCTTCGATTTTCCATCAGGAATTACCAGGTTTCCCTCAGCTGAAAGAGCACCGCGTTATATTTACGAAAAGGCCCCTCAACCTCAAACCACCATTGAAAAGCTATGTCAAAGCCTGCGGCGTAAAGTACGATAAAGTGAGAAAACTTGTCCAAGAATTCAATCCCAAGATCCCAATAGAAGAAGCGTGGACCCCACCAAGCTCATGGTACACGGACGCTGATTTCTACTCCCACGAGCTCGACAGAGTCTTCTACAGAGGGTGGCAAGCCGTGGGTAAGACACTTACTTCCACTCTGTTTTTATTCAGAAATTATTTGTGCTTTTTATGTTTGATCATCTTTGTTGTTACCGTTAGGTCATATTGGACAGATTAAAGAACCACGAGATTTCTTTACTGGCAGGTAAAAATCTCAGTTAAAATCCCTCAAAGTTCGTACATTTTAGCTGAAAGAATATACACATGTTGCACAGTAGTAAGACACATTAGTGCTCGTGCATAGCAGATTGGGAAGTACTGAATATGTTGTGTGCCGCGACGAAGAAGGCAATCTTCAGGCGTTCCACAACGTCTGTCGCCACCATGCTTCAATACTCGCCTCTGGCGAGGGGAGAAAGTCTTGCTTTGTCTGCCCATATCATGTAAGAAGAAAGAAGCTCTTTTTCTGCATTACGTTTTTCATTGTGGTGATTGGATGTTTAATTGGGTTAAAGGGCTGGACATATGGCTTGGATGGAGCCCTCGTAAAGGCCACTCGAATAAATGGAATCAAGAACTTCGAAATGAACGTACGCCAACAGAAACAATCTCCTCTGTTTTCTTGGAAGTGCTTTTGGTCTCTAACCTTTGATCTCTTAACGAAAAGGTAGGAAATGGGACTCTTCCCAATCAAAGTCGCCACTTGGGGTCCGTTCGTCTTGATCAATCTTCAAAAACCCGAAAATCCTCAGAAAGATACTGAAAACGAGGAATGGCTAGGTAGTACAGCAGAAGAAATACTGAGTACCAATGGAGTCGATACATCCCTTGATTACATATGCAGACGAGTATACAACATCGATTGCAATTGGAAGGTCTTACTCAACAGATTTTCCTCTTAATCTAACAACGTTCATCGCCAAGAACTAACACGAATTTCCCGATTTTTTTGCAGGTTTTCTGCGACAACTACTTGGATGGTGGCTATCATGTACCTTATGCACATAAAGACCTTGCTTCTAATCTCCAGCTTCAGTCGTATTCCACCAAAGTAATGTAGCTTTTACTACCATCTATCTTGCTATCGTCTGAGAAAAAGCTGTCATCTTGAAATAAAATCTCTGCTATTTTCCCGTGCTGAGAAAGATGTACGAAAGAGTCAGCATCCAAAGTTGCGGCGGGAAAACGCAGGACTTTGACAGGCTTGTATCGAAAGCTCTATATGCATTTGTTTATCCCAACTTTATGATCAATAGGTCAGTTGTTATATATTGCCATATCAATTGTCTTTTTCTGTTCCTATAATGGCATCTGTCTGAATTCATTTCTAAGGTATGGACCATGGATGGACACAAACCTCGTTCTGCCAATTGGAGCTCGTAAATGCCAAGTGATCTTCGATTATTTCCTCGATCCTTCTCTTACTGTAAGTCCCCAGCCCATTGATGATGCCTGCCATTGCTTTCTAATGAAGCTTATGAATGTGCGTTTCTGATGAACTGCAGAAAGACGAAGGTTTCATTCAGAGAAGCCTGGCCGACAGTGATAAGGTGCAGGTAAGAAATATATTTAACATACATATGTGTCTGAAACCTCAAGCTGTAAGTATACGTATGCCCACAAACTGTGATTAATATATATATAGGAAGAAGACATAGTTCTAAGCGATGCTGTTCAACGAGGCCTTGAGTCGCCGGCGTATACCGTTGGCAGGTACAGTCCGACGGTTGAGATGGCAATGCACCATTTCCACTGCCTATTACATCAAAGTCTCACTGAATAAATGTACTAATGATTTGGATTTATTACAAGGCAATAATAATAATGGAAAAAATCCTTCCTTTTTTTTCCCTCTGTATGAGTACTCATCGTGAATATGAGTTTTCTAATTAGTAGAAGGTTAAGATTAATCAGAGTTCTTGCAATGGAAGTGCTAAGTTATTTGATAAAACTAATACAAATTCATCAATTTCTCTGATAGGCGGTATGTAATATTTTTTATTTTTTTCCTACAAATAATTAATGAAATTTTTGGAAACAAGTGAAGCCCAACGTACAAAGATTTACAGCACAAGAGAAAACCCTAAACCGCCGACTCTTCCTTCCTCATAGTGGCACACCACAAACACACAGACGCACACACACACGGTGAGGGAGATTTATACATGCGAAGTAGTGGAACAGGTGCTGACGTAAGCCCTATTCCGTCGTCGCTTCTCGCGTTCAAACCTCGCCAAGTCATCCTGTCGGAGCATAACCGTAGTACCAATTCAGTTAAGTCAATGGCGGCGGATCGGTCTGCACAGGAGTTGACTCTGGGCTACTCTGTCGCGATGTGGCTTGAGAAGAAGGGCTTCTCGAAAGTGCTCAAGCGTTTCCTCGCTGCAGCTAATATTCAGGTCTCTATTACTAAGTGGCTTTGAATTGGTGCGCTGTGCAGTATGTTTGTCTTCGTCGTACTCGTATCATTTAAAGTCCTAACTTAATTGATGAATCAATGGGTAGTGCCTCTTTTCCTTCGGGTCAAGGCGGGTTCTTTTTTACCATCGTCTTAGTTTTATGTGGGTTCTGCTTGACTCTTCTCAATAAGTTTTATGAGCAGTTGTCCAGAGATGCAGCAAAAACGTGATGACCATATACATGGACTTTGATTTTAGACGTTTTGGTTCATGCGGTCTTATTTTTTGTGTTCTTGTGAATAATGCTGCTTTTGTTTCAGGGTGATGAATGGAAGGCAAAGGCACTCAATTTGAACGAGGTATTCGCCAAGTATATGGAGATGAAGTAAGCTACTAAACAACTAGATAAAATATGACTTACGAATTCTCCTCCTTTTCCCCCTTGATCAGCTGTGATTTTCCTGTTCTTGAAAATTCAAGTTCCTTTTTTTTATTCTCTTCTGGCAGTGTTGATGCAAGCAAAGATTTAAATCGTGAGAAGCGAGGTAAGCCACTTATGTTGTATCTGTCGTTCTATGATCTCCAAGTTTATATGCACTGAGGTGTTTAGTGTTTTCATGCTATAGAATAGGCTACTTAATGTCCGTGCTACTTCTTTGTCCAGAAGATGGTGATAAAAAGCATACAGCATCCTTTGAAAATGAAAGTCAGTCACGGGAGAACAACAAGAAGAAGAATGACGAACTCACTGACAATGGAACTACAAAGTTGGAAGACCAGCCTGTCGAAAAACAGGGAGACAAAAGGAAGAAGAAAAGCAAATCAATTCATGATGAAGCAAATAAGACAGATTCAAAGCCTAAACCAACTGACAAAGGACAAGAAGGTATAATCTCTAATGGCAGTCTTCAGAGATGTGACCATATGGCTGATGAATCTAAACATAAAAAGAAGAAGCAGCTGAAGGAAAACGTTGACCTAGACAAGAAAGAGGACCATATTCATTTGGAGGACAGTCAAGTAGCTGAAAAGAAGACAACAAAGAAAGAAAAGAAGACAAAGATGGAAAAAGCCGTTCTGGCAGAGGCGCCTGATTCCACAGAAAATAAAGACGATAAATCCTTGAAGTCTTCTAAAAAGAGAAAAAGAAAGGCAGTTGATGAGAATGAAACTCAATCTGATCAAGAAGATGCTGGCCAAGAATCAAAGCCTAAAAAGACCAAAAACCTGGAAGAAAGCAAAGGTGTTGAGCAGCCACAGCAGAATGAGCCCATCATCGGACAAAATGAGAAGCAAAGCCTCCAAGACGATGAAAAGGCCATCAACAGCAATGGAGTGAATCAATCTGCTAAGAAACAAAAGAAGAACTCGACCGAGGTGCGAGATACTTCCTTTTCAGCTTCTGCCCGAGTAATATATTTGCCTGAAGGATATTGCGGACACAACTTCAGGATCATGCTATGTACACATTTCACCTTGACATGAGCAAAATTTAACGATATGATACGTTCTTTTTGCAGCCAAAATCAGCAAATGTTTTCCAAAGAGTGAAAGTGGATGAGGTAGAATTCGTGGATGATCGTCTTCAAGATAATTCATATTGGGCAAAGGTTTATCTTTTTTTCATTGTTTATTGGCATGTGAACGTAAATATGGGAGAATCCAAATATCCCAGCTTCTTTGGCGTGTTATTTACATCCGTTACGGCGTCTAATTCAGGATGGGGCAGACACTGGATATGGGGCTAAAGCACAAGAAGTTTTGGGTCAGGTTAAAGGAAGGTATGTTTCTTTGACATCTGTGCAACTTCCATCCTTTTTTTACGTTACTTTTCGTATGTTTGGGCCTAATTCTTTTTATTTTTTTTTTCTTGCAGAGATTTCCGACACGAGAAAACTAAGAAAAAGCGCGGTAGCTACAGAGGAGGGCAAATCGACCTGCAGTCCCACTCGGTTAAATTCAATTATTCAGACGAAGAAGTTTAATGATCAGAGATCTCTTGAGCAAATGAGTCCAAGCTTTTGAAATATTACATCTTTATTATTATTAGGGTGCTGCAATTTTGATGATGCAAAGTTGAGCCGAGTTCGAACTCTTGATAATTTCTTGCTTGTATTTCTCACTCGGTGAATCCATTCTTAGAAGCACTCCTTACTATAACATTATCTGTTATTCGATTCATTATGAAGGATTGATCATTGACTGCATTTGATTTGTGTTGTGTCTGATATCATGTACGTAATTTGTACGTTCAATGGTGATTCCTCGAAACGAATAATGTAGTACTCTAAACTGTTTTTTGTACTTCGTAATACTGTTTGGCTTAAAATAATTGGGACATGAAAATTATCGAGCACTTTGTCCTAACCTAATAAAAAATTCATAACTTACTGTAAATCGCCCTGAAAATAATATCCATCCATTCAAGTTATAAATATTGTCGCGTAAATACATGATACATTATCACAAAGTTACAGTAAGCAATTACATTTTCACCAATCCTTGAGCAACTCATTAGCAACATCTTTGTAACTTACCTTCTTTTTCTTGGAAGGAGGTTGTACTTGCACATCAGCGTCTGAAGGCTTATTTTCTTCAACTTGAATTATTGATTCACTTGTAGTAGGCCTAACATCTTCAGGGACAGATAGAGAGCCTTGTACTCTCTGAGTCGCAAGAAGTGGTACCATGTTGAACATCATGGCTTGGAATGGATCGACTGTATCTTTCAGGCATTCATTACATTGCGAGCCAACTTCCTTAGCATCATCGAATCTTTGTCCGTGTGCTTCGCTTACTTGCCCTTTATCAGCAGAATCTTCCAACGGATGATGTACATCGTCGTCCATGGTCTCTATCCCCATAGTTTGATTAGTTTCTTTTCCCTTACCTTTGACAATCTGAGGCTCCACTCTTTCCAAGTTTGATTCTTCCATCTCACCGTTATCTGAAGAAACAATTGCATCAGAAGGTTCATTTTCTTGAATCGTTGGGGGATTATTTCTTCTTAATTTTGGCCTTGCTCTGCTACGAGGCTGATTCAAAACTGCTTTTCCTTTTCTTGCAGTTGTTGTCCCGCTTTTTGGTCTTCCTCTTTTTCTCGTTCCTCCACGAGTAGGCAAGCTGACGAGTTTTCTTGGACCGCCCGATGTATCTCCTTTACTTGTTCTATCAACTTTGCTAGAAAGAGAAGTTGCAGCGTTCTTTCCTTTTTCGGAGCTACGAGGTACTTCATCGGCGATGATGTGTTCGAAACTGAAGTAACATTAGACGAATATATGCGTGGAAGAGATGAGATTCATTTTTGGCTATCAATTTAATACATACGCACAACGCGTGTGAGATAACTTACTTGTCTTCTTGAAAATCCGAGGGCTTCAGATTATAGCTGTGCTCCGACAATTTCTGTTTTTTCTCGAAGCAATCATCCAGCCATTGAGACTTGACGATGTGTAATCCTTTTCTGTGAAGAAGACGTCGCTCTGTCTCTGAGAAACTGTTTAGTATGATTGATGATTTGTGACTTTTTTCTTTCCAGTTTATAGCTCAATTTTGACATATAAGGTTGAAAAAATACCACTCACCTTTTCAATAGCGAATCAATATCAAGATTCGTTCCAGGACAAGGCATAATGACTAAATGAGTTGCACTAGAAAGATCCTCAGCAGCACTGCCGCCTGCAACAGAAATCTCAAGCTTCATTCTCCTCATTGAAAGTTCTAATGGAACTGCCCAGTTTGGATTTTTCCTGATATGAGATGTAAGAAATATATCAAACATCGAAGTGTCAATACCCACATAAATGAGACAGCCATAGAAGAACTTTGCTGATAAAGTGAAGAATCTTACAGAAATTGCCTCGCCAGGTGGATGTAAATGCGACAGCCAAGAAAGAGAATCCAGTCCTCCCTTGGCGAAAATTTTCTCTTGTAGTGGTCGATTGCTTCCGACCCTTCAACTTTATCTATGTTTTTCAAGATCTAAAAAGTAAAAGTCAGACATGGAGGCAATAAATTGGCATAAGTCTTGCAATTATGCCAATTATCTATAAAGCAAATCACCATCCGACAACACAAGTAAACTAGCAACTAATAGATTATCCACAGAAGCATTACCTGTTTGAAGTCTTCGATACCAATATCAAGAAAATAGGAGTCAGAAAATTCATCGATTTCTTCTTGAAGCTTTTTCTTTGATGTATCAGAGAGATGAAGAAAGTACCTGCAAGAGTTATAGTATTACTTATCAATATGCCTGCTGTTGAAAGTATTATGATCACAAAGTACTGTTCACTAACTTTGGAAAAAGAGGCAAAAGTTTCTTCTGTGAGCAGCAATCAGAGAACCAAGAGAAATGAATAACGTCTCCTCGTTGTTTTGCAGCCTGAAACTTGATCCCTGAAATATTTTTCGAATTATGATTTTCCTCAGTGGAGTATTTCAAACTTTCTCTCAAGTAATTGGATACCCAATACTAGATACAAGTAGAAGTTCCACCAACCTTTGCTCTCCGATGCAATACAATGAGTAACCGAGTTATTCAAATTCATCGAGAAAGTGCCCCCATTTTCAACTATCATTTTGTGCAGTGCGTCGAGAGAATGGGATGGCGGAACATTTACAAAATCTATAGATGTCAAGGACATTAAGAAATTTAAACAACTTGAACCTACACAGCCATTAGTAGAGATAAAGGATGAATGTAACTACTATCTCATCATTCTGCACTACTCCTGCTATGGAAAAAGTATCTGTTAAGCGGTTAATAGCGAGAGAGAAAAAAGAATAAACAGAGATGAGGCTTAAATTGTATTATAATAACAAAAGCACGCAATAAACTCCAGTCAAATACTATAATGTACGAAGGATACAAACTACCATGTTTGAAAATATCGATGTTTTGCCTTTAACTTGTGAAGTGTCAGTCTGAATTAAGTGAGAAGGAACAACAGATATATTCTTCTTCGCTCTAGAAGATTTTGCACGTTTTGGCTTATCGTCCCACTTATCTACATAATTTGTCATCCCCTGGGTAGTACCACTACTTGAATGAACCAATTCAACGAAAGCTGCAGCGTGAAAAAGATTGTAAAGTGCCAAGGTAGATGCAAAAGCAGCTTGACCACAAAGACGTTAAGGAATTACAGATCAGATCCACTCACAGTGAACATCAAGGCATTCATGCCAAGGCTTATCGAATCTGACACGATCAATCCGTGGAAATCTCAAGCTATATGGAGCTGCAAATACCTTGACCACAAAAATTTAGGAAAATAAATGAAATAACACTCAGAGCCAAGGGAGATATATGTCTTACGAACATGAATATAACAAAATATGGCTAAATTAACGAGGAGTTTTATTCAGTCAGTACCTCGGATCTGATTGTTCGAATGTCACTTGTGATGGAAACTATGATTGATCTGCATGAACATGGACTAAATTATCAGAAAACATCCTCAGCGGCATCATTAACAAGTTTCTCCACTCACTTTTCTGGGCTTTCAACCCACACATCTGGTCTCTCCTTTGAGTTATTTGTAACCTGATAGAAGCTTGGAGGGGATTTCTTTGGATACTCATATTTCCTGAAAATGATAGTTTGCACAGGAATTAGTCTAGATAAACTGAGTCTGATAGATGATTCAATCCATGTTTTATAAAACAAATTACTGGTACAATGGAACTTACAAGTTTAAAAGAAATACAAATTCTAACACAAATATCAACAAATAACTCTATTAAACAGTCAATGGTGGACTATAAGCTAGTATAAGCCAAAAGAATCCTAAATTTAAACATACCTAAAATAAGGCTTCAATTTGGCCACAACAGCATCAAGCTCCTCATCAGAAAGTCCTGTACCAACTCTACAAAATGAAACAAACCTGCAACAGCGAGAATTCAGCCTCTCAAGGGGGAAAATGAAATAATAATATATGAGATTGCAGGAATAACAACATTGCAAAAAAAAAACGAAGCAACGCAAGTTTTTGTAATATAATAAAAAGATATCCGAGTAAAAAGATCCTTATTGTCTCATCAAATTTGTATTGTACTAAAACATTTGTCGAACTTGAGAGCTAACCGTCTCGGATGCGTGCCTGGGGCTGGACGCTCTGCAAGGCCAACAAGAAATTGTGCTACCTGGAGATATCAAAATCACAACTGCTAAATCAAGATTCTTATCCATATAAACATCTACGTATTTCAAGTGAAGAACAAACAGGCTAATTAGACATTCACACTTCTAGTTTTAATAAAATATGAGAAAAGTTCCTATTTTGAGATGATAAAGATGCAACTCAGAGACTGAAGCTGAATACTCACCTCACCTCCACGACGTCCAGAACCATAGTAGCCACCTGCATGAAATACCTTACATTAAGATAATCACATACAGTTATCTTCACTGGAAAATTTACGGGAATCCCAGACCTATGATGAGGACATCAAGATCAGAGCCAGCTCGAACATAGTCGGGTTTTAGTTTTAACCACTTTGCACTTCTATCGCCAGGTTCCCACTTCGAGTTAAGATCTTTCAAGACAATGCCTTCATCTCTAGCATAAAAGAAAATTAATAAAACATAAATAAACAAAAACAACATCAATTTATGATTACCAGTGTTGCCAATAAATAAAATAATCTTAACTCAGATTCAATCAAAATGTAATAATAATGAGTAATAAGGATGCAATGAAACTCAGCAGACCTATTTTCAATAGTTTCCTTGAAAAATCTCTCAACGCTATCGACATCGTTAACAATTAGGGACCAGCATGGTTCTCCTGAGAAGTTGAGCATCAGCATTTTGTACGAAGGGAGGATGTGCACTAGGGGAAAAAAACTTATATACAAAGGAAAAAGACCTAGTAAATATTCCTCACGAAAATGTCCTAAACAATATGTATAGTTAAATAATCTGTCCTATTAAAGGATGAAGCAGCTCTCAGTACCAGCAGGCCGATGCACATTAAGACCTCCATCAGGAACCAGAATCTCTAGACGGCCAGCTATTGGTTTTACAACTTTTCGCAGAAGTTCATGTCTCTCTTTCAAGGTTTGGTGTATAACGGATGTATCTCCAACATATAGAACGTCAAAAGCAACATCTACCCAAAAGTTGTGTTAAGGAAATCTTTTACAACAAAATACAAATTCCATTGTTTCCAAAACCCAAAGAGATGATAAGCAAGAGATTCTCGATCCTGAGATTAAAATGTGGACAACACCCGATTTCAGTCCTATGTCTGTGATGTTTAAAGCCAAGGATACAGCACAACTGCAATAGAAAAATAAAATCTCAGAATCCAGAAACTACAGAACGACATACATATACAATGATTAAATCTAACATATTAATATGACCTGCCGATCATTATCTAGCCCCTCCTTTGCAGCTTTGGCTGTGACAAAGGGCATAAATCATAAAAGGTCGAATCCATGAATGACGAAGAACTAATACAATTATAAACTATAAAAGCATAAATTGACTGTGAAACCTATCTCTTGATTCGAACCGAACTCTGCAAATCGATTGGTAGATGTGTCCCAAACCAACATTTCACCATCAAGAATACACCTGCGTTAGAAGCTATTAAAATATCAAGACAGCCAATTGTAAAACTGCATAGAGATTAAATAACTGTTGCAGATGAGCAAAAAAGGCTTATGTAACATCCGAAATGCAGAGCGAAGCTTATAAAATTGAACTGAAGAAAAAAAATAAATATTCACCTATCAACCAGAACATTGTCTCTTAAAATATCTGCCATGCCGTGTTCATACTCTGGATGGTCAAGAAAATTCCTGCCATCAGGAAACATAATATCCACTTAGAAATGCATCTCTTAATATTACTAACAAGAAAGTTGAACAATATCAAATCAAAGACTTGACGGGCCGTAAAGTTATTAGTATAAAGTGGAATCACAAATAAACCCAATTAGAGACAAAGAAGAGGAAAGAAGATGCAGTACACTCAAATAATTCCGAGTATTGTATACCAAAAAATTAGCAGAATAACATGTACGCAAAAAATCCAGATATAAAAGCTGGACCATGAAATGAAAACTACCTCGAGAAAAAATTTATTTCGGCTCCTCTTTTATGGATTTGAATACGGTCACCATCAAACTTGCACTCAACAACAACTTCCTTTCCATGGAGCTATGCAGTTAGAAATACATTAGTAAGCCTGAGCTCATGGATCATGTAAATATGTAAGTCAACAATTTGAGAAAAACATCCCAAATCACCCCCACCCAAATGCTACCCTAAATGGTAAGAAGTAAACCTTTTTCCAGGCACTGGCTGCATTGCTGACCCTCAAAGCAAGTTGAGGGCGAACAGGTTTGCCAACTTCAATGTCCTGTATAATCAAGAAATAATTGGTTCAATAAAAAAAAAATACGCTGCATCTTCGTCTCTATTAATGCGTAGCAACATACAGTGCCATTATTGAGAAACACTATAGAGACTAGAATCAGAATCAAACCTGGCGTTTATGCCTCTGCCTTCGATCTTTCAACTTCTCGCAAACAAGCTTTAAATCGCATGTTACATTGAACAAGTCCTCCGCATCAGGGTGAAATTCATGAAATATGGTTTTTTCGCTTATTCCCAACTTAAGATCTGGATAGCCGAAGAAATACACAATCTAAGATCAAAATCAAGGATCTTATGCACAGCCAAAAATTGCATAAAAAAACTCTACCTTTGAGAATTATCATGATAATCCACTTCATTTCTTGAGCATTGGTTTTCCTTATTAATGTAGACAGAATTGATGTTTTCTCTGACCTGTACCAAGAATGCCACACTGCACGTCATTTTTAATTTTAACCAGAGTAACATGAAACAAATGGGGACCAAGAGCTTGTCATTTCTAATTCAACATTTCCAACAGACACCAATTCAAATTAATCAAGAACCCAAATAAGGATCAAGAAATTACAAACAATCCCAACAAGTCCCCTCCCTCACGTCCAGTGTCATATAAAGTAACTACGAGGACACATCCGAACATATTAGACTGAGAAGCTCTGATGCCACAAATCAAACCCGCTCTGAATTCTGATACCATATTAGATTGAGGGGCTCTATCCTCCATAGCCAACTAATTTTAGGTGGAGTAACCCCTAAATTTATTTACCAAGCTGGATTGATTCAATTTTCCTATGTGAGACCAAAAATAAAAAATATTGCACCAAAAACACTGAAAATAAGTTGGAAATCTGACCTACTCTCACAAGACGCCAACTGATCAAGCAAGTCATTTAATTCTCTTATCGTAAGCCCCCCTGATGCCATGCCTTGCCTCCGTTGTAGCACCTGATAACGTCTATAAGGAATCATATCATTTTGATCCCGGGTTGGACTATAAATAAACTGGTTTTAAATTAATCCAAAACAATCTGAAACAGCCAAAAAGGGAAACTTTAATTCAAACAGATAAATCTTTTCGCTTCTAATAAGACTGTAAAGGACAAGAAAGTTCATGGAGAAGCTCTATCCCAACCAAAAATAATGATGCTCGGATATAGTCAATTATAACTTCACATAACTTCTCTGAAGTCCAGAAACTATATTACAACCTATGGTGCTCAGGTAACCTAAAAACAACCTCCATTGATCCAACATCAAAAAATTCGCCGCATTCCACAACCAATTCGAGCAGCCAACCAAAAGCTTCACGAAAAATAAAAAACAATTCCGCGAACATAGCGAACAAAAAAGAAACCTCCGCCGCCATCATCGAGAAGTTCCCGGCGAACGCACCGGACTTCGGTCCGCCTTTTCGCCAGTTGAGGAGCTTCTGCGCGTCCGGCGAGTCGCGCGACATGCCGAGCGCGTCGATGAGGCACGTGGCCAGCGCGTGCTCCTTCAAACCGTACGATCCACGCTCGCGATCGAGCAGAGGAAGAATCAATCGGATGGCTGAGAAGTAGTGCTCGGGCCGTATGAAAGTCTCCAGAAATTTGCGGAACTTCGAACGCTTTAGGGTCGACGTTTTGCTCTTCCTCATCCATGTGAACATGCTCACCATCACACTGAACTTTGTCTCCGACATTTTTCTCCTTTTTTCCCTCTAAACGAAATGGTCTTCTTTTTAGCTCTATATATATATACAGGCGCGTGACTGTCGTCGTCTAGGAAACTTGCGAGGGACACCACGTAGCTAGAGCATTTATATTATATACTATTAAAAATTCCAATTACTTTATATATTAAATATCTTATTATTAGTAGTAAATACTTCAGTGAGTTGAGTACAGTTTTTCATCCATAATTGATAATTCACCTTCTTCATCAGAATATGCGTCAATATTTTCCATTGTGAGGCAAACCTTAACAGAAGAGAGCAGTTGGAAGTTAGGAAGCCAAGTACACAAAACGACCCTCATTAGTTTAGTCGATCCCTTCACTTACTTACATCCTAATCCCACAATCATTCCCACTACATAAGCTCACCCAAAGCTCTCACTCTTACAACAACCTACGAACAAACAAAAACAAAAAACCAGACAATCTAATCCCAAAATGGCCAAAGAATCCGACCTCGACGTATTCCCTCAGCCACCACCGCCGAAACCCAAAGCCGAGCAAGCCCACCCCGCCGGCGGACGCCGGCCACGTGGCAGGCCGGTAGGCTCCAAGAACAAGCCCAAAAACCCCATCATCATCACCCGCGAGAGCCCTAGCTCACTCAAAGCCCACGCCATGGAGATAGCCCCTGGCCGTGACATCCTCGAGAGCCTCGCCTCCTTCGCGCGAGGCAAGCAGAGGGGCATGTGCGTTCTCAGCGCGTCGGGCTTGGTGTCCAACGTGGCTCTCAGGCAGCCCTCGTCGACGACCTCGGCGGCGGCGGCCACCATGTCCGTCGTGACGCTCCACGGCCGGTTCGAGATCGTCTCCTTGCTGGGATCCGTTTTGCCGCCGCCGGCTCCGCCTGGCTTGGCGGAGGGACTCGCCGTGTACCTGGCAGGCGCGGGCGGGAAGGTGATCGGAGGAAGCGTGGCCGGGCCAATGATCGCGGCGGGGCCGGTGGTGGTGGTGGCGGCGACTTTTATGAACGCTGCGTTCGATAGGTTGCCGTTGGATTGCGACAATCATCATTATTGATCAGTGCGATGATGATCGTGATCGTCTTCATCATGGGGTTTATGGTCATGGGATGGTGACGAACAACCCTGCTGCGAATCAGAGTCACGGTGGGAATCTTGAAGGGTACGGCGGCGCGTGGGCTTTGTCCAAGTCGACTAATAATTAGATATTTTCTATTATTATATACGGTGGCAATTAGTTCATTTATTTATTAATTAATTAATATGTGGGGCGAAAGGTATATTGATGCGATATCATACACGTGTAGTATTTTACATGTGAGTACGATGTATTATGCGAAAGATTGTGATACGTGGTGTGATGAACAAGATTGAGTTTGAAACTTTGAATACTTTAACATATCCTATTTACCAATTTGTCCCAATCAAGACACATCGAAAGTCTAGATAGCTAGTTCACAATCGATTATTGTTATATGTGTAAGAAAAACGGCAAAAACCCCAGCATTAAAAGGTTTGTTGTTATCCATTATTGTCTTGGTTTCACCTGTCAAACACTGCCCGACCCACCTGGCAAATTTCGCGAAGAGCCCGCCTTTCTCTAAGAGATTCTACACATCATCTCTTTCTCATCGTTGATAGAAAACCAAGGATACTTTGCCGGGAAAAATTGCTACGTGCAAGGAATATCTTGGTGAGATTATTTTTCTGAATTTTTCCCGACCCGCGGTGATGATGGTCTGGAGAAAAAAAATCCAGTTTTTATTAATTTGATTGGTTGCATTCATGTAAAAAGTGGGAAAGATTGAATCTTTTTTCGTGTTTGCTGCGTTTCTTTTTTTCGTTAGACGTTAGTGATTGTGTTAGCTGCCTCTGTTTGCATCTGTCTTATGTTAGCTCTACAGGGTTTGTTTTCGACTGACTTCATTAAGCTAAGCTTTGATGATCTTGGTTGATGCATTGGAAATCCGCTCTTTCGAACTGAGAACTTTCTTGGATGAAATTCACAGGTAGGTTTCAGAAAGAACATTACGACTAGTACTGTAATAATGGCGACCGAAAGCCCAATTAGGATGCTTCAGGGAACAGATCGATGGCCGAAATTAAAGCAGCACAGTAGGCACAGACCACCATCTGCAGAAATGGCCATTGGTGAGTTGGGCATATGCTTTACAGATCAGATTTTGAACAGCCATGAAGAAGCTGTAATACCAAGTCGCAGCGAAAGTGCACCTCCTAGCATGGGAGGTTCCATTGCTGCTATCGAAGGAATGTTCTCCAAGAAAGTCTCCATTTCCAGCCCTAAAGATCCATCATCTTACCAACATAGTCGAACTACTACTAGCCTTCATGCTCATGAGGAAGAAGAGCCTGGGAATGATCAGTTTCTTGATGGCTCGAGGGACTTAGTATTAGAGCCTAAGATCAACCAAGGTGAATTAGTTGCAGCTGCAATTACTGCTAATGATATTAACCCTATTGACTCGGTGAGGATTGGCGATGATATTCTTCCCCGAGAAACGATTCTGCAAGAGCCAAGTGGTAATGAAGTCGAAGGATCTTCTTACCTTCCGATCAATAATTATCCTGTAATAAGTCATCCTTACGGTGGCTTAAGCCACCAATCGTTTCATTACGGTGCCTCGAATGCTACAGCTGCTGATGAGGTCCAACCAACGTTTCAGTCTTCTGCGTTCACGCCTTCTTTTATGACTCCGTCGAATCAGTACTATCCTAATATGCAGCAATCTGCTTTCTTCCCTAACCAATACAACATGCCATATAGCTACAACTCAGCATATATGGCTGGATATCCCCATCAAGGTTCAGTTTCAGATTCAGACAGTGTTCGTGAATCTGATCCAAGGAGTCCTATGAAGTTTTACGGTCACCTTGGAACGCCCATGCATTCACATTATCTGATGCAATATTTCCAACCTGGTTTACATGACATGTACAGTACAATATATGGTCGAGGGGGTTCTTCCGTGGCCCAAATGAGTTCGCAAGGATCGAGGCAGGGGAGTGAAGTCTTTGGTTTAACATATAAGGATTTGAATCCTATAAAGGGAAATGTGCCGAGTCAGTATTCAATTGAAGGCTCGACGTATGCTGATCAATTACCCCATTTAACTTCTCCTTATGTTGTTAGCCCTGTTAGCGATGCAAAGCCCGACTATTTTGGCGGGAGATATTACGATAGGCATTCTCATTCTTCTGCTGGAAATTTTAGAAGATTTCAAAGCCATTCTCTTTTAGAAGATTTGAAGTCTGGGAAAGGATCAAAATTCGAGTTGGCAGATGTTGTTGGGCATATCTATGAACTTAGGCAAGCTTTTTTTCTGGGGACTCTATTTATTCGTTTGTTTCATGTCGTTTTTACTAGTTGGGAAGTAACGAATCTGCATTTCTGTTCCCCGCTATACAGCGTCGATCAACACGGAAGTAGATTCATTCAGCAAAAGTTGGAAAGATGCAGCGATGAAGAGAAAGCATCTGTGTTTGAGGAAGTCGTCCCTTACGCATCAAAACTAACGACTGATGTTTTCGGAAACTACGTTATTCAGAAGGTTTGGTCTTTATATTATATCATTTCGACCTATCTTTACTACATTTCCCTTCTCACTAACTTTTTCTGTTGCATAAAGCTTTTTGAATATGGAAGCCCTGAGCAAAGAGAAAACCTTGCAAGTCAATTGGAAGGTCAGGTTCTTCCCTTAAGCTTCCAAATGTACGGCTGTCGAGTTATCCAAAAGGTAATGACCGTTCGCCCACTAAGCAATGACATCCGTAAACAACACCTTTCTTTATTTGACGAACATATCAATGTAGGCCCTTGAAGTGATCGATTTAGAACAGAAGGCAAGACTTGTGAAAGAGTTGGACGGACATGTAACGAGATGTGTTCGTGACCAAAATGGGAATCATGTGATACAAAAGTGCTTGGAGAGTATTCCCATGGATAAGATTGATTTCATCATTTCCTCATTTAGGGGTCAAATTCCCTCGCTTTCAATGCATCCTTATGGCTGTCGTGTCATTCAGGTGATTAATGGCTCCATAGAATGTTCGCAGACTTACAACATAGTATTTGTAGTAATTTCTTTATCATATTCTTTGGCCTTAAAGAGGGTTTTGGAGCATTGCCATGATGAAACACGAATGCAATTCATAACCGACGAGATTCTCGATTCTGTCGCTGAACTCGCTCGAGATAAGTATGGCAACTATGTTACTCAGGTTAGCTTTTTTCCTTCCCTTTCTTCTAATCCTCTTTTTTCCCAACCTTTATTTTGTACTAATCTGTTTGTCCTAACCGTTAACAGCATGTCTTAGAGAGGGGCAAGCCTAGCGAAAGGAGCAAGATCATCGAGAAATTGGCTGGCTGCGTTGTACAGCTGAGCCAGCATAAATTTGCGTCGAATGTCGTCGAGAAGTGTCTCGAGTACGGCGATTCTTCTTCGAGGGATTTGCTGGTAAAGGAGATCATCGGAGATGGAGAGAAGAACGATAATCTATTGGTTAGAATATCATCATCCCAACCTAATTGTCCTTGTTAGAACGTTACGGTTTTCTTACGCATGTTTTTTCTCTGCTTCTTTCTGGCCCAGATGATGATGAAGGATCAGTACGCAAATTACGTCATACAGAAAATTCTTCGTAAATGCTCTGCTGACCAAAGAGAAGTGCTGCTTGGTCTAATTAGGGACCATCTCACTGCTCTGAAGAAGTACACTTATGGGAAACACATTGCTGCTCGATTCGAACAGCTCTGCGAAGAAGGTTAGCTTTTCTCCTTAAGCTTTTTAACCGCATTTAAAGTACGTAAAGCTTTCTTTGACCTTTCGATTCTTATGTCCATTTCAGAAATGCAAGAAGCTGGACCATAATTAGTACAAGGGAAAGCACCTTCTCTCAGATGCGTTCGAAGGCTACATTATTACACACAAAAAGAGCCTCAGCGTAGGTTGAATTACCGTGTAAAGTTTTCAATAAAACCTTAGTCGCGAAACTGTACCTTTTTAGTCTCAATTTAGGTCGGTAGGTTGACGATGTTGACGACAAAATCTCTAATAAAACTTTCTGTTGAGTTCTTACTGTTTACATTCCCTTATAAAGCTACGTTCTTCCCTTTTCTTGCGAATAACGACTTTCAGCTGGGATCTGTAATGTTTATCGCCGACCTACGTCGATAAATTGCCTCAGTAATAAACAGTTCGAACAATGTATTCGTACTTTCTCGTTAACCGTGGAGGTTTTTACACTGTCTAATTCTGAGTTTACATCATCATTTCTTACCATCTCCGACGATCCCTTCATTTCCCGCCAAGATCAAGTACTTGTGCTTCCTCGTAAGGTTCGTACACTGAAAACCCAAAGCCCTACCTATTTCACTCTGCACTAAATTAGCAGCCTCGATCTTCGCCGAGTCTCCGCCGTCTATCGCCCCTTCAACAGCGTCGAGCAACCGAACGTCGTACCTAGCCTTAGGATTCATCAGGAAGAAGATCGGATCCAACCACTTGAATCCGCCAGCTGTCGTTCCGTAGAACATGCTGACGTGGCAGTCGACCGCCACCGGAAAAATCCTCCGGCAAAGTCCGGCGAACAAAGGGCTGAACCTCAGCAGATAGGGTCCCTGCACGTCGTCCCCTCGGGACATAGTACGAGGTTGCGCCGTAACAAAACTTCCTTCATCAGCTCGGCGTCGTTCTCTCTCTTCCTAGTCAGGCGAACGGTTTTGATAGGAGAGAAGATTTCGGAGAATCTGCTTAGGCTGTAGGTGGCGGCGGTTATGGGGCTGATTTTCAAGGCGTAGGCAATGAATATTGGGTCGAGGAGAGTTCTATGATTGCAAACGTATAGGTTATTCCCTTTGTGGTCGTAGTTTTCTAACGATTTGGGTTTGGACACTTTGGTTCGTAGTCCGAGGAACCGAAGCGTGGGGCCCATGAGCTTTACCGGGAACGAGGAAGCAACGACGGTTCTCAGAAGGCATAGGCATAAGCCGAAGGGAAGCCAGGCGAACATCACCAGAGAAGCAGAGTACGTCGGGCGAAAGGCCAGTCGCCCGTTGTGGAAGACGAGCGCCTTGGGATAGGAGTTTCTCCTCAGCTGATTCCATTTCTTCCTTTCTTCTTCGCTCGCCGTGTAGATTTTCTCGAGCTTCAAAGGGAAGCTGCTTTTGCTGCCGACGAGTCCTAGGGCATTTTCGTAATTACGAGCTACGATTTCTGGGATTTGGTAACTTTTTTCTTCCATGGTTCCGAGGAAACGACCCGAAATGACTTTGAGCTCTTTACCAACGACGTAATCGATCGAAAGGTAGTCCTTTAGGAAGCTCTCGACCATTACGAGGGGAAGATTGGTGACTGCTATGGTGGTATTCGCTCTGCTCAGCGCCTCGAAGCTCTCCTTTGCAACGTCTTCGAGGAAGAACTTGGGAAGAACTGACCTTCCTTCTCTGAAAGTTTCCTTCTTTAGCCCGAAAAAGCATATCATTACCATCGCTTTCAAGGTGAAATCTTTGCTGCCGAGGAACAGTAAGAAAGGGTACGCAGCGAATAGGAAGAGAGCCCTTATTAAGCTTCGAGCCTCGAAAGCCACGAGCATGAAGTAAGGGAAAAGCGAGGAAGATCTCAGCAGAGTTGCTTCGACGTCGAAGAAGACGACTTTGTCCTTTAGGTCTGATCTCTCAGCGAAGTTATGGAACTTATGGTAATGATCGTACTTTGACGATGAAGCGGTTCTTTTCAGTTTTGCTCTGTTATTCTTGGTGGAAGTATGGAATCTCTTGGTGATGGTTATGAAACGGTTTATGAAGATGATGAAGAAGAGCAAAGGCTTTCTCAAGTCGATTAGGGCCATTTTTTTTTCTCTCTTTGGTTTCGAATGGAGTGTGAAATGCCATGCATTGTTCCTCTCGTACTTGTATTTTTGGAGATCATACCTGTTGAGAGTGACCTTTTGTCACCACCGTCCAAGCACACGAACCCAAGTCAAAAGAAATGGCTTTGCAAATTTTTCACGTGGGATGCCAAATGGTGCTGCTTAATTTTCTTATATTCACCTATAAATAGGCAGTGTTCGACGAAGAGAAAGATCGCCACAGGCCATAGACCACCACAACACAGATCTTCGTCATCTCTGATTATTTTCTGTAGCCAATTATATTTTGTAGCTGCTTTTGTAACACGTCAGTGTACGTGTCTGTAATATCTCCACATAATAAAAAAGTTCTACCCTCCGGCCCGTGAACGTAGGTCATTCTGACCGAACCACGTAAATCTCGTGTCACTGTCCAAATTTATTTTTCGTCTCTATTATTTATTATCGTCATTTTTCGGGCAATCAGGGATTTCCGCATATCCTAACAATACCCATTACGTAAATTGATGAAAACAACCCTACCATGCATTAAATGAACGCGCGAAGCCATACATAAGTCGGCAACTTACGAAGTCCAATTGAATCCATACAGCATCCAGAATTACTTGAATGAGTCAATAATATCGATCTCCTAAATAATAAATTCGGACTGAATAATCCTCTGGTGATTTATTTCGTACACTGATCTAAATATCAAGCGAGTTAACATTAATTCTTATAAGTTTGTTTAACGGACTTCGGACATCTTTCCTTTCCCTCTCATGCATGGTGTTCATAAGCACGGAACACACGCACACAAAAGGATAATATGATAATTAATTAATCTTTGGGGTTTTGTATTTAGGCTGTGTTATTACACCGTTGAATGACAATGTACGGATGGGTAACGACATGGGTTTTTATAGAGATTGAATCATCGGCATAATTCATTGCATGAACCTAATAATTAATAATAATTTATATGTTGACATCTTCGTCGGAAGCATGCCCCAGCAAAATGGGCAAAGTCGCCAAAGTTTAATTTTCGTCGGTAGTTCACAACATTACTTCGTGTTTGTGATGGAGGTTGACTAATCCAAGAATTAGTAAATAATATGTCACATGCCGGCGAGCTAGGTCAGGTCAATACCGTTTTGCTTCGTCAATTAAACATATAACATGTTTGTCATTCGTATTAAATGAGATGATCTACCAAGAAACGGGCCGGGCTTTTGCATCTAAGGCCCAAATTCGATTAAAGCCCATTACTAAACTTGCATCTCCACAAGAAGAAAACCCTACGCATTCCCAAATTCGATTGCGCCATCGCTCACCTGATCCAAAAATCAGCAATGGTGAGTCGATCAAATGGGATATACTCGCCCTTCCCAGTGTTGGTTTTCAGTTAAGTTCGATGATTTTTTTAATTTGTTTTGAAATAGGTTCTGTCAAACGATATCGATTTGCTCAACCCGCCAGCCGAGATTGAGAAGAGAAAGCACAAGCTCAAGCGCCTCGTTCAGTCGCCGAACTCTTTCTTCATGGTACGCGATCGAGGTTTCTCTGAATCTCCCTGATTTTTCCTTCTACTGCTGCATTGCTGAAACAAAATATTTATCTTTTTTTTTTTGGATTTTAGGATGTCAAATGCCAGGGATGCTTCAACATGTGAGTTGATTTACTGTTTTATACCCTTTTTTTTTCCAAATTGAATTGCCAGCAAAACGATACATAAGCAGCTAGCTGATTTTGATTGGGTTGCATCAGAACGACTGTGTTCAGCCATTCGCAGACGGTGGTTGTGTGTGGAAACTGCGGAACTGTGCTTTGCCAGCCGACTGGGGGACGAGCGAGGCTCACTGAGGGTTGTTCTTTCAGAAAAAAGGGTGATTGAAATCCAAAGCATGAAAAAGGTCTCATCTTTTCAAAGTTGAATGATATGTTTTTGCTTCGTTTTTTTGTGCTGTTAGCCTCGGTGGTTTCTTGCGATCTTCATTCGTTGAAAGGTGTTATTATGCAACTGGTTTATGTGATGTTTCTTTGTTGATGAAGGTTTCGTATTGTATGGGTTTGGTGTTGGTATGTTGGACGAAATCATCTTATGAAGTCGAAAATTAACGTACTGTAGTTGATACAATAACTATGTTTTTCGCATTAAACGAAGCGCAAAAGGCCGACAATAAACATGGCCAAACATTCTTTGCCAAACATGAAATCACGGTTTGGTTCGAATAGAGTAGGAATTGTGAAGTGTGAAGAGGGGAAAATACTCTCTGAGATGGAGAACATATCGTTTGTTATCTTTTATTATACAATATACCATCTTTGATTCAAACTTAAACACTATTCTGTAATAGTACTCGCAAGCACCGTTTTTATTTCCAATCCACATACCATATTATAGCCCGCTGGCACGACAAAAGAAATCAAATACAAAAATAAGTAATTGCAAGGGCCACATATGTTCCTGACATAATAAGTAAAAAGGCTTTGCTTTCTTCTCCAATTTTCAATACATTGACGTCTAATCAATTTAAACTTGTTCGGGGAAATCCACCGAAGCTCAGTTTTTTAGGAACCCGAAGAAATGAACTGTTGAACCCTTTTCTTCCAAGGTCTCCTTTTTGGTGTTGTTAAGTTTTCTCCGAAAGTTCATCTTTTTACATCCCAAAGTTAATCGTTTTCTTTTGGGGGAAAAAGAATGGACAACGTAAATCGTTACACAAAAGGTACTACCTTTTTGTTTTCTTTACTTTATTCGCTTCTATGTAGCAAGCATCGAAACCTTGCAGGTGGTGTTATTATTTTATTTACTTATTTTTGTAATTGGACTTTTTTTTTGTAATTGGACTGTATGTTGAAAAATATAGCTGAATGTGAGTGTACACAGTGATTCGTCGTCTACGTTGTTTATTTGTCTGCATTATTTCGTGCATCTTAAATTCTTACAGCTTAGTAAGCCTTTCGATAATGGAGGATAATGCAGCACCGCCCAACTGTCTAAAAGCCCATCCAACGCCGAAAAACACCAAAAGAAAGCCCAAATCTTCAATTCCCATGGATAAAGTGATCGACCTCGAAGCAGCATCAGAATCCATTGATGATTCCCAGCATCAGATTGCGATTTATGATCCCACTTCTGTCGTCAACGAAGAACCCCATGAGCCAAACGAGCCCATCCCTCGAGTCCATCCCTTTTCAGACACAACTCCTAGGATCTTGCCTGGCATAGGAGCCTTCACCGCACAATGCGCAGATTGCTTCAAATGGAGGCTCATTCCTACTAGAGAAAGGTATCAGGAAATCCGTGAACACATCCTCGAACGACCCTTTGTATGCCAAACTGCCCAAGAGTGGCGTTCTGGCCTATCGTGCGACGATCCAACTGATCTAAGTCAAGACGATAGCATGGTTTGGGCCATCGATAATCCAAGCATTGCTCGGCCGCCCCTTGGCTGGCAGAGGCAGCTGAGGATCAGAGGCGAAGGAAGCTACAAGTTTGCTGATGTGTAAGTGTCATCATTACATCTATTTAGATTCTTGGGATTCATGCTTAAGCCATTGATCATTCTTGTGGTGTCTTAAAAAGGTATTATATTGCGCCCACTGGCAAGGTGCTGCGCTCTTTGGTGGAGATTGAAAGGTATGAACTCTGCTCAGTACTCTTCAATAATATGTATGGAGAAATAGCAGGTGTTAATGTGTTTATTTGGCGGTTCTTTCTTCTCTAAGGTATCTGGGCAAACACCCTTCCTACAAAGAAGGGATTAGCATGTCTCAGTTCTCTTTTAAAGCGCCTCGTCCCCTGCAAGAAAACTACGTGAGGAAGCGCCCTGCAGCTAGGCCGAAAGAGGCTCCAAGGCATGATTCAGGTGAGACTAAGTCGTGCGAATCAATTTCGAAGTTACATTGCATTCGAATGTATTGTTTGATGGGCTTCGCCTGCTTGGCTTTAACTGTTGCTTTAGCTATTTAGTGTTTCTTTTGCAGTTAATGTAAGTGGTAGTTCAGACACATTCTTGCAGCTGAAGTCAAGCAACGCCGAAGAATCTCTTGGTTCGACTCATAGACCGACCAAGAAGGGGAAATCAGATTAGCTCGTCGCAATTACGAGTTTGAAAACAATGTATGTTTCCTAGCTTAGCCCTTCAATGGCTGCTTTTGTATGTATATAAGAAGCCAGCAAGAAGTGCATAGTTCTGTAACTGTGGAAAGATTCGACCTTTTTTCATCTCAGCTCAGCGTAAGCGATATGATTTCTTACGAACTTGAAAACTTGACCTGATATATATTTAAAGGTTCCTCATCTTTATCAGAACTCATGACAACTCAAATACAGTTGTTCATCCTTACATACATTATAGATATTTATACATTCTCCACACGGAAAAATCACGCGCGTGTATATTTTTGCACCGCAATTTTATTACAAACTCAGTGTTATAACGGCCGAACGATTAGGCTGCTGCGACTGGGGCGAAAAATTGCAGCGGGCTGCTCGAACAAGGCGAAACAGAGCAGTCTTCCAACGGCTCTCTCTTCTTAGAACGAATATGCCTCTCTTTGGTTTCTTCGATTGAGATTTGCTCATGGCGGCACTCTACGCTACAAAACGCCTTCTCTCCTCTGCGAAAACGAAAAAAAAAAGCGTTATGATCAAGAAACAGAGACATAAAACTCAACTAGTGTGGTCTGTGGTAAGAAAGCAGAGTACATGATGAGAATTGATTATATCAATTTACCTGTACATGAAAATGTCCAATCCGTGAAGCACCTTATCGCAAAGAAAACAAGTATTCAAAAAGCCACCGCCAGGATTATCAGAAACAATCTCAACCCTTTCGTCTTTTTCCAGCAAATCGGCCTCAAAGTACTCTCTTTTCTTGATCAGATTGTCCCCAATGTGAGAGATAACGCAGGTGTACTCCTCGCAAAGCTCCATTTCCTCCATGCTGAGCTTCTTTTCGAAGGTTTTGCGGCTGGATATCGGCGAGGCGTTCGAAGGTGGAGAATTTGGGATGAGCCCATATGAGAAATTCTTGAAAAAGATCGAATCTTGACGGTGATTGTCGTGATCGCGGTTGAGGGCTGCTAGGATCTGAAGCCCAACGACGCCGTTTTGATCATGGAAAGTCTTGGGTGATTTTCGGACATTCGATTGCTTGGCGAGGTTTAGAAAGGAGAGGTTTATGGATAGTCTCTTCTTTGTCACAGCCATTCCAGCCTCACACACACACACACACACACACCTATCACTGAGAAATCTTGAATTGAGAGAGAGAGAGAGAGAGAGAGAGAGAGAGAGAGAGAGAGAGAAAGTTCTCAGCTTCTCTCTCTTACAGTCCTCAGCTGGGCTACGCAATATAAGAAGGCAACAAAAGACACCTCAAACGCAGTCCAAAACAGATATTTTTTATCTTTGTTTTATTCATTTATTTTTATGCCATTTAAATAAGGGCGTTCATTACCACTACATGGCCAACTTCCGAGTCATACGATTCTTACAGAGTTCAAAAAAAGTTTATGCGTTGTCTAATGCTTGTCCTTATTAGTCATCTCTTTCTTCCTTCCTTCAAGAAGAAGCGTCTTCAATCTCCATATATCATTTTCTTCTTATCATAATGCGTAGCTTCGGTGCTCACTTTCATGTTTTACTATTATTAGATTCGATTTGCTTGTCCCATCTTTTGGACTCAATGGTGCGAAAAGATATTAGGATAAAAGATTTGAATTATATGGAAAATCATGAAAAAGGGCAAGCATTATATTTTATGTATATATTAATAATATTCTTCAAAGTCATTAATATTTTTAGACCAATAAAAAAAGAGTTCAGATTTTTCTTCAGGTGAATCGCTGCATTATTGACTTGTTTTGTAAGGAGTATTTGCATAACTAATATTTAATGTTAACCCTACCAAATAATATACCTTGAATAAACAATAGGACCTAATTGGCTTTATCATTGATTTTGGTATATATTTTTAAGAAGACACATAATAAAGCTTGTTTAGTTTTATATGTCAATCAAGACTATAAAGTTTGGTGAAAGCGAAGCTGCCTACTTTCATCGGCTTCGCTCTAAATTATGGTATTCTATTGGAACTATATTAGAGAAATGGACAAGCAGGAATTAATAATAAATTGAATCGATCACGTAAACCCTATATATTAAAGATGATCGCGAGATATCGAACAAGAATTATGCTATTTATTATCATCAAGCTGTATTCTTTTTCTATTTCCCGATTATGATTAGACAGTAGATATGCAATTAAATAAAACATTGCATGTTGGTGGATGGCCACATGCACTTCGCACTTAAAAGAACAACCATCGAAAATGGTGGTCCAAAGGAATAATCAACCACCACTTTATTTTTTATTTAAAAGCTGGAATGAGAATATTTAAACATATATTAAAGCCAAAAGGGAAAAGGTCCCATAATTTTTTCTTCATTATTTTGGTTTTTGTCACTAGATTGGCAAACATTCGTTTCAAGTGCATGCCCATCATTGACTTTAGCGTTCTTCTAATTCGATGAACTTAATTTAATCTTCCCCTAATCTCTTGATGTAATGCAAAGATTTATGTGTGGCTCGCTTTAACTGGACTGCCTTTCCTATATTTGAATACGACAAAATATGTAATTTCAAAGTAGAAATAGGGATAGACATTTTAAAGGAAGGTAACGTTCAACTTGTATGTGTCCATACTAAAATTAATTGCATGCATTAGAGAAGGTGGACCATCCAACTCATTAGCCAGAACAAATTGTTTCAATTGGGCCTTTAGGGCTGTCTCTTAAGATAGGCTAACTAGAAATGGGCCTTAGCCTATGTGGGCCTCGGTAACATCCACGAACCAACTTTCCTGAATCTTCCAACAAAAGCAAAGAGAGAAATTTTGGCATTATTAATTAGATAGAGAACGGATTATCAAGAAACGATTAATTAGATTATGCATATGAGCTATACCTGCTAAGTGACTACTTTTTGTAAAAGGTTAACTCCGAAAGAAGTGCGTCACTTTTTTATTTTATATAATTATTTCCAACTCGCCCCCTCACGTCTTAGGGTGATTTCTCTGTTATCTAGTCTTACACATGTAACTATCATGTGTGTGCTTCGTGAGATTCGTACCCAGCGGATCCCTAAGCTCTGATATAATGTTAGATGACTATTTTTCCTAAAAGGTTAACTTAGAAGGAAGGACATTAATTTTTAATTTCATATAATTTATTTCCACTTCAGAGAAATTATCATTAAAAAAAGAAGGGCGAAACGCAATGAGTTGGTCATAATTCCAAGATGGTGAATGGCAAATTTTGTCCTCATGCTATTATTATATTAACTGTATGTTGATTACTATAGTGCTCGCAACTCCAAAGTATGTTCAATTTCCAAAGTATGGTCAATGCACACGCTCGTATACATATTTTGTTATCTCTAGTCGCGTCAAAATGTTTCAGACAAAAACCTCAGTAACGCTACACGTACGTCGAAAGCAACGACACGTGGTGGACTAAGGGACCGAATTTATTAGCACGTTCTATTAACTCTTATTGATTGTATATTGGGAGAGTTATCACAATAATAATACTCCATTTTATCGCATAAGTTGTTGGCCACAATTAAAGTGACATATTATATAATATAGTACGATTAGATTAGATATAAATAATTTGCTTAAATTTATAATATTTTCCTAATTATTCACACCTTTTATTTTTTTCTCCAATTAGATTTAAAATGACGTTTAATTTTTTACCAAAGAAAAAAAGATGATAAAATTAATGGAACGTCTGAAATGAAAAAATTTGATAAATTAGCGGGATGAGTGAGTAATAATAATGTCAAAGTAAGACCGCTCACTGTATATATATTTACATTTACAAGTCATCGTAAAAAATGTAGAGCTACAGATAAGCAAAACGAACACCACCATGAGTTTCTTCTACATGATTTCAATCGTCTTCTTCTCTGCAATCTTACTCTACATTCCTTGCCACCTCCTCTTCTTCTCCGGCGGCGAAAGAAGGTCACCGTCCGCCTATGCCTCCGCCGCCCTTCCACCGGGAAAAACAGGGTTTCCGATCGTCGGAGAAACCCTCGAGTTTCTCTCCGCATGCAACAATGGCCGGCCGGAAAGTTTCATACTCCGCCGCATGGAGAAGTACTCTCCCAGCAAGCTGTTCATGACTCACCTCTTCGGCGCGAAGCTTGCGGTGTTCTGCGGCCCAAGCGGTAATAAGCTACTGTTCTCCAACGAGAACAAGCTTGTCCGAAAATGGCTGCCTTCTTCCATAAAAAAGATATGCCCTTCGGACCCACAAAGCTCTGCAGCGAACGAAGCCGACAAACTAAAGAAACTGTTCCTCGGATTCCTCAAAACCGATACCCTAAAGAACACCGTGGGCAGGCTCGATCGCATAGCTCGGCGACACTTTGCCGAGGAATGGGAGAACAAGGAAAGAGTCGTCGCTCTCCCTTTAATCACTTACTACGCCGTCTCCTTCGTCTGCAGCTTCGCTCTTAGCTTCGAAGATCCTAAGCAAGTCAGCAGATTCGCCGAGCTCTTGAAATCTTTCGCCAGTGGTGTTCTTTCCTTGCCCGTAAACCTGCCAGGGACAAGGTTCAACGGTGCCGTGAAAGCCGCCGAGTTTATGAGGAGAGAGATTCTTTCTACCATTAAACAGCGAAGGCTCGACGACGACTTATTACAAGCATCATCATCATCGTCATCACCACCTAGACAAGACGCACTGTCCTACATGCTTTCTGCAGCTTCTTCTTCGGCGAATGGGGAAAATCGTCATGGATCGTCAGCCGCCGTAAATGAACTGAATATCGCCGATTTAATGCTCGGCCTTTTGATTGGTAGCCGTGAAAGCACTACGAGCACCACCTGCACCGTTCTCAAGTACCTCGCCGAAGACAACGAGATCTACGACAGAGTTTACAAAGGTATATATAATGTTGAATATACTACGTTGTCAAATGTTGGTGAAGAATCTGTGTATTTGCATGCATGCACATATTATTTTGGATGATTACAGAACAAATGGAGATTGCCAACTCAAAAGACGGCGGCGGCGGCGACGATGATTGTCTGAACTGGGATGACTTGAAGAAGATGAAGTACACGTGGAGCGTTGTGTGTGAAGCCGTGAGGATATGTCCGCCAGAGCAAGGCACATTTAGAGAAGCCATCGTTGACTTTTCGTTCGATGGGTGCCCTATTGCAAAGGGAACGAGGGTAATAAAAACTAAACTACAATTAATAATTACAGTTATCATCTCTCTGTCTCTATAACATGCATATATTGACGACTATCCCATGTGTGTGCATGCAGCTATATTGGAATGCTTATTCAACTCATTTAGACCCTAACATATTCCCCGAGCCTCAGAGGTTCGACCCTTCGAGGTTCAAAGACGGGCAGCCCGGCCCGCCTCCTTTTGCCTACGTCCCCTTCGGTGGAGGCCCGAGGATGTGCCCGGGAAAAGAAGTTGCCCGAGTTGCTATACTTGTGTTCATTCACCATATGGTGAAGAGGTTCAAATGGCGTAGGCTCATCCCAGATGAGAGCAACTATGTCAATTTAGTGCCCTATCCTAAGAATGGCCTTCCCCTTCAGCTTTTCCCTCACAGTGGTTAAAGCTTGATTAGTTAGTCTTATCTGTATTTAGTAGCAATAATAAGGCTTTCCGATCTTGGATGTAACAATAATGATCTGTCTGTATCTCTTTCTTCTGTTTCTTGATCTCGGAATATGCTACAACAGTCGTCATTACTTCGAACATGTTAAAACACTTCAATGTGATTATATATTACTGCGAAACTGATACTACGGGAAAGAATCAATGATCATCTTCAGTCCTTGGTGCTGACAACATCTGCTAAACCTTTCCCTTTTGTCTCAAAAGGGAAAAACAGTATGCAAAAGCCCGAAACAAGCATCAAAAGCCCGAAAACGATAACAGCGAGAATCAACTGACACGATCTCACCATTCCAACGGCTATCAAGGGACAAACCATTCCCCCGATTCTGCCGATAGACGTAGCAATCCCTGAGCCACTGCCCCTTATAGAGGTTGGATAAACCTGAAAAGGAAGGAGACACAGTTCTTAGGTTAGAAATGATGCCCTTTAACTTAGGACAAATAGTTCGGTCGTAGTTTCTTCAATTCATCGTATATACCTCTCTTGCGTAGACGAAGAGTATCGAAAACGCCCCAGAGATTAACATTCTCGAGGCAATCAGCAGATTGTAGTCACGGAGGAGTTTTGCTTGGTAAGCAATGGAAGCAATATTGCGACGGCCAGCATTGTCATGATAGTAATTGAACGCTTTCTACCCAACCATTCCACCAAAGCTACGGCGATTATGAGGCCCGGGAATTCTGCGAGAAGAAAGAAACAGAAGGGGTGTTATGGAAATGAGGAACGCTTTGATTCTGTCTGTAAGAAAAAAAGAGTAGATGAAGTTGTGTGAAGATACCTGCCAAGCTTGTAATGAATGAATTGACATAGAGTGTGGTGTCGCCCTTTGAGTCGCTGGATTTGTTATTTGCCGACGAGCCTAAGCAACTGCTTCCTTCGCTGCTCAGCGAAGAAATCATAAGCTGTAAGCCGTAGTAGGCAAAAGTGTGGACGAAGTTCAGAACCCATAGGAGAAGAGTGGTCTTAAGAAACTCGGGCGAGAAAAGCTCGGCGTGAGTTTTGGGGCATTCTTGAACCTATTCGTCTGTTTCTTGCTCGAACTGCGAAGGTGAGTCTCTCCTGGGGGAATAATGCTGTCATCTTCTTGATCCGAGGATGTCTGATTTTCGAGCATGAGCTTGCCCGAAGGAAGGGCCTTACGGTTCATCGAAGCGACTCTTTGCAAAACAGAAACCGCTTCCTCCGTTCTCCCTTTCATGAATAAGCACCTTGGAGATTCTGGAGCGAAGGAAGAGAAGATCGACACTATTACGGAGGGGATCGGAGACAGAGCAAACAGCCATCTCCAGCCGAGTCTTGGCATGACAATCTAACGGCGCGGGAACGAAAATCCTCATATTAGCGAAGAAAAACGATTAGAAACGAAAGCAGACAAAACTCGAGTTTATTTAGTACCCATGCAAGGGCAGACTCCAACATCTCTCCTAGAATCCAAGAAAGAATCGTAGGGCGACCAGCGATTTGTAATCTGGCGTAAACGAACTCAGTAGGCCACTTGCAGCTATTACAGTGGCCACGCCTCGAATTCCTATACTACAGCAAGTAAACATATGGTGATTTTAAAGCAACTCTTTCAACTTTAAACATGAGCCGAGAATCCAATGCTTCCTAACCAGTGCCCAAAAAGAGTATTTTGCTACCTTCTTCCATGGGCATCAGATATGTATCCCCACAAATATGCTCCGATGAGCATTCCACCGAAAATAGCAGTACTGAGAAATCCCTCTTCGGCGGGAGAAATAGACCATTCTGATTTTAACGTAGGTCCTATGAATGAGCAGAAAACCAACCGGCGCCAGCAAAAATTAAGGCAAGGCTCTGAAATGTTCTGAAGCCGAGGACTGAAAGTGCTTCATCGAGCGTGTAACCTTGACTACCTCGGTCTCGCATCATTTCGAACTAAATGAAATGGGAAAACAAAATCCCTTTCAGTACAACTACAGCAAAATCACCTTCGCCTAAACCCACCCAGCAAGACAAATTCAGCTGAAATTGTCCCACTTATCCAAAAAGGCGATAATCTGGCAATACGTTAGAGCAATCAGAGAATTAGCAGACACGAGCAACAAAAAGGGACGATTTTTGACGATTACGTAAGCATGCTAACATGCAACCAAAAGAATGAAAACGCCGAATTATGCGAGCAAATGAAGTAACATTCCTTCATCAGGAAAAAAGAAAAGAGGGGAGAGACGTAAAGCTATTTACCAATGCTGCCGAGAGGCGCCTCAATTCTTCTTGAAATGGATAGAAATCACAAATGAATCGGAATGAGATATTCTTGCCTCAAAACGGGGAGGAAACAGCAGCTGTCTGGTTATTATCATGCATTATTACTCAAAACGGGGAGGAAACAGCAGCCTCTTTTATTGGCCACTTTCGTGAGCATTTCCTCGAATCACTCGATTAGTTAACCATTCGCACGTTTTTCTGATCCTTGCAGCACACACAGTTTCACCGATAATGGAGAACGAAGCTTTATCAGCTGACAAGGCTTCTAGCGAGTCGGCATCTTACACGTATTGGGTCCGAGAGGCGACCTGCGACGCTGCGCCATTACCCACGCCCAAGAAGATTGACCCGAATGGCATATCTCATCAGAGTAATCAGACACATCTTGGATCTGCGTGGAATATGGTAATTGATGTGCTTATTCTGTTTCATTTTCGTCAATTAGGTACATATGGAATGGAACTCAGCCGGGGTATGATATGCGTGATTTAAACATGAAATTCCCTGTCTTGGTCTTCTATTTGTTTTGAGTTATGATGTTTTCTGCTATTTCAAAGCATTCTTTTGTTCTACTTGTCTTGGTTCTGTGCAGGCTGGCACATGGGAGGAGAAGAATTTAAACAAATGGGCATCTGATAAGATTAAGGTTTGTTTTATGATGTTTTAGGTATTTATTGATTAGCATTCCTCTTGATCTCATTGGCTTATTACACAACAAAGTCAATACTTGAGTGTCAGATATGTGGTAGAACGGAACTGCGAATGGGTCGAAGATTTAAATTTGTTGGTGTTGTTTTTATATAGTTAAGAGCCAAGCTTTAACAGGCAGAACCATTTTACCGATATCACGTGATTGGTACGAAAAAGTTGGGAGTTTTTATTTCATACATGTTTTTTCCTTGCAGGAATTGCTTGTCTCTGTGGGATCGCTGGAGTTCTCTAATGGTAGGGCTCAAATAGCAGAAGTCACGAAATGCTCAGGGGATGTAAGTGCTTGATTCTATTGCCAAGTTAAATTCTCTCTTAAGCTAAGATCATTCTTACAAGTCAAAATTATCGCATTTATAGTACATTACCAAGCACTTCAAAATTATTGTCATGCTTCTGTTGCCACTAAGTTGAACTCATCATCGGTTATGTTCATGTGTGCCACTTTGCAGGCATTTTTTAGTCACTGTTAGAAACAAAAAAAGGGTTGGTTATACGTACGAGTTGACCCTGAAAGTAAAGGGTGCGCCTTCTTTTACTCAAAAGCTACCTATATTCATTTATCAATGTTGTCCTTCGGTATTTCCATGTGATTTGGACATTCAATTCGCCTGAAACTTCATCAATATTCAGGTGAATGGAACATTGGAGGAGAGAATAAGAAAATGAAAGCCCACATAGATATACCAGAGTTCTCCTTTGGAGAGCTGGACGACTTAGAGGTTTTCGCCACAGTTATAAAAGCAATTTGCTTTTGTGATTTGCATGTAACAGATAAGTGCTTATTGAAAGTCGAAGCTGTGTCTGAATCTACTACTACCTTCTCTTGTTTTGCAGATCCACGCAAAGCTTAGCGAGGATAAGGGTGTTCTTCTTGAAGATAAGAAGAGGATAATCCAGGATTTGAAGTCATTTTTACAGCCCATTCGGGAAAAATTGATTCAGTTCGAGCTGGAACTCAAAGCGAGATGAGACCATTATGTGGGAATTCATATATGAAACTCCGCTCAATTAAAATTCAATCTTGTAGCTGTACTTTTGGTTTGTATCGACACTAAAGCGCAAAGCATGGTGTTTCTTAAGGTCAGTCCTTACACTGGATATCAGTGATGTCTGTCTCATTGTTCTATCTATAAAGCGAAGATTTCAATCCCACATATGATATATGACATAACCAAGTAAGAATAACTCTATACACAACTGTTTCATATAGTTCTCTATAGCTAACTGTCTCCATCCATTCTTACATCAAACTGATAACTTTAAGCAAGGAAAGGAGCAATGTGCAGCAGATAGTCAATGGTGTGATCACATCGATCTTTTTTGGCAGCGCATTATATTTTCAAGAGCATCATCATCTTCGTCAATCGAAACGCATCACTATGCATGAAATATCATCTTTGCTCTTTCTCGCCAAAGCCTCGGAGGTCAGACGCTTGGCTGCAGCTTGTGGATCCTTGATGTGCTTTATAGTATCTACTGCCTCTTGATTACTCATTACCTGAAAAAAAATTTAAGACCACCGTGTCTAAATTGCAGAACATCGAAATCTAAGGGCAATTAAGGGAGATGAAACACTCACCTTCCACAAACCATCACTCGCCAATATAACAAACTGCGTATTCGAGTCGATGCGTATATTCCTTATATCTGGCTCAGAACTCAAATGTGCCTTAAGGTTCTCATCTCCAAAAGCACGCGCAACAGCTAGTTGACCATTCACCCGAGGCACGTCTCCTAAGAAGAGAGATGGAAGAAAAGGAAGGAAATTCTACGTAAAATATCCCAACTTTTTTCTGCAATTCGCAAGAATGTTTATATAAATACGTGTAAAACTACCAGGTAGATTTGTAACAAAACCGCCCTGCTGTTCTATTCTTTTCCTTTCTCTGTGAGGCTCATGATCAACAGTGAGTTGCTCGGGGATTCCCCCTTTACAAATAACTGCCCTAGAATCTCCAATATTTGCAACCCACAAATCTTTTCCATCAACGACTATGGCTGTGACAGCAGTCGAACCACCTGGCCCAAACTGCATCGAGTTTTCGAGGATAAGCTGATTCGTCGAGCTATATGCATTCTTTATCGCAGTCCCAGGATCTTCCCAGAACATAGGCTGAACAAAAAAGTACAACAATCAACCTCAGATTATTACAACAGTAGACACAGAAGGAGATTGAAGAAAGAAAAAACCTCATCGAGAATGTTGTCGAATAGATGGTCCTTGAGATAGCAAGGTACACGATCGCCAAGGTGACCGTCGAAGATTGCGAATAGGCCAAGAACGTGGCCTTTTGTCTTTCGATACTCTGCTACATGGTAATCTTCCATGTCATGGCCTGATTGACCTTCGACCAAGTGGAAGCCATGGCATACTTCTTTCTTCGTGGATGAGGATTTGAATTTGCTCTTCCCTTTGCCAGTATCAGGTGAAGAAGATCCATTCAGACAAGCAGCTCTCTGCAAATCCCATGAATCAAATCATGACAGTAAAACCAAAGTCACCATCTTTATCCTTATCTTCTCTTGATCATAAAGTTAGTAATTATTATAACTCTTCACGTGAAACCCAATTCGTCTACCCATCAACTAATATGTCCGTTTAGATACTGAATTTAAAGATGGTACCTTTATCATGCCGAAAAGACTGCAGTCTTGAGAAGGCTGTTTTCTCTCCATCTCTGATACAAAGAACACATATTTCAGAGATACAGATTAATCATTACACAGAAAAAAGATATGGATAACAGAAAGGGAAGTGGTTAAAACCCTGAACTGTTTCTTTCAATCTGTCGCTTGATTCGGACAAAAGGAGTTCATCAACTGTGAAGTCTTCGCGAAATGAAAAAAGTGGGATGACGGTTTCTTTGGGAAGATACACGGAAATATGATTATATATTAATTATTATTATTTTTCGCTTATTCGTCATTGTCTGATTCAAAGTCCATCCCACCTGCAAATGCGCGTACGTACGTAGTGGATTTCGCAGTTAACTATTCTTGTGAAGGACAAAAATGTAAATACGTACAGGGAGGAGGTGGCATTACAAAGAATGTTTGCCAGTGGTGGACCAAATTCGTTGATATCAATAACTATAGGGTGCGGTTTGCAATTTTACACAGACGCTACGATTGTACTAGAATGCTGTCTTAGATAACAAAACAGATATGCACAGTGGAATCTGATTGCGAAATTGGTCTCCGATCATCAGGCAATCGTCGATCGTGGAGTAGGGTGGGTGTGGAAAATGTCGATCGAGCCGCCGCCTTTTCAAGAAGCCTCTCGCTGTGACGTCTGCAAATGCAGTTTTTCCACTTTCCGTCGTCGGGTTGAGCTGATCTTTGCTTTCGATCTGTCAAATCGGATTCCTATGAACTTCGTTTTCAGTTTTTCATAACATGCGTTGGATTCTGTTGGCTGGTCTTTGAATTTTAACTCGTTTATCTTCTAACCCATGTCCGATTCAGACTTCAGTGGTTGAAACATTGTGTCATGTGACCTTTTCTTTGTCGAACTTGCACGGATTTTTAAGCTTCTGTCATAGTGATTGATATAGCTAGGGTTTGTTTATAGTTGGTTAAATGTTTGGCTTTTTGTGTGTTGGTCGGATCAGCTGATCTCTGAATCTTGCCGTGTCTAATCATAGTTTTTTTCTGTAGATGTATTTGGTAAGGGCGTTTCTTTCTGAGATATTAGAAATATAGGACTTTGGTGCATGTCTACGGATAGGGGATAATTTGGTAACTGATGATAGTAAACAGAGAGAAAATGAGATCAAGGAAGATGCAAATTTTCTTTGTCGTAGTAAGCTGAAAATCCTTAAGAGTTGTCTGTCTCTAGGAAAAAAATATTGAATTTGCAAGATATTTTCAAATAGCTGGGGAATGGAAAAATGGGCAAACTTGTTGCTGTTTCGGTATGGTTACATCGTTATTTATCAATGTGGATAAATCTTCTTATTGGGATTAATTTATTTTCAGCATCATTGTCGATGTTGTGGGCGAACTCTGTGTGCCGAACATTCATCAAATGAAATGGTACGTTGTTTACTACAGCACGATTAACACGCATCAAATTATTCTTTAGAATGTGAGGATTTCTTAGTTTATTTCACTATTTCTCCAGGCCTTACCCCAGTTTGGAATTCACTCAAATGTGCGAGTTTGTGCTGATTGTTTCAATCTAGGTTCTAGGTAAGTTCGTTTTCATGAACACGGACTGCTGATTGTTGCAAGACTTTTAACCATGTTTTACAGTTTTATTTTCTTGTTAAGCAATTTTCTGCTAAGATTTTCTTAGAAATCCATTTTTGTAGAAAAAAAGGGATTCTTTTCATCCTCCTTCGCTTATTGTATTTGTTGTACTGTCTCCTTCCTAGGTCCTATTACGTATGCACTGATTCCGCTTATCCGGTGCCTAGAAATGTGTTCCATTTTCTTGTTCTTCATTTTTCGTGTCATTGACTTGTCGCGGTATTGTAGGGTGCCCAAAGATGGTGAGACAGCTACTCCCAATGCAGTCAATACTATAACGGATTCAATGTCTAGAATAGATGTTGGTACAGTTTTGGATGGCAAATCTGAAGTCACTCCTCTGGAATCTCATCTCACGGGTGTTAAAGATTGCAAGTGTGGCATGCCATTGTGCATTTGTGAAGCTCCAAAACCTCAGAAGGATACCATCACAACACAGGCAAGAATGTTTTTGCTATGTTACCAATCTGTCATTGCTCATTACTGATTATTGTATTTAAATTCCGTTTCATGACAGCCCGTAACGACTGCTTCAACTCCCTCCCTTAATTCAGTCCCAAAAGTTAAGAATATACCGACAACTTCTAAGAACAGAGGTTCAACATCAAGTAGTAAGCAAAGGTAAGAAAATTTCTTCATCAGTTGGAAATGTTACTGTTGCTGTGTGATTTTGTAAGTAGTTCTTGTTTTTTTTTTTCATTTAAATGATCACAACACTTCTTTCTCCTTCATGTGGTCAAGATTAACACATACTGTAATATTAAAGAGTAGGCATGAGATGGTTAGGGGTAATCTTAACAATTGTTCAAATCTTGCAGCAAACTTTTCAATCCTGCTCAAGTTGTCAACAACAGCATGGATAGATCAGAAATCAGGTTCAGTTATGAAGTAACTGGAGAGGTGTTCTATACTTTTTAAGCCCATACATATTGCAATATGATATTATGTAGACTGGATCAGGATTGTTTTATCTTCCATTCTTTGTAATCGACCAATTATTCTTGTCTCTTAGGGTCTAAGAGAAGCTATCAAGAATGGTGATATAGATGCTGCCAAGAGGCTTCTGAGTCAGGTACCTCTCATTAATTCTTTTTTTTTTTCCATTTTTCTGTTCTATGTTTCAGTTGGAAGTTGTTTTTCTAGTTAATCTAAAAATTTTATTTTACAGGGAGTGGATGCCAATTACTGTGACAAGCAAGGATCATCGTTGTTACATCTTGTAATTTCAATTCCATGCCCCCCCATTCCTAACTTTTCTTTCAATATATTGGTAATGGTAAGTGCAAATCAAATATATTCCATTAATGATATGATGATGCAGGCGGCAGTTTTTAATCAAACTGAGATAGCTTTTGCCCTCATGGACCATGGAGCTAGTGTGGACAGGAAAAACTCCCAAGGTACTCGCATGAAATATGCTCTCATTAATCCTTATTCATCCTGAAATTATCCATTATCTTGTGCTAACTGAATCATAAGCATGTTTTAAATCATCTCAAATCTTTATCTTCCAGGCGAATCACCCCTTGACTGTGCACCTGCTACATTGCAATACAAGATGAAGAAGAAGATGGAGGAAAACATGCAGACCGACCACTAACACGCTCATTTGTGTAAATTACGCCAACTCTTTGCTACTGTTTCTCAATTTTACGGAGATTCAACAATAATGGAAAAACTCAACTTTGCATACATATCAAAGTGTACCCTTTTTCAGTCTTTTTTTATGCGTGCTGGTCTAGACCATACGAGGTTGGAACAAGTGTCCCCTTCACTACAGTGAACATTCAGACCACTTGGTCATAACTCGTGGGAGATGAATATCCTGATAATTGATAAGGTAATCGTAACCAAAATGCAGGGCAACACATCTCCTTTATTTAAAGTGGATCTCATGTGTGAAGATAGAATGCCTTCTTTTGTAAGCATTTGTTCATCATGTGGAGGTCATTAGCAATTTCCCTTTTTCTCTTATCAAGATTTGCTTGTAAAGTTCTTATCTTTGGCTGTCCGAATGTTCCCCTTTTTATTCTTACTGGTTCTTCGGAAAGCAAAAGTTGCGATTAAAAGAAAACGTCATCCCACTCCATAAAGCTTCCATCTTTATATTTTACTACATCTATATATAACTTCCCTCGCAACAGAAAACTTCCCTCTACTTCATTCAACCAAAATTGTTTAATATATTCCCATCTTGCTTCTAATACAATGGTAGTCAACGACCAAGTTGTGCTCTGCCAAGCAGCTCTTGTATTTGCATTAACAAGATGGATTTTGTCCTTCGCATTGAAGATGCTAACAAGTTCCACAACCCTATCATTCTCAACATCTGATTCATCTTCATCACTATCTTCATCAGCCAAACTGAAGATTGTAAGAGAAAGCCTCGCCTTGACTAAGCTAGGGGACATCGAACACTACAGATGGCAAGAAAGAGACTATCCCTCGTGCGCTGTGTGCTTGGACAAGCTGACGAAAAAGAGCCATGTTTGGGAGCTTAGAAACTGCAGCCACGTATTTCACAAGCATTGTCTCGAAAGGTGGCTGTGTTACGATAGCAAGCTAACTTGTCCTCTTTGTCGGGCCTCTTTGGTTACATTTGATTCGATTTCAGGCAGTTCATTGCCCGAGCAGCCGAGTTGGGCTGTTGAGAATATGCTTTATTTGTTTGGAGATGATCTTCTTCCTTGAGATTAGGATTTTGGAAGATAGTTCGTAATTCGTTGTCATTGTAATGCATATGGCTTAAGTAGTGAGAGTAGATGGAATTTTTGGAGAATTGGATTATTAGATTGTTCGCCATGTAAGGATTCTGTTTCTCAACATTGGTTTTGGTTCCTGGACACTTGAAAGAAGTAAAAAGATGCTTTGCTTCGAACATTAGGTTCGATCGAATCGAAGTATAATCCTTCGTCACGACATAATATAATACTCTAGAAAGCCAAGTGACAATCTTAACATCAAAAACAATAAAGTTTCTATCTTTACAATCATATGCACCTCAATTGTTCTGTTAGATATTCTTTTATACATTACGATACTCATTATTTTTTGGCGAATGCTTAGCACCCTAACCTTTATGTATTGCGTTAATCGAACCTAAACATGTGACACATTTTCATGATATAAAAAATCGTTCTTTGCTCTTAGATCTCCTTCAACAATAGTTTAATGGCTTCAAATTTTGTGTTGGTGTCTTGCCTGCTAGAAGGATTTCCTCCAATTATTTCACTTTAATCATCTCTTCATTTGGACAAAGGAAGGTTTTTATAATGGGGTTCATTCTGGCTTTAGGTGGTGTTGTTCTGAAAATTCGGGCACGCGATGAACTTAAAGCAAAGAACGCTAACAAACCGTTATCCGACCGCTCAATAATTTTTTATCCCACATATCATCTTGATTTGAAATGTATTTCATATCATCAGTAATTGTATTTCAGTTCTCTTGAGTTATTACATTCTTGTCTCCATGGGATTGAGGATCAATATAATTCAAGAACGGACTAGACTATACTATAATCAAGTCCCATGTGTCGTTGGTCTTAGCAAATAACATCACATCATATATTCGTCTTGATTAATTACACTATTGCATTGTATAGGCTCATATTGATCAAGAATTGGAGGGTCCCTAATTCCCTTCGACATCAAAGGAATGGTTCGAGAGAGCCCTTACAACCTCTATCCTTCATGACAAAACCCTATTCTTAGCACGAGGATACAAACACATTAGGACCAACCAACCCCACGTACACATACACACACACACATCAATGTCTTGATTGATCTATACTCGTACTTCTATTAGGCTTTTGTATCCCACTTGAACTTATTGTCTTTCGTATTAAGAGTGAACTCAAAGAAAAAAAAAAGAACTTTAACAATGCATAAGCCCATTCGGTTATTACAACCATGAGAAAGGCAGATAGTGTTTTGAAATCAGTCGTGTGAGAAATTCCATGTTGCTTTATTTTTGGGATTAGTTCGTACATTGCATTCATGAAAGAGTAGTACGATGTGATTGAGATAGCATGGGAAGGAGTTGACACGTCGTTGTAGTAAATTCCTACACATTTGGTGTAGGATGATGCTATAGTTAATTCTAGCCACTTGTATTTTATTTGATTGATGACCTTAACGACCGTGCATAGTATTAAAGAAAACGTGTCATCGTTCAAAGTAGTTATGTCGAATATTGACAATATAATGCCTATATACTTACAAATTTCAAATAAAACGTAGATTATTCTCAGCCTCAAATTCATCAAAATAAGAAAATGAAAGGTGGCAGCACTTTTTCTCCGACAGTTTAGACTTCACTCACTCGATGATACGCTTGGGGTTGAGTCTCTTCGTGCATTTACGAAGATTGAAGTCCACAAGCAATATTAGACTTATCTAACGCGATATTAGATAAGAAAAAAAGGAGGAATGATACGTATAGTGATCTATTCTATCTATTATTAATTGATTTTAAAATGTAACCATATGTTGAACTTTTCTGGATATCCAGATTTTATTTTAACACATCTCAACTATGATTAACTGCCATTGTTGAACAAAAAAAAATAAATAATAACAAATGTAGTGCTTCGCCATATAAATAAATAAATAAATAAATCGATTATTTTGAAGAACATATACAAACATAATATACAACCGACAATCAACTCTAAAAGACTTAATACCAGCTTATGCACAATATAATCTATATAGTTGCGAAATATTTATTTTGCGGGACATGGCTGGGCTGGGGCATACTTGTGGGTGATAGATTATAATGGAAAAAGGGAAACAAGTACACTTGGCCGTCAAATGACAAAGCAAAAATAATAAATAAAAAAAGACTGAATATATGTGGCTGAAGTTATATGTAAGATTTGATTCCTTATTTTTTTAATTATTTTGCCTAAATGTTGATGACGCTTCATTTAATTTGCCTATTCTGTTTCTGATTAAGATTTAGCAGCAGCAGCCAACAAGTCATATCATATAAAATTCCAAATATATGTTTTACTCCAACTCACATTTATGAAAAAAGAAAAAACCTATATAAACCGAACTTCTTAAAGCATAAAGTTCATCACACTCTCATCCAACTCACTTCCTAATAAAAAAAAAAACACAAATGGCCACTTCAAAACCAAAGAATACCATTATCTTCATCTTCACCATGATAATAAGCATAATCGCATTAGCATGCGACGCTTCAAAACACGCTTTTCCCTACCAAGAAGACGATAATGCAATAACGACTCAATGTAGGTTCACAAGATACCCAACATTGTGTGCCCAAACCTTAACACAAACGAATAACAACTCTCCCAACGTTATCAACTTCTTGTCTGCCCTCGTCAACAAGACAATCTCCGAAGCCAATCTCCCCAACTCCAACTTCGAAGTGCTCAGTTCCCAGTTCGTCTCCCTCGAAGCTCAGCACGCCCGCCTAGCCATGGGTAATAATAATCTCGAATTTCTCTCTTATATATATTTGCATTTATGCTGATCGTCGATTATTTCTCTAATTTCGTGCGATTAGATCACTGCCACGAACTGATGGAAATGTCGGTGAAGAAACTGAACCAAGCCCACGAAGCCCTCCTCGAATCTCCAGCGAAGAACAAGCTCGACATTCAGACATGGCTGAGCGCTGCCCTGACGTACCATGAAACCTGCAAGGACTCAGTCGAAGGCTATGTCTCCTCGAACGTCTACATGGCCGAGATATACAAGAAGATGAACTACTTGTCCGAGCTCGGAAGCAACCCTTTAGCCCTAGCGAATCGAATAATCAATAATAAGAAATCGAGGGTTCTTCTCAGCCAAGAAGATCAGCGATCAACATCGTTCCCAAGCTGGTTATCGGTCAAGGAGAGGAGACTTCTTCAGAGCACTGAGGTTAGGGCGAATGCTGTCGTGGCGAAGGATGGGAGCGGGGATTTTCGAACCATCTCCGAGGCAATCGATGCTGCTCGTGGGGGTCGATTCGTGATATACGTAAAGGCGGGGACTTATGACGAAAAGATCAGCACAGATAAAGATGGGATTACTCTGATCGGTGATGGGATGTACTCCACTGTTATTACTGGCAATGGGAATGTAGCTGAGGGTTCTTCTCTTCTTGGAACTGCTACTTTCAGTGAGTCTCATCTCTTTCTTTCTCCATCTCTCTATACTATTCTATATATAATATATATAACGTTTTAACATTCTTTGTTGTTTGTCAGCTATCAAAGGCGATCGCTTCATCGCAAGAGACATCGGCTTTCAGAACACGGCGGGGCCCGACGGCGAACAGGCCATAGCCCTTACGGTAAAATGATAACACTCATCAGTGGATAATTTATCCCCTAATTTAAAAATCCCTCGATTTTCTCACCGCTATTTAATTCGATTGATGAATTTCTTTGTTATCTTCTTCCTCAGGTGGCTTCGGACAACTCTGTTTTTTACCGTTGCAGCATTGCGGGCTATCAAGACACGCTATACGCCTTATCCCTTCGACAGTTCTATCGCGAGTGTGATATCTATGGAAGCGTTGACTTCATATTTGGGAACGCAGCTGCAGTTTTCCAGTCGTGCACGCTGGTGCTCCGCCGCCCTAGGCGCGGCGGCTACGACGTCATCCTCGCAAACGGGCGGACCGATCCGGGTCAGAACACGGGCTTCTCGCTCCAGAACTGCAGGGTCACGGTCGGGTCGGACTTTCGGCCCGTTAAGAAGTCGTTCTTGGGTAGGCCTTGGAAGGAGTTTTCGAGGGCGGTGGTGATGCAGAGCAACATCGATGGGTCGATCGATTCGAGGGGATGGGTCGAATGGGCCGGGAGCGGCGGGTCGACCTACAAGAACTTGTTCTTCGCGGAGTACGGGAACATGGGTCCCGGGTCGGGGGTTTCGGGGCGGGTCAGGTGGGCGGGGTTTCGCGTCTTGGATAGGACGGAGGCTGTGAAGTTTACGGTTGGGAATTTCATCGGCGGGAATGCGTGGCTGCCGTCGACGGGCGTAACGTATCTTTCGGGCTTGTAAGAGAAAAAGTATAAAGGCGTGCAAAATGCGTTGTCGGCGCCGGCGATTACCTTTTTGAAGTGTATTTTATTTAGTTCCCTCTGCTTGGTATTGTTCATGTGTTGTATATGTACATACATACCAAAAATGTGATAATTCTGTCCCCTAATTAATCTATCTAATCTACCTACTCATGAAGTCCCAGTACAGTACATATATGCGGAAGATCAATTCGGATCGGACGTAGTTCGGATTCGGATTTTGAATTGAATTGGACATAGTATCAATTTGGGCCTTAGTAAAGCCCATATATGGCATTGAACTGCTCTTTAAGCGTAGAATAAGTCCACAAAAGGTGGCTTATAGTGAAATATTAAATAAATAGAATATGGTCACGTGTTGATTAGGATGACTTTAACAATTAAAAATAAATAAAATATAGACTTTCCGAAAAGTCCGCGTTTAAATATTCAAAACCGCGTCCCAACCCACCATTCCACTTGTCTGAATTATTTTATTCCGTGGATGTCTCAATTATTAATGGTTGACGGAAATAATAAAGAAAACACTATAGTCCAAGCGATGCGATATCATCATCGCGATCACCATCTACATTTACCCTATTTGGCTGCATTTGAAAGTAATTATCTATATCACTGTTTGTTGACTATTTCTTAGTATTGTTTCAAGCAAAGCCCTTAAATTACTACAAACTAATTTTCTTTTACCAAGATTCAAGAAACATAGTGGCTGCAACAAAATAAAAGTTTACAAATAAATAACTTAATACGTCAGCATAACCGACTATTTGTAAACGTATACCAAATGCAAGAAGGTTACTGAAAAACGAATTAACATTAATAATAATCAATATTCGTATATTAATGTTTTCTCTTAATTGCCTAGTCCAAGCCATGACCCCTCGGAGTGACGGAGTCGGCTCTTACCGGCGACGGCTTCAGAACCGCCGGGTACGGCGCGTTTGCCGTCGCCCTTTCCCTTCTCTTCTCCAAAAAACGTGACAGTGAATTCTTCCTCGCAATCGGTAGATCTGCAAGAAAATTTAAGTTTCATAGACTGTTACTTTCTTTTCATGCTATCGTAACTGAGATTTTATTATCATTAAGTGTGTGTTATGAAATTACCTGAATCAAGCTGAGGAGGCTGCTGCTGGAGAGAGGGTTTGGCACGCTCCTGGGCGGCGCGTGGGTCTCCGGCGCCGGTTAGCTTGCTCGCCAGCATCATGATCTCCTTTGCATGATCGGCCGGCACGTCGTCCAACACTATGACCCGACCGCCGTAGAATATGGTCATCTGCTGGCTTTTCCTCGGGTCGGGTTTGCCCACGCTGATGTAATACAGACAAAAACCACCACCGTCAGAAAAAAAAAGAGAGAAAATGATAATTGTTCTTGTGTGGGGTAGAGAGAGTCGTAATTTCACGCGCCTGATGTCAGATTTTTCACGGACTACTACGTTCTTAGCAGATCTCTCTATCATCGGCAACAAATCCATCGTCCCTGTTAAGAAGGAAACGAAAGAGTTAGTTAAAAATCGAACAAAAACTGAGTAATGAAATCATATTAATTAGTGTATATATTATATAAGAAAAAAAAAACGAACCTTTATTACATCCTCCGTTTGGAGGGGGGGTTAAGACAAGATCAAGATTTCCAAAGCTGCCCTTCTCCTTTAGGTAACGACTCATACGGTTAAGGGTCAGCGAGACGCCGGCGGAACTGACCCTGCCGGAATTTACGATCTCCGACGACGAGCCCATCACTGAACTGAGTAAAATATATATTATAGAAGCAACAAAGAGAAAAAAGAGTGAAAAAAAGGTGGTGAAGTGAAGACTGCTGGAAAACGCTAACGCTTATGTGTGCATTTATGATATTCTTAGGACGATGGTAATGAAGTGAGGTGGCTTTTATACTTGAAGCTTGGTGGTTTACTTCGTAAGGAAGATGAGAAAATACTTTCTTTAAGATAATTTGTTTTCTTTACAATTTCAAACACGTGTTTTGTTTGTTAGCCTGGGAGCCGTACCACACACTGACGCCGTCAAACATAGTATCACGCGGTGGGAGTACTAAAGCTAAAACTATACTATCACTTCTATGTCGATCGATGCTTGTGTTTGACGGCGTCAAGCAAGTTGCAGCATTATTTTAAAGCACGTTTCTTTATTTTCAGAGACGACTTCTCATCTCAAGGAAATTCCAGCTTGGCTGCGCAACGTCGTCGTATTCATGACTTGTTTTTCCCCTAAGAAGAACTCACCAACTACAGTCATGCGGACCTTGAATCGGGTCGGAGCGGATTCTTGAATATGGATCTGTCTGGTTCTTAGGAGCTAAGCTAGGATTCCTTTGTGCTAGCTACTACACGCTATGCTAAACCTACATACAATACATCTGTGCCATTGTTTCCCTCAGTCTCTTGAATATTTCATCTTCTTCAACAGCACACAAATTACTTTCTTTCTTGCTTTCAATTGGATTGTTGTTTTGTACTAATACTCATTCTGGTGTAGCTGAAATATGAGTAAACGGAGAGAGTTGACCACCATTAGATGCTTGTCTGAATAAAATTTAATCACTGGCTGTAAAAATTATTTTCTATGAGAGAGAACCCACCCATTGAAGTTCGTCACTATTACCATGTTAGTATATCCAAGACATGTGCCAGATTGTAATACCATTGGCCCATATTCGATATCCAATCCAATCCATTGCCATTTTCTTTTAACGGATAATAAAAGCTCTCGCACATTTCGAACATTCACACGAATTACCAGCAAAAGTTTCACATGGCACTAGCCACTTCAACGACGGCACTGTTCTCGAGCTTCTCAACTAGGTTGCAGTGTAGATGATGACGTTCTCTGCTATATTTAATCTTACATGTTTCTTCATTAGCCGTGTTTAAAGTTTCTTTCTTTCTCTTCTATCAGTAGGGAATCATTACCCAGAAAATCGTCTGCAACTGAGAAGATAAGCAGAACGTGGCCATCGAAACGCAGCGTTTTGAACGCCACAAAGGGCGTTTCGAGTGTATGCGAGCCACTTCCCCCCGATAGGCCCTTATGGTTCCCTGGTAGTTCACCTCCTCCATGGCTTGACGGCAGGTTATTACATTGCACACCTATCCCTAAATAGTACACAATCATCGATCAAATCAAATAGTTTCTTTCACGAATATGCTTTCTGGGCTCTTCTCAAATTCGTCCATTGTTTTGATTGATCGATTGACACATCGATTGATTGACCGGCCAGTTATTGCTGAGCAAGAAAGACTGAAAAAAAAAACCAATCTTTATACTTCTATATATGCTGTAGTCTCCCAGGAGACTTTGGATTCGACCCGCTTGGATTAGGATCCGACCCTGAACTCCTAAAATGGTTCGCCCAAGCCGAGCTAATGCACGCACGATGGGCAATGCTAGCAGTCTCGGGCATCCTAATCCCAGAATGGCTCGAAAGCTTAGGATTCATCGAAAACTTCTCGTGGTTCGACGCCGGCGAGAGAGAGTACTTTGCAGATCCAACGACCTTATTCTTTGTCCAACTAGCTCTGATGGGGTGGGTCGAAGGGAGGAGATGGGCCGATATGGTTAACCCGGGCTGCGTGGATATCGAACCCAACCTGCCCCATAAGAAGAAGCCAAAGCCCGACGTGGGTTACCCGGGCGGGTTATGGTTCGACCCGCTCATGTGGGGACGTGGGTCGCCCGAGCCCGTGATGGTTCTTAGGACTAAGGAGATCAAGAATGGTAGGCTGGCTATGTTGGCCTTCGTGGGATTTTGCTTCCAAGCTGTTTATACTGGCGAAGGGCCTATTGAAAACTTGGTGAAGCATATTGCTGATCCTGGACATTGCAACGTTTTCTCGGTAATGTTAAATGTGATGTTTTAGACCCTTTTTGGCTCGTGGATAAAGATTGGAAATGGATTATATGTGGTTTTTTTATTCTTTGCAGGCCTTCAATTCGCAATAAGCTTGAAGGATAGAAGCTTTCACATTCAGCAGCCATGGCAAACTTAGACATTGAAATATCTTAGTTTGAGTGTAGATTCTGGCTGTATAGCTCTAGCCCTTTGTGTTATTTGTAATATCTTTTTAAGTTATTATCCATAACTGAAAGAACGTTCATATTTCTATGATATTCGATAGGAGATGGATCATATATGTAGAACAATGTTTGCACATATAAGCGAAGGCAGAGAGCTATTACGTCCCGGCCCCATGTCAAGAAAATCAGATATCCGATGCATTACCAAGAGTTTACCAAAAAGAGGACATAAATAGCATACAACTACGGTCTACGAGATCCTTTTTATTTTTCTTTTTTAAAATTAAATAACTGCACAATTTTGTTCGCCAAAAACATTTCAATGATGCATCATTATAACGACTTAATGACATATTATGCACAATCTCACAATAAACACACGCACATATAATAACGTACAATCTCATTACGACAAATAAAAAAAAACTCACGGCTGGTGTGTGTTTATTCTTTCTTCGTTCCTTCTTTCTTTCTTACATGATCATCATCATCATCTATCAATCTTCGCCGCAACAGCAAGCGTAACAGCCCAAGCAAGCCAATGCGCCGCAAAGCTGAGTCAGCACAATAGCGCACTGATCGTTCATGCCCGAGCACGTCCTTATGCAGCAAACGCAGCAGCACCTACCGCAGAGGGCCCCACAGCAGTTCGAAGCCGCCCTTACGAAAATCTCGCCTGCGTCGGGCGGTTTTACGTCCTTTGCCCCTGGAGGAGTGTTCTCCGCCGTAGCAATCAAGTGTCCAAACCCGAGCCCTAAGCGCAGAATCTTCTGAGAAGGCATCTTCGAATCTTCTTCTGCTCTGCGATGGTTGTTGTTGGGCTTTTTTGCTGAGTCGACGAACTTCTCTTTGTTAGCCTCGGGAAAGATCATGCCAGTGAATTCGGAGACGACGGAGTTTTGAATGCTTAGTTTTGCTATCTGTGATTGTCGCGATGCAAGGAAAATTTTGTTCAGTTAAGACGAACTGTTGGTGTAATAATGGCACCGTATCAGTTAAATCTGTACCTTCTCCATGAGCTCCTTGCTTTCAGAATACCATGCCTCGGCTGTGAGTAGCTCAATCTGATGCTTCACAACTATCTGTTGTCATTACACATAATCAGAACCTTAATAGTTAGTTATTTGGACAAAAAACTTCAGTCACGGACTATCTATCATCACAGACCTTGTGAATGGGTAGCTCCTTTGCCTCGTGGACTTTGAGGTCGAGAGAAGTAGTGCTCATGTTTGAATGGATGCCTTTGATTTGGAGGTTTTCTGGAAATGTACCGCGAAATCTGCCCGAAACGATCAGCGGGCTTTGAGACGAAAGGTCTGGGATTCGAGAGGGAAACACCTATGGAGATATTGACGATTCCATGTTACTAAATACGATTGGAAAGTGAAAGGAAAACATTCACGACCTTTCATCTAGTTCGTCTAGATTTTCGAACGCGATGTTTGCAAGAAACGTAGATGATGCCCTAGAAAATAATCCTTCCACTCGGGCCTCGATAGAATCTGTTGAATTTATAGAAAGAAGTTATGAGATGGCATCTCTCTCCTTGGCGTAATGCATCAATCTTTATACATGTCCGAGAAGACAACTTACCCACATCAGTAGCTGCACAGTGATGTCCTCCACTGATTGTTGCAAGCCTACGAAGGAAGTAATGGTTACAGAATGTACCTGACATAGAGCAAGGAAAAGATTCATTACACAAAACCAAACACTTATGTTGAGTGAACGAAATTTCAGGAGCATTTTTGGATCTGCCCAGGTGTCGGAACACACACCTATGCCTAGTGTGTATATTCGCGGGGAGATATTTTTTGAATTTGCCAGCTGAGTTTTCACATTATCGCATATACGTCTCTCGTACTCCACAGAACCATCAGTAATGAGGAAAACCATTGGAATTGAGTTGTGACTATCAGACAACATCTTTATGGCCTGAGAAGAGAGAGATTTAGAATGGGCATAATGATGATTCTTGAAAGATAAGAGAGAGACAACAGAACTATCATAGGATCTGTGCCACAAATCGCAGCATAAACTACTGAAGAAAACACCACAGCCCAGTATTACGATACGAGATGCAATATTGATCAGAAAACGTTATCATTAACTTGCTAAATAAAGAACGTGTGACAGTTCCTATAGTGTTCTCCGAAGGATGAGGTATACCTGACTTAAAGGGAGTTCCACATTTGTGCCACCACCAGCGACAAAATTCATACTAATCCACTCATTGACCTTTTCGATAACTGCTGTAGTTGCTGACTCCATAGACGAGGAAAACTGGAACATATCTCCGTTGAAGGCAATTATGTTGAACATGTCTTCAGGCTGAAGCTTCTCGAGTGAAGAATATAGTGCATTTTTTATGTCATCAATCGGTTTGCCCCTCATGCTGCCACTTATATCAACAACAAATACCACTTCTTTCCTGAAGAACTTTAGACCAATTCAAGGTGACTTAGGTTCGCATGTTTTCTCAAACTAAGAATAATAGCAAAGGCTGTTATAAGATTTTAGAAGTGCTTGTAAATATGTAGTCATATTCTTTGTCTAAGCTAAAGAAGAGAGCCCAAAAGAGTGAGTTTACCTTTCCGCTCTGCTGCCTTCCTGGGTAAAGATAGCAACAAAACATCTCTCGGCCATCGACATCGTTCAATAATGGAGGACTCAAGAAAACACCGCCACAGATATGATCTGAAGACATCTGAAAAGAAAATATGCAAGACAGGTGCATCAAAGTGCTTCCTTGATTATATCATATAGAAGATTTAGCAGTTTCTTCATTGAAGACTCACACTGTACGTAAAACTAAGGTCACTTCTTGACCATGAAAGGACATCTGAATCATATAAGAAACCCAACTTTCCAGCTTCTCTTCGTCGCTCCTACACCAAAGAATGAAAAAACAATTTCCTTACTCAAACGTCAAACCACGATCATCATCATACGAGAAAAAGAGATGATTGTTGTACCTTCAAAGGATGACTGGTAGTTTTACAAAGCACTTCTACTCCTGGACCTGCGTTAACATTCAACTGTATCTTTTCTCGTTTCGGAATCTTCTTAGCAGCTGGCGTTACATACTCGGGGAAACTAAACGGAACGTTTAAGGTGAATTCGCCATCATGAAACAGTAATTTTTGCGACCATCTAAGTTTAACCAAAACATTGGTTCCTCCGTCTATCTGTAGCAATCAACACATACGTCTCATATCAACTAAGACTACTGTATGGACAAGAAGCAGAAAGAAGATAAAGATAAGAGCAAACAAATTCAATCAGAAACTTGCCTGTGGAATTGTGAGGGTAAATATGTTGGATTTCAAAAAGCTTCCATCTCCGAGCTTCACTACCTTGTCCGCGTCAGCTGTGCCTTCTTCTATGGCCAATAGTTCTGTGCTATAAGATTTCCTAGGTACATCAACCTCAACACTTACAATTGAACCCTGTTAGAGTTCAACAGTGTTAGTAAGAAAACAGAATCAGCATAAAACCATGATTGGGAATTATAAGTGCAGCCGAATTATGTCCAAGAAACCATCACCAAGACATGGGACAAGTACAAAATCAATATTAACCAGTCTATGCTAAAATCTAATTATGCTAAAAGAAAAGGTGCTTGCTGTGATAAATCTGCTATAAAATGATAAAAATTGCATCTTTCTTTTCTTCTTTTCAGTCAACTGGAAAAAGAGAAAATGAATTTTCCAATTCTAACACAAATAGGAGGAAACCAAGTGGAAGAGAAGTCAAACACAGAGTGAGCTGATCACTGATAAGTCTACAGCATCATAAACAACCATAAACGAGCGTGACGCCATATGCACACAATCGCCTTAGCGGCGAAATAATAAGCTAAAACCCCAACCTCTTCGCCCATCGGAACAGCAAGACGGCAATCGCAGCTTCGACTCCCCATGACGCAGTGCACGCGCCACGTGGCGGTCGCGGTGACTAACGCCGTGTCCAAAACACAATCCACCTCGAGGGACACGTTGTTCATCTGAAGGGGAATCAGCGCCGGCGAATCGCACCTGCCGTGAACGTGAGGCTGGTAGCTCGGCATGTCTGGATTGTCCACGATCGCCGGATCGATTATCACGGCGTACATCATCGGCGAAGCCGGGAGAAACCCCGCCGAGGATCTCTCCATCGACATCCCCGGCTTCGGAGCCGCCACCGCCCGGTCTTTCCCGAAGTATATTCGTTTCGCTAGGCGGAGGCCGTCCTCGACCGCCGCTTCGAATTCCTCCGACATATCGAGAGAAATTCAACGGATTGCTCAAATTGTTTCCTTAGCGTCTCTTCCTCGTTCGCCTTTGCTCTTTTCTTGAAATCTTCACCGTCGCCGAGGAAGCTTTAAGGGCAGGGGGGCTTTGTGAAAGTTTGTATCGATGGCGACAGGCAATTGAAAGAACCCGTATTTTGTCTTGGGGAAGAAAAGGAACGTTGGGACGGTGGGCCCACGTGGGAATTTTAATGGTTTTGCGTTTATTATGATTCAGGCCTCATTTCAGTTTTCAAATCGGATTCCGACCGGTCAGAAAATTTTTATTTTCAGCACCCAATTTCTGTAGTACCATTTTATTGTTCTACAGTATTACTTCATTATTATGCAGTATCACTCTATTGTTCTTCAGTGCAACTTCATTGTTCTGCAATACAACTTGTTACTGCAAAACAATGAAGTGGTACTACAGAACAATGAAGTGGTACCGAAAGAACAAAAGTGGTAGAGCAGAAATCGAGTCTTTAAAACTAAAAATTTTCAGAAAGATGCATGAAACCTAAATAAAACTTTTGATGGGGCTGACATCAAATTGCCCTTTTATTTATTTAATTAATCTATAAAATAATTACTAAAATGCACTGTAATCCCAATGTGATATTAAGGATTGTGCTTATGTCTGTCTTTGTCCACATTAACTGAATTAGAGACATTTAATGACCCAACAACACAACGGTCCTTTGCTTGTCCCACCATAAGGACAAGTCCACTTAAGCCAATCCTCAAGCCCACCAATCAGATACTGCCACCTCAGCTAGCCTGTTCATCTCTTCTCTTTGGCCGGCATCTCTCTCGAGAGCCTTGTCGGCAACCCACGTGTATGTACGTACACCGTGCGATGGGAAATATCTTAAAATATTTTTCCCTAATTTTTAATAAATATAAAATGAAATAAGTAAAAAAAGTCAACGGAATTCCATGTAGGAGGGCTTGCTGCATAGTATTGTCAGCCTACGTGAAAGAAACTAGCATTACACAACTGGGCCTACAAGAACATTATCGGGTCGGGTCGGCCCAGGCGGGCCTATTTAGTCAACGGAAGCTTCCCTATGAAGTTGTTATGAAGACTTCCAAAGTACAAATGATCCTCAAACTCTAGGGCACAAGTCACAAACGCCATCTCTCTTCCCTTTGGATCTTCGAAACCTCGAATCAATTCGCCGTCGGGCGATACTTTTACGGCCATTGCCCTACGGTGAACGCCCAAAGCGCGCATTTTTAACGAAGGAATTGCCGCAACGAAATGCTTCAACGCTTTCGACGAATGAAGAAATCTCAGATCGTCGGGAACCAACTGCACCAAGAATACATCATAATAGCAGCAGATTATTACTACATACATATGATATGAAATTAATGAAACCCTAGCAAGCAAAAGATGGATGCTGTATAGTAGTTATGAATGATGAGTTCTTATTACATCTAACAATGCGATCCAAAACGAGCCGTCGGCCGCTAGGTTTATGTTGTCGGGCCCGCCTGGGAGATTCTCCACGAAGATCTCCGTGGTTCCTCGAAGATCACCTTGGAGCCAATATTTCAAGCACCTAAATCTGAGATGTTTTTTTTCCAAGCATTCGTTACTCAATTAAATAATACTTCCTCCGTCCCATTTAAATGTTCCCGAAGATTAGTGGGCACGGAGATTAAGAAATCACATTATTTTAATATTATAGTACACCTTTTGAGGTATGGAGAGAGAAAAGTTATTAGTAGACACGCAAATCGAGAAGACTTTTTTTAATATTAATGATGTAATTAGTTTAATTAGTGGGATAATTTTTTACCAAAAATGGAAATGAGAAGAATTATGTGGGACGCCCGAAATAGAAAGATGGGAAGAAATAAGTGAGACTGAGGTAGTAGAAAATATGTCTTTTTTCTTTGCACATAACGACTTACTTCCACGTTTCGCATACGATCAAGAAATCTTCGCCCTCCGACAAGGCGACTCCATTGGCGAATCCTAAGTTGTCAAGGAGAACCGTCGCCTCTTTCGAAATGGGGTCGTACTTCAATAGCTGGCCGTGGGGCCTCGCCTCTAACACGTCGAGGGGCCAGTCGTGGAGTTTAAATTTCGTGCTCGCAACGCTCAAGTACATCGTTCCATCCGAAGATACAATGACGTCGTCTGCAAATCTATTACAAAAAGCACAAGCATACATATGTAATAAATTAAGGAGTATTCCAACTTACTTACATAATTACATGTTGAAGATTACAAAATTGGGGTTTGTCCCGCATCGACTAATTCAAGCTCTACGAGTCGCTATATATATATAAGAGGCTTTCTCCTTCCATCGTCAATTGTTTAGAAAAGACCCATAGATTTCTAATATGGTGTCAGAGCGAGTTCGATTCTGCTCACCGTCATCCGATTCATTTGTCCACGTGTTAGGCTAGTCATGCCACACGTGAGGGGGCGTGTTGAAATTATAAAATTGGGATTTGTCCCACATCAATTAATCAATCTCTCCGAGCAACTATATATACTAAGAGGTTTTCCTCCTATCAGCAAAAGGATCCCTCGATTTCTAATATGTTTGAAAATGTTGTGATATTTTTAAGGCCTAATATACTAACATGATTTTGTCACCGTTAACATGGGATGCGAGGAGGGTCGCGCCACCACCACCTTCTGCACTAACCCTAAAGAAGCCCTGCTTATGAAATTTAATTAGCAACATGCATGAGAGACGACTTTGTGAAGATTACTACGAGATAATTATCACGATTATATTATTACCTCATCTGCATGGCATACTATGACATCGCCAGAGGGTGTAACGGTTAAGCCTAGCAAGGCATCAGTCTCGGCATGCCATAAATCTTCCCAAGTTCCGTTTTTGTGCAGCTTTTTGACGAACCCATCCCTCGTAGCTGTGTATAGAGCGCCGCCCTCTTTGTCTATGGCCACGTCTTCAGGCTTTGTAAGAACTCCTTCTCCTAGTTTAGTCACTTCCTAAAGTATTCCATCAAAAACCCAAAAATTCACGGAGAAATATAATATGATGATATATCACAGTAAGGAATAGGGATTATATTACTGTACCACACTTTCTCACACCTTAATTTCTCCGATCAATGGAATGGCCGAAGTGGGACTCCTCTTTGCGACGAATTCAAGTATATTGTGAGGTTCTATCGGCGAGAAGAAGATTACTTGGACTGCGAAGGCTAGCATGAAGGTTGCTAAAACGCAAGAAAGACATGTTGTTGTTGTGACAATCCGATGATCTTTTCTTGTCTGATTCATCATAATAACCATGGCGGCCGAAAAACTGAAAAATCTAGTCTGATGAGTGAATGATGAGGCTTGGCTGACCACAAATAAAAATCTGTGGCTGTCGTGGTGAAGGGAATCCTCTCTGTCTCGCACGTGGCAAAGATAATAATAAAAGAAAGCCATGTTGGCTGGAGGGAATAATTGACACGTGCCATTACCAGAATCCTCGCTCGTGCTGGAAATTTTCAGACTCAAAATTCATGTGGGTGGAGTGGATGTGGATCCGATTAATGCGGACTTAAATAATCTCATTACAAATCTAAGAATGAGGTGAGTTTTGGGCTTATTATATAGTCTACAGCCCATTTATCATGGGCTCAAATAGAGAAACAGACAAACTAGTGTTGTGAAGGTCGCTTTCCCAGATTCAGGGACTTTAACAAGTGACACGTGGCCCACTAATACGATGTCTAAAAGAGCAACACGTGTCTGCCGACACACAACCACGTACGCACGCGCACTCTCCTCTCCCCTCATTTACGCGCTTTCCCTTTTCATTGCTTTGCCCGAAAGCGAATAGACGAATACGCACTCTCACCTTCTTTAATAACAATCGTAGCTCTTAAGCTAATTCGTGTAAAGTTTTTTTTTTCTCCGAGTTCACACTTGCCACATTCGTAGTTTTAACATTAAAGATAGATTATCCATTCCCACCCACTTTTTGTCGTGGAATTATTGGCATGATTGAGGTGAAGGAAGGATCCGTGCCGTGGATTACTACGCTGCTACGATTGAGGTTGTTATCTTGTTCCGACGTCAGCCCATTCCTCTTTCAAAACCCCCCCTGTATTTTCCGGCGATCATTGACTTTTTTCCCCGTTTCCTTTCTTTCTCCTGATTATTGAATGTCAAATGGTTTGACCATCTGTTCGTCTCAATCACAATCTAGTTACGATCAAGCTTGTGGTATACGAAGGGTTGAAAAAATGGTGCTTTGGAGTCGTACGTCTACTGATCTTCGCCGAATATTCAGTGGTCTCTGTTTATTGGCTTTGCTTGCGTTTCTCGTCTTCGGACAGGGGATTATCCAAAACCCATTCTTGCATGATGATCCCTTTTCGAGAACATCTCTTACGTCGTCGTCTCCTCGGAGGAAGGCCTACGACAACAGTAGCGATTCATCGAGCGCCAACTATCTGTTGCTCAAGAGAAACCCAACGATATGCTCTCGAATCCATAAGCACAAGGGATTTGCTTCGGAATGCGAGTATTTGTCTGCAAACCCTGCGTGCAATTCTGGCGGTATAATCAATTACTTAAGGTTCTTCTACTGTAGCTGCAGAAAAGTCAAGCCTTTGGGCTATGTGGTGTTAGTAATATGGATAATTGCTCTGTTCTACTTGCTTGGAAACACTGCAGCTGATTACTTCTGCTGCTGCTTGGAAAAGCTTTCGAATATACTAAACTTGCCCCCAACTGTCGCCGGCGTTACTCTGCTTCCTCTAGGCAATGGTGCGCCCGACGTTTTCGCTAGCATAGCTGCTTTTGTGGGCCGAGATTCAGGCGATGTAGGGCTGAACAGTGTCTTGGGAGGAGCTGTCTTCATCGTATGCATCGTAGTTGGGGCTGTTTCTATATGCGTAGCTGATCAGAACGTAAGAATCGATAAGTACTGCTTGTTTAGGGACGTGGGGTTCTTTGCTCTTACGCTTCTGTCCCTTTTGGTTATTATGATCGTAGGCGAAGTGAGCGTAAAAGGCGCAGTTGCTTTCTGTTAGGAATATATTATTGTGTTTAATTAAATTAGGTTATCTTAATCTTGTAGTTTATTCTAATTTAGGACCAAATTGTAAATATATCCAACTTGTGGGTATATTAGTAATATTTGGGCCCAGTTAGCCCATTAGGGCATATGTATAAATACCCTAAACGATACATCGTTTAGGGTTGCTGATTCATAAATTGAGTTGACGACTTTTCTGAAGAACTCGCGCGCAATCGTTCCAACTCTGCAATTCGTCTATCGGTATTACTTCTTTATTGCTTCCGTAATTCATCGTATCAGGTAATACTAATCTTTGAATCAGTACAAGGTTGGATCAAATCGGCCTAACAAGTGGTATCAGAGCCGAAATCGTGGATCAAATTCATCAGATTTATCTCGGCTTGATTTTCAAAATTTTCGCTTTTTATTCAAAGATTATCAATTCCTTCTCGTCCAAATTCCCATATTTTTCTCGGCTTCAGAAGAACGCATAGGTGTATATCTGCATTCCCGTAATTCTTTATCGAAATTGCCAGTTTTCCTTTTCCAGCCGAAGATTCAATTTTCACGACGAACAGGAAATATTTTTGAAGAAGAGATAAATCTCGAGGTCTTCCAATTTTATCGCCCGACATCCGCTACGAAGAATAGATATTTCGAGATCTTCTATTTTTAGATCGCTCGACATTTGCTTTTTTAAGCATCTCGACATTTCTAAGCATCTCGACTTCTTTTGACTCTCGAATTTTTTTTCATCTCGACATCCTCTTTAAATCTCGATAAGAATATCGAAAAGTTCTCGACATCTTTCCTATATCTCGACATACCTCGAAATTTCCTCGACATTTTACAATTTCTCGATACGTCCTCCCGACATTTTGACTTCTCAACAGCACAAGTTCTCGACATTTGAAGGTTTCGAATCGAAACTCTCGACATTTCACGATATCGACTTCCTAGTTCAAATCTCGAGATCATCCTTACAATAATCTCTCATTATATCTATTTCTTTACATTTATCATTTATCAAAATTCATTTCTTTTGTCAGCATTGCATCATTTCATCATCATCACCCATACTCATTCGAAACAACCATCACACAAATAGCACTTCACTCATCATCCACGTGCACTCTCATATAAACACTCACATACTAATGACATATATCCATATTTCACATCAAATACATGAATCATCATCCACGTGTCCTCATTAGATCACTCATCATCCTCATTTCATTACCACATCCACTATAGTCGTTACTCATCATAAAAAAAAAAAAAAAGATTCTCGAATTTTATCTTTCATTTCAATTCCTCTTCTCGAAATTGAATCTCGATATCACACTTTGAATCTCGATATCCTCTGCTTTCTAAGTCTACCTCGACATTTAGCTAAATCACCACTGCTAGTCTTCGAAAAATATCTTTATTAGTTTAAATCTGTTAAGTGATTTTCAAAAGCTATTTATGATCTAGATCAAAATTATTATCAATTACAACTAGTTTTCGAAACCATCTTGAATTTCTCTTACTCCTCAAACTATCCGTTAGTCTTATTAAGTCCTTTGAGTTAAATCCTTCGAAAACATTAATTTATTAAATTAACACAAGATCAGACTTTTATCTTCCAAAATCCTATTTAGCATCATTTTTTAAAAAAAATTATTATTATATATATATTTATTTAAGTATCCAAATTATTAATATTATTAAGTTCTGTGATTATTTTATTTTTCATCTATCTTTCTAACTTTAGTTAGAGATCTAAGATTTAGCCGATCAACACGATTAAGATCCATATCCAACCTAAATAATTCTAGAACTGAACTTTCAATATCCACTTTCAATATGTCATATATGCCGTATCATTGGGAACAGAAAGCAAATGAACAAGCTAAAGAAATTAAGGAATTAAAGCATGAATTACTTGAGCTAAATCATCTAGAACTCATAGCAACTGAGTGGAATGTAGCCGCTCAACAATATGAGATTATTTTTAAATACCTCAATAAATGGTATACTAGACCTATCCCTTTAGAGACAATTATTGCGAAGCTAGTCGATCAAAATTTTTTTTCGGCGCTTGACGGGGAAAACGATTTACATTGTAATAGACCTATCTCGTGGTTGGAAATTCCAGAGGTTGCCAGTAAAATTTCCAAGTTAAACGCAACTTTGGAATCAGAAAGAGTAGTTTTTCAAACAGAAAAACAAAACCTTTTAGAGGAGATATCAAATCTCAAAAGTTCCCCGCCTTTACCTATCCCAAATAATCCTTCTATAAAAATATCAATGTCTAAGCAGGACCGAAAGACTGATGACTCCGAACCTAAGCCATCCATGAAAGATCAGAAATGCTTCAACTGCGGCAAACCAGGACACTTCGCTCGAGATTGCTTCCTGCCTAAGACAAAAGACGTTGACTACTACACCAAGAAAGCACAGCTTCTCAAACAAAAGCAGTCGGGAGTTGTACTTATAGCAGAACAGGAATCATGGCTCGAGGACACATCCGAAAGTGAGGATGAAAACCTGGCGCTAATTGCAAACGTCGAGGCTGAGTCTGAAGATGAAGAGCACAACACTGCAACTACTTCTACAACTGACTCATCTTCAGAGACTGAGGTACGTGACTCCAACTCCAATTTACATGAACAATTATGTCTTCTCCAGGATAGACTAACATCCATGTCTAGTGAAAACCAATCATTAAGAAAACTAGAATCTATGTTAGCAAACAATGAAAAGGTCTTGCGAACCGAACTAGTAGAAAAGGCTAGGCTAACTTCGTTTCTAGAACAAGCTCAGGATACATCCCTTAGACATGAGACTAGGATAAGAGATCTAGAAGAAAAACTTTTCAAAAAGGAAAATGATTTCAAGAAGAGCGAGGACGAGCGAAACACACTATCCCAACAATATGAATTTCTATCTAAGGAACGAAACCGTCTATATTCCAAAATAAAAAAACTTGAGGATCTCCTAACAAAAAGAGGACAAACAGATAGAACGATTTTTTTAAACAAGCCTAGAGACATAGAATTTTATGATCCCCGTGAAGGATTAGGCTTTGTTCCAGGTTCCGTACAAACAGTCAAGAAACCCCTCCCTCTTTATGATATTAGCTTCCTAGGCTTAAATATACCTAGTCTCATGCCTTTCACTAGCTCATCTACACTTGACAATTTAGAGCAGAAAAAGAGAAATAGAGAGGACTGGGCTGAAATTCCACTTGACTACGAGGAACTGAATAAAAGTTACCGAACTAAGAAGACACCTCTATCTGATGACTACTTACCTTTATATACACCCTCTTCAGAAGAAGTCGATGTCCAAAGATCAAATACCTCTAGTACATATATCCCTGCAGTTATCAAAGAAATCTATGATTTGCGCTCGACTCTTGAGTCCGAAAAGATTGCCTCTCAAGTAGAAAAAGACGTACTTCTGACAGTCATATCGTCACTCGAAAAACATATCAACAATCCCATAGGTTTCTGCCCACAACCGCCTCCAGCCGAGTCGAAAATAGAAACATCACTTCACAAGACAATGAAAGGGAAGGAGAAAGCCACAAGAGATGATTTGCTATTTGAAAAATATGCTTCTCCTTCAAATCATTACTATTCCTACGATGATGCACTTGCCCTAAACTCTCGTTTTAGATTAGCAAATGCTAGCACAATCAAGAATGATGCACGCTTCTTTGCTAAGTCAGGCTCGCAAACTCAACCAGACAAGACACAAACAAAAGGAACGACTGACTTTCTAGCTGAAATCTCGCGTCTCCAGAACATCAATAAATTACAAGCAAAGGAACACCAAAATCAAATTGAAATCTTCAAGTTCGAAAAAGAGAAACTACTAAATGAAATTTTCCTCCTAAGAAATCTCAACGATCATTCATATGAAGTTGGTTCCTCTTCGACTTATGATTTAACTCCTAACAAAGTGTCAAATTCAGCTACAGGCAAGAAACTAACCAAGAAGACGAAGACGATGGACTGGGTCAGGAAATCAAAATCTAAACCCTCTCGTACCAAGGCTTTCTACTCTACAAACTATGCTTCTGATGAACATAACTTCATCTCATCGAAGACTATTAAGTATTGTGATGTTTCCCGTTTTAATAAATCTAATATTTGTAAGATGCATTATTCTTCTACTCGACAGCCATCATCTCATGCAAGCCACGTCTCGAATACTCCCGTATTCAATCGATTGATGCATAAGAACTCTACAGGGCATAATCCTAATGTTAAACAAATTTGGGTGCCCAAGCAAAAACATCACTCCACATCCCCTCAACACTCAAAACAATGATTGAAGCTATGGATTCCTAAATCACAAATCAAATTGAACACGACTTCAAATGATGACTTAGGATCAATATCTGAACCAAATGTGCTTAACTTGGTTTCTGCTAACAAGGGAGGACCCATCCAAAAATGGGTACCAAAGGCCCGATAATATTTTGCAGATATCCCAGCATGAGTAGGTACTAAGAAAGCTGCTCCACACTCATGACTGGTATGCGACGAGGGCAGCCAACCATCCAGTGTGTATGGCATCTCGGGCTGCTCCACAGACACGACTGGTTAGCAATGCGAGCAACCAGACGTAGGTAAATTCTATATATGCATTCCCTAGTTAAACTTTTGGCATGCATATCGAAATGAAAAGACTATATACCTACTTTGAAATTAAAGGGTACATTATAGTTATGCATGCTTCAAAAAGATCTTAAATTCCAAATTTTCGCATGCATACATGAGCTGAAATGCAATAAATACCATGTCATAGGTACATTTTCATTATGCATACATCTTAAAGAATTTTCGAGCTTAAATTTTCTGTATGCATATGAGCTGAAGCGCAAAATACCTATTCTAACTTTAGAGCGATAAAAAAAACGTACATTCGAATGCATTTTTAAAAAACAATAACTCTTTAGTTTGCATCTGCTTTGAAATAAATTAATACGTTCACGCTTATTTAATTGGGAGAGAATTTACATGTTTAAATGTGCATGCATTGAGGGGGAGCTACTCTTTTTAAAGAGAAGCAACTCTTATATTTGTCTTAATGGGAACAATAATTAAATTTTGAGGGGGAGCGAACTCTAATGTGTGAACTTAGGGAAAGAGACTCTCGAACGATAATCTTAATCCGAATATGCATCTTTTGAGGGGGAGCAATTCAGTTTTAATAAACATGATTTGAGGGAGAGGAATAAAAATATATATAAATACTTATCTATATCTATATATATATAATATAATATATAGTTACTATTACGTTATTAATAAGATAATATATATATATAAAATTATATATCTATATCTATTATATAAATAATATAATATATAGTTACTATTACGTTATTAATAAGATAATAAATATATATATATAAAAAAAAAAGGAAAGAAAAAAAGGAAAGGCCAAAAAAAAAAAAAAAAAAAAAAAAGAGGCCTCATACTCTCATAATCTTACTTCAAAGAATTCTCCTCTCTTCCAAAGATAAATTTGAAGGACGAATCTCAAGCCTACAAGAGTTCAAGAATTCCAAAAGGTGTGACAACCGTACACTATCAGGAAGATGATCTCAACCGACCTGCTCCAACTCGCTGATCAAGCAGCACTCATCAAATTGACGGATGCATGGATTATAAGTTCCCATGGTTCAGTCAGACCAAATTGAACCTAACCCCGGAACGTAGCCGAGTGTTAGTGACGATTCAAGTTCATAAAAGCCATATTGGATATTCTTGATAGACCGAAGAGCGGAAGATACAAAGGATCCCTCATCTCACAAAACATTCGGGCCATCCCATATAGGTGCAGGAGCTGATTTTTTATTAGCTCCCGGGTAGAAGTCGCCCCATTTGGTCCAAAGGCGCATGCACAACCGAGCCTTACCCACTCATCGTCTCCCAACAGACCGATGTTTCACTAAATCACGGGGAGCCGCATAATCTATCACTGCTTCACTTGGGAGCAGGAGATATTGAACTAAGTGGTAGTCAGCCCCATACCACTGAATTTTATTGAACACATCGAGTCTAGTGTGTCCTCACCATCCAAATATTTTATATCTTTTTAGGACACATACATTTTTTCTTATCTGGACTTTGTGACCAGATCAGAACTTTCGTAGACATGTCCTACTGCGACATGCGTCGATGATCGGAAGGAAGTCCTGCCGTTGCAACATCAAAACAACAACGGTTTCAGGCCATCGCCTATGAGCTATGCTCCTAGACTGATGTTAACGGGACGCCTATGTGGCCCCGGATTATAAAGCCCTGTTCTCACAGGCCACGTCTCAGTATCTCTGAAGTCGTGTCGACGGATTGCCTTTGTGGCTCCGTCAGGTTATTACCCAACCTAAGCACCCACCATTTCCGCCACACGTACCACTCTGAAGACGGGCTCTCATGCAATTGATGGAGAAATCTGAAGGAGCCCAAGCATTTTTTTGGAAAACGCAACTCCATCATCTTGTCCCGACGACGCGATCTTCTTGCCAAAGACGATGCCCCATTTTGGCCCATCGCATGACGATCTCCCTAGCTCGATCTTCATGAGGGGGAGGAGTACTAGAGCAAAATGGGAGCAACACCACGACTAAAGTGCAATATAGATCAGAAAATGCCAAATCTCAAGCGTCGTCAATAATCAAGCGAAGACCACAGAGTCCAATGATTGAAGTTGTCGCCTCATGTACGAATCTCCGATTTTAAAGAAACTCCCCAATCACAACGCAAGGGTGAACAAACGTAGGGGGGAGTTGAGCTGCAATCGAATGGAGAGATCGGACTCAAATGACAAGATACGGCCAACAACTTCAGCATGGACTTCAAGATCAAAGCTGCCGACTCGTGTACAGCTTTTCGAGTTTAAAGAAAACTCCCTTCCTAACACAAAGTTGAACAAATGTAGGGGGGTCGCGACTATCGAAGGGAGAGCTGGAACACAAGAAGAGAAGATCAGAACACGGTGAGCTTGGAACTCCTAAAGAAGAGGTCACAAGACAAGATAAAGGAGGAGGTGAACGAAGAAGAACATGCATGCAAATGCTTTCGCGTACACAACTCCGATACGTGGTCTTTGAGGACTCCGTACGATCACAAGACGAAGATAACCAGCGCTAAATTGCAAATTGAACACAAAGGGGGAGATTGTTAGGAATATATTATTTTGTTTAATTAAATTAGGTTATCTTAATCTTGTAGTTTATTCTAATTTAGGACCAAATTGTAAATATATCCAACTTGTGGGTATATTAGTAATATTTGGGCCCAGTTAGCCCATTAGGGCATATGTATAAATACCCTAAACGATACATCGTTTAGGGTTGCTGATTCATAAATTGAGTTGACGACTTTTCTGAAGAACTCGCGCGCAATCGTTCCAACTCTGCAATTCGTCTATCGGTATTACTTCTTTATTGCTTCCGTAATTCATCGTATCAGGTAATACTAATCTTTGAATCAGTACAAGGTTGGATCAAATCGGCCTAACACTTTCATTCTGATATACGCAGCTTACGCCTTATTCGTCGCTGTCGGCGAGGTTTCGAGGAAGCGTAATTGGACGACGAAGCTCGAATCTGTCACGCCTTTATTACCAGTCGTACGCAGTTCTTCTTCAGATCAAGATTCCGAGGACGAATCGCTGCGTTCTTCGCTGATAAATTCTGATTCTGAGATCGAAAGCACGCCCGAAAAGATTCCCCATCTGATGTGGGCCCCGAAGTTCTTGATCTTTTCCGACGGGATTTCAAAGTCAGACGAAGACGAGGGCGAAGTCCAAACGTGGGGATGGAACGTGGAAAGGGAAAAAAAAGCGTGCCTTTCGTTCGCCGAGCTCTTCTCCTACCTCGAAATTCCTCTCTCAATACCGAGGAAGCTCACCATCCCCATAGTCGTCGAGGAGCGCTGGTCGAAGCCGTACGCAGTCGCCAGCGCTTTCTTCGCGCCTGTGCTGCTCTCGTTCCTATGGAACATTCAAGAAAGTTCCGCCCGTACGACCTCCGAGGCAGTAACCGTTTACCTCTCGGGAGCTTTCTCGGGCGCTTCGCTGGCGATCCTCGCGATGAAATGCACGTCGACGAACGGCCCGCCCCAGAGATTCCTACTCCCGTGGGTCGCGGGCGGGTTCTTCATGAGCATCGTGTGGTTCTACATCATAGCGAACGAATTAGTCGCGATACTCGTCTCGTTCGGCGTGATACTCGGAATAAAACCGTCCCTCTTGGCGCTGACGATTCTGGCGTGGGGAAACTCGATGGGCGATATGATGTCGAACGTTGCGGTGGCGATGGGCGGCCGAGATGGCGTCCAGGTGGCGATGTCTGGGTGCTATGCGGGCCCCATGTTTAATACTTTGGCTGGGCTGGGAATATCTATGCTCGTAGGCGCTTGGTCGTCGGGAAAGTCGGGTTCTTCTTACAAGGTTCCCAGCGATGTTGGGTTGTACTCGACGATAGGGTTTTTGATGTTGGGGCTCGTTTGGGCGGTCGTCGTTCTGCCGAGGAACGGTATGAGGCCGGGGAAGGTTTTGGGGGTTGGGCTTATGGCTATTTACTTGTGTTTTCTTACGTTGAGGGCGAGCGTGGCCGTGGGCGATGGGTCGTTCGATGGCTTGAGTCGTCGTAGGATGTTATTGCATGTGTAGGTAGATAGATAAGGCGTTTTAGAGAGTGCTCTATAGATTCTCTTACATGTGTGTTGCAAGGGAAGTTTTGTGGGTGGGTGTGTAAATAGATACGATTGGGGACATCGTTGAACATGAACTGAAATAATTCCATGGCGTTATGCTAAAGCTCTCTCTGTAACTGTTTATGTATATGTTTGGATTGCTTCGTGAAGAAGAAGCTAACGGAGTGGAATGTATGTTGCGTAGCTAACAATTTCAAAGCTATCACAATTGGCCAACTTTCAAACATCGCGAAACTTTCCAACAATTTCCAGTGGAACATGCGTGAACGCAGCATTCATTGTGATCTGTTATTCAAAACCAGGGTAGATATTAATTTTAATGATTTACTTCCAAAAAATAAACGTCGCTTTGGCCGAGTGGTTAAGGCGTGTGCCTGCTAAGTACATGGGGTTTCCCCGCGAGAGTTCGAATCTCTCAGGCGACGTTTTATCATTTTTGGGACATTTTCGCTCTGCTTAAGAAATGGGCTGAATCGTCCAACGAAGATGTGGTAATAAAAGAAACATATAAGCCCAATCAAACCATTACTACAACTTCCCATATCGTTGCTAACACGTCATCGTATTTGGCCCACGTTAAAAAGTCCTTATATTGATGTACTTGTAGTAGACCCATATACTTTTTTCCATTCATAATTTCAGTTCATTTATCATGTTAATTTGTGTGAGTATGGAGAAACAATGAAAGCTATAGGCATAATGCTTTTATTTATATGAACAAGCTTGTTTCTCTAACGTTCCAAAACCTGCTGGCTTGGATCAGATGCATGGAATTCTAACATTTTGTCCAAAGTTATAAGATCATCTCTTCTTTCATGATCATGGATGCATTTTTTCGCCTACAGTTTTCATATCCTTAACTAAAAGCATAAAATTTAGCAGATGCCGATATGAAATCCAAGCATATTCTAGCGTTTTCGCGGTTGAAGATTATATTGTTTACCAAATCATCCATTACACATCAAAAGAGCGTGTGCAAATCACAATGTTGTCCATGAAACATACGTAATCTTAGCCGCATTTTATCTTTATTACGGTCGAACGTCTTAAGTTCTAGTACCGAATTGAGTACTTTATTGCGTCATTCTTACAAAGTCATATTAACGACGTCACAACCGTTAGAACGTTTTCAAATCCTATTTGAAAATGTTCCTTATGACAAAGTTCGTTTACCGTTGGACGTTTGCCAATCATTGATGGATTTAGTCAGCCTCAAATTTTTGTTTTTGTTTTTCGTAAGCATTACCGGTCTAACGTTAAACAGTTAACGGAATGTGGCGACAAATTTAACGGGATAATTTTGTTTCCATACATAACTCTCAAAAGTAAACTGAATACTGCAATGCTTTTACAAAGGTTTGTCTGATTCTATGGCTAGCTAAATGTTCTAAACTGATGGACCTCATGGGAGGAAGTTATCTGCTAACTTAGTTTACACTTCCATTAATTTCCTAAATTCCAATGTACCTATTTGTTAATACGATTGATGATACACACAAAGCTGATGACATATAGTGATTGAATATTCATATTCCATCGGGGATGAATTATTTGCGTGTTATTAGATTAACTGAATTATTTCATGGTCACCCTTTAATTAGAAAGCATATTTATCAGTCCATAATATTATTGTGTGAATATAGAGCAAGTAATTATCTTTGAATAGCATTTTCTTTTATGGATTGCCAAGGATTCCGTAAAGGGTCTTGGGGATAATAAATATATTTCTCTAGAAAGTGGGGTTAGATGTTGCAACTGAAGGTAGGCTGAAAAACAATGACGACAAAGTTTTTTAATAAATTATCAGCATTTCACTTCTTTTTTTTTTTCGGAAGGATCAGCATTTCACTTTTGTGCTCGTAATAATATCTTGAACTTTGGTCTTTAGGGTCAGTTGCTGAGTGCTTTAGATTTTTTTTTAATTTTTTATTTTTTTGTTTTTCCCTAATGTGAGTGAAAGGCCAATTAGCTGAGATGGAAAAACCACGTGTGCTCCTCTTCTTCCCTCCCTAGGCTGATTACAGTAATACTAAGAGTATGAGTAGCATTTATTTCAACCTTCCCAGGTGGTTTTTTCTTGTGAATTGCTGACATCTAAATCTTTAATTATATTTGTTCTTTTCTACGGTGCCGTTACGTATGCATTGCTCCAAAACTATAATATATATATGAGGGGGTTTGTGTTGTATGAGCAATTCACTCACAAGCATAACCTCCACTCTTCTCCTCTTTTAAGGTCTCTCTTTCTTCTTCTCTTACTCAATATCTTTTACACAGTTCCTTTATCCTTGGCTTCAACGTGTTCTGTGTTCTATCTGTATATATTTCTGAGATTTATATATTAAACTTGTGTGTGTGTGTGTGTGTGTTTTCTTGCTTCATATGCATAGATAGACTCCAGCATTTGATGACGACCATCTTTTACTGTTTTCATTTATTATTTCTTACCTTTCATTAATCAAAGAAGTAGTCATCTTCAACATTTTCTTACATTTCAATTCTCTTGTAATAATAATAAGCAGATATAGTCCAGCAGCAATCATATGGACATGACCAGCAACTACTTCGCTGTTACCAGCGACGAATTCAGGATCTTCCATGGAATCGACCGTTCACTGTACATTCTCCTCGTCACGAACCTCCATCGCAACCCATTGGAATGCCTCTACGTAATGGGCCTATGGATGTGGATCGAGCGCCGCCGCCGTGGATCATTCGCCGCCGATCACTTCATCAGCAAAATCCTCTCCCTCCCGCCGTTTCTCATCAACGAAATTGCAGAGGAAGCCGTCGCGTGCCTGAAATACCTAAACCCAGGTTTTCCATTCTCGTCGGAGCTGTCCGAAATTCCCCTGACCTGCAAACTCATCGACAGGGACGACGACCTCAGCCTTCGATTCTTCCACCACCACCGCGCCGCCGTCTTCAAGGAAGTCAAAGACCTAGTCAACGCCGTCCTCCTTCCCACTGTCTCGGACATAATGGAGAATTTCCGCCGCAGTCGCTCAACTGGGTTTGCCGGCCATTTCTCCCCCGCCGCCGCGCCGCCGCCAGTCCCAGCTTCTTACCTGAACCTCATGAGTCGTCGTTCTTCTGTAAAATTCACAGCCCACGGCGGCCATGGCCATGGCTATAGCTTCTTCCCCAGCGCCGGCGCCGCCATGAACAGTAACGCGAGCAGAAACGCCGTCGTCGTTCCATCATCTTCATCGTCGCGAACTGATCGCACGATGTTCGTCACCTTCTCCAAAGGCTACCCAGTGACGAAAGCTGAGGTCACCGCCTTCTTCACGAGGATCTTCGCCGGCAACGTCATCGAGTCGCTACACATGCAAGAGGTGGAGCCCCGTGAACAGTCGCTGTATGCGAGGATCGTCTTTGTCAGGGCGGCGTTCATCGAAGCTATATTGGACGGTCAGATGAAGGCCAAGTTCGCCATTAATGGCAAGCATGTGTGGCTTCGCAGGTTTGTTCCCAGGAACAATGTCAAGAGAGGTTCAGCTTATTACTGTGGTTGCCCAGGCATGGATGCTTGCATTTGCATGCTTGGCTAAAAGATCGTCGTCTACGTGCGTTTTATCGTCATGGGAATCTTAGTTGTGTTGTTTATTTGTCTTTGTTTAAGGTTTTCCAGGGATCTGTGTAGCTTCACGGTCGGGTTTCTCCCTGAAAATTTGTGGTTTAAATAATTTTTATCGAGTCTATGTAATGATGATTATGATTCCCGTGTAATAAAGTTTGTGGTATTAAGAACTTGCTCTTATTTGAATACAATGGTGTGTGTTCTATCGTTATTAACGTCCGCCATTGACGAGCTCGAGCTGCTGATGTAGGTGAAGGTGCTCCTCCTCTTTATTCATGTTTTGCATGTGTGTCTTATTTTTTGGAGTTATTTATTACGCTATTCAAACGCGGATGGGATCCTCTGTCCCAAACCCATGCCCCAATGTGTGTATCAAATCACCATTTGTCAAATCCTGTGGTTCAGATATTGTTTTAATTATTTTTAAAATTTTTTAATTAAATAATCTATCAAGTTATAAAATAATTCTTATTTCATGTCATTTATATGATAAAAACAAATAAACAACTCTGAATAATTCTTTGTTTCATTACGATTAAATTGATACCCATATCTTATATTTTCGATATTTATAAAAATTATTTTTTCATATATTCTACATTCTGGTACACACGTTAGGCCAGGTTTGGGAGAAGGATCCCATCCGATTCAAACGTTTCTTTGGCGCTGTACTTTACACGTGTGCTTCTATGCCGCACGGATTTTCTCTTATTTTTTTGAACTATTCACCTACGAAGTGCAATTAATTTATGATGCAAGAGGACCCCACAGAAGTAAAGGTTACGAACTTTCAGCCAGGAATAGTTAGTGATGGATGGAGATAAGCTTCTTCTAACACCGAGGAATCTTTTGAAATTGAATCTATTTTGTCTGATTTTTTAATGTAACGGTAGGTTGTGACCTCACGGCTTATGCTTCATATTTTAAAATAAGAAAACTAATTGTAATATGGCTTAAAAGCAAAAAAAGAAAACTTCACTAAATTTATGTAACATGTCAAAGAAGCGAATGAAATATTACTTTTCATTATTAATTAATATTTCAATTTGGACATGGGCTGTTATTGAAATGGTGGCCCAAATCAAAGTCTCGGTCCATCTTGAATAGGCCCAATTATAGTTAATGCGGAGTCTGTTCAGCCCATTACTGGCAAATCCTCTACAATAAGCCCAAACTTTATTAACAAACCTTTGCAGTCTTAAATGCAATAGGTTTATTAGAAGTATGTTTTTGTTACTTGTAGAATTAGATGACCATGTTTCCAAGGTTCTTATTCCCTTAAATCAAATTGAATGCGACGACAAATGAGACTTGAGAGTGAACTTGTCAAAAACAGCGTTTAAGGATTTTTTATGAAGATTGTATTGTCGAAATTAGTTATGTATTTCTTCTAAAATATATGGTAGTTCATTTGTTTTTAGTCAAACCTAGTTTGTTTGTTGTGTTGTGAAGATTTGATGTTCTTAAAGTTGGTCTAATACAGTTTGGAAAAAGACTGAGTTTGTAGTCTACTTGTGTGTTGGGAGTTTGGTAATACCTTTTTATTTGATTTTTTATTTATTGACGTTGTGTTTGGTTACACTAATTTTGTTTATCATAATCCTTTTTTTTTCTCAAGAAACAATCAAATTATAAACATCAATACATATTATGGAACCAAACATAAACATTATAGTGGAATAAGATAAGAATAATTCCTAATCTTTGTAATCAAATAACGAAAAAACATTAATAGACTTACTATACTGACTTATATGAAAATAACGTAAGATAAGTACAATGAAATGAAACAGTCACCTCTTTCATCTAAAGTCCAAACACGTCCTTACCATTTCAACGATGGCCCCACATTTTGGACCTTTTCAATAATACCTCTTTCTTTTTCTCGTCTTGTTTATGGATATATTATATTTTTCTTCATGCCCATGAGAATCAGCATACAATCACTTCAGTTAATTGATATGATCATTTAAAATACGATTAATTGCGAAGTTTATGTTGAGAGTTGGTCAATATTATCCATGCTTTTTCGGGCTCTTTTTTTTTTTCTGTCTACTAATTGATCTATTGGAAGTACAATCAGGATAAAGTTGAAGAGAGGAGAAAGCTAATCTTTTGTTTGGAACAGAATATGTATTCGTCGTAGCCGTCTGAAGATAATATAGACAAAAACATATTGGGTTTTTCGTTTTGCACAAGGTTTGCTCTCCTAGATATCTGTTGTTTTTATTTCAGTGATCCCTTTTCATTTCTACTGGTCTTTGTGTATCTACATATATTTCTTTTTCCTTTCCTTTTGTCGTCTCGATTTATGCGATTTCTACTGTTCGTTTATTCTCTAGGGAGATGTTATAAGATGATCGATTTGTGTTAATTGGTGATATAGAGTTTTTTTGGTATAGAAGCTTAAGCTGTGAGGTGGAAAAGTTGTGATCTTTGCTCGTGAAAACCTGAAGTCAAGTTAGTGAGTTACCTTGCAAGGTTGTCTTTTTCCTATAACTCTTCTTTTTTTTTTTTTCATTTTATTTTGGATAAAGTTCAGGTGATTATAGTCGAGTTGGATGGAGTTCTCAATTCTTCTAGTTTTAGCTTCATTTGTTCATTTCTTACAATGGGAGGTTTTTGGACGATTTGGATCAATAAAACTAAATCCTTCGTTCTTCCCCTCTCTTTATACATATTAGTATCACTCTAACTGGGCTGTCCATCAGTTATATTCTTGTCTTGTCTTCATTTTTGTAGGAAAACAAGGTTTCACTGATGGAGAAAGAAGAAGACACGGGCAGTCCTAGCTGGAGCGCATCGCTGTTCATGCAAAAAACCGAAGATGTTGCTCGAGCTGTTGCTGCCGCTGTTCGATCATCACGCTCCACCGCTGAGCAGCCATCTAAAGCCGAAAATGGTAGTCAAATTCAGAGACTTCAACAACATGTTTCGAGGATTATTAAGGGCTTATCGAGTCCCACTGAAGTGAAAAGTGGACCTTATAACCCTGAAGTATTGACCATTCAGAAACGTCAGTGGGCTAACTTTCACTTTCAGGCATTGGTAGTTCAGAGTTCTCTCTCTTTTATCCTTTCAGTAATTTTTTGGTTATTGGTTAGAGCCTTTTCTGTCGCGGTGTGCAAGCGAATGATTTAACTTACAGTCTTCGCTAGAGTGTAAATGCTTGATTTGTCCACTTTGAAGCAATGTTACTTACCTCTCCTTTAATGCGTCTGCAATTGGTTAAATTCATCGTTCGAAATCGAAAAAAGTTTCTTTAATCAAGTTAACTGCAACAAACTTGTGGAAAACTTTTCAAACTTATTGTAATTGACGATCATTGCAGGACCATAAAGTTTGGAAGGAACCATCGAAGCTTTTTGAAAGCATTGTAGTTGTGGGACTTCCTGCAGATTCTGATGTTCAAGCACTTCATGATCTTTATTTTTCTAGGAAGAATGAGAATTCTGGGATAATTCGCAATGCTCTCGGCGGCGCACATCAATATCGCATAGAACCAAATCTTGAGCCACAGGTACTCAATTTCTGATAAAGACTCTTTAATACAACATTCTCTGTATTAAAAGTAGCTTAAGATCCTAAAATTGGCAAACAAAAAATCTCCTGTCCTGCTATTTCAGGTCCTCTTTGTTTATCCTCCAGAAAAAAAGCTACCGCTCAAGTACAGAGATCTTCTTTCATACTGTCTTCCCGCTGGAGGAGAGGTTGGTGTAGTTTTCCTTTTTTCCTCGACGGCATTCAGTTTTTTTTTTTATCTGTCCTTTTGCTGTCGTTCATTAGATTTGTTTTAATATATAAATTGGCTCCTTACGGCAGGTGAATGCCATTGAGAGAACTCCATCCATGAGTGAGTTGAATGAAATACTTCTCGGACAGGTAATTTATGGAATTGAAGGCTATTATATCCCATTTTAATGATTTTTACGTCTTTTTTTTACTCGCTTATATTCATGCTTGTGTCTATAGGAGCATCTAAAACAAAGCGATCTTTCATTTGTCTTCAGGTTGCAGGTATGGTGGTCGAACCTTTTTTCTTCTTATTTTTCCCCTCTGTTTCTTTGCCTGCTTTTATTTATCAAGTCTTTGAGCTGCATGTGTTCTGATTTTAACCTGGGTTTGTGGTAAACTGACTCTGTTGTGAAGATTTATTTTATTTTTAAAAAAATATGAATTTTTAGCCTTAATCTGCAGGTAGCTGATGCTTCAACTCTTTACGGTTGCTGCGTTTTGGTTGATGAAATCATACATAAGCCCTCGGGACTGATTTCCATGATGTCAGATGGGCAGCCTCCCTCTTCAAGACCGAGACGTCATATCTTAACAACGCAACGTTGTTATTGCATTCTCTCAAGGCTTCCATTTTTTGAGTTGCATTTTGGGGTTTTGAACAGGTTTGTGAGTTTTTCAGTCGTGCATCAGTCTATTTTTTTTCTCATTATTTGGTCCAATTGTGTAGTTATATGTCCTCCTCCTTCGTCGTTTGTTCTTGTCATGCAGCATTTTCACTGAGGAGAGGCTGCAAAGGTTGACAAAACAAGTCAATAATTCGGAATTGGAAACGTATGTGGATTATGATGACTCCGAGTCAGTAGAAGAAAGAACTGATAGTTTCCCTGTCGAAGATGGTGGAGTCAACTTGCAAAATGCAGTTGAAACTTCCCAGTCAAGTATTAGTGATTCTATATCTGGAGAAACTGCTGATGATTTATCTCATCTTGACCTCCAAAATCCAAAGGAGGATAACAATTCGAAGATAGATCCCCCTGCTACTACAGAGAACGCAGTGTCTTTGGATGATTCTCCAGATAGGCGCTTGTCCAACTCTGTTTCGCCACTGCTAAGGTATCAGCAGTGTGAAAGCTCTGATTCTTCCCCGAGGTAATGCCACCACGGTTCTTTGCTCAGTAGTTTCTTGTTTCACGCTGATGATATCCCCGTTTCATGCAGTTTTCGAGGTTCGCCGAGTGACGATAGGCGTTTCAGAAGCGAATTTGAGGAGGTGGAAACTGAAGATGCATCGTCGTCTGGTCAAGATGTGTTTAGCGAACAAAAGGATATCCTTGAGTGGGCCAAAGTAAATATTCTCGTAATCTTCTGGTAATGTATCCTCGTTTCATCCGAAGGAAGGTATCTTACTCACCAACGTTTTGCAGGCAAACAACAATGGTTCCTTGCAAATCATCTGCGAGTATTACAATCTAAATATCCCAGCAAGGGGTTCACAAATCAAGTTCCACCCTTTGGATCACCTCCATCCTCTAGAATACAACAGACCAAATGGGAGGGTTTTGCATATTACTGGTTCGACAATTGATTTGAGATCATGCAGCTCGAGTTTTGAATTGGCTGAGGTAACCTTCTAAAGGCTACTTTTTAGTTTTTTTTCTTGACTATAAAATGGAAGATTCGATCTCCAAAATGAGATGTTCATGAGGTGTTTCTAGACTTTGTTCGCACTCTTCATTTGGAATTTGATTTTATATCATATAGGCGCACGACGAACTCATGGTCGAAGAAGAAGCTGCTTCCCTGTCTGTATGGTCTATTGCATGCCTATGTGGTTCCCTTCGACTGGAACATGTACGTGTAATACTTACTTCTGTTCTGATTAGCAATGCTACACATTTTTTTCTCAAAAGATCAAACTCTATGTAGGGATAATATTTTGTATAAGAACATGTATTGCTGAATGCTTTGATTCTTCGGGTTTTTTCCACAGGTGTTGACATTATTTGCTGGGGCACTGCTGGAGAAACAGATCGTCGTTGTCTGTTCGAGTTTGGTAATGGTTGATTAATCATTCATCTGTGGATCAATATGATCATGAAAAATAGAATTGCGATCAAATAAACCAATAATAGATGATTTAATTTTGCAATTTTTTTCATGCACAGGGTATTCTCTCTGCTTTAGTTCTGTCAATCATCCCCCTTATCAGGCCATATCGGTGGCAGAGCTGGTTGATGCCTGTAATTATCCTTTATAATACTTATTTGCCGATTCTCATTTCTTGACTGTACTTCTATTTCTTGGGAAAAAAAAAGCTGAGGTTGGTTTCTTTATTAAACGGAAGTAAATTGTACAGGTTTTGCCAAATGACATGCTGGAATTCCTGGATGCGCCCGTGCCATACATTGTGAGTTGGACTATATTTAGCTTCGTCGAAATGGTTCTATGATAATGCTCTGTAGGCTTATATTTTGGTTTTTTTTCTGTTATTACATTTCCCTTATCATAGACATTATGATACTTTGTCTTTGGGCAGGTTGGTGTGAAGAACAAAACAACTGAATTGCAGTCAAAGCTGACAAATGTTATTCTAGTAGACGCAAATAGAAACCAGGTAAATCTAACGTCGAAGTGGAAACATTGTAATTTATTTTTTCTAATGCTCAGAAATGGAACTTAATAGCATCTTTTTCTACTGTAATCTGCAGGTGAAATCACCATCATTACCACAGCTGCCGAGCTATAAAGAACTATACTCACGCCTTAGTCCTTACCATTCTAAGCTGGTGGGAGAAAGCTACTTGGGCAAGAAAAGACCAGTCTATGAATGTAATGATATACAGGCATGTGCCTCGATTTTGAAAATCGCATTTATATCTCTCAAATGCAATCGTAATTGCCAACATATTGGGTGGTTATTGATGCACCAAGATTCTTCCTTTTCGCATGTAGTAGTACAACTGCCTTAACAGTGTACTGCTATTGCAGGTCGAAGCTGCCAAAGGGTTCTTGGGAGAATTAAGGTTGTACTTAGATTGTCTATGTTCCAACCTACGTTCTCACACTATCACGAACGTTCAGTCAAATGACGATAAGGTTAGTGAGTGACTGACTAGTTATTTGACACTGCAGAAGAAATTAGTAATATGCCTATACAGTCTATGAAATGTTTACGAAGAGTTTCTGTCACTGATCTTTAGGTCTCATTGCTCTTAAAGGAGAGTTTTATCGAGTCCTTTCCTAGTCGAGACCGCCCCTTCATGAAGGTGAAGAAAGATTATTATCAGCGTATAATCTGTTTTTCAATTCTGCTCGTTAATACTACAACATCGAATTCTAACATTTCAACTTCTTTATCTATGTGATGTACCAAAACAACAGCTTTTCTTGGAAACACAGATGTTCTCGGTCCATACAGATTTCGTATTATCTTTCTATCAGAAAGAGTAAATCCTGCCATGCAAAGATGGATGCACTGATACGAACGAGCGTGTAAGTCGTATTCCCTCAGTTTCTGTGAGCTGCAATCTCTAATTTATTACGATGCCAAGCATCTTGCTCGTGCAGACACCGTAGAGATGAGTCTCCTATATTGTTTGTAGATACGTAATTTCGAATCTTAGAATGGATGAAGCATATGTGTAATGAATGTTATCAAAAGAAAAAGAGGAAACACTCTGATTTATGTCCAGAAATAAAATGAGATGTGGGGATCATCCCATCCCATTAAGCAGTTAAAAAAGTCTTAAATATTGGACTTGCATGCGCTGTATTTAAATAGCTGTTTTATGTGTTGATGCAATAAGAAGATACACTTCTCAGTTATCACAAATCTGAGGTTTCACTTGTTCTGCCACATTTGTGGGGTTCAAAAGAGCTTCGCAGTGCTCTGAAATCAAACATGAGGTGATTTGATTAGTCAATGAAGTGGTTTACTTCAATGAACACATTACAGAGCAAAGCAAACAATCATTAATTACTGGAAACAACGCAAGAGAGGCATCACGTTTTTGGTCAGAAAGAGCACTCAACCATAGTTTCTTTTACAGCCTTTGATATTTAAAAAGTAACATAGGCATCATATAAAAGATTGGACAGCAGCAGCACTGGAAATAATTCAGACACACAACTCTTGTAAAATAAACCTTAATCAACAGTGAGGCATAACATAATAGCAACAAAACTAAAGAAAACAACAGATAATATTATAATTAATATCTGAAGACTTGTGCAGATGATTTGTTCTTTTCCACCCATAATACTAATAATACACACACGCTTTTATTTTTATGGATTTCCGTATTGTGTGTCAGAAGGCAGGAGCTGTCAATAAAGGGGCACAGCATATGTGTGCAGTGTAGTCATAATTTCTGCACAGTATTTCTGATGCCCCAGACAAAAACAAAATAAAAAATAGTCAGCAAAGAAAATAAAATATATGATCAGAATTCAGAAAGAAGATTCTGCAACCCACAAGGTGGTCCCTGAATTAAATATTCCTGTGTTCGATCATCTGCTGCTTTCTTCTTGCATTTAACTTCAAGGGGCTCTCTTTAAACCTTCCTACAGCAAGAAAGATCGCATTTTTTTCCTTCCTTTCCCTTTTGAATCTTGTCTAGAATGATGGTGGGTAGTAGTGACAACAATGGTGCGGTGAGGAGAAGTCGCTTTCCCTTCACAGCAACACAATGGCAAGAACTTGAAAACCAAGCCCAAGTCTACAAGTGCATGGTGAATGGGACGCCTGTACCTTCGGAGCTTCTCCTCACCATCAGAAGAAGCTTGTTGGATTCTTCTTCTTCTCTTTCATCTACCTTCTTCTTTAACCAAACTCAACCTAGTAAGTAACTTCAACTTTTCTGTCGCTGCCTCTTTCCTTCTCTTCATATGATTATTGGCTGATTTGTCTCTGTTGATTTCTGCAGTTGGGTGGAATAGATTTCACATAGGATTTGGTAGGAAGATAGATCCTGAGCCAGGCAGGTGTAGGAGAACAGATGGTAAGAAATGGAGATGTTCAAAAGATGCTTATGCAGATTCTAAGTACTGTGAGAGGCACATGCACAGAGGTCGAAACCGTTCAAGAAAGCCTGTGGAACTCTTGCCTTCATCAGCAGCAGCAGCAAATTCCATTCCCATCAATAGCTTGTCTTCATCAATCAAAAAGAATTCATTGCCTATCTACAGTAGTAAGTACTTGTACAGTTATCTAAATCATAAAGGTTGTAATAATAATGGTGCATCATCAGCAAATGCTAATGGTAATAACGAAGCAGCAAATCAAGCTCACTTGCTCTATCCACTTCTGGGATTATCCTCATCTTCTGTGGACTCTACTGCAAGCTTTTTCTTGGGAGTTGATCATCAGCCTCGTGCATCAGATAAAGATTACAAGTATGGTTATTATTAGTCTGCTGTTTTGTTGATACATGCATATATTGTCTTATTGATGTCAGCACGGTATATTAATTACATATCTGTGAAAATGCAGAAATAGCAGCATGTTTGAATCTACCAGGGAACTGTCCCCATTTGTAATGGGCTCATCGTCTCTGTCCCAAATCAAGCAAACCTCATACCACTACAGTAACACTTGCAATGCTATGAACAATGATGAGAGCGAAGATCATCATCGGCCCAAGAAAGTCATGCACCATTTTCTTGATGAACGGCCAAGCAAAGACGAGGGTTTGATTTCAGTTCCTCACACTACAAATCTCTCAATTTCAGTTCCAAACTCGATGCATGACTTCTTCACGGCGCAGAAATGGCAAGAATTTATCTTTTAATTATTTACCGATTTCATCTCTTATTTGAGCTAGCTAGTATCTACTTCTTTGACTCAGTCCTCTGATTAATTACTCTTGTCGTGCAGAGAAGATCATCAATGAAGTTGGCATCAAATGAAAGACGATGAGAGTACACCCTTGTGGGCCACTGTCCTTCTCTGCTTGAAAGAACTGTTCTTTTAACTATTCTACTGCGCTAGCTTTTCTGTGTGTGTATTTATGTGTGTTGATGCAAATCGTATTTATTTGTTTACCTATTAATGGCTTGAGAGTATTTACTTGTTTTGAAAGGCATATGCCAGTTTTGCCACACATGTCTTCAGTACTCTTTATTACTTCTTCTCTGATCCACCTTCTTTGACTGTGTCTCTGTGGTGCGGTGGCTCTTTCCTAGTCGACGACGATGATGACTTCGAATCAAGACTCAATTAATTTACCACTAATGCTCATTACAAGATTTAGTTTATCCTCAAAAGACAGATCCTTTCATGCAGTAAAGCAAAGAAATGAGAACCATGTAGTTGAATTATTACAGACAACATTAAAAATCGAATCTTTAACTCAACGATTAAGACCCAAGAAAAAGGAGGGATAATAAAGATTGCTAACGATGCTGTCAGATATGAAATGGGTCCTCCCCAGGTGGGTGGGTGTGATTTGATGGGAGGAGAGAATAAGAAAATGAATTGGAAAGATGCTCCTTTCCCATCACCCATTCATGTTTCCATGACATTAACTGCAAAATCTATCCTCTTTCTTTCTTTGCTGAGTGCTGTTTTTTCTTGGGCAAATTACGTTTCAGGCCCCTGTCAGGGTCTGAACTTAGGTTTCAGACCCTGACAGAAAAATAATTAGTTTTAAGGACCCGATTTCTGTAGTAACATTTCATTGTTCTGCAGTAACACTTAATTGTTCTTCAGTAACACTTCATTGTTCCTCAGTAACACTTCATTGTTCCTCAGTAACACTTCGTTTGTTCAGCAATAACACTTCATTGTTCCTCAGTAACACTTCATTGCTCTGAAGTAACACTTGTGTAACTTTAGGTCCTTATCTCTAAAATTTACGAAAATTAGGTCCTTTAAACTAATTTTTTTTCAAATAGGACCTGAAATCTATTTTAAAACATTTTTGGGGCCTGAAACGAAATTTGCCCTTTTTTCTTTAAAGACAGCTTTTGCAGGCTTTTTTATTACAAAAGACTCAACAAATCTGTAGCTTTGGGCTCCTTATTACAGTACTACTTCCTAACCCACTTATGTTACTTCATCCTTGACAGTTTTTGTTAGTTTATTGGCTGTCAGATAATATCAAAGATCAGTCTCACCGAAAGTGAGAGAAGGTGAAAACAAGAGAACATATCAAATAGAAAACTGTTGTACCGTTATTGGGCTTAAATTATGACAGGCCCATTTCACGATTATTGGGCCTTCGTCTGTTGATATAGGCCCAAGACATAATCGAAGCCCACGTAATTTCATGTAATAAAACTCGATATTTACAGCTTATTTACAGCCTTTTCATTACACGTGGTTATATATCATTGGTTAACGACTGTGTTGCTTAGGTCTTTAAGAAGTGACTTTGATTTTTAGTTCGTCAACGAATCACGGTCGTTGATTTGATATGTGTGGTTTGGGTCATATTTCATATTTAATGTTGAAATTTCGAAATAGAAATCAAGATAATGCTCCCACTTCTTCAAGGTATGTTTATAAAGATAAATGGTAGTATATTATTATATAGCATTAATAGGATGTCAGTGGGTTATGTGGTACAAAAGACCAATTCGTTCTTTCTGCTTTGTCGGTTTTAATTGTGTTCAGCTCTGATAACTTCTTTCAGCTTTTTCTAGGGGTGTTCAAAAGATGGTTAACCGACCGAACCATACCGAAAACCGATTTTTCGGTACGAACCGATAACCGAACCGAAAATTTCGGTTCGGTAATCGGTTATCGATTTTTATTTTTTCGGTTAATCGGTTCGGTTATGGTTATCGTCTTCGGTAAACCGGTTTAACCGAATAACCGAACAGTTATATATATACTATTGGATTGTCTTTTTGTACTTAGCCCTAAACATTCTTTTAAATAAGGCCCAATCAATCACGGCCCAAGATTTATGATTTTTACACTAATTAATAATTCATATTTAAATAAAATGAAAAGGATAGAAACGGACAGATCGTCACTTCAGACCCCAATCGAACAAAGCAAACATTTTTACCTCTTGCTGCAGCAGTTCGCACTTCTCACTGGTTCAACTTTCAAGGGTTCTAATTCATGTCCTTGCTCTTTCTCTTGCTGGATATAGGTTAAGATATTTTTCATCTAACACAAACTAACTCTGTGGGTATATACAAATTAGCTTGGTTGTGGATGTGCCGCACTGCCGCTATGGGGATGAACTCGTGTGGGGTTTATTAGCTCTCAGGTGTGGTGTCTTGTTAATTATGTGTTGAAATTATTATTTGTGTGGCTCAGGTGCTGAAATAAGAGGTTAGTGCATCGATTAGGGAAAGAACATGATTATTTGCTTATTGGATTGGGTATTTCGGTTAACCAAATGGTTAACCGGAAATAACCGGAATTATTTTGGTTAAAACCGAACCGAACCGAAAAATATTCGGTTCGGTTTTCGGTTAATAAAATCATTGAACCGAAATATTCGGTTAACCGAATTTTCGGTATGGTTCGGTTCGGTTTAACCGAATGAACACCCCTAGCTTTTTCTGGGTATTCTGATTTTCTGTCTGTATCTTCATAAATATTACTTCTTTGTTTCTTGAAGAAAAGCTTCGTGAGATCTTCATGGTGGCGTTCATGGCAAAATCTGAGCATTAGATTTAGGTTTGCTCTATTGTTTATTTTCATATTTACCATTTTAGGAATTCAGCTCCTATCCATATATGCAAAAACTGCAAGAATTCCTTATTTTGTCCTTGCTTTTTGTCTCCTTTTCTCATATTGTTAATTTCTCATCCCCTTTTTGCCATGATGTATGAGATATTTCAGCACAGCAATTCGTTTTTCTTGAACTTGAAATGATGTCCAAATGAAAATATGAGATTTTGTGTCATTTAAGTTGTCTTTTTTTTTGCTAGGTACGTCGAAAAAAGATTCCTTTTATGTGGAAACAGTAGTTACTTTAATCACATCCAAATCAGCCCCTCAAATTCTAAACTACAGTCTACAGATAGTGATGCAATAACAAGAACTGCAATGATTAAAGCTAACTAATGATTTTCCGCAAATAAAAACTTGATCAATCTCAGCATTTTAATATTTACATTTTATACATGTTTCTTGCTCCGTCCATCCTTTTCATGAAAAGCAGCACTTGTTGAATCTTTAGCATGGTCATTATAGCTAAAGTTCACACCTGTCTCTTATGCCCAAATTGTATCCATAAACAAATCAAGAAAACCTTATCATGTCTTTTTTCTTGCCTTTTTGTTTATGCATTAAACTCAAGTAGGAGATAATGGGCATTCCTTAAAAACCCAATGTAATATCATTGATAACAATGCCTGTATAAAATATTGTCTCTTCTGCCTTTTGATTATCCCCTCATAAGCATATCTCCATTCTTTATGTTCCTTGTTTTTCTGACTCTCTCCCCTCCCTCTTTCTCTCTGCGTAACAGACGATTGAGATCCCCATTTGAAAAATCAAGAGAGGAAAATTAAATGGAAGGCGATGGTCAACTAGAAGGAAAGGTCGTCCAAAGCTTTCAGAAAAGCTTCGTTCAAGTACAAAGCATTCTTGATCAGAATAGGCTTCTTATCAATGAGATCAATCAGAATCAAGAATCGAAGATTCCTCACAACCTTAGCAGAAACGTGGGCTTGATCAGGGAACTCAACAACAACATCAGAAAGGTCGTCGATCTCTACGCAGATCTTTCGTCTTCTTTCTCGAGATCCATGGATAATAATAACAACAGCAATGGCATCGTTGAAGCTCATTCATCTGAAGGAGATCATTCTTCAAGCGCCCACAAGAGGCTCAGGCCTGGGTAGTTTTCAGACGAGGAACATCAAGACAAGGGCTTTTTTCCCGGAATTTGACATTAAAATCTTGGGTTTACCTTAAATTGAATGAACTCATTCATTATTATCAGATCAGCTAGGGTTCTCTACTCATGTTCAGAACTTCAGATATTTTACTTTTATTTTCTCCTTAGTTTTCTTGAAGATAAATAGTTTTAAGATTCATTTCGACCAGTAATTACTTTTGACTTCAAATTCGTGGGCCTTTAAGAGCCCAACAAATTTTCCAATTTTGGTGGCCCAATAATGGCCCAATATTAATGTAATAGCCCGCATATAAATAGTAGCTTTAGACGAAAGCCCTCATCTTTGTGTCCACGTTTCGTCGTCTCCACCAAGCATATAGCTGCAGTTTTATCCTTAGATCTATTGTTTCTCAAACCATGGCGACTCAGATGAGCAAAAAGAGAAAGGTTGTCGAAAATTACCTGATTTTTTTCTCTATAGTTAATCAATGACTTGATCTATGCTTCTTTTCTGACAGTTCGTAGCTGATGGAGTTTTTTTCGCGGAACTGAACGAGGTTTTGACGCGTGAGCTTGCGGAGGACGGTTACTCCGGCGTGGAGGTCAGGGTTACTCCGATGAGGACCGAGATCATCATCCGCGCTACTCGCACTCAAAATGTCTTAGGTTTGTAATTTAATTTCATCCGTTTTAATTTCATCGTGGTGTTACTTTACTCTGATTTTTGTTCAGTGGGGAGGTTTTATTGATTGCTTTAGGGGAGAAGGGTAGGAGAATCAGGGAGCTGACATCTGTAGTTCAGAAGAGATTCAAGTTCCCAGAGAACAGCGTTGAGTTGTATGCTGAGAAGGTCAATAGCAGAGGACTTTGTGCCATTGCACAGGCCGAGTCTCTTCGTTACAAACTCCTTGGTGGTCTTGCTGTTAGAAGGTAATGAACTGATCTACAGTTTATTTCGAGAATGTCATCCTCAAAGCAAGATTGATTGTTTAATATCAATCCTTGTGTCGGATGATGACTAAAAGAATCGTCTTTATCCTTGGCGAAATGGCACGGAACATCTCGATGAACGTGCTTGAGCCACTGAGAAGACACATGGTTCATTACATTATATCAAGTATCACCATTTACCAACTCAACTAGTCTTGTTTTAAACTTCGTCAACATGAATTGGCAATTTGTCTCTCACCACTTCAGGGCATGCTATGGTGTTTTGAGATTTGTGATGGAGAGTGGAGCAAAGGGCTGTGAGGTATATATGATGCACAGAGGGGCATCTCTTGTTTTCTTCTTTGGGCGCTACGTTTTACATTGTTGTTCGACTGCAGGTTATCGTTAGCGGGAAATTGAGGGCTCAGCGTGCGAAATCCATGAAATTCAAGGATGGATACATGATTTCATCTGGTCAGCCAGTGAAAGAGTACATAGACTCAGCAGTTAGACACGTCCTTCTAAGACAGGTATTTATTTATGTATGAATGTATGTGTATGTATACCCTTTTTTCTTCTCCATTCCATTTTTCGATCATTTGTTCTCATGCCTTGGCATATACGATATATTATTTAGGGAGTTCTTGGAATCAAGGTCAAGATCATGCTCGACTGGGATCCCAAAGGCAAGCAGGGCCCGACCACTCCTCTCCCCGACCTTGTCACCATTCATCCTCCCAAGGAAGAACAACTTGTGATTCCTACTTTGGTCCCAACTGAAGTTCAAGTCTAATAAAGCTCCATTCCCAAGAGAGCCGAAATTGAAAGATCCAATTTTGCTACGCTTTATCGAAGAAAATCGGTAACATCTGTGGTCGATCTGTTGTTCGACGATCCTCTTTCTTTTCTGTTTCTTCCATTGTTAACCTTGTCAGAATCTTTCATATTAATACTGTCTTGGATTTGAGTTCTCATTTAGGTTGTCAGAAATAAATCTCAACCAAACTGCCTTAAAGGAAAATAATAGTCAAGATAGGCAAGTTACCATCTAGGAGATGGCTCTGTGAAATGGGTGCAATTAAGAGTTCGACTATTCGTTCAAATTGTTGGTGATTTTGGGCTCAGTGGGTCGAATTTTATGGGCGTATGAATGTATCGTAAATGAGCCATGAAAGAATGGCCCACGTTTGATGAGGAGACCTTTTCCGTACGGACGCCCACGAGATAATTGAAAATTTAAAAAGTTTGATTAGTAAAATCTACTTTGTGTTGTGTTGTTCCAAAAGTGGGAATTGCATGTGCGTTATGTTATGATGCCTATATTTTGACTTGTGAGAGATTTACAATGGGTCCTATCTGTACCAACTTTCTTGAATTATCAATCTACAATCTATTAAAAATGTCTCCTAATAATATTTCTTCATTTTTCTATCACCTTAGCAAATAGAAGAGGTATCATTGAACCTTTTGATTTTCTTCATGCCTCGGTAACTTTTTCACACTTCAAATTTCCAATCGACAGACAACAAACATCATGCAGATTCGTTTTGCTGCAAAGACTTTTTATGCCTAACATGTTTTAAAGAAATAATCACTCATAGAAATCTAAAATTGTACGAATCCAATCTCACATTGCAAGCAACATCTCCCAAAAGCAAATCATACTATCGTCAGCTCAAAGGATCAAATATACTCATGACCATACTGCATTTATTACACAGTGACTTCTTTTTCCAGCGGTGCTTATTTGTTAAATGAAATAGTTTTAGCTTAATTAGTTAGATACTGTTTGAAGCAAACTATCAACGATCAACAATCAATGCGCATCAAGCAACAATCTTGCTGTTCAGGGAACAAACATCAACACAAGGAACACATCTAAGACTAATTAAGCTCTAACATCAAACTCAGTTCTTCTTTCTTACACAGAGAAGCACCATCAATCTACATACACACGCAGCTAATTCAACTAAAAAGCAGCTCTCTTGTTCATCTTCTGAAGGCTCGTAGTTTCATATACAGGCAATTCTTCACCATCATACACTCCAAAACCAATTCGACCGATGCTCTCAAGCTCAAAAAGATCAGAACTAGCACAGCTCTTATCATCTACATCAGCAATGTCTGCGTTGTCGTCATAAAGATCTTTAAGCTCGTGCCTTCTCATGCTCTTACCAGCTTCGTAAGCTCGAAAGCTATCGATGTTTTCCTTGATAAATCGACTGCCGACAATAGGAGGCACGCACGATGAAACCTCCGTGAAGTACTCACCGTGACGTGGCTTGCTTTTGTCGGAAGAACCCTCGTCAAGAACTACACTAACAGGGCAGAATCTAACGACCCTCTTCGATTTGTTGCTAGTTTTCGAAGATGGGTTTCTGCTTAAGCAAGGCCTCGACGCAAATAAACACGTAGCAGCAGTTGATGAACTTTCCTTCATGGACCTCGATTTTCGAACAGAGTTCCAATCTTCTTCAAAATTCTGTCTTTCTTTCTTTAGGTTTCTGGGAGTAAAGATGCTGTTGAGAAAGCTAGCTATTTTCCCACGTGGTGAGATGGGCTCCTTGTTAGCTTTCTTCAAGTCTCCGTAGATCTTCATGGCCCTTGACTTTGTCCTCTTAAACGTACCTTCTCCATGCTTCGTCGGCGGTGTGATTCCGCCGGAAAGATAGTGTTTCACGGAAATCCACGGCCGTGGAGTGGATTTCGATGCTGATGATTCTGTCTCAGAAGAGGATAACAAGCTTGAATCTGTCGACGAGCCAGAATTTGATGGGACGTGCCTTGATCTTGACACTGTGCTCTGATTTTCCATCCATTTCTCCACCATGATCGCTCGGCGCAAGCTTTCGATTTCTTCCTCGACTTGTGCGCCGCCGTTTCTTCGCCTGTCGTAATCTCCCGCCGGCGATTCTTCGTCGATCGAATGGTATATAGCTTCGAGTAGAGATGAAGAGAATGATGGCATTTTACTTCGCCTTTGCCTTTGCTGCTTTTCTCTCTCCCACACAGACATGCTATGGAGCTTCTGAGACAATGCTATATACTAAGATCAATAGAGAGGGAAGAGAGAAGAGAGACTGCTTCACAGTTCACTGTTAGGAAAACTCGAGGGTACTTAAAGACTACAACTTGATGTAATAATGGTCGGGCTATAGGCTAGTGTTAGCTTTTTTTTTTCAGCTGAAAAAGAAGAAAGTCGAATGCACCCACGCGTGCGTGTGAAAGATGAAAACAAGCTCAGGGCAGACTTTCCAGGAAAAGGGCTTTTCTTTCTGAGCTAAGTAAGCCTTAAACTCTTACATCAGTGCTATTTATCCTCTCCTCATATATCACACCTCAAGGAAAAAAGAAAATGAAATAAAAAAAAAAACAGAGTGGATCACTCGTATTTTCATGTGTCGTGATGGTCCTCGTGTGTTGTTCAAGAACAGTACAGACAATCGACTTTATGTTTTGCTAGTGGAGTTCACTGTTCAGACTTGGTATCATCATGTCTTTTCTTGGACGGAATCTAATACGGACAAGGGAATTTAATTCGTTCAGCTGCTGTATTACACCAAAGTACAGACAGTGAACTACTTATGGTATGGGAAGCTGTCCAATTTCAGAGGTCGTTTTCATATCCTATGGTTTGTGTAGGATGAAGAGAACATGAACATGTGATAGAAACAAAGACATATATATTACTAGGTTACAAGTCACTCTTCACAAATTCGACTCTCCAGTCCATTTCTTGATCTTCAAAATGGGCCATTGTGTAATAAAAGCAATATAATATACCTTCGATTCGATTCTCACAAGTACTGTTTGTGAACCCTTGCTTTGTTCTCTTCCCACCACAGCGCAGGGTCCAACTGCCCATACTTCTCACGGCTGAGTTTCAGTCCATATTCAACAAAGTCAGCATCAAACAAAATATGCGAACAAAAAAACCCAATGGTAACTAATATACAACAACAGTTCAAGACTGTAAAAGAAAAAACCTGAATAAAACACGCCTGAGTTGTCTTCTACCATCAGCCATAGCCCTGATGGTGATGTACACCCCTGGCTCATCCTCTTCGACCCATTCTGACTCCGACGAACCACTCGCCGGAATCTCTCCGTGCAGGCCAATATCCCTAGAGGAGCTTGAGCTATTCGACCAAGAACTTGACGATAGATGGTGGTTTAATGATTCTGATGATGAGGAGCATAGAGTGGTCGTTGCTTCTCCTTTTTTTGGCGTGGACAAGGTACGAGGTAGCTGTTCTTTGCATTTGCAGAGAGGTGGTGGCCTGAAAGGGCTGTTTTTATGCGTGGGTTCGGCCTTTGAAGTAGTAGCAGCAGCGCCGCCGTCTTCTGATCTTGGAACCGTCGGAAGAAGCAAGGCTTGGAGATTTAGTCGGCGGACGTTGTAGAGTTCCATTACCTTGTCGGAATTTCCGGCCCACCACCTCTGCGCTTTGTACTTGTCGAACGTTTCTCGGCTGACGAAAAAATATCAATCAGCCCACTATTCACTACCCTATTGCTGCTTATTATAGCAGCACAGTCCAAACTTTTAAGCGATCATCAATAGGTTTCTTAATGTCAATCAGTTCGCAAGATGACAAAATCAATTTATATCCTCGTAATATGATATGAGCAGATTTGAAAATGAAAGGAATTGTCACTCACCACGACAAAACAACAGATGGGTAAAAGGTTCTTTTTTCGTTAAAAAATGAAGGCCCACCAAGAATGCATGTAAAAATTTGACCTTTAGGTTTCAAGAAACTGACTGAACCAGCGAGGATTTGGAAATGACCAAAATAAGCACCAAGAATTCGTACCTGAATCGAATCCTCTTGAGATCGTTGCCGCCGCAAGTCAAGGACATAAAGGTAATTAAAACGCCAGGCTCCACCTGCGCCACCCACTCTTTAGGCTCGCTCTCCTCGACGAAGACGATAGGCTCAGCTCGCCGGCCACCACTAGCCGCCGAGCCAGGCTTTCCCTCGTCGCCGCTCGACATCCCCTTCAGTCGATTCTCAAGATCTTTATGGCCGCTCGAGCTCGTCGCCCGAAAGTAAGACCATCGGAATTTCTCAGACGCCATGTCCTTGATCTGCGAAGGTTTACTTATTATTTCTAATAATCACAGCTCATCAATGTCCCACGAGAAATAGCGGTGTAGTCAATCGAAAAGAAACGTAACGGTAATCTTGAAGTGAATGAAGTTCACCTGGGAAGAGAGGGTTTTGACACCATTTTTCATTGCAGCATCTTCATGGTTGAGTTTTCCTGCCGGCGGCTTGTGCTGCTTCTTACGATGATCGACTGACGGCGACTGATCATTGCTGCCGCCGGCGGCCAGCTTAGAACGTGCTATGCATGTAAGCATTTTTGGTTTTCTGCAAATGTTTTCTATGAAACAGCTGACTTCAGAATAAATGGGATGTTTAGAACTTGAAGTGGAGGAAATGGGGTCGTCCCTGTCCTATATGTATAGTGCTGGAAACAGAGATCTCTCCGTTCACATTTAATTGATTTTTTGTCGTTCCAAGATTGGATTTTTATTACACGATATAATATTAGGGGGGATTAGAAGACGACAGAAAGTGATAAATAGGCTAATAGGCCATATTATTAAAATAGGTCGCTAACTATGCCTCTCGTGTTTTTTAGGTCACTAAGTTTCGTAATTGCAAACTTAGGTCACTAAGTATCGTTATCGATTTTTTTTAGGTCACTAAGTTTCGTAATTGCAAACTTAGGTCACTAAGTATCGTTATCGATTTTTTTTAGGTCACTAAGTTTCGTAATTGCAAACTTAGGTCACTAAGTATCGTTACCGATTTTTTTTGGGACATTTTTTGAATTTTCTGATAAAGCTGAACGGAATACACATGTGGCGTGACTGGCGTCCTAGATGGCAAAATTTTTTAGGCCACGTCACTAATATAATTGTCTAACGTGTGTGTATAAAGAAAAAAAACTATATTTAAAGATTAAAAGAAAACTAGTTCCCTCCAAACTTATACGATTAATCTCCTAAACGACCAAATTGGTTCCACAAAAAAGATATGTGTCCCTCATATGATGTGTGACTGCAAGAAACGCACATTCTTGATGACGTGTTGGAAAGATGAAACCTTGGATTTTAGTGACGTGGCTTAAAAAATTTTGCCATCTAGGACGTCGGTCACGCCACATGTGTATTCCGTTCAGCTTTATCAGAAAATTCAAAAAATGTCCCAAAAAAAATCGGTAACGATACTTAGTGACCTAAGTTTGCAATTACGAAACTTAGTGACCTAAAAAAAATCGATAACGATACTTAGTGACCTAAGTTTGCAATTACGAAACTTAGTGACCTAAAAAAAATCGATAACGATACTTAGTGACCTAAGTTTGCAATTATGAAACTTAGTGACCTAAAAAACACGAGAGGCATAGTTAGCGACCTAGTTTAATAATTTGGCCTGGCTAATATAACGTAGTACTTGGCGAAGAAGGAAGCTAATAAAGACATAAAATAATCCGTAGTGGTGCATTCCAAAATACTTGTTTTAGGAGGGTTTGGAGGCTTTGAGGCTGTCTTTTGATTTCTTTTTATTGCTTTTGTTTCTTTAAGTTTTTCGGAAATTAATGGTTTTTGATGATTTGGGGTTTGTGGGCTTTATTTGCAATCTTGCAACAATCCCTATAAAGAGAAAAAGAAAAGAAAAAAGAAAACCCAAAAGGTTGGCTAGAGAAGACGACGTTTTGTCGGCGTAGCTTTTGTCTTAGTTTTTGAATCCATATTTCTTTTTACTTGGAAAATGGATTGGGCTATTACAACAAATGTAGAAACTCACTTTGTATTCTTCAAGGCCCGAAATGGCGTGATTGAATTAAAAAGTTGTAGAATTTAGGTAAGTAAGACCCACCGTCGATTTTGATACGTTTTGTTAAAGAAAAAAAGGTAGTTAGGTGCATACATGTCTATTTATACCATTGTCTTTTTGCGAAGGAGGGAAATTAATTTTAACGGTCAAGTTTTAGTAAATTCGAATTAAATCTACGAAAAGGAGGAAATAAATTTGGGAAGGAGTAAACCAATTAGATGACAGTAGATTCGGCTCTTACACAACTGTCTTCTTTTTTAACAGCTTTACTTAGTTAGGGGAAGTGAAAACGACAAACAATAATTGCTGGCCATCCATTGTCTTATTTAATTACCACAATTCCCAATATAAATGTTGACTAGTGATGAAATGATGAGCCTTATTTTTTTGATCCCACGAATTATTTTGCTTATAAGAAAAGCATAATTGATGTGAATACGACATTAGTAAATAAATCATGAGCGTGCGATGGTATTTCTGTTTATGTTTGTTGTATTTACAGATCGTAACTTCGAAACATCCATCGTGCCATGTTATTTTATTTCAAATCTTCGAACTAAGCTTTTAAAAATACAACTTGTACAAGAATTGTCGTCTTCCTCCTAAATCTTCCCAGACTCCTAGAACCTTCTCATATTGGTGGTTAATGTCCAAATTATCCTCTACCAAGCCAAGAACAAAAAACCCAGCGGAGTAATATTGAAAATAAACCAACTCCAAGGGCTCAATAAGAAATACAATTGTTGGCGCGTGTATCTAACGGACGTGAGACTGAAGGCTACTACTGTTATAGATAAAGCCTTTCACGGCGGCTGAGATTATAAAATTAATTGTACGGCACGTTTGGGGACTTGTTCTCTTGTTACGTCCTCTTACGAAATTTGATCACGACTTTTATCGTTAATAAATAGTTTAAAAAATAAAACTTGATAAAATATATTACAGTGAAGTGTAAGGTGTAGGCAGGCCCGTAGCTCACGAAGTCGGGACCTGAGGCGATCATCGAAATTGGGCCCTTAAATTTTTTATGTAATTTTTTAGATAACATATGTAGTCTAACATAAATTTAACCGTAAATGTAAGTTATTTAAACCGTAAATTAAAAATCATCTAGGTGTTTTATACGCATGGTTCGCCGTCGCGGATGCGGACGTCGATGCAGAAGCGAGCGATAAAGATACGTTGCATTGTCGCGACGCGGTCGCGAACGATACGCACTTTTCTTAAAAAATCTAAAATATATCAGTTTCTTTGCAACTATACTAGATTATATTTGTAAACAGGTTAAAAACACATAATAAGTTTATATCACAATTCACATATGTATATTACAAAATTCTCTATTATATTACATATATTTCAAAATTTTCTATCATATTACATATATTACAAATATTTTGAAAATTCTTACTAGTATTAAAAAAGGTCATTAAGAAAAAATGGAAAATAATGCAAGTTAAACATCATTAAGCATGTTCAAACGCGTATATTCAATAAAGTTAAACAATGTACGAAAATTTATATAATAGAACTATAAGACTATCATAATATCTAGACTCATAATAAAGTTTTAACGAGATAAATAAATTTTCAAGCTATTCCTCTTTTTTTTAAACTTCATATACATTGCTTAATGTATTTGGACAATATATATTATTTTCTATATTCTAACTAACTAAGGCTTGTTAAAAACTGGACCAAACTTTTGAAAAGCCCAAGAACCATAAAATAAAATACCGGAAATGCCCTAATTAGTCGTCGTCTACCTCACGACACCTAATTTCAGAAGTTATGGACGAGATATATCCAACCGCGAAGATATATATACATATAGGTATGATAATTTTTTGGACCCCTTCGAAAGCTGGGCCCGAGGCGACCGCCTCAATGGCCTTATGGAAGCTACGGCCCTGGTGTAGGAAATTCAATAGTTACTTGCAGCGAAACTCAATATTGAAAACAACGTCGCGCGTGGAGACAACGCGCGGTGGCACTAAGCGTTGAAGTTAGGAAAGAAACAAAAAGACCAAGGAAGTATGTGTGATGTAATAAATGGTGTTGGTAGGTGGTGGAATATGTCTATATACATTTATTTGTAGCTAATTATGAGTCGCTAACCTTGCCAATTTCTTTAATTTTCGGTAAGTTTCAATTTTTACAGATTTCGTTTTTTTTTATAATTTTAAAAATGATTTATCGCGTCAATGAAAACAGTAGTTAAAAGCCGAGTCTGAAGATTGGGGGACATGCCCGATTTCATCCCAACAGTTTTGTTCTTTGTTACTCCAAGTATTGGCAGCAGATCACATAGGTCTCTTCTCTCTTCTCTCTATCTCAGATAAACTTCTTCTACTTTTTCATAGCATGTGAGATATCTCTATTCTATTTCGATTCTTTGCTACAGGAAAGAAAGGGGAGGTAGAAGTTATATCTTTTTTGTTCTTACACGCGTATGTGTGTGGAGACAAGTGTTCTTTTCTTCTTGATTATGTTGAGAATTGAATCGATTATGTGTTGTTTTGCTTCCCTTTTGTGAACTGTTTGGTTTGATTAAGGTAAAGGGATTTCCTTTTCGCTTGATGTTTCTTAAAACGCATGTGGGATTTCCTTATCGTTTGATCCGTGTGCTACTTACTGTTCTTGAGATGACGAATTTCTTCCTTTATTTGGGGTTTTATTTCTTCCTTTGGACATTGACTGAGGTTTTGTCTTGATTTCATTTCGGGATTGTGGGGTTATCTCTATTTGTGGTAGATTCGATTAATTGTCTTGGGTTTAACTCTCTATCTTCCAGGTGAAGAAGATAAATTCAAGTAGCATTTTCCTTCTCTCGAACAGTCTTCACTCGAAATAATGGATGTATGGTTTTCAAGAAAAAGTATTTGATTCAAGTAAGAAATATGACTTTCCCATTCGATAACCATCGATTTTTCGATGTAACAGAACATGCACGAGCGGCATGATTTGCAGAAAATGTCGAAAGGTTTAGGCGTCGAAGTGAACTATTTTATTGCTGGAAATCACTCTTCTCCCTCTGAATCGACCAGCCTATCTCAACATGAAGAACTTGCCAAGGCAATCTCTCAAGATCAAAGTGGTTCATCTGACTCAGGTACCTTTTTTCTTACACAAATTGTAATTAGTCTAGTCAAAATTTCAATCTTGATAAGTATTGGTCTTTCATTGCGTTAAGCTTATGATGGAGGCTATGGAAAGAATGTCCAAACAAGCATGAGGCCTTCTTTCTTATGCAATCCTGAGTTTACCAGCAATGCTTCACAAGCTGAGATAAGCCATCCAATTGTAAGTTATATCCCTCCATTTTCTCCCTTCAAAAAAGCTCAATTTTTTCGTTTTAAATAGTCACATAATTCCCTTCCCAGGTACCTCCTTTGCCTTATGCTTACCCTGATCCTTACTTCACTGGGCTGTTAGCTGCTTATGGACCTCATCCTTTGGTAATTGCTTCACAAATTATCCAATCTCTCTCCTTTTCTCTAATTGAATAGAAGCATTTCGATGGCTGCTATATAACCATCGAATGTATCAGATGCAGCCTCAATTGATGGGGGGCGGGGCAGTAGCACCTTCTTGCCGTGTCCCACTCCCACCAGATTTTCCCGAGGATGGTCCAATATTCGTAAACGCCAAACAGTTCCAAGCAATACTTAGGAGGAGGCAAACGCGCGCCAGGCTCGAGTCTCAGAACAAACTCATCAAGAATCGTAGAGTAAGTCTGTTTACTTCTTACGTTCACCCTTTGCTTTACTTACCATTTCTTTGTCTTGAGAAGCCCTACTTGCACGAGTCTCGGCATCAGCATGCTATGAACAGAGTTAGAGGGTCGGGCGGGCGCTTTCTCAGCGCGAAAAAGACTCAGCAAACAGATTCTTCAGAGCTACATCGCACCAACTCACAAAGTCAAGCTAATGCTGATCACAGCCCATTTCTCTTCGATAGGAAAGGAGCAATGGTGAGGTCTAATGACAGCCTAGAGCATGAACGTGCATCAACTAACAATGGGGCGAATAGGGTTTCGAATGATGGTGGGTTTTCGAGCGTTGGATCCCACGATAGTGGTTCTTCAGTGCATGGAAATGGTAATGGTAATGGTGGTGGTATTGTGTATGGGGGGGATTGTTATTACGCATCGATCGTTAGGTGATGACTGAGTCTTTCATGGCTCAGCCTCGCCGGGCAATTCATCCTTGGCTTTGTTAAGTTTAGTTCACACTTTTGTCTTTGAATGTGCTGCTGTGTGCTGTTGTTTCTTGGTAGGGAAACAAACCTCCGAGTACTTTGATGTTCTGCAAAAACATATTTGGACATGGAAATGTCTCTTTTCATTTTGCTTGTGATGGGATTTTTATTTTTTCTATTTGTTTGGGTTTCTTTATTGCATTTGTTTACAATCGAAACATATTTTTAAAAGAAACACATATCGTAATTGGAAAAGTGTCACGGAAATACCGGTATTGGAGGGATTAAGCAACGTTGACTTTAATAGAAGGATACTTAGTCTTTAATCATTTTTTTTCCTTAATTACGGAACTCATCACTTGTGACTTAGGGAGGAAAAAAGTTTTTATTTTACATATAAGAATAAAAAGTTTTAACTGAAAAAATAAAAATAAAATTGTTTTTTTTTTTAATTCTGCAGATTTTAGTAGACGACAAAAGCATCGATCTAAATTGCAATTTTGAATTATTACGAGGACTAAAAGCTAAATGATACCGATACTTTTTAACCGAATTTCTCCCGCTACAATTACTACTTACTCCCCCTCAAATTTCTTCATAAGCTCAAAGTCCCACTAAAAACAAGAATTCAACTTGGAAAGCGCTCTTGTTCTTCTGATGAAAGTAACCATGGCCATATATCTCAAATTCGAACAGTTTAAACGCAGGCGCTTCGGTATGCTTGAAGCTCTCACCATGGGTATGTAATTTATCTCTTTGAACTTTCTCTTTTGCTTGGCTTGAGCGCATTAACGCAGTTCTTAAGCTCTTATTACTGACTTTGCAATGTCACTCGCTTTATGTTGGGTTTTAAGCCCAATGGGCCTCGGGCCCAAGTGTGGGTAATTGGCCCAGTAAGAGAAGAGCTGAAACGATTTTATTAAATCGAGAAGACGTCGGTCGTCGAAACGAGAAATCGTTGAAAGATTACGAATCTAACGAATATTAATTTGCTCAAAACCGATATCGGGTGAATGAGAAATTAATTGGTAAAGCCGGCCCAATTAAAATAAAAAAAAAAAGAAAAAAAAGTTAAAATTTTTTTTGATGACGTGGCGGCTGATGACGTGTCACTGACACGCGGACTGACGTGGCGCTGACTGGGCATGGTGATTGGCTGATTGAAGGGGTATTGGGTATCAGTCCGAGAGTTGTGACTATTCTCAGATTGCCCCTCTGGCCAAAGGTTGTGTCTATTTGCAATTCGGCCCAGTCAAAGGAGGTCAACCTGAAAAATTATGACTTTTCGCGAATTGACCCCTGCAGCTTTTCGAACAGTATAAATAGGTCCCCTGGCAGAATAAATTTTCATTCAATTCACTCCCAGCACTTTAGAGAAAGTTGACAGCACATCCCTTAAGGCATAATAAAACACTAATAAAGCAAGAAAGGCTCGAGTCTTGAGTAGATTCGCCCGATAATTTCGTTACGGTGTGCGACGTTATCGAAATTCCTGAAGTCGTTGTATCTTCGGGACGTATTGCGACAACCCGAGGCACTGAAATACGGGGCAATAACGTCTTACGAAAAGCGTACGACGTACGTGCCAACGACGCTGCAGACGACGACGCACCCGAAGTTGCTGAACAACAACAGGCGGCGTTGGACGCTTGGAATCATAATGATTTCATGTGTCGTAACTACATTCTGAACGCCCTAGACGACTCCCTATACAACGTCTACGCAGTGGCCAAGACTGCTAAAGAGTTGTGGGACTCGTTAGATAAGAAATACAAGACCGACGATGCTGGACTGAAAAAGTTCATAGTCGGCAGATTCTTGGACTATAAGATGACCGACTCCAAACCAGTGTTGGACCAGGTCCGTGATCTGCAACTGATAATCCACGATATACACGTGGAGAATATGCAGATCAGCGAATCCTTCCAGGTAGCTGCTATAATAGAGAAGCTGCCGCCCCCTGTGGAAGGACTTCAAGAACTATCTCAAGCACAAGCGTAAGGAAATAGGGCTTGGGACCTGATCGTGAGGCTTCGAATCGAAGAATCGAGGCCAAGAACAAAAGGGGTAGTGTCGAGGTACGTGCGAACCTGGCCGAATCGAGCACCGGCAAAAAGCGCAACAGGCCTAATACGACGCAGCAGAAGCCGAACAAAATTAGGGGCAACTGCTACAATTGCGACAAACCTGGGCATATGGCCAAGGACTGTCGGCTGAAGAAAAAGAGCAAAAAGAGCCAAGCTCACTTGACTGAGGCGAAGCTGGGGACAGATCTGACAGAGATGGACCTAGCAGCTGTCGTATACGAGGCCAACGTGGTAGATAATCCTAAGTCGTGGTATATCGACTCTGGAGCGACTCGCCACATCTGCTCTGATAAGGAGATATTTTCAACCTACATCCCTATCTCAGACAGGAAGCTGTTTATGGGCAACGCAGCCACCTCTAACATCGTCGGATTAGGGAGGGTAGTGCTGAAGATGACCTCGGGCAAGGAACTCACTCTTGTGGACGTGCTGCATGTGCCAGACATCCGCAAGAACTTGGTGTCCGGCTCCCTGTTGAGCAAAGCCGAATTTAGACAGGTGTTTGAGAGTGACAAATATGTACTGACCAAAAACGGTCATTTCATAGGAAAGGGCTACCTCGAGAAGGGGCTCTTTAAGATGAATGTAATGCCTGTAATACGCGAGATTAGGACACGTGGGTTTAAATAAAATAAAAAAGTTAATAAATTTAAACCTGCTTCCACAAATGGAAGTCGACTCACAAAAAAAATGTGAAGTCTGTGTTGAGGCAAAAATGGCCAAGGCACCGTTCTTCTCTGTTGAGAGAAGTAGTGCGCCTCTAGAATTGATCCATACTGATATATGTGATCTGAAGTTCGTGCAGACTAGAGGTGGAAAAAAGTACTTTATTACTTTTATCGATGATTGCACGAGATTTTGCTATGTATATCTGTTAAGTGGCAAGGACGAGGCTCTTGATGCCTTCAAAAGATATAAGAGTGAAGTTGAAAATCAACTAAACTCAAGAATTAAAATAATTTGAAGTGATAGAGGAGGAGAATACGTGGCGCCGTTCGAAGAATTTTGCCAAAAGCACGGCATTATTCATCAAACAACCGCGCCTTATTCACCTCAGTCAAATGGCGTTGCTGAACGCAAAAATAGGTCTCTTAAGGAGATGATGAATGCTATGTTGATCAGTTCTGGGCAACCTCAGAACTTGTGGGGGGAAGCAATCCTCTCGGCAAACGGCATTCTAAATATGGTGCCACACAAAAAGAAAGAAAAGACTTCATACGAACTATGGAAAGGTAGGGCTCCGTCCTACAATTACCTGAAAGTGTGGGGGTGCCTAGCAAAGGTCGAAGTACCTAAACCTAAACAGGTTAAAATAGGACCCAAGACTGTTGATTGCATTTTCATCGGATATGCTAATAACAGTAGTGCATATGATTTCTAGTGCACAAATCAGAAAACCCTGAAATGAACACAGGGATGATATTTGAATGGAGGAATGCAGTGTTCTTCGAGGATATTTTTCCAAATAAGGAAAAGAAAGAGATAAGCTATAATAAGCGAACTTACGATGCCGTAGAGAGTTCACCTCAAGAAAACGAGGAACCACGGCAAAGTAAACGTAAAAGGGTGGCCAAATCATTTGGGCCTGACTTCCTAACGTATATGTTAGATGATGAACCTCGGACTTTGCAAGAGGCACTGTCTAGTCTAGAAGCTCCGTTCTGGAAAGAAGCTGTTAATAGTGAGATTGAGTCCATTATACAAAACCATACGTGGGAGCTGGTAGATCTCCCAAAAGGGTGCAAGCCTTTAGGATGCAAATGGGTCTTTAAAAGGAAGCTTAAGACCGATGGATCAATCGAAAAATATAAAGCTCGTTTAGTAGCTAAAGGATTTAATCAAAAGGAGGGGTACGATTTCTTCTATACCTACTCACCCGTGACCAGGATCACATCCATACGGGTCTTGATCGCTATAGCAGCGTTGTATGACCTCGAGATACACCAGATGGACGTGAAAACGGCCTTTATAAATGGAGAACTCGAGGAAGAAATATATATGAGGCAGCCCGAAGGGTTTATTGTACCCGGGCAGGAAAATAAAGTGTGCCGACTCGTGAAGTCACTTTACGGGCTTAAGAAAGCGCCGAAGCAGTGGCACGAGAAGTTCGACATGACGATGCTGTCGAATGGGTTTAAGATTAATGAGTGTGATAAATGCGTTTATATAAAAGGCACACCCGATGAGTTTGTGATTGTCTGCCTTTACGTAGACGACATGTTAATCATGGGAAACAGTCACAGAATAATCGTGAATACAACGAATATACTGAAAAATTATTTCAGTATGAAGGATATGGGCTTGGCTGACGTCATTTTGGGAATTAATTTCTCTAAGACGTCCGAAGGAATTGTGATTACACAATCTCACTATGTTGAGAGCGTGTTAAAGAAATTTAACGCCTTCGATGATCCTCCGGCTAAGACACCTGTGGACACTAACATACACTTAGCCAAAAATAGAAGAGAGTCTGTGTCGCAACTCGAATACGCTCGGGTGATTGGCAGTCTGATGTACTTGTCTAACTGCACTCGACCTGACATAGCGTACTCAATTAGTAAACTGAGTAGGTTTACGAGTAACCCGGATAGTAGCCACTGGGTAGCACTAAGAAGAGTGCTGAGATATCTAAAGCACACTATTAATCACGGCATACTGTACTCAAGATATCCCGCAGTACTAGAAGTGTATTGCGATGCAAATTGGATATCTGATAGTAAAAACTCCAAATCCACGAGTGGTTATATATTTACCATCGGTGGAGGAGCAGTTTCTTGGAAGTCCTCCAAACAAACGTGCATAGCTCGATCCACGATGGAGTCGGAGTTCATAGCACTAGATAAAGTCGGTGAAGAAGCAGAATGGCTTCGAAATTTTCTGTAGGATATTCCGTGTTGGAACAAACCTGTGCCACCAATTATGATTCACTGTGATAGCATGGCGGCTATCGGCAGGGCAAAAAACTGTATGTATAACGGTAAGTCTCGGCACATTCGTCGGAGACATAACACCGTAAGACAGCTTATCTCTAGCGGAATAATTTCCACCGACTATGTAAAGTCAAAGGAAAATATTGCGGATCCGCTGACAAAAGGCATAGCTAGAGATCAGTTAGAAACTGCAGTAAGGGAATGAGACTAAAAATACACAGCAAAGAACAAAAACAGTGGTAACTCAACCTCGATGAGTGGAGATCCCACGAACTTGGTTCAATGAGACAACTAAGCTGTGATTAGTTCAGTAGTATACTTGGAAACTAATAAAGTCCATTCTCGACAGCTGCCCAAGTAATTTCCCGATGACGTGTGGTTAGGGTAAGCACTAATGCTTTTAATGATGACTATACCAAAGTGGTGGAGTATTTCGGGCTACTCCAGGATTAAGTCCTAATAGCCGGTCACCTATATAAGTGTGAAGTGTCGCTGCTTCAATGGAAACACTTATGAACCGGAGATATGGTCCACGGCCGAAACGGACACAACGTGAGAATCGAAAAGAGATCAGATTCATCACTGTGTGTATACTATTGTCTTGGTTTACACAAAAACCCGCCAGTTCAAGACATCACGTTCACTGAGCAGCGAGTAAATTCAATAGTATTTCACTAGGGAAGGTTCAAAGCCACAAGTTACCAATCCCGATGCAGTGACGGGTCGTCGGGACTTTCTTGCAAGAGTCAGCATGCATTGCATTTACATTAATTTCCATTCATGTGGGGGATTGTTGGGTTTTAAGCCCAATGGGCCTCGGGCCCAAGTGTGGGTAATTGGCCCAGTAAGAGAAGAGCTGAAACGATTTTATTAAATCGAGAAGACGTCGGTCGTCGAAACGAGAAATCATTGAAAGATTACGAATCTACGTCTCGAGACGAATCTAACGAATATTAATTTGCTCAAAACCGATATCGGGTGAATGAGAAATTAATTGGTAAAGCCGGCCCAATTAAAATTTAAAAAAAAAACGAAAAAAAGTTAAATTTTTTTGATGACGTGGCGGCTGATGACGTGTCTGTCACTGACACGCGGACTGACGTGGCGCTGACTGGGCATGGTGATTGGCTGATTGAAGGGGTATTGAGTATCAGTCCGAGAGTTGTGACTATTCCCAGATTGACCCTCTGGCCAAAGGTTGTGTCTATTTGCAATTCGATCCAGTCAAAGGAGGTCAACCTGAAAAATTATGACTTTTCGAATTGACCCCTGCAGCTTTTCGAACAGTATAAATAGGTCCCTGGCAGAATAGATTTTCATTCAATTCACTCACAGCACTTTAGAGAAAGTTGACAGCACATCCCTTAAGGCATAATAAAACACTAATAAAGCAAGAAAGGCTTGAGTCTTGAGTAGATTCGCCCGATAATTTCGTTACGGTGTGCGACGTTATCGAAATTCCTGAAGTCGTTGTATCTTCGGGACGTATTGCGACAACCCGAGGCACTGAAATACGGGGCAATAACGTCTTACGGAAAGCGTACAACGTACGTGCCTCGACTTCGACGTAGTAAGCCGAAACTCTGTCCGAGTTTTACGAGCGCCACCGACCAGACGCCCAACTAGGGGTGTTCAAATTAACCGGAAAACCGAAAAAACCGACCGAACCGTAAAGAACCGAACCGAAAAGACTGGAACCGAAAAAACCGAACCGAATTGTAAAAAACCGAACCGAACCAAATTAAAATGGTTCGGATATCGGATTAAGCATACATAAAACCGAAAAAACCGAAAAACCGAATTGAAATTATCATACTACATTAAAAATCGAAAAATATAAAAAATCATTTGTTTTTTTTCCCATAACGTAAACAACACAGTAGATATAATTTCATTGGTATACTTTTTTTTTCCATTTTAGGTGAATGTTTTACTCACCAATCAAATACTATTTTTCTCCCAAATATTTTATAGTACCTTCAGAATAATGTTTTTATATTTTGGTTAGATTTTGTTTCATTTTCATGTTGTTTTTTCGGACCTTTGAATTATTTAGCTACATGTCACGATCCGTAAATCTTCTTTGTTTTTTAATAACCATAAATTTTTTTTTGTATTTTCAGCTCATAATATTTTTCTATTGATATTAAATTCCTAACCGAAAAACCGAAACGAAAAAACCGAACCGAATTATAAAAAACCGAACCGGACCAAATTAAAACGGTTCGGATATTGGATTAAGCATACGTAAAACCGAAAACCGAAAAACCGAACCGAAATTTGAAAAAACCGAACCGAACCGACCGATGAACACCCCTACGCCCAACACCAGAACCAACACTTTAGTCATTTTTCTTCGTCTGATTCCACTCTCTATCTATGCATTTTTTTATCAGAGAATCAAAAGTTCTACAGCAAGTGTGATCCCGGTGAGTCGTGCATTAATTTGTTGTTAGTTTTCTGTCTAAAAATATGGCAAGTACGCATTCAAGAAACTCTCCAAGAATATAACGATGATCATATACACTGCCTCCTCGCCCTTAAAACAGTAGATGTTGTAGACAATTAAAAAAATTGTCTATTTATGTCATTGGGATTTAATAAAGTAAAGCCCAAGAAATAAAATAAAGTCATTTAATTAAATTGCTATTTATTGAGATCCATTAATTAATCTCAAGTCAATAAATAGTGAGTTAATTACAAATGTAGGCACTTGACCAAGTGTCAATTACAAATATAGGCATTGTGTGTTTTTTGTCTCAAAAATAGGCATTATTCTATTTTATTTTCTTTTCTGAATTAATTTTATTATATGCAAAAGGTTATTAATAAATTTATATATTTTTATTCTAACTTTCTTATTGTGAATTTGAAATTGATGTTCTAACATAATATCGGTATAAACCAAAATAAACATACAAACCATGTTAGTTAGCTTTTAGTTTTATTCAATATTCCGTCATAGTAGGGAACTTTTTCATTTATGGAAATCGTTGAAAATTATAAATAGGTTAAAAAATCGGAATCCTTCCGATAGCACAAAGGAATAGATCGATTCTGGCCAAATACTAGAACCAAAACCATTAATTAAATATATATTGAATTCAAAAATAATTTAATGCAAAATTGGTTCAATCAGTCTGCAACTAATTTCAAATTGATTCTTGTTTTTGCTCCGTAATTTATAGAATCGGGACACAACCAAAATCTAGGACCAATTTGCATGTTAAAGTTACAAACATTTCTATGAGTAATTCAAATGATAGAAAGTGAACCGAACCGAGGCGAACTTTCGGTTAATCGAAAATTTTGAATGAAATTTTCGAAAGCACATGTCTAACCAAATTTTTTATTTGATTTTGGTATTTATAAAACATTTCTCAGCTCAGTTAACTGGATGAAACCTAACATTTAGTAAAAAAACATAAAATTAAATAATATTTAATATTATTAAATTAGTTATAAATATATAATATCATTTTTTACAATATATTATTGAAAAAAATATATTTTTTCGGTTTCAGAACGAAACGGAGGTTATAAAAATTAGATACTAAATATCGAATGGATATTCTTTATACAAATATGTACCAAAAATTTATTCAGTTCGATCCGTTAAGCAAACTATGAACTCCCTATTAATTTATACAACAAATTTCAATAAAAAGATATATCAGAAATATTAGAAGCAGTAAAAATTAAGAAAATAAAATAGGAAAAAATATGGCTAGATTGTACTCCCTCTGTCCCATAACCTTATGGACATTTGGGTGTTGGCACGAGAATTAAGAAACTGAATATTTTAATAATACAGTGTGATGAAAATGTAAAAAAGTGTATATTTTGGCACGTCTTTAAAGAATATTTAATATTATTATATTGATTGTGTGTGGTAGTTTTTTTGCTAAATAAGAAAATGTACAAAAGAAGTGGGACGCCCGATTTAGCAAAATGTACAAAAACTTTTGGGACGGAGGGAGTAATAATTTGCACACAATGCCCAATTTTGTTAGTCACTCTCAAAAGGGTGCCTATAATTGTAAAACACCCATAAATAGTTTGTTTAATTAATAAATTATTATCATATATGATAATATATATGCCTATTATATAAAATCCTATACATGGTAAATATGTGTAGAGATTTCTTAAATACGTAAAGTAATCAAATCAATTATCATAAGGATGTCATATATTGAGAGAATCAAGCCGTATATGGAATAAATCAAATCAAATCAAAATCAAATCATATATAGATAAAATCAATCTAAATATGGACGAAATCATTACAAAAGGATTATCTTTTCCATTATTAAGAATTCTCTACGCCTATAAATACGGGGCTTCAGAATTCAGAAATCACAAGTCGGAGAGCAAAGAGAATACGAAACTTCGAGAGAATTAGAAGTAAGTCTTTGATAGCATTCAGATATTCTCTCAACGAAGTTCTTCGTGTTTAAGTTAAAATTCGAAGACATTCATCAAGACCCTTGCGAGTTTCTCATAATCGCACGGTTGCAACGAGGAAGACCCGTGCGAGTTTCTCATAATCGCGTGGTCCAAGGTTCAAGACCCGTGCGAGTTTCTCATAATCGCGCAGTTCAAGGTTCAAGACCCATGTGAGTTTCTCATAATCGCACGGTTGCGCGTTCAAGACCCGTGTGAGTTTCTCATAATCGCACGGTTGCACGCTCAAGACCCGTGCAAGTTTCTCATAATCGCGCGGTCCAAGGTTCAAGACTCGTGCGAGTTTCTCATAATTGCGCGGTCCAAGGTTCAAGACCCGTGCGAGTTTCTCATAATCACACGGTTCAACGCTCAAGAACATTCGTTTGATGGCACGAAGCTCGTTTGATGGCACCAAGCCCAAGTATTTCGTGATTAAGCTCAAAAGCCCACGAAGAAGCGCCCGTATTTCAAAATGTTCATAGAGTTAAACGTTAAGTCCGTGACTAAGCCCCAAAGCCCACGACGAACCGTTCGACAAGATCCGTGATCAAGCCCAAAGGCCCAAGAAGGAATTTAAAGAAGAAATTTAAGATCAAGAATTTCCCGAAACCCTTATTTTGAAGAATCAGGGGAATAAGTAGAGATAGAGCCCATTAAATTTCATTAAATTATATTTGTACTATTTTTTGATAATTCGATATTAGAATAAAAAGAAAATACGGTACAGATATATTAATTAATTTGCAGAGAGTGAAACTCTGGCTTTGTTTGGCTCACCGTTTGGAGATTGGAAAGTTGCTCCACCTTCGGATAATGGGTTGGTGGCTCATGGGAAGATTCCATAACCTTCTACTGGCATCAATTTTTTCAGGGATAGAATGGAACCAAAGGAATGGTTTACCCAAGTCGACCTATATTCTGATGTGTGGCTACTCTTGGAATTGAAGAAGTTGAAGTATATATTATGGAAAGCAAGTAGCCCTCTTCGTGAAATGGTGATCACATTTCTACCAAATTGATTCTACTTACACAAAACGTTGTGGAAATGAACTATTAGATGTTTATTCTAATCCAGATAGTCGACCTAACATAAATGACTCGACAAAATTAATGACATCTTCGATTAAATCTTAATTACAAACCCTATGTTGTTTTCAGATTTCATGCAATAACAATTTAAGAACGATCAACAACAATTGAAGAGAAGAAGATAACAGAAATTGATATGTTGGTAACAAGGAAACGCAACAATAGTAACATAATACATAGCCACAATTTCAATTCAATATGTAACTAGTTTACTTTATGATTTCAAATTTTATACTTCAAACACGCTATATTCACTAAAATATATCAATTTACGAAGTTTTTGATGAAAATATATAAGTTTAGGTTATTTTTTAATCACAAACCCTAATTTACAAATAATTCTGGTAACATATATACATATAACTAATAACAGTTTTACAAATATGGGGTAACAAATAATCTACGCTTGATATAGACTCCCGCCCAAAATTCAGCTCATTCTGGTTTTTCCGCCCGAAATTTCACCGATAAGTTAGTAACAAATTTAGTCAACATAGTAACAGAAATGCATATACTAGTAACAGATCCTGAAAATTTTAGAAATCAGCCAAAACGAAAAAAATACACCCAACTTTATAGGATCGATCGTATTTTCGCGGATTAAATGATGAATCGACGAACGACCAAACAAGGTGCCGCACCGAGCTGCCCATACTATGGGTATTTCGAATCTGTACGTATTAGACGTAATCGCTGCCAAAAACGGATTTGATTTCATCTTATTTTCGCAAATTAGAACCCTACACATGGTAAAAATTATTTACAATTTAATACGGTTTTGATACTCCAAGTAACAGATTGCATAATCCGAGTAACAATATTGACACAGTAAAAATGTACCCTAATTATTGGGGTCGACCGTATTTTCGCCAAATTAAAAGATGAACGTCGGACGAACGAGGAAAAAATGTGCCGCACCGAGCTGCCCACACTATGGACACTTCGAATTTATCCATATTTGATGTAATCGTTCCCAAAAACGGCTTTGATTTCATCTTATTTTCGCAAACTAGAACCCTAAATAGAACGATAAAAACTCATAGAAATCTTACATCTTGCTTCGTCAATACCATACATCCTACCTTACACGCCGAAATTGGTTGGTTAACGGGCATTCGAAATTTTGGAGCTCGATTCACTATAAAAACGAGATTCATAAAATAAATATTCTCTGCGATAACAATTTTCTGCATCATAGTAACAGATAAAGGATGGAAAATAACAGTTCACCAGGCGTTTATAACAATATAATCTAACGGAGTAACAGAAAGTCACCAAAAAATAACTCTTAGTTCAGTATGTTAGGAAGGGTACTTTCGTCAATACATATTTTTATCCCTTATCTCTGCCATTTTCGAAAAAGTTGGTCCTTTAAACTAATTTGGGTTCTGACATGGACTGAATGGTTTATAAAATTAATGACTAGGGACTGACCACAAATTGTCCCTAAGTAAATCTAGTGTTGCTATCACCACATCAACATGAAAGCTTTACCGCTGACTGTGCCCTTTCAGAGCTTCCAACAAACTATACGTAGCAATTTGTGATTCACAAAGAGCCATCATGACTAAATTCACCCAAGATATGTTTGGTACTAAAATTTTGTATTTTCCTAGATAATGTACAATAATATTTCTCAAAACCAATCAAAAACGGAATCGATAGAAAACCTAATACGAAGATATTAATAATGTCGAGGGATTTTACCTTTTATTCCGAGCTAGAGGTGAAAACGAGCCGAGCTGAGCCCGAACATGGCCTAGCTCGAGCTCGGCTCGATTAAGCTTCACTGGGCTCGAGCTCGGTCGAGCTCGAAAATTTTCGGCTCGAGCTCGGCTCGATTAAATACACTAAAGCTAGGCTCGGCTCGATAAGCTCGATAAGTCGGGTATTTGAGCTCGAATTCAGGCTCGAGCTCGAGTTCGATATATACTATTAAATAAAATATGTATTTTAATATAAAATATTAAATATTTACTATATTAAAAATTAAAATTATCGGTTCGATAAGAGCTCGACGAGCCTCGAGCCCAGATATGATAGGCTCAAAGCTCGGCTCGATTATTAACAAGCCGGAGCTCGATTTTGACCGAGCTCGAATCAAGCTCTGACCGAGCTGTTCGCGAGCGGTTCGCGAGCAGCTTGGCTCGTTTACACCCCTATTCCGAACCTTAACCTCAAGGACATCACGCCGTATTTCGTTTTTTGCCCCTTTTTATTAACTTCTTTTATTAACAAATCGAAACAATATCCAATATGAAACAAAGTGATAAAAGGACATCTCTCAATGGAATCTACAAATTATTAACATTCAACGCTGACGAAAGGAGACAAACCAGTTAACCTTACTAAGTACATGTTGTCCGTTCTTAGTTGTACGTTACTGATTATTTATTCTATGTGGGCTCACATTAAGATTTAGATATATATCGTGTTTCTGTCGCTTAGGACACTACAAAAAAGAGTTAGAATAGCGACGGCCCGGAGCGATAAAAATGTGGTCGCACCGTTTTCCGGTTTTCGTGACGGAAAATCGGTCGCAGAACTTTGCGACGGAAAAACGGACGCAGATATCCGTAGCAAAATTTTGTGACGGAAACTTTTGCGACGGAAATTCCGTCGGAGTGTTTGTGACGGCCAGTCCGTCGCCAATTTGCGACCGCATATCCGTCGGAACTGTTTTCCACCGAAACTCCGTCGCAAACAATGAGCGGGTAAATGAAAAAGTTGGAAGTCTCAGCGAAATAAACCTTTTTTTATTCCCACTTCCTTTTCTTTCCCTGCTCACTTTTTCTCCTTCTTCCTTTTTTCTTCATATTCTTCCCTTCACTTTTTCTTTTTCTTCTTTACTTTTTCTTCGTCTTCTTCCGTTCTTTCTCTGCGAATATTTTTCTTCACCTTTTTTTTTCTTCTATTTTCAGCTGCTCCGAGGTTGGCGAGCTGGCGGATCATGCGGCGCTTTGGTCTAAGGTGGCAGATCCGGTGGTGACAAACTCCAGCGGCGGCGGCAAGCTCGGGCGGTGGCGGATCTGGAGGCGGTGAGTTCGGACGGTAGCGGATCTTGCGGCGGCGAGCTCGGGCGGTGGAGCATCTGGCGGCGGCAAGCTCGGGTGGTGGCGGATCTGACGGCGGAGAGCTCGGAGCGGTAACGGATCTGGCGGCGGGAGCTCGTGTGGTGATGACGACATGTGGCGATGACGTCGTGTGGCGGCGCATCTCGCCGCGGCGAGGTCCGGTGGAGGCCGTTCTTGCGGCCGCGAAGTCGGCCCGGGTGGTGATAGATCTCACGACTGTGAAGTCTGGTGTTGTAAGGTGGCTGCAGGTTTTTGATGTGGGAGCTGGATCATCGGCGAGGTTAGCTCGCCGGTGCTCCGGCGAGTTTTTTTTTTTAATTTTTTCCCAGATTTTGCGACGGATTTTCTGTCGCTACCTACGGTCGCTAAATGGCGACAGTGTATCCGTCGCTTAGTTGTCACGGATTTTCCGTAGGTAATATCCGTCGCTAAATTTAGCGACGGATTTGCGACCGTTTTAAAATTTGTGACAGCCGATTAGCGACGGATTTTTTCCGTCGCTGTTCCGTCGCTGTTCCGTCGCTAACATGTTTTAGCGACCGAATAGCCACGGTTTTGTCTGTGGCTAATCAGACCGATTTTTGTAGTGGGAGTAAGGTAACTATGTATTCTATCTCTCATACATTTATTATCAATATTTTGAAATATCGCACTTAGATTATATTATATGTAACAGAAATATAGAAACCAAGAAAACAAAAAGACATACGAACTTGACCTCGTTCTCCGTCTCAGTTCCTCAGCAGTTATAGCAGGTCCACATTTTTTTTTGTAAACATATCTATTCTATTACATTAATGGTGAGGGTGAGTATTAAATGATATTTGGTCTGTAAAATAAATTAGTTTTTTTTTTTCAATTTTACCCTTTATATTTTGATTTATCAGAATTTAATCCTTTGATTTAAAATATTATTTTTAAATAACGTAATTAATAATATAACAATTTAAAATGACATATATATTTGCACATGATGTGCTAAATATACTAGCATTTAATATTAGGGTTCACGATTACTTTTGTATTAACAATCCTTTTATAGTTTTCCTTGTCTTTTTTTTTTTCTTATAATTTAATCAAAGGCCCGTCTAAAAGAATAAGCCCAATCTTATACCCGTTACAGTTCCACCCAAGCATCTTTACTATCTTTACTATCTTTACTATTATATAAAGGGCGAGGCTATGATACAAACCGTCACTTTCAATCCTAATTTGGTATGTAAATTTCATGGATTAACCAATCAGTAAAGGCCACGTGTATTTGTCTGAATAAATCCCACTTTTTTGTTTTGTTCAACAACTGACTTCCGTTACATACACTGAATCTCTTTCTCAGTTACATACAAAAATGCCCAATGAGATCAACCAACGCCGATTGAAATCAGTTGAGCGAAGGAGGTACAATGGCGAAACCTAACGTTACGTCACACAGCAGGAGGATAAAGGTACGTCAAAAACTGAAGGAAACCCCAATCGCACGCCGTTACGATTTGTTTCCATTTCAAAATCGGAAATTCCTCACTTTCAATTGTTTTTGTTGCTTGCGTTCTTCTTCTTCCTCGGCAATCTTTGATTTTAGGCGAAGATTGGCAGGCGGTGCTTAGTTTTTTTTTTTCCCAGTGAAACTGTATGTGTGTGTGTGTCTGCGATGATGATAGACGGTGACGAAATAGAAAGAATGGGAGGAGCCGTGGAGATCGTGTGTATTAACTGCCGTCGTGGGGTTTTGAATAAAAGTTTTAAATTTTATTTCTGATTGATGGTTTAGATTGTTCCAACCTAATCGAACGGCTCTGGATTAGTTTGTTGTCTGTGAGTTTCTTTCTTTTTTTTTTCCTTTTCAATTTTGATTACCGTCAGCATACTTGTCGTCTCTTACATATGATAGAAGTAAGCATATCTAATCATCGAAATTTTCTATCGGGATTCTTCTTCGTCGTCTTCTTCTTATTTACTATTATTTATTCTTTTAATTAACGATTTTGCGTTTGATATCGATTGACGATCTTTTATAGCTGGTTAAGGTCAGTTGTTGATCGGTTTTTTTTTTTTTTTTTCTAATCAGTCGGAAGATCTCCTCGATTAGTTTGCTGGCCCTGATTTTATTTTATCTTGTTAACTAGTAGCATCTAATCATGTTTCGCCTATCCATGGGCAGGGCAGTAATTTAATCTATATTTATACGCCGACGGACGGCCCGCAATGGGGGAGGGATTGTGTTCTTCAAAGAGGACAAAGACGACGACTACCACTATCACTGATTTGCCAGATGAAGTTCTTGTCCACATCCTTTCCTTTCTATCCACCGACGATGCTGTTAAGACGGTTCTTATTCGGGGCTTTTCCAACCTATGGCAAACCGTACCTGTACTTGATTTTAATTCTAGAGGCATTGATGTTCCTGGCACTTGGGAGCATCTCAACGACGGCCCATTGCGTGTGATTTCCCACGTTTTGGATCTTCAGAGCAGCAATACTATGCCCTTGGATAGAGTATGCGTCAGTCTTTTCATCCCCAAAATTGACCCGTACAATACCAAGTATCCACCAGAAATCATTAACTGTCTGAAAAAATTGATGCTTCATGCCAAAAGGAGAAGAGTAAAGTATTTAGATCTCAATTTCAACGTTCGTCGTGTCGTTTTTGTACCGCAGATGAAGCTTTACGATTTATCGGACCATCATGTGTTGGTGTCTGATGATTTGATCCATCTGAGGCTGACTGCTTGTAGCGTCATATCATGCTGTAGAGACGTGAATTTGCCGTTTCTCAAAGTCTTATACTTGCATGAAGTTACGGTGACCAATGTACACATGGAGCAAGTGCTAGTTGGCTGCCCGTCGCTCGAAGATCTGTCTCTGTTCGACTGTCTTACCCTTACGAAATTGACATGTACGAACCGCAATTTGACAAAACTGACACTTTTTCGCAGCAAGCATGACTTTAAGCGTTTTGAGGTGTCATGCCCCCACGTGCTGCAGTTGGAATTATTAGGGGTCTTGCATCCTTTTGTTTTGTTGGATGTTTCGTCTGTGGTTGATGTTTCGATCCATCCTCACAACAATGGTCATAGCTATTACATTGGCACTTTTCTGCCCGCTTTTTGGGAATTAATGAAAAAGACGTACCATTGCAAGATTTTCAGGGCGGGCGGATGGGCTGTTGAGGTAACGCAATGTAATAGTATTAGTAGTAGGTCGTGTTTTTCTTTGTTGTCCTGATTGCTTGTAATTGATGGTAATACAAGGGTTATATACAGTTTCATGATTGTTCTGTTCTATCTTGTATGTATTTGTTCCTTAAAATCGAAAAATGGATTATTTCAGGAGCTGGCAATGCGTGGTCGTCGTAGGTTTAGCGATTGGCCATCCTTTTGTTATAAGAGCTTAGTTATGGAGATGGGCCTGAGGATTGATAACCAACCCGGAATCGCATTACTCTTGCAGAATTCTCAATCTCTTGAAACGCTAACATTGCATTTTCACTTCAAAGAGTATCATCATATATTCATGGTCCGGTCTCGAATTTTGTATTTATGTTATTTGCTGTTAAAATTTCTGAGCAAGAACATTTGTGTCTCTGTGTAGGGAGGCCCTCGTGATAATGGCGATTGGATATCATTCGAGCAAGGTGAAGCGTACTGGAAAACGACATTTCCGCGCCTCGTGACCATAAACATATACGGTGACTTAAACAATCCGTATGTTTTTCGAATTTTGCAAGTTTTGTTGAGGTGTGCAATCAGATTGAAGAAGGTGGTAGTTTCAGCCAAGGACATCGATTGCCCTTTCGGACAACAAGAAGGTTACCGTTATACTTCTCACCAACTGCTACAACTTTCGAATCTCTGCAAAGAAATTCATCGAGCCTCCTCTGAAGCTGTTGTTCATTTCACTTCTTAATTTAGTGTATATTAATGACGTTTTCGTTTGCCTGCATGCACTAAAACATTGTTTGGGGATTAATTATCCATGCAGACGGGTTTAGAGATGAACACACCCCCTCACATGTGTTTATTTAAACTCACTGACCACACACGCATATCCATTTTTGTTTTATATAAACCCTTATTTAAACCGTCCTAAATATAAATCCGTCAACCAAACAAGCACTTATTGTTGTTATTAATAATAGAGGGAAGAGGAGATGTACCAAACTGAGAATTGTTCGAGGGGTAACAGTCGCCTTACTGTAACGGAGAAATAATATCACTTCCATGTTAGTTGATAGAACTCACCATCCAATTTTCTTGCCAAAGCCCCCTTAAGGAAACACAGGCCATGGGAAACTTTCTTGAAAAGCTACAAGGTTCGTTCGATCATAACATTAAGCCTATAATTTTCAGAATCTGTACAATGATGTGTGTCGCTTATGCACTCCTACACAGTTGGTTGTCTGTTGTTTGATTCGGCGTTGTTCGGTCGATATTGTATGGGCATTATATATTCTATCAGTGTTCGAATGATTGGCTCCAATTTCACTTGTCTGAGTGGTGTTAAGTTCTTTCTTTTTCGCAATAGAGCCCGAGATTTTAGGAATTTCTGCAAGAATTTGATACTGTGGTACTGCCTTTGGAGTTTTAGATTTTGATGATCAGCCTTTGTCTGCCAAGTATGCATTTTTTTTAAATCCATTTTATCGCTGGTTCTGTTAATTTTTTGTTTGAAACTCTAAATTCTGATGTATGTAAATAGGCTTTATAGGAGGATGAGGCATCTACCGACGATGATACTCTTGATAGTAGTTTGAATGACAATTCAAGTGAAGTTGACGAGATGATGACATAATTGGTAGTGTTAATGAGCAAGAAGATGATGGCGAGGATGTGCATGGTGAAAGCGGCGACTCGCGGGAAGTAGTTAAAGAGAGATGCAAATTCATCTGAATAATACGAGGTGTGACTGCTCTTATCCAAATTCGTTAAATCCTGATTCTTAATATCAGGTTGATAGTCGAAGTTATATTATACCATTGTTGGTGTTGACGATTGGGTTGATTATTAAATAGAGATGAAAACAAGTTTATGTTTTTTTTCCCTTCACAATGGAACTAATACTATTGCATTTGGTTTGCATTTGGCTTGCACCGTTACTGCAAGAAAAACGAACCAATGGTAGGATAAGATAAATGCATCTTCTTCTTCATCATGTAAGAGGTTTACGTGCAATGAGCAGCTTCTACCTGCATATTCAGGCGCGAGGTAGCCGAAAGTACCAGCGATCCTCGTTTCGATCGAGCCTTTGCCTTCAGGGGCGAGACGAACGAGGCCAAAATCTGTGACCTTAGCCCTCATGTCATCTCCGAGCAGTATGTTCGAAGGCTTGAGGTCTCTGTGTATGAAGCTTTGGTGGGCCAAGCAGTGGAGATACTCCACGCCACGAGCCACGTCTAAGGCGACGCTTAACCTTCTCTTCCATTCCAATGGCTGCAGCCCTTCGTCGGCCCAGTTGAAGATATGCCTGCTAAGAGTTCCCTGAGGCATGTATTCGTACACGAGGAGCTTTTCGTTGCCATCTAAACAGTACCCAAGGAGGGCCACTAAATGCCTGTGCCTGACCTTCGTTAGGACAGCAATCTCAGACTTAAACTCGGCGGAACCTTTGCCAGACATGATCCCACATTCCATTCTCTTCACAGCAATCTTCGTCCCGTCGTGGAGCTCGCCTCTGTAGACCGTGCCGAAGCCTCCCTGGCCGAGAACGTTGTCCTGGCTGAAGTTGTTCGTAACGTTTTTCAAGACTTGAATGTAGATCACCATGTTTCCAGCCTCGACCATTTGTACGTCGCTCGCTGCCCGGGAAGAGATTGTGTGGGATTCGCTCGCCGACGCTCACCACGCTCGAGCCGGCGACCGTGATCTTCACGCTTTCGTTGTCTGAGCCCGAGTGGCGAGGATGGACGACCATGGCTGTGGGGCTTTGGACTCTGCTGAAACGCTTTGTCTGCTTTTGTACAGACAGAAAGCTGACAGCCCTATTAAGGAGACGACGAGCAAACTGCCAATTATTGATAGAACGATTGCCATCCACTTCTGAGATTTCTTGCGCTCGTTGCTGGGATCGGTGCCTGAAGCAGAGCCTGATGCACCTGGAGAATCGGTCGAAGAGTTCGAAGAAGGTCGATCCTTCCCTATATCAAGATTTCCACCCGTTTTAACGATGGTATTGCTCTTGAAAGCAGGGATTTTTCCGTAGAGCTGATTGTTCGACACGTCGAGTTCTGTAAGATCGGGGATGGCGGCGAGCTCCATGGGGATAATCCCGGCGAGATGATTGTTGGCAAGAACCAATCTTTGCAGGGATTTGAGCGACGAAAAAACTGGGGAGATAGAACCGTTGAGTCCCATGTTGTCGAAGTTGACTATGGTTACATTCCCGGCGTTGCAAGTGATCCCAAACCAATTGGCGCAAGGATCGTTGCCCTTCCAATTCTCAGCAAACTTCCTCGGATAATCCATTGATTTTGCAACCGAGAGCAAGGTAACTACCCTGGGATCGCAGTCGCCGGGCTTTGGCACGCAGAAACTATTCGTGCCCTCGACCATGTCCACAGAAACGGAGCTGTTGAACTTCGGCGTGGGGCCTTGGAACAAGTTATTCGTCAAGTTAACGACTTTCAGGGACTGAAGGTTAACCAACGACATGGGAATTTGGCCCGTCAAGGAGTTGTCTCTCAAGCTCAAGGTCTCCAAGTTCTTCAAGCCCGTAAAATCGGGCAGCTGCCCAGAAAACCCATTCGAATGCAGCCAAACTTCTTTCAAGAACGTCATGTTTTGGAGAACATCGATTACACCGCTGAGTTTCTGCCCATTAACCCACAAAGACTCTATCTGCGAACTCGAGAAAGAAGATGGAAGCTCTCCCTCGAGGTTATTAAGAGCTAAATGCAAGTTAGTCAGCCCGGGAAAATCATCAGGGCCCAAAAAGGAAGGAATACGACCCGTGATATTCGCTGAATTCGCGGAGAAATTCTGAAGCGTCGAAGCATTCCTAAGGCTAACGGGTATTTCCCAAGCATCGAAAGGGTTGTTATCTATCTCGACAGATTGCAGAGAGGACATACCGGCGAAGAAATCGTCGGGCATGAAAGTAAACCTATTGTTGCTCAGCATCAACACTTGAAGTGCGCCCAAGCCTTTCAAACTGGGCAAAGGGCCAGAAACGTTGTTCCACTGAAGCTCCAAATGCCCGATTTGAACCCGGGTGACCCGATTTTCCGAACAGAAGACCTGGGTCCAGTTGCACGGGTCAGGGTCGGACCACGACAGCGCACTTGGTAAGATTAGGCTTTTCTTCAGCGCCAGCATCGCCGTGGTATCGTCGTCTGAAGCCGAGCTTGCCAGCAAGGGAATAAACCAAAGCAGCATAAGCCAGTAAACCATTAAAGAGCGAATCTTTAGCCTTGTGCCCCTTTCAGTGACAGTAAAGATTGAATCTTTCTTCATTCTTTCCTTCTTCGAGCGGAAAATGTGTTTCTTGTAACCGATTGAACTCTCTCTGTATGCGTTTTTTATCAGATATTCAAAAGTTCTACAACAGGTGTGATCCAGGTGAGTCGTGCATTAATTTGTTGTCAGTTTTCTGTCCAAAAATATGGAAAATACGCATACAAGAAACTCTCCAAGAATATAATGGTGATCATATGCACACTGCCTCCTCGCTCTTCAAACATCAGATGCATTTAATTGCAGAGAAGGAAACTCTGGTTTTGTTTGGCACACCGTTTGGAGCTTGGAAAGTTGCTCCACCTTCGGATAATGGGTTGGTGGTTCATGGGAAGATTCCAGAACCTTCTACAAGCATCAACTTCTCCAGGGATGGAATGGAACCAAAGGAATGGTTTACCCAAGTCGCCCTATCTTCCGATGTGTGGCTACTTTCTGTTACATTCTTCCCTGATCAAGCGTATCCAATTGACAAAGATGATAGGTATTTGGTTCATCTTTTCTTGATTTTTAAGTTTTAACAGCTAATTAATAGAGGATCACATCATCTTTTTTCTCGATGATAATATGTAGGGATAGTCTGTACGACATGATCGATAAACTCCCATCTCTTTACGATCTTGTGGTTGGAATTTGGGCTGAAGAAAAAACCAATGTAACACAGCGGAAAACCCCCACTCACTGTTTTTCCTTTTTTTTTCTCTATACATTCTTCTGACAAGTGCGACGCTTTTGTTTGTTTCCTGGATAGTGGATAATGTGTATGTTTAGAGCGGTGATCTTGAAGATTCTGTGGTCGTCTGTGGAGCTTGCGGTGTGAAGGATGGCGGCGAAGGCGAGCTGTGGATCTTATGCGAAAAGTGCAAGAGATGGTTTCACCATGATTGCGTTGCCATGACTGAAAGATTTGCAGAAAGAATCAAGAAATATCATTGCCCCAAGTGCAGATTCAAAAGGCCCAAACCAAGGACGACGACGACCACTAACTTATCATCATCTGCTTGAATTTTGCTCACTTCTCATTGGTGTTTGGTGTATAGTGGAAAAGGATTTTACTACAGTGGTATCTGTTAGTGTGAATGAAATGAACGAATAATAGTGATGCAACAATTCTTAGATATATAGATACATACAATCCCTTTCTGTATTTTTCCTTTCTTAGCAAGACTTTCCATCTGAAGAAATAAAGAAAACATCTGTTCTTCGTCAAATACCATTGCTGCGAATAAGAGAATGATTGGATTCGCGCTTCTTATCATATATCAACTTTCCAGTAAAACTTCCAACTTCCGCGATTTGTATCTAAAGTATGTTGTTATCTTTATTAAATATCAGACTTGAATTAATACCAATCAATCAATCATGGTATATTGAAAATCATTTTAACTGCGCTGTGAATCGAAATTATAATCGCTGATTCGTGTCTTGCTGCTCTAATAACCTAAGCTAACCCTTTTTTTTTTCTTAGAGGGTGGATGCGTTCGATCCCTTCATAGTTACTTGAAGCAGTCACGTTAACCGACTTTCAAAAAACTACCCCTCACTAAAACTATAAATAAACGGAAAAAGAAAGAAAATCCTTCTCAACTCATTAATTCTCAGAACTTGAACGACGATCGATCACTATGAGCGCACAGTTGGACTCGAATCTTCCACAGTTCGACTCCATTGTCGAAGGGTTTAACTGCAGGCATTTCGGCATACTTACAGCTCTCACCAGTGGTATGTTATATTTAGACATAATAATAACGCCTCTTGACTTTACTCTTGTTAATTATCATTGACGAGTTTTCTCTTTTCATCATTTGATTTGCTTGTGCGCATTGTACGTTTCACAGAAGTTCAAGAATTTTACAACCATTGCGATCCTGGTGAGCCCTGAATTCACGCGTACTTTTACTGTTTAGTTTCTTGGTATTTTGTACGTGGTGAGTCGTATATAACTATAGCTAGCTAACTCAAGAAATGATCTTTATGAGGGATCTTTTTTGCTTTAGCGATGGCTTTATACCCTACGTGAAGTTATTTTCGCTGTTAATCGTATATGTATGTTTATTGCAGCGAAGGAAAGCCTCGGTCTGCTTGCTGATTATCATCCCGTCAAATCTTGGGAAGTTAATACACGTCGAGGCTTCGTTCTTGATCATGATCAAGGAGGCTCGGTTCCTCCCAATTTTCCATAACCTTCATTTGGCATCAACTTTCTGAGAGATAGCATGGAGCACAAGAAATGGTTGCTTCTTGTCGCCCGTCATTCTGATGCATGGAATCTTTCTGTTACTTTCTTCCACGCCCTAAATCACGGACTTGGCAGAGCCGATAGGTAATTATATATTAGGGTTTTTTCTTTCTGATTTCTTACCAACTTTCGATCATCGTATGTGTATTTTCTTGATTCTGTTCTTGCTGCTAGGAGACGTTTGTTCCATAAGATCAATGAAACGCCAACACTGTTCGAACTTGCGACGAGAATTTGGGATGACGACGACGACGACCATACTTCCATCACCGTAGTAAGGGAGAGCGTTTTCTCCTATGTATACTCTGACACACTATATATAATACTTTCTTCTTTGTTGGCTTCCTATTTAATTAATTACAGGGGAAATCATCATCAAAGAGCCAGAAAACGTCAGTGCTTCAATCTCCTGGGAAAAGGAAAACTCCTTGTAGAGCTTGCGGCCAAGGCGATTTACAGAGTGCCTTGAAGCCCCTCACATGCGACAAGTGCAAGAGATGGTTTCACCTACGCTGCGTTGGCGTGAATGAAGAAACGTCGTCGTATGACCTGTTATTGGAGGGGGGGGGGGGGGTCATATAATTGTCCCAAGTGCAGTTTCGAGAGAAGATGAAGGCTCTTCGGCATCGCCGCCGCCGCCCTTTAGACCGTCGTCGTTTTGGTACTGTTTAGATGATATGGTGTTATGGACTGATCTAATTTTTTGGTTTTCTTATATGCATAATTAAGAGTTGTTAGAGATGAGAAGAGAAGATTAGATTAGATTGAAGAAGGAGATTCATCGAAGGAGAAGAAGAGATTAGAATTAGGGTTTAACTTCTTTGTTACCTCTAAACAGTTCGTACATTGTAGTATTTAAGAGAGTAATACTATTGGGCTCATTTAACAGAATAGTCCCAATATAATTCATAGCAGATTGTAACACAACTTCCTGGCCCAAACCCAAAATCAGCCCACTCCTTCGCGACCCAGCCCATACCAAACAGTTAACCCTTCATCTCTCTTCATCGTTCTCTTCAGACAGCATCTCAAAGCATATCTAACCTCATCTACAACTTCATCTGCAACAGCCGCATTCAGCTTATCGAACACATCCAAATCCGGGTACATGACATATGGATTTACTACAGCTCTGTTTTGGTGTTCTTTTTGTTCGTACAATCTCTTCTCTTGGGTTTCTCATGATGTTCCCATAGTCTTGTTTGGGACCTATATTCAACCTTTGATAAATTCTTGATTCGTTACAATGGAAATGCTTCTTCTTTTTCTTTCTTGCAAGTCTTGCAGAAAAATACGATCTTTTGGTTTTTATATTCAAAATTGTAGTATTCAATCATTTGGGTCTTTGGATTGAGATTTGGAGATTCGCGGGTTCCTCACGAATTGAAGTAGAAACGCCATATCCTTTTACCACGGCACCGCACCATTATCTGTAGGTTAATTTTGTCGTAATCGAGAAGCTTGGTGTAGATTAGGGAAAAAAATGGCATCTAATGAAGAAATTAATGAGTTGGATGGCTCGATACGGAAGATTGAGAACGCCAGAGATCGATCTAAGGTATCTGTATTCCTAAGATACTCTGTAGATGGTCGGATAGTGGCTGATGCGGGCGATTCAGTGAAAAGATTGGAGAGTGATGTTCGTATTTCTGACACTCGTTGATTGTGGTGGTTGTTTTTTGGCTTAAGTTTTTTCTTAAGGAGAAATGGGTTTGATTTGTTGCACAGAAAGTGGCTCAAACGAGGGAGAGCTGTGAAGATTTCCAAACAAGCTGAAGAGCACGAAAATTTCATCAAGAAGGTGAAGGACAAGATCGATTATCAAAGCATTGTATCTTTTGTTTGCCTTCTTCTTCTCTTCCCTATTCAACTGCTGCCCTTCATTTTGGTTGATGTTATGTTTGCATGTTGATATTGTCTTGCTCTGTAGGTTAAGTATTTGTTGGGCGTGCTTGGCTTTGGAGCAAGGTGAATATCAATCACCTCTCTAATCTGTGCTATGCTAAGCATTGTGGGACATTGCTTAACTGTGTAATGTTTCTTGGTAGAGAAACAAACCTTTGAGTACTTTATGTTCTGCCAAAGATATTTGGACATGGAAATGAGTTTGTAGGGTTGTTTAGTCGATTATTACTTTGGCTAGGGAAGAATAATGCAACAGAAAGTAGCCACACATCGGAAAAAATGGCAACTAGGGTAAACCATTGCTTTAGTTCCATTTTATCCCTTCCAAAGTTGATATCCATAGAAGGTTCTGGAATTTCCTCGTCAACCGCCAACCCATTATTCGAAGGTGGGACAACTTGCCAACTTCCATCAATGTGGCTTAACAAAGCTAGACTTTCATTCTCTGCAATTAATACATCTACTTTAGAGAGCGAGGCAACATAGAAAGTCGCAACATTGCTCAATCCTCCACCAATGATGATCATATTGACTCGTTCTCTAAAGTAGATGTATTCATTGTAGAGAATGAAAGTTTGGCTTTGTTAGGCCACATTGATGGAAGTTGGCAAGTTGTTCCACCTTCGAATATGGATTGGCGGTTGACGAGGAAATTCCAGAACCTTCTATGGATATCAACTTTGGCAGGGATAAAATGGAACCAAAGCAATGGTTTACCCTAATTGACCTTTTTTCCGATGTGTGGCTACTTTCGGTTGCATTATTCTTTCCTGGAAAGTAATAATCGACTAAATAAAGATGCTAGGTAAGTATTAGCAGGTCATTGTTTTCTTGATTTTTACCAGCTATCAATTGATCACAACATCTCTTTCCTCGATGATATATATGTTAAATCGAGGGTTCCAACCTAAAACCAATTGTATTAGGCGGAGAGGCCTCTTTGATTTATATACTGAGTCGGGTGATATTAATTTCCCGATGTGGGACAGAAATTCTCAACACGCCCCCTCACGTGTGGTATGATTCAAAGCCTGACACGTGGACATAGTACTGTCAATTTGGCGGGGCGGGCCGGGCTGGCCCGCCAATCGCCACTTGGCGGGCCTAAAAAATTGGGGACCGCCCCGCGGCGGGCGGCGCCCGCCTACTAATTTTTTTTTCTATTTTTTATTTTACTAATTAGTAATAATTTTTATTTAATTATGGTATTTATTAATAAATTATGAATAAATATGATATTAATTATTAATATAATGATAAATATGATCTTAATGATATATAATTAATGACATTAATTATATTATCTAATTAATTTAGTTTTATTTTCTATATTTAGTATTTATTTTCAATATAATATATATTTATTTAATATATTATATATATTTATTTAATATCTCGGGCTGGCCCGCCCCGCTCCGCCAAGCCCGCGGCCCGCGCGGGCTGGCCCGGAGGTGGGCCTGAAAAAGCTCTGCCCAGCCCGCCACTTTAGCGGGGCGGGGCGGGGCCGGCCCGCGGCCACGGGCCACTTTGACACCTCTACGTGGACATATTGAATCGGGTGACGGTGAGTGAAATATGCGCGATAACACGCGGATCGAACCCGCTCTGATCCATGTTAAATTGAGGGTTCCAACCTAAAATCAATCGGTATTAGGTGGAGAGGCCTCTTTGATTTATATACTGAGCCGGGTGATATATATATATATATATATATATATATATAGAGTAATGCTATGGTGCTCACCTTGCGTGAGCACCTTCGTGAGCACCAACCACATCAACGCGCCAAATCAGCATACAATGGAATTTTTTATTGATATATAACCTACACATGAGATTAGTGAACCCGTCGGGGGTTGATTTGACATGTTGACGTGGCACAAAAAATGCCACACAACAGGTGTCCACGGTGAGCACCATAACATTTCTATATATATATATATAGGGATAGATTGTACCACATGATCTGTCAACTCCCATCTCTTTCTGATATTGTTCGTGGAATTTGGGCTGAACATCAAACAACAAGTGTCCTCAGCGGCAGTAAACAAAAGTTGGAGGTGTAACAGCAGAAAACCCCTAATATTTTATCTACTGTTTCGATATTTCTGTACAATTAATTCTTCTGACAAGTACGAGGTTTTCGCTTCCAGTATTAGAGCGGTGATCATGAAGATTCTTCTTCCGTCTGTGGAGCTTGCGCAAGAAGGAAGTAGTCGGCTATTCTAAGATGATAAGTTGGATCTTTTGCGAAAATTGCGAGAGATGGTTTCACCAAGACTGCGTTTCCATGACTGAAGAAATTGCCGAAAGAATCGACAACTATCATTGCCCCAAGTGCAGCTTCATAAGGCCCAAATCAAGGACGACGACGACTCATGACTCATCATCTGCTTGAATTTGATTGATTTTTCTTTAGACACACTTCTCATTGGTGTTTGGTAGAGGAAAGGGTTTTAGTTTTACTACAATGAATGGTTTTTGTTAGTGAATGAATAATAGAGCGATGCAAGAATCTCTTAGATACATACCAATCCCTGTCTGTCTTACTTTTTCTTGTTCTTTTCAGCAAAAGAAATGAAGAACATATTCTTCTAAAACCCATTGCTGCGAATAAGAGATCAAAGTGATTGTGGATCACTTCTTATATCAACGACTTCCACTTTCGCGATTTATATTAAATAAAAAGTATGTTGCTATCTTTGTAAATATCGAACTTCCTTTTAATATCATCAATCAATGTACTATATTCAATCATTCGCGCTGTAAATGCATCGAAATGATCGCTATATATATATATATACTTCGTGTATATTATTAAACTAATAAGCTATGGATATATTTTTTCCCTTCATAGTTACTAAAAACCCTGTTGAATTAATGTTTTGTGGGCTTTCTTTATTATTGGGTCTATTGGTTTAGTTTTAGTATTGGCCCATGTAAGCCTTGTATTAAAAACATGATTTTGTAGGAAAAAAATATAGAATTTTGAAGGTTTTTGCTGTGAACGAAAACAGCCCCCATTTCCTCTCTTCACTGTGCGTCTTCCTTAAATATCAGAAAATAAAGAATGTTGCTTGGTCTAGGATGCTAAGGCCAACAAACCCGTCATTTTCAACCGACTTTCAAAACTACCCATCAATGACAATTATAAATAAACGGAAAAGGAAGAAAATCTCCTCACTCTCAGAACTTTAAGAAAAAAAAAAGAAGATATCTAAAGACTCTCACCGTATACGTGCTTTGTGTGAAGGTGTTGTACGAACGAAGCAACTATGAGCGAACCGAGTATAAAGTTCGATGCCATTGTCAAAGGCTTTGCAAGCACACGTTTCGCCATACTTAGAGCTCTCACCAGTGGTAATGTTAGACTGAATTGCACCCTTTTCGGAATATTCTTACACTGATTGTAACAATATTTGCTTTGATGAGTTTTCGCCTTTCATCAATTGATTTGCCTTGTGTTGTACGCTCTTTCAGAAGTTCAAGAATTTTACAATCAGTGCGATCCTGGTGAGTTTTGAATTCCACGTACTTTATTTGAATATATAGCTCGCTAATAACTCAAGAAAGATCATCAGAGCACATCTTTTGATAGTTTACCGATGGCTTTTATACCTGTTGATCAAGGACCGCCGTTGGACTCGTATTTGGACGTGCTTTCAGTGTGTGTAACCCTCGTGGATCGATTCGATCGATAGCGAGCTCAATCAATCGAAAAACAGAACGAACGCACACACACGACACTGATATTTAACGTGGTTCGGCCGAGAATTGGCCTACGTCCACGGACCAAACGAGAGCTCCTTTTCATTTACACCCAACACAAAAGTTACAGCCCTACACCAGATCTACAACTTTCGTGTTTGCACTTTTCTCTAATTCTAACCCTAGAGAAATATATGAGCTCTCAAAGTGGTGAGGTCGAAACTGAGCGAACTGATATTTATAAGAGCTGAGTCACATTTAACGCATGCTGCCTGATCCATCTCAGCCGTTCGATTCATCTGATCCAGCGCCTCATAAGCTGCCACGTCGCCAAGGCTTTCTCACGTGATACCAGCATGAATCGCATGACGATTCTTTAAGTGAAATATCACTTTCATCCTACGCCGTACGATCTAGATCAAGCGGCTGTAGTTATCCATCCGCGTCATCTCTCACGATTTAATCTGGACCGTTCCTCCCTTTCGCGAGCCATCTGACGTTCAGCATTCAATCTCCATCCTTTGAATGTTAGCCCTCCGATCTGCGCGCCAAGGATCCGACGGCTCTGCTAATAGCGACCATCAACAGCCATTCTTCAGCTTCTTCAGTTCAGCTCGACTCAGCTTCATCAGGCCGCCTTCTCCGGCGGCTCCCGGCGTCTCCGGGGAGTCTCAGGCTCGTTAACCCCAACAAACTCCACCTCGAGACTGTAGACTCGCAATCCCAACTTCTCGGTTCGTCATCGCAGCCCACACTCGCCCGGAAACGTCGCCCAAACTCTTACCAAAAACCAGCCCATTTCGACCTCTCTTTCAGCTGTAAATCATCAATTCGAGCCTTGATTCCTCATCCCAAAGCTCCGCCTCAATTTACAGCCCCTCTCTGTTGGTCATTCAGCTCCTTCATGAGCCCCGAGCCTCGAACGAGACCTCATCAACTCCAACCGGGCTTGAAATTTCCCAAATGGAGTCGACTTGGAATTTTCGAGCTCACCATCTTCGTCTCTCCCGAAGATGCACCGTTGCTTGCTTCAAGAACCTCAGTCCCGGCCGATGTTCAGCTCCACTAACATCTCCTCGTGGCCACCATCGAACTCGAAGCCCCCGCAACTCGCTGCCTGTCGTTCACAGCAGCTGTAAATTCTGCTTTGACAACAGAATTCTGTGATCTCTGTCGAACTTTCGCCCGCCGTTTCGACCCCGGCCTCCGTATCTCTTCCACCTCCGAGCTCATCCGCTCTTGTGGCCTGAGAATACTCTCCATCCGAGGTAGAATCGCCTCCACCTCAAGCCCGAACCACCCGCAATTCGAGCTCCAACACAACACCTTGAGCAGTTTGACAGAAAACTGCTCCAACCAAGGGTCTTGCCCGCCCTTGCTCCACCTCAAGACGAGGTCACCGTGGCTTCCCTCGACCACCATTCGAGCCGCCACATTCCCTACTTCGTGTAGGACCGGTTGCCTCCACCGGACAACCAACCGAGACTCGAAAAATCGAGCCTCCAAACCCGGTCGAAAACCCGCCTGCTCTGTCTCCGGTTTTGATTCGTTCTCCTGCAGTTCTCGCGTTGCTCCGGCCGTTCCAGCCCTCCCGATCCACACGAGGCTCCTCCTGAACTCCAGATCCAACCTCGATCACCTAGGATCCCCGCAACACCTCTCTTGAACCGCCAATCGCCCCGAATCATCACCGATTTCACCCGACAGATTTTCCCGCAAGCATCTCCGCATTTCAGCCGTGTTTCACCCTCCGATGCGCTTCCCGTGGCAGCCTACGACACCACCACCTGCATCAGAGCCTCCTCAAGCCTCTTCCAGACCGAACGAGCCTTGAGCCGCAGCCTCAACAGGTCAAATCAGCAAGACCCGTCGAAATCCCCAAATCGAGCCTCTTGCGGTCACTCCCGGGAAGATAGCTCCGTCCTCCACGCTCACCGCACCATTTGTTGATCAAGGACCGCCGTTGGACTCGTATTTGGACGTGCTTTCAGTGTGTGTAACCCTCGTGGATCGATTCGATCGATAGCGAGCTCAATCAATCGAAAAACAGAACGAACGCACACACACGACACTGATATTTAACGTGGTTCGGCCGAGAATTGGCCTACGTCCACGGACCAAACGAGAGCTCCTTTTCATTTACACCCAACACAAAAGTTACAGCCCTACACCAGATCTACAACTTTCGTGTTTGCACTTTTCTCTAATTCTAACCCTAGAGAAATATATGAGCTCTCAAAGTGGTGAGGTCGAAACTGAGCGAACTGATATTTATAAGAGCTGAGTCACATTTAACGCATGCTGCCTGATCCATCTCAGCCGTTCGATTCATCTGATCCAGCGCCTCATAAGCTGCCACGTCGCCAAGGCTTTCTCACGTGATACCAGCATGAATCGCATGACGATTCTTTAAGTGAAATATCATTTTCATCCTACGCCGTACGATCTAGATCAAGCGGCTGTAGTTATCCATCCGCGTCATCTCTCACGATTTAATCTGGACCGTTCCTCCCTTTCGCGAGCCATCTGACGTTCAGCATTCAATCTCCATCCTTTGAATGTTAGCCCTCCGATCTGCGCGCCAAGGATCCGACGGCTCTGCTAATAGCGACCATCAACAGCCATTCTTCAGCTTCTTCAGTTCAGCTCGACTCAGCTTCATCAGGCCGTCTTCTCCGGCGGCTCCCGGCGTCTCCGGGGAGTCTCAGGCTCGCTAACCCCAACAATACCCTCTTGTTATCTATGTCGCGATGTTTCGCTATTGATCATGGCTATTTTTCCACGACAATAATATGTTCTAGCCACAGCCAAAAGATACGAGGAAAGAAAACCTTGACAGAATGGGATGTTTGATATACTGTATGTTTATTGCAGCGAAGAAGGAAATCCTCGGTCTGTGTGTACGTGCTAGTAATATCCGTTCTTGGCAAGTTAAAACACCTCCAGCCTCGCTTCGTCCCAATTGTCCATGTTACCAGGATTAACAAAATCGCGGAGGATACCGGCGTTTTATACTTATGTTACCTAAGTATTACGTTTCTTTAAGCGTTTAACACTTCTATTCTGCTTATTACGTTTTCTATTATTGCTATTAAATATGAGGTGGCAGTGGAGAGAATGTATGTCACGTTTATGAGTATAACAGATCTTCGTCCTTTTCTACTTTCTCTCTGTTGCTGAATGTTCTCTGTAACAACCTGCATTTCTATCATCAGAATCTATTCTATCCATTTGATTCTCATTTTCGATCTGCATTCCTTTTCCCAACTCGAGCTCGTATCAACTGGTATCAGAGCATTTCGATCCCAAGCTTGAAACAACTCAGAGATGGCAGAAGGAACCCGCACCGGTGAACTACGTAAGGAAGTGGATTCGCTTCGTGAGAAGATGAGGGAGGACAACGAGTCGCTTAACGAACAGCTGGCTACTCTTCGCCAAATGATTGCTGCTCTCGCGAAGGGGTCAGTAGGCGAGAACCAGACAGGTGGAAGTGGTGGAGGAAATGGGGAAACATCCGATAGGAATTCCCGATCGATCTATCAACTTCCAACCAAGTGTTCCAGCATTGAATTTCCTAAATTTAATGGGGAAGATTTGAGGGGATGGATTTACAAGTGTGAGCAATTTTTTGAAGTGGATGACACCCCCACCGAGACCAAGGTGAGAATGGCAGCTGTACATCTGGAAGGGCGAGCCCTTCAGTGGCACCAGGTTTTTATGAAGACGCGACTCACGCGTGAGCTACCGAGTTGGTCGGAATACGTCAGGGCTTTGCATAGTCGATTTGGTTTGCATTCGTACGATGATCCGATGAGTGAGCTGGTGAATTTAAAGCAGGATGGATCGGTTCAGCAGTACTTGGATCAGTTCGAGGAGTTGATGAATTGCGTGGAACTCACTGAACCCTACGCTGTGAGCTGTTTCTTGGGTGGGCTGAAACCTGAAATCGCAGTAGCAGTAAGGATGTTCAGGCCAAACTCCTTAGCCGATGCAGCGAGCCTCGCGAAGTTACAGGAACAAGCTCAGGGGTTAGCTTCCAAGAAGGGGGTCACTGCTCATTTTGCTACTGGGAGTATGAGATCTGGTGTTTCCAATGCCAGAACTTCCTTCAATCCAAATGTGGGAGCTCCAACTAGAGTCAGTGGGATGGCATCATCAAACTCGGGGGCATCGTCTGTAGCGTCTGCGCCTAACTTCAGCAGATTCTCCAATGGACAGAAGGGAAATATTCCTCCCGTCATACCTTCTCGGAGATTGTCTCCACAGGAAATGGATGATAAACGGGCTAGGGGACTATGTTTTTGGTGTGATGAAAAGTTCTCGGCGGGTCATAAGTGTGCCAGGAAAAGGCAGATTTATGTGATGGAGGTCATGACTGAAGATGAAGGAAAAACAGAGGTCGAGGAGTGTGAAACTGAGAAGCAAGACGAGCCAGATGAAGGACTCGAATCAGAAGAAGGCCCAGGGGGCAATTATCAAATCTCCATGCATGCTATGGCGGGGGTACATGATTTCTGCACTATGCGAATTGCTGGGAATGTGAACGGGAAGCCACTGCATGTGTTAATAGATACGGGGAGCACGCATAATTTCCTGGACTCGGAGTGGGCAAGGAGGTTTGGGTGCAGCCTGGAGCAGACGAGTCCATTTCCTGTGGCTGTAGCAGATGGCACCAAGCTTTATAGTTCATCGATGTGTAAGGGGTTCAAATGGAAGATGCAGGGGACACAATTTGAAGCTGACATGATGATTCTACCACTTGGAGGCTGTGATATGGTACTGGGGGTGCAGTGGCTAATCACGTTAGGAAGCATTACATGGAATTTTAAATTACTCCAGATGGAATTCCAAACGGGAGGTAAGAAGGTACTGCTCAGAGGCATGCAACCGGCTAAGGTCAAGGTGATTACAAGTAAGAAAATGACCAAGCTATTATCCCAACCTGCTCAACTGTCTATGCTGCAGATGATGTTGGTGCAAGGGAATGGTATGCCTGAAAACCAGATATTTATGTTGGATAGAGGGGGGACTGATGAAGAGCAAGGGGGGTTGAAAGGGTTGCTGAAGGAGTATCAGGACCTTTTTGCAGAACCCCACACGCTTCCTCCTCACAGAACTCATGATCATGCTATCACTCTTAAAGAAGGAACCGTAGCAGTTAACGTGAGGCCTTACAGGTACCCCTCCGTGCAGAAAGATGAAATTGAAAAGATGGTGGCAGAAATGCTAGCTGCGGGCATCATCAGAGAGAGCGTCAGCCCTTTTTCTTCACCAGTGGTATTAGTAAAGAAAAAGGACGGGTCATGGCGTATGTGTGTAGACTATAGGGAGCTCAATAGGCACACGGTAAAAGACAAATTTCCCATTCCTTTGATTGAGGAACTGCTCGACGAGTTGCACCATGCAAGGATTTTTTCCAAACTCGACCTGAGGTCTGGATACCATCAGATTAGAATGAAGGATGAGGATGTACATAAAACGGCCTTTAGAACCCATCATGGGCATTTCGAGTTCATGGTGATGCCTTTTGGGTTGACCAACGCCCCTTCAACCTTTCAAGCTCTCATGAACAAGATATTTCAGCCTTTTTTGAGAAGATTTATCCTTGTATTTTTTGATGACATTCTCGTTTACAGCCCCGACTGGGACAGTCACTTGGGTCATTTGCAGGTTACCTTTGAGGTGCTCAGGAAGCACAGCTTGTGCGTTAAACAGAGCAAATGCCACTTTGGAGCTGAAAGAATAGAATATCTGCGGCATATAATAGCGGATGGCGGGGTATCAGCGGACCCAGCGAAGATCAAGGCCGTGCAAGACTGGCCTATGCCCAAAACCATCAAGCAGCTAAGGGGTTTTTTAGGCCTATGTGGGTATTACAGGAGATTCATTCTAGGATACGGAAAGATTGCTCAGCCCCTTACCAACCTGTTGAGGAAAGACAATTTCGTTTGGGATCAGCAAGCCACACGGGCTTTTGAGCAACTAAAGCTAGCCCTCTGTGAATCACCAGTGCTCAACCTTCCAGATTTTAATAAGGAATTCGTAGTGGAGACGGATGCATCAGATCTGGCCATTGGCGCGGTGTTACTACAGCAGGGGAAACCCATCGCTTACATGAGCAAACTATTAAGCGCTCGGGCTGCGGGTATGTCGACATATGAAAAGGAGCTGCTCGCCATAGTAACAGCGATCCAAAAGTGGAGGGCGTATCTGATTGGGAGGCATTTTGTCATCAAGACGGATCACCAGAGCCTCAAACATTTAATGGAGCAGCGGATTTCTACACCGAGCCAGCAAAAGTGGCTTGCAAAATTAATGGGCTACGATTACACCATCACATATAAGAAAGGAGCTGAAAATGTTGTCGCAGATGCCCTTTCGAGGAAGCCTGAACTTGAGATGCAACCTAGTGGCTTGGTCGCCAGCATTAGTTCTGTGAACACTGAACTTATGAAAAAGATCAAGAGGAGTTGGGAGGAGGATGAGCACATTCAACAGACGATCCAAAGGGCGAAGGATGGAGACTTGGGAAGGTATCAATGGAATGGGGAATTACTAACCAGAAAAGGGAGCTGGTGATAGGCTCTGCCCCTGACCTCAGAAGGGAACTGCTGCAAATCTTTCACAGTAGCGCTGTGGGAGGGCACTCAGGTATCGACAATACTCTCCATAGGCTCAAACGTGTGGTGTATTGGAAGAACATGAAGAAGGATGTCTATAAATATGTGAAGGAATGCTCCACTTGCCAGCGGTTTAAAACTGAGAATACAGCTTCTCCGGGGTTGTTGAATCCACTCCCTATCCCTAACACGATTTGGTCTGAGATCTCAATGGATTTCATTAATGGCCTTCCCCTCTCTGACGGCAAAGATTCTATATTGGTAGTGGTGGATCGTTTGAGCAAATACGCCCATTTTGTGGGTCTGAGGCACCCTTACTCGGCCGCTGATGTGGCTCAAGCTTTTATGGACAACATCTTCAAGCTCCACGGCCCCCCTCAGAAGATTATCACGGACAGAGATGCCATATTCATGAGTCAATTTTGGAAGGCCTTCTTTAAGATGCAAGGCGTGCAATTACTAGCTTCAACAGCTTATCATCCTCAAACGGATGGTCAAACAGAAGTCGTCAACAGATGTTTGGAGTGCTACCTTCGATGCATGTGTGGGGATAGACCAAGGGAATGGATGCATTGGCTTAGCTTGGCAGAATGGTGGTATAATACCTGCTACCACTCGGCCATTCACACCACTCCTTATCAAGTGGTTTACGGGCAACCACCTCCCGCCCACATTCCTTATCTCGAAGGATCTTCCAACATTGAGCTGGTGGACAGAAGTTTGGGCCACCGGGAATCGACTATCAAACTGCTCAAACAGCACCTCTCCAATGCTCAAAATCGCATGAAAGTGCAAGCGGACAAGCGAAGGAGTGAGCGATCATTTGAAGTAAACGATTGGGTATTTGTGAAGTTGCAACCATACAAACAGCTCTCTCTTAAACCACACGCCTGCCATAAACTGTTAGCCCGCTTCTTTGGACCCTTCAAGGTGGTGGAGAAGGTGGGGCAGGTGGCATATCGCTTGCAGTTACCGGAGGGATGTAAGATACACCCCACCTTTCATGTTTCTCAACTCAAGAAGAGAGTAGGGTCAGCTCAAATCTCCACTCACCTACCATCATTCTTGAGCTCGCACGGCCATCTTATACTGGAGCCAGAAAGCATCTTGGAAAGGAGACTGATCAAGAGGAAGAATCGCCCTATAGTTCAGGTTTTGGTCAAATGGATCAACACACCGGTGGAGGACAGCACTTGGGAGGATTGGGAAGTGTTGCAGCAGCAGTTTCCAACACTCGCCAACTCTTGAGGACAAGAGTGCTTTTAAGGGAGAGGGAGTGTTACCAGGATTAACAAAATCGCGGAGGATACCGGCGTTTTATACTTATGTTACCTAAGTATTACGTTTCTTTAAGCGTTTAACACTTCTATTCTGCTTATTACGTTTTCTATTATTGCTATTAAATATGAGGTGGCAGTGGAGAGAATGTATGTCACGTTTATGAGTATAACAGATCTTCGTCCTTTTCTACTTTCTCTCTGTTGCTGAATGTTCTCTGTAACAACCTGCATTTCGATCATCAGAATCTATTCTATCCATTTGATTCTCATTTTCGATCTGCATTCCTTTTCCCAACTCGAGCTCGTATCAGTCCACAACCTGCATTTGGCATCAATTTTCTCAGAGATCGCATGGAACACAAGAAATGGTTGCTTCTTGTTGCCCTTCATTCTGATGCATGGATAGTTTCTGTTGCTTTCTTCAACGCCCTAAATCTTGAACTTGGGAGCGCCGATAGGTAATAATTAGTATAGCGATTAAATTCTGTTGTGTAGGTGTTAGCTAGGGTTTTTTTCTGTCTGGTTTCACAAGCTTTTGATTGCATGTTTTTATTCTTGATTCTATCTGCTACATAGGAGGCTTTTGTTAAGTAAGATCAATGAATTACCAACACTGTTCGAACTTGTGAGTGGAATTTGGGATGATGACCATGAGTACGCATCCATCACCGTAAGAAATCGATGCCTTGTTTTTTTCCTCATGTCAAATATATCAGTCCATAAATGAGCAGTTGTTGTTCATTCTATTCGTATTCTGACACAGTTACAGGGAGAATCATCATCAAAGAGCCAGAAAACCTCAGCGCCACAATCTCCTGGGAAAAGGATCACTCTCTGTGGAGCTTGCGGCGAAACCAATGTAAACATTCTCAAGGATACTCTCACTTGCGATAAGTGCAAGAGATCGTTTCACGTACAGTGCGTTGGCTTGATTAAAGCGACGTATGAGCTATTGCTGGGGACATATCATTGCCCCAAGTGCAGTTTCGAAAGTGCCCGTAGCTAGCAAGAAGAAGAAGCTCTTTGGTTGCTACAATAATGGTTTCTGTTTTAGTGTTCTTAGAGTACTGCTGTTCGTAAAATCTCTTGGGTTTCTCATTTGTTCAAGTCTTGGCTTTGGTTCAACCTTTGATGGATTCTTGATGGGAATGCTTTCTTTTCTTTTCTTGCAATTCTTTCTTTCTCCGAGATTTGTTGATAACGGCTGAAAGATTTTCCAACAGTTTGAACGATGACGTGGCAATCCTTTGATCTATGTACATCTTTCAAAAATTAATAATAAAGAATTCCGTCAAGTTGACCCTAGGATGACGTAGCTTACAGAAAAATACGATCTTTGGTTTTCTATATTCATAATTGTAGTATTCAATCATTTGCGTCTTTGGATAGCACTATTGGGATTTGGACATTCGCGGGTTCCTCACGAATTGAAGTAGAAACGCCATTATCCTTTTACCACGGCACGGCACGGCACCATTATCTGTAGGTTAATTTTGTCGTAATCGAGAAGCTGGTGTAGATTAGGAAAAAGATGGCATCTAATGAAGAAATTAATGAGTTGGATGACTCGATACGGAAGATTGAGAACGCCAGAGATCGATCTAAGGTATTTGTCATCCTAATATACTCTATAGGTGATCGAATAGTGACTGATGCGGGCGATTCAGTGAAAAGATTGGAGAGTGGTGTTCGTATTTCGACATTACGTTGATTGGGTCGTTGTTTTTTAGGTTGAATTTTTTTACTAAGGAGAAATGGGTTGATTTTTTTCACAGAAAGTGGCTCAAACGAGGGAGATGCTCTCGAAACAAGCTGTGAAGATTGCGAAACAAGCTGAAGAGCACGAAAGTTTCATCAGCAAGGTGAAGGACAAGATCGATTATCAAAGCATGTATCTTTAGTTTGCGTTCTTCTTCTCTTCCCTATTCAACTGCCGCTCTTCGTTTTGGTAGATTTTATGGTTGCAAGTTGATATTGTCTTGGTGTGTAGGTTAAGTATTTGTTGGGTGTGCTTGGCTTTGGAGGGTTTTGCTTTATACTGGGAGCAAGTGAGTATCAATCACCTCTATAATCTGTGCTGTGCTATACTTAAGGGCATTGCTTAATTGTTTCTTGTTTCCATTTAGGGCCTCAAGATGTTCGTTACATATATTGTTTGTTCTACATGATCTTTGTTCCTCTTCGATGGATCTATTACCGATACAAGAAATGGCATTACTATCTTCTGGTAATCCAATTCACATAGCCTCGTTTTTAAAGTATAATTTCGTGTGTTCTGAAATTTGAAGGCATCGATAATTCTGAGTGATGAGTTTACTGAGTTGCTTATTCGTTACCACGAAAATAAATCATCTTTCATCATATTGTGCAGGACTTTTGTTACTATGCCAACACGATCTTCTTGGTAATGATACTGTTCTATCCCAGAAATGAGAAGCTCTTCATGGTTTGCTTCTCATTTGCAGAGGTAAGAAAATAGGGCATGATCCCTTTGTTTGTATTATGGCAAGATCATCTGATATTTTTCCTCTTCTTCTTCGAATGAGTGCAGGGGCCATTAGCATGGGCAATGATTGTTTGGCGCAACAGCTTAGTATTTTATTCTATGGACAAAACTGTTAGCGTCTTCATACATTTCTTTCCCGGTAAGATCTGCTAATAAATCCACTACTTTCATAGTTCACACATATCAGGGAGATAACTCTCGTTGCTTTTCAACCTCTTCGCATCACATTCTAAATTAATTTATAGTGTTGTAATTAATATGGGTTCAGGCTTGGTCTTCTTCACGATAAGATGGTGGGACCCAGTGTACTTTGAATCTATGCATCCTCAGGAAAATTCTAGCCGATCCTCATGGCCCTATGTCGAAAGCAAATCAAACATATGGACATGGCTTTTCGTCGTCCCTTTACTTGCTTACACAATATGGCAACTCCTTTATTTCCTCATCGTATATGTTCTGAGACGACAGAGGCTTCTCCGAGACCCTGAAGTCATGACTTCTTACAGGTTTTTGCCATTTCCTCATCATCCTCTTAACTGCAATTTGTGTAAGAAGGGATTTACATTGTTCTACATGACAGAGAACTCTCGAAGAAGGCAAAGAAAGCAAACAATATTTGGTGGCGGTTGAGTGGGATATTGGGAGACAAGAATCGTTTGCTTATGTACACGATTTTCCAGGCTCTTTTCACGGTGACCACCATGGCACTTACTGTCCCGATATTCTTGTCGTACGAATTACACGTTACTTTCCAAGTGCTCAAAATCTCTGCAGCAGTTTGGAATGGCGGGAAATTTCTGGTAGAAGTCATGCCCAGGCAGGTGATTCTCAAGGAGGAAAAGAAGAAGATGAAGCTGCAGCCCATTGAAGTTCATGAAGATCGATCGAACTTGGAGAACTCGAACAACCAAGTAAATTAGTGTCCTAACTTGGCTTGAAATTGTTCTTTCGTGATGAATCATCTGTTCTTGCTATGCATTTGCCTTTGGTTCTCAATGTTCTAACTGATGATAGTCTCCTCCTAACTTGGCTTGAATTCTTGTTTCTTACTTTCCGTTGGATTCATTTGATTGGTTAGTTTATATGATCATACATTTTCATCTTTTTGATGTTATGAAATTATTTTCGTGTTTATTGTCGAGATTGACTAGTTTTTCGAACGTGGTTTTACGAAGAATTCTGGGCTGATTAATCAATTGGTTTAATACTAAGCAGTAGTACATATAAATTCCCCCTGCCAAAAAATGATGATAGGTAGCTATACAGACGAAGTTTCGAGTGGAGCAATAGATACAATACAAGTAGTACTACTTTGATTATTCAATATCTTATCGACATTTTCAACAGATTATAGGTAACGTTCACATGCAAATACAAATAATCCAAAAAGTAATGCGTTTTGTCAATGGTTAATTAAATGCCAAACCTCACCGACGCTACAAACAAGGTTAATAATTACGATACAAAGCTGCTCCACCATCTCCGATAAAAATCACATTTTTACACACCAAGCCACTCAACTACACTCCAACCCCAATAATCAAATCAATTCAATCAATCAACCATGGAAGACAGCCATCATCATCAGAAGAGCAATTCGTCAAACCCAAGCAGCATGCAAGATCTAAGGTGCTACAGTGCCACGTATGCATCTTCTTCTTCTTCGTCGGCTCAAAACAAGGCTGCGAACGATTTGGATTCTGCGGAGAAGTGGAAGTTCAAGAAGGTGAAGTCGGCGAATGGGGCGATTTCGAAACGGTGGAGCCTTACTGACCCTGAGATGCAGAGGAAGAAGAGAGTCGCTAGCTACAAAGCTTACACCGTCGAGGGGAAGCTCAAGGGATCTATTAAGAAAAGCTTCAGGTGGATCAAAGACAAGTGCGCCGTCGTCGTTTTCGGCCACAGATAGATGAGATGATCGCTTTGCTTCATCGTCGCAGCTTTGATTGTTGCTCTGTGGTTGTTTGTTTGTGTTGCCCTCCTCTCTTCTTATTTCCTTTTTTTTTATTATTTCCAGTTTTGCAGAAACGATTTTACTTCCCTTCCCTTGTTGGATTTCCACTGCACTGACAGCGAAAGGAGGTGTATTTCGTTGACTAATAGAGAGATGATAGATCCCATTTTCTTAGTTGAACGAGTTTCCGTTATCGAATTGGTCAAAAAATTCTATTTTATTTATCTATATCTTGGATCTGGAAAGTTTTTCCAAGTTCAGTTCTGTCTTTAATAGCCCTTGGTCTATGCAACACTGTAATGAAAAGAGTGGTCAGGGTATATACAGACAACACACAATGTTGCAATCAAAAGCACACAGAAAAAAAGTCAATCTAGCAAATTATATATAGAAACACACAAGACGAGCCATATCTAACATCTTTTCTCAGGTGGTCGATCTTACAATAAAAAACACACCCAAAAAAGACCAAATTGCAAAGGAAGTAAACTGAAGGAAGGGCCGCATATTAAAAGACCCAATCCAATTGCTTATATCCAGAGAAGAGAATTGAGAGCAGCCTTGAGAGCTCACTCTATCCGCAGCAGCTTTAGTTGTGGGGTTTATTGTCTTTATCGTCGAAACGCAAAGCCTCGACTCCCCTTATCGCCGATTCATAATAATTATTACTATTACTCAAGTTGGAGTTATTCCTGCTAGAAGAATTATCATTGTGTCTTTGGTCTCCTCCAAGGGGCGAGCTTCTACGACCACTTGATGTCTTGTTTGCAGTTGCAGGACTTTCATCCCTAGTGCGAGAACGTAAAGGGTCTGAATTGTTTTCCATAGTGAGGCTTCCTCTGCTTCCATATGCAGTACCTTGCCTAAGCGAACCGCTTGACCTTCCAAAGAAAGTGGAGCTTGACATCTGCAATGTGAAGATAATCAACTACAGCGATGAGAAACCAACATTTTTTATTTATAATCATCTTTGCCTCATTGAGTGGAAGTTCACTTACCATGGCGTCCTTGCTACTCGAATCATTTGCAACAGGACTTTTCTGCCTGGTGAAGCTTCCAGGGCTTACGAATTGTCCAGAACTTCTTCTGGCAGGATTTGCAGAAGTAGAGGCACCTTGTCTCCCCACATCCTCGTCTGTAATAAAATCAACTAAAGCAAGAAACTAAACATACTTCAACAAGTCTTCCCTGGGTAGTGTGAAGAAACAACACAAGGGAAACTAGCTATGCGAGGAGTTTAAGGAAAACGTAATGCGGTCAGTGATATATAAAACAGAGAGATACTGATGTTGACATTTATATAAAAAAGATTGTGCATCTTCACAAGAGGTATGGAGTACCTGGAGGCTTATCACCACTTGGGATGGCAGGTGGTAAACCAGAGCTCATTCCAGCACTTGGACCCTGTAAAAAGGGTAAAATCATCATGCTTGGTTAAGAGAAAAAAATACTAAGTTAAAATGATATAATTTGTACCCGCGAAGGAGCAGCCATCTGCGACTGCTGATACTTCAAAATAGTCCAATCAAAGACATAATCAAATTGAAAACCTGCAAGCATATTGCAACATTAATCATTCTCACCAAACAGGAAACTTTTCGAAGGAATATAGGATTTTCTCAAAAAACTATTCACACCTTCACGAATAAAGAGGTCACGAAATATTCTCTTCAGATATGCATAATCTGGTCTGTCTTCGAAACGCAGTGAACGACAGTAATGGAAATATGATGCAAATTCTGTTGGATAACCACGGCATAAAGACTAGAAGAATGATATGTTAGTCGTTGTGACTCCAGAATGACAGAAAGTATCCATATCGCATTAATTACCTCAATAGAAGTTGAAACCTTTTTGTCACTTATTTTCTCGTATTTCTGTTTCTTATTCCCTGCTTTTAGTCCCTGCCAAGGAAGGCTGCAAAAACGTACACGGAACCATAATCAATATCGCATTGATAGCTATATCGACGGGAACCTGAAAAATGTAGTTTACCTTCCCCGCATGAAGTACATCAGGACATATCCAAGTGACTCCAAGTCATCTCTCCTGCTTTGTTCTACAAAGGATAGACATACGGGGAGTATAAATAAGTTACCAAACGAATGCAAGGGGAAAAGAAAAGAAAAAATACTGACCAATTCCAAGGTGAGTGTTCATGCTGGCATATCGTGCAGTTCCAGTCAAGTTTTTATTCTCCCTACATGAAATACGTCAATGTCAAAACTACTAAAACCATAAAAATAAGCAACACAGAAAACAAACTTCAGCATCCGTTTGTATCACCTGTAAGGAATATGTTGGTGAGTTGAACTATCTCTATACTTTTTAGCCAGTCCAAAATCAATTATGTAAACCTACGATGTACAATGAGGAATAACAAACTGGTGTCATCATAAGTCATACGTACTCTTCAGAATTCACCATTAGCAAAACAAGACCGCACCTGATTTGCACGCCTTCCCAAGCCCATGAGAAAATTGTCCGGCTTGATATCTCGGTGTAAAAATGACTTTGAATGGACAAATTCTACACGATTTATCTGAAACAGTTGATAGGGAAATGATATCACTCAAGGCATTGTGAAAGCCCTTGCATTACTACATCCAAAGAACTAGAATTTGCAGACAACGAAAAATACGAACCATTTGATCAGCGAGCATGAGAACCGTCTTCAACGAAAGTTTCCTACTGCAAAAGTTAAATAGATCTTCCAGACTTGGTCCAAGCAAGTCTATAACTAGAACGTTGTAGTCTCCTTCCACACCAAACCATCTCACGTTTGGTATACCAGCTGTAGTTCAGATAAATAGCTAGATCAAGCTTCATGATTGAAAAAGCAAAAAAAACAATCAATAATTACGCTACCAAAACTTAAATTCCGAATGAAGATCATTACTTCCGCCCTGTAAAATTCTGTATAACTTCGACTCATATAGCAATTGCGGATGCTTCGTCTTCACATTTTCCTAAAACCATCAAAGTCAATTAGAAAGACGAATGACGATTACAGACGACAACGAGAGATACAATCGCCCTAAACACGACTCACTTACCAGCTTAATTGCAACCTCCTCATTAGTCTGATTATTTGTCCCTAACGAAAAACAAAACGACGACTAATCAGCACACTAACTCGGAGAAAAAAATGAATAACAGCAACGATTACAAGTTCATAATCTTACCGAGAAAGATCTCTCCAAACGATCCACTCCCAATTTTTCGACCCAGCCGATACTTATTCCCCACTCGCGGTTCCATCAGTCAAATTCAGCTGCTCTCTCACACCCCAAAAAACCAATACGCAGATCTAGATTCTACTACAGCCAGCGTTAAATTCATCCAAGCTAAAAGGATATAGATAACAAGGATTCGAGCTTGGCTCCCAGCGTGTCTGCTCAGTGCTCAGCACATAGATAGAAGAAAGAAAAAGAGTGAGTATGTTCCGCGAGGGCTTCGTCGTTTCTGATCCAAAAAGAAACTGAGCGTATCCACCACGCTAGATACTGCGCGCGTGGGACAAAAATTAAACCTTTTTGATTGGTCGGTTCTTTAATTCATGAAGGCGTGGAGTTCGCACGTGATCACACGCGATTGCAATTTTATTTCAGTCCCACTTACAAGTTACAAATAGAATAGTAGTAGATCAATACTTAAATATCATAAGGTATGATGATTTAAGGCATTCTAAATTACACAAAAACGAGATGAAAATGATACATCATTATTAGAAAAATTTTGTTAATTTCGTCATCCAAACAAATCAAATCAGGCAGATAAAAAATATTAACTGCTAGAAAATGCGCCCATGAAACGCAAAAAAATTACATATTCTGGGCAACTAACTTAACTGCCTATGCCTTTACAAGTGAATAAATCAATGTAGGAGCAAATATTTATGCTTATGTGGTGGTAATAGGAGCCCTCGGACTAGGAAGCCCCATATACGAAACTCTAGGCGATAGCCGGCATTTCGGGCTGGGCCTTGGGGACGGGATAGGCCCATAATCAGCGACGGGCCCGCCGAGATTCGTCCGAGGCGAAAGGTTGACTTTTTCGAGGGCTCGGGATTGTAACTCCACGGGATATTCACGCACGCAGCCGATTCTCGGCCCGACGCCCGTACTCCATTTGCTCGGCATACGCTTCGCAGCAAAGTCGTAAATAGGCTCATCTTGGAGGACCTTCTTGTCGTCCGACGAGGCGATATTCGACTTCGTCGAATCTTTGCAAGATGATGTAATGGGACAGTAATCGTCATCCGTCGCACATCTCTATTAGAAAAAATATAGGAGATGAAATTTTTATCAGATGAATGAATGATCTTATATGCAAGGAAAAGACTGGGAAAATTTGTAATTTACCTTTACGTTCGTGAGGTCGACGCGGTTCTCTTCCAAGAATCTTACGAATTCTAAGAAGTTCTCTTCGGTTGGAAGGTAGTGACCGCTGTAGGGCCAAATCGCCTGTAAAAACAAGGCGAAAGAAACAAACGAAGATGTAAGGATCGACAAGAATTTCAGCTACAAATTGTTTGTTTCTTAGGACTTCTTTTTTATTACCTCGAGAACGCCTTCATGGGCAACTAATCTACCGGCGGCTGTAATGGCTCCTCCCGCCAAGAAACTCGAGTGCTGGAAAAAACCTTTCTTCTTCTGACCGATGTATAAAGTCCTCGTCGTGCTTAGTACGAAGATCCACTTCGAGCCCGCAATTGTGTTCACCGGTGCGCCGCTTTCTCTGTAAACGAGCCTTCCATTTTCGACGACGACTTCGAATGATTTTCTTTCTTTCTGCAGAAACGATTACAATTTAGGGACTCTATTTCGAATTCTGTATTCCTAGAATGTAATTATAACTTACAGGTCCTAGATATTTTATGCATTGCCTCTGCAAATTGTTACGCGAGCATTTCTCGATGCACAGTTCTTTCCCATCTCCAACGTCCAACCTATTCGTAAAAAGTCACAAAGGTTCTTTCTTTCAGAGGAATCTATTCTATCTATATAAGAAATGTATGTTGCTGCAGTACTCACCAGTAAAAGAAAGGTTGAGAACTTCCACTTGCGAACCAAACGTCGTAATAGATTTTCAAATTGTGGCCATATCGGTGGCGCGGGTCGATCTGCTCAAGTAACATGTTTAGAAAACCTGGGAAAAACTAAAATCTTGGCTATCGAAGAGATGAGGATGGACTTACAGCTTCGAGCCAGTGCTGTAGAGCTAGTTTTTGGGCCTTTTCATCCTTGGACATTCCCTTGCCAACCTGTATGTAAATAGGGTCTCATTTGTACGAACTAATGATTAAGGAAAAAAGGGACAACATAGAAATGGCTGCAAGAGAATGACCTTGGCTGCTCTTATTCCTGCCCTAGCCCACCGTGACACAGCAGTTTCTCGTTTTTCGACATTGAAGAACGAAACAGAGCTTCGGTTCAGCGATGCAAAATCCATGGCTTTCCACCTACGAATTTGTAAACATAAGAAATCAATTTAAAAAGCTCGGAAGTTAACATGAAATTACTCTTGACTAACCATAGCTCCTCTACGACCACAGCACAGTCGGCGAGATTCCTTCGAGTTCTGTAACTCTTGTAGACCTTTTGAAGCTTAACAGCTGCAGCATTGAGCTCGCTAGCAGGCCTTGGACTAAACGTTGAGGGTGGCTCGGGGAGAAAAAAATCGGGATTCAATTCCTTTTCGCTGTTCTCCGATGCATTCTCGCAGTCCGATCTTTTGAAATCTTGAACCAAGAAATCCTTACACGAAAGGGAACGTTGGAGGACTAGCTTCGGTGGCTCGCAGTCTTTCAGCTTGATAGAATTTTTCCTAAGCATTTCGTCGAACATGTTTGGCGCCCCTCCATGATTGGATCGGCCAAACCTCTCGCCTTTCAACGTTAACGTCATCTCTTTACTCCAACCCAACAGAGATAGTCCGTACAATTTCTCTAACTCAAATGCAAGAAGGCAAAACACAAATGACAAAAAGAAGAGGATGGTCCGTGTTCAAAGATTCACAGGAACATTCAAAATTTCAGGCAACTGATGAGCTCAAAGGTATTGATTGATGTAATGAAACGAAACACAGTTCTCATACTGTAGTATTTATAGCGCATGAATATAGTAACAGTATTAATCACAACACATCCCATTTATGTGGGAAAATGTGTGGTCAAAGGAAAGAATGCTTCAACAAACAACGATTATGATGATGAACAACAAAATACATCATCCAGAAATAATATAACCATTGTAGCTGTAAACGCGCTATAATAATACTACAGAACAACAAAATAACTAAGATAGTCAGTCATGATACCTTTATTCTCCCATGCACGTATGAAAGATGACGTCGTAAATTTTTGGTCAATAATCAAAAGTACTCACAGTAAGGTTGACCAACAATAAGCTGTTTAATGTTGTGGATCATTATTAATGATATGACATTATCTTCGTTTCTTCGGTCAGAACTTAGACCTATAATTCCACGGCCTTTTTGGCACGCATGACATTTTGTTTAATTGTAAAAGTATTTTACTTTTTTTTTTTTCAGTTCATAGCTTGCCACTAAAAAATTAAACTACAAATATGCTAAACAGCACAGTCTCATTGCACCAAACGGAAACAAGTACTCAAAAGAGGAAACAAAATTCCACAGAGGCCCAACACTCCCATACGTGGAGAAAAATGTCCACATATGACAAAAATCGACAGAAAACAAACTATGTTTAACTTCTTACAATATTATTTTCTCTTTCAGCGATTCATTACTCAAAGGTATTCTCCGGCGGCTGTTCTTCGCCGGATGAAATCGTCTACCCTACGCAATGAAACGCCGAAAGAGAAAATAATGTTGAACTTCTTACAATATTTTAATGTATCCGTAACCCCCACTCAAGTCTTGCCTCTTATATACCAAGCCACGTAATGTCCCAATTGGGCTTGTGTTGGGCGATATGTTCGTGCATTTGGCCCATTTATTTAGTACCAAAAGGCCCACGAGCTAGTTTTATTTATTTATTTTTTTTAAATAAACAAATATTAGATCGTCAGTTAGGCGGCCTATACTCGGATTTTTTATGGTTAGAATTGAAGACAAGGTTGTTCCAAGGGATTTAAATTTACAATTGCAGGGATTCTTACATGGAAGGATTGGAAAAATCAGACAGGTTAGATCTCTCCTCTTTGAGTGCTGGCAATTCAAAAATATTGAGAATTAAGCTTGATCTTGTTTTACTACAAAACCTTGTTGCAATCCATCAAAAGAAAGATTCAAGCATTTCTACACTTCAAGAAAAATGAAGGTGGATTATCAGTTGCTATTGGGAAAGGATTTAGATATAAGTTATGCGCCAAATTAGTACAAAGGATTGATGATTAGCAAAAAGGAAGTCTTGGAACAGAGTACGCTGTAGAAAAACTAATGGTAAGTGATTTGTATGTAACTACTGTTTGAGTAACATTAGTCCACAATGCCACCTTTGATTGTCTTTGAATTCAAAGGTGTATAATTACGAATTGTTCTGACCATCTCGAATTAAAATATTTGGTTGACCAAAGAATTCGCCTTTATTTAGGGTTATCAGGTATTATCAGTTGCATGCACAATTATTTAAAGTGCTAATTAAGTTTCACGCCCAAAAAATTGTTTTAAGTTAGGTTTCACGCCCCTGTCAGAAAATTTTTAGGGTTAAGGACCCAATTTTTGTAAAAGTTAGAGATAAGGACCTAAAATTTACGCAAGTGTTATACATTGCATATGCACTGGTATTGGACTACCGTTTTGTATTATTACAGAACAATGAAGTGGTACTGCAGAAAGATGAAGTTGTACTGCAAAACAATGAATTGGTACTGCAGAACCATGAAGTGATACTACAGGCCCATGGGTGGTACTGCAAAACACTTAAGAGTGTGTTTGGTTGGGGGTATTAGGGAGGATTAGATGGGTTAGGATTAAGTGAAGTAGTGTTTGGTAGGAGGGTTTATTTAAAGGTGGGATTGAGTTAATACCTCCTTAATACCCCTATTAAGGTATTAACTAAAGCTATCCTTCACCCTACCTTTAGCTAATCCCGAGTATTTATGACAAAATTACAATTTATTTGTTATATATTCAATTCAACTTATGAGTAAATTTGTAATTGAATTTAATTAAATTTAAAAACCTCTATAATTATCTACCAAATCCATCTGAGATCATTATTTTAATTCATCAACCAAACAAAATAATTCATACCCTCCATTATTATTTAAACCCAACTAAAGCTAATATCATCTAAACCTATCCTCCCTACCAAACGGACCCTAAGTGTATCAAGTCCTTAAAACTAAAAATTTTCTGACATGAATGGATGTGAAACCTAAATGAAACTTATGTTGTATCTCACATCAAATTGCCCCATATTTAAAAGCTGTCTGATTATTAGGTGACGTGGGCTTGTGGAAATAAAAATTAAATATCTATCTATATAGAGATCACGGGTCAAGATCGACAGCACTTAAATTATTATACATTCAAGACTGAAATTAAATATTAGAAAAACCCACACGAAAACCCTAGTACATACTATCTCGTATCAAATATTGAATCTTCTTCTCTTCCTTGCGACAAATACATACATACATACATATGTATGCAATATTGTTATTACATAGTCGTCAACGAGTTGATAATTCACCAACCACCTTTTTCACTGCTTCCTCGAAGTTGGACTCGTCAAACTCGCCACCCTGTATGTTATAAATCAAAGAAAAGTCGATATGAATTCCTTTTATCTTTATTCTTATTTATGGAAAAAACCAAACATGCGTACGTAGAAGTACTACCTCAATCTTCAGTCTCATGACAATCCCATGCATTGGATACGATTCGTCGACCATCATCTCATTACATTCTATCGATGACAATCTCACATTATCAGTTCGTCGTCTCAGAAAATCCAACATCCCAAGAACGAAATCTAGCATGCTGACGTCACCTCTTACAGCAACTCTCAAGTCCAAGAATCTCTCTTCTGGCAATGTTGACGTGCTGGCAACTTGTGAAATCTCCACAGTCGTCGTTCTTTCTTGGGATAATGAAGAAAAGCCTAAATCTTTATAACTTGGATTCAAAACCCTATCTTCCAATGCTTGGTTCCTTCGTCTGAGTTCATCAACCTGGGATTTCAGCATGCTCAAATACTCGGTTGTTGTGTTAAGCACAGTTGCCTTGTCCTTCTGCGTTTATTACAAACGGAATTTCTTCATAGGAATCGTTGTCTTAGTTCGATCGATGGCTGCGATTGAAAAATTTGTACCTTAGATCCTGGAGGGAGCAATGATCTCAAAGCTTGAAAGCTTTCGTTGAGTTTTTCTCTTCTTCTTCTCTCTGATATCATATGATGCAGCTGCGTAGGCGTGGCCTGGTTTCCTTGAAAACCACTCAATAATTCTTGCTTTCTGACAACGTTCAAGTTTCGAAAAAACAAGACAGCCCTTTTGAACATGTTATTGCTCCGAGCTGTTCTTGCCTGAAATGGGCGAATCGAACTCCCCGCCATTCTTGATCTGTAACTCGAAAATGCTGACGTGGGCTGCTTGAGAGAGCTTTGAGAAGAGGACGAATTAGCTGAAGGAGAAGAAGAAGACGAAGAAAACACTGCTAAGATTGCTTTTGCCACAGCAGAATCTTCAATCTCCTTCGTAGGGAATTCAATATTGTTATCTATTAGGGCTTGTTTTTGAATGAGTTCTTGATCCATGAGTGAGGCCTGAGGATTGAGCACCATTAATTGAGAGTATTGTTCTAAGCTATCGATGGAAAGCTGTGATCTGATCGATGGCGACGATGAAGATATTGGTTGGTTTTGATCGAACGGCTGAGATGATAATGAAGGGAGGCCATCTACTGGCGATTTGAGTCGATGAGAAAAGCATGAAGAGATCAAGTTTCTTATCTCCATTTCCATGTTCGCCTGAGAATTTTTTTCATGCAAGAATTAGTTGCGCACTGTAATTGATATGTCTTTTTTTCATGTTAAACACGGACTAAGCTTATATATAACCTGAGGATCTTTAGAGAACCCTAGCTCAATCTCCCCTGCGCCACATCCCATGAACACAACGTTCTAAGAATCACATAATAATATAAAAATAATATATGAGAAAATAAAATTCAGTTTTATATATAGCCAATGAATGAATTAAGACCCACCTGAATCTTGGCTTCCTGCAATAAAAAGAGAGAGAAAGGATCAAACATATATTATAATTCATATATAGAGGGTTTCTTAAAACTTATGAAATTGTGTGCTTTACTTGGTAAAACTGAAGCTGCAAGTCATTGGACACAAGTCTTTGAACATCATGTAATGTTAACTCCATGTATGTAAGTTTGTTCTTGAAAGCAAAACCTGGGATTCGCCTGAACATCGAACAAAGTTATAACGATAAAACGAAAATAATAATTAATTAACACATACCCAGCATCGACATTGTGCAGTAATCCTCGATAAACCTCGAATAATCTCCTCCCAAGAGATGAAGAACTCGACCGATTACTCAGCTCTCGACATAGTCCATCAAGAAAAAACAAACAGCTGCTATAAACAAAGCTGGTTAAGTTATCTGCGAAGATGACGGTGATAAAGGATATAAGAATTTTGAAGAAGATTAACAGCTAATTATTACTTGGATGGTTGAGGTAAGTAGGACCAAATGCAAACATAGTCGCAGGCAAAAGATCGCATCGTTCGCTGGAGAAAAATTCGACGTTCGGCTTCATTAGAAAGAAAAATAGTTTCCATCACCACAACTTTTTTTTTCTTCTTTTCGTGAGTTCTGATGATGAGTAGTTATTTTCAGCCTATTATTCAAAAAATTAGCTGCGACGGTATTGAAATTGTGAAATGACACGCTGATATGGTTAAGTACATGCATGGTTCAGCCATAAATCATATGTAGGCATGTTTTGATTTATTATAATGTCGTGAAACTAAGCTTTGTTGTAATTCATGCAAAAGGTAGGGGAGAAAAGTAACGGTCAAAGTCAAAGATGGAATCGGGTCAAGGTAGGAAGCAAGGTGGTCCTTTCATCTAGGATATCTAATTGCCAAATTGAAATTTTATTTCAAAGATAATATATGTTCATTTATAAGAAGAATGGTCAAGTAGTATAAGTACTATTCGTTGTTTTCTGTATGATCTATGAGGAATTTTATGGTGCTCACCTTATGTGAGCACCTTATGTGGACACCTAGTGATGTGGCACCGATTCGTGCCAGTTCAACGCCCCACATCGACACTAAGGTTATGTCGTCTTAATTAACACCCTCTAGATGACATTAATCGACATTTTGGATGTTGTGTGGCATATTGACGCCTTACATAATATTTTACGTATCAATGCGCGTCAATATGCCTCATCAGCATCTGAAATGTCGATTAATGGCACCTAAAAGGTGTTAATTAAGACGACATAATCTTAGATGTCGTTGTGAGGCGTTGAAATGGCACGAATCGGTGCCACATCACTAGGTGCCTACATAAGGTGGTCACATAAGGTGAGCACCATAAAATTCCTCCATATATATATATATATATATATATTTAGACTAGGATAAAGTACATTACTTTTTTTACGATTCATAGAAGTTAAATGGCAAAGAAAACTAACTTTGAATGGCAAGCCGCTTGATTAACGTTCCTCGTCCATTTAGACGACTTTGACTATTGACCTAAATAAAAAGTTGAAAATCATAAAAGCGAGAATTGACATTTTCGTCTTTCTTGAAGGGTAGTAGCTCTCTACATGCTTAAACGCAATCTATTATTACTTAATTAAGACTTGCAACAAAGTGGTGACCGGTTGGCTCTAGTGAATCATCAAAAGATGGTAGGCGATTCTATAAAACAATTCAAATTGTGAAATCAAATACCTTACACCATAATAATGATTATTTACATCGCAATATAGAATAACTCATGTGTGGCCTGTGGGCACATAATATTAGGATCTTATTAAAGTATAGAGACGAGTGGTCAAACTTATCTTGATATAATATGATATCAGCCAATTTGATTAGTCGACTCAAGTTTCAAAATGAGGGATCCCAAACCATTTTATACATTTTACTATATCGGGCGTCCCGTTCTCTTTTGTACATTTCCTTTTATAGAAAAACTATCACAAACAATCAATATAATAATATTAAATACTCTTAAAAGACGAGTCAAAATATATATTTTTTTACCTTTTAATTGTACTATATTATTAAAATATTCAGTTTCTTAAAAATCATGTCATACCTCAAATGCCCATAACCTTTGGGACAGATGGAGTATTAAAAAATATAGATTGGAAAATATGTCTTCTCATCTCTATTTCAAAGACACTTTCTTTTATATTGATGTATCCGCAATGATAATTGAATTTTCTTGACGTTGATGTTAATTATTACTATTACATTTTATCAGGCGACATGACGTTCTTGTTTATGAAGGATGAATTGTAGCACTTAAGGTGACAATAACCATCGAACTGTCGGCTTATAGAGCTATTGGGCCCACTCAGCCCAAATATCGATTGGGTTTTATCCCCAAGTTCTCCCAGAAGATGACAAGGGTGCTTTGGAGAACGGTAAGGTAGGGCCCATTCATTTTTGGTAGCTTATTAAGTTTGGACTGGGGGTGAAAACGGGTCATGTCGAGCCCGAACTTGGGTATGTTTGAGTTTGACTTAATAGGTAATGCGCCAAGCTCGAGCTCGAGTCGAGCTAGGTCAACTCGAACTCGAGTCGAGCTTTGACTGAGCCGAGCTGCTCGCGAGCTGTGAATGAACACGTCGTCTATTTTGATATTTTCTTAACAATTTTAATACTCGATTTGATGTTCGGTCATTTCTCACGTAATTTATAGTAAATATATTATTCAATTTTGATCAAATGATTTATTGATAATCTTATATATAAATAGAAATGTAGTTTCTCTATAAAGCTGCCACGTGTCCTTCCTTTATTACTATTAAAATCGATTATTAATTCATAAAAAATCATCAAACTACACACGTCGATGGTAAAAAGCAAAAAGGGAAACTACCCACAATATTATCCAATCAAAATTTTTCTACAATTAATAATAGATAAAAAACTATAATTCTATAAAAAAATAAAACAACCCCACTCTCTAATTTTTTATTTTTAGTTAGAAAGGAATGTTTTGAAATATAAAAAATTGAACCACCCACCTTCTAAAATAATCAAAAACCACGATCTGATAACTAATTATCAAAACCAGATTATCTAATTAATTAAAACGGGTTGAGACACGGTATTTGCTTGTGAAAGAGTCAATATATATATATTTTTAATTTTTAAACTTAAAATGGATAAGGTGCCCTGAACTGATTATAGTCAGTTAGGATTATACCACATCTACTTCATTTGTTCATCGTATATGTACATGAACATGGGATAGTGGGTTATGTTTTTCATTTTTTATATTTAGTTATATATTATATTTAATTACATTTGACAGGTGTCAGTATTTGAGGGCACCTACATTTCTATTCTAATATAAGATAAGATATATAAGATATATTCCGCAATGATAATTGAATTTTTTGTCGACGTGGATGTGTTGTGTTTTTATCATCAGAGGGTGACATTCTTTATTTTTATTTCTTGTTTCGAAAATAAATTGAATCCGCCAATACAATTCTTACGAATTAACAGATGGCCCAACTGATTACGCCCACCCAATCATGTTTCATGCCTAATACGTAATAGTCAACTTTAGAAAATTATAATAGTAAAAATATCTTGTTTCATGGACTAAAATAGTAAACTGAAATTTAAAAATATATAAATTAAATAAAAAATATGATAATTACTCCCGGCATCATCCTTATTAACACGATATTTTTGTACTAATCTATTTTTATTTAATTGAGATTCATATTATTTACTTAGAATTCATAAATAATAATAATAATAATATACTTTGATAGAGTGTTAGCATATTAGATATATTGAAAAATACTAAAAATAATAAAGACCGCCTAATTTCCGTCTAGAAACCGCCTAGGCCCCGCCTAACCTGTCTAGGCGCTAGGCCCCCTTCAGGCGCCCGACTAGCGCCTAGCGTATTTTACAACCTTGCTTTAATGGCTTTGTAAATTGTATTTGTTGTACATATATTGTAATTTTACTGAGAGTAAAAGTGTACTTTTATCAAATACTCATTTATTAAATCCATATTTATCCAAACATATACACATCATTTAAACCCACCAATCAAATACACATTTTATTTATACCCATTAATTTATTTTATATAATTCATACTTATTTAAATCCTCCTATATATAAACTTATGAACCAAACGAGCAATAAGTCTCACGAAGAAGAAACCTAAAATGGAGCATTCTTATTCAGATTCATCTCACATTCTAGCAGTAGCAAACTCCTCCGATGAAAGCAAACCTTCCCCAAAGCCAAAGCCTACCACCACTGTACTCAAAGCTATTCTGATTTCCACTTGCGTCGCTTTGTCCGTGCTCGCCGCCGCCGCATTTGGGTCGATTATCTCTTCCCACTCCGCCGCCTCAGCATCTCCGGCGCCTCCGGTCAGAATGAGGTCAACCACCCACGCCGCCGCGAGACCTCCCTCTAAGCTGAAGCGACCCACCGTCTTGATGGTATCCTGCGACGGCTTCAGATTTGGGTATCAGTTTAAAACCGACACCCCAAACATTCACAGGCTAATCAACGGCGGCACCTCCGCCGAGCTGGGCCTGATTCCGTCGTACCCCACCTTGACTTTCCCCAACCACTACGCAATCGCCACGGGGCTGTACCCTGAGAGCCACGGCATCATCAACAACTACTTCACCGACCCAACCACCGGCAAGGAGTTCACCACCAGGAACCACGACCCAAAGTGGTGGCTAGGCGAGCCCCTGTGGGAGGTCGCCGCCAAGAACGGCCTGAAAGCCGCCACCTATTTCTGGCCAGGGTCCGAGGTAAAGAAGGGTTCTTGGGACTGCCCAAAAGCTTACTGTCCTCCTTACAACGGCTCAGTCCCATTCGAGGAGAGAATCGATACGATCCTCAGCTACTTCGATCTTCCCAGCGATCAAGTTCCATCGTTCATAAATCTCTACCTTTCAGATCCCGACAGCCAGGGACACAAAGTGGGGCCCGACGATCCACAGATCACAGAAGCAGTCGCCCATATAGATCGGTTAATCGGTAGGTTGATCGACGGTCTCGAAAAACGAGGGATATTCGAGGATGTCCACACAATTCTGCTAGGCGATCATGGGATGGTGGGCACCTGCGATAAAAAGGTGATCTTTTTGGACGATTTGGCAGAATGGGTTCGAATCCCTGAGGAATGGGTTCAATCTTATTACCCAGTTCTTGCAATAAGACCGCCAAAGGGATACTCGGCTGAGAAAGTTGCGAAGAAGATGAACGAGGGTTTGAATTCCGGGAAAGTTGAGAACGGAGAGTATGTTAAGGTTTACTTGAAGGAAGAACTGCCTAAGAGATTACATTATTCGGGGAGCGAACGTATTCCACCGATCATAGGATTAGTGTCCGAAGGGTATTCTGTGGAGCAGAAGAGGACCGGGGCGCAAGAATGTACGGGCGCGCATGGATATGATAATGCGTATTTTTCGATGAGGACTATTTTCGTGGCTCACGGGCCTCGATTTGTTAGGGGGAGGAAGGTGCCTTCTTTCGAGAATGTTCATATATTCAACGTGGTGAACTCGATCTTGAACATCGAAGGGCCTCCTAATAATGGATCGAAGGCGTTCGTTGAAGACATTCTTCTGCCTTATTAATGCATTGGAGATTACCTTGTAATTGTAATAAGATTTTAAGCGCGCCTGAAATAAAACGCTGTGTTTCGGCGTACGTAGTAACTATGATAATAAACTCAATGCGTTAAAGTTGTATGCTTTGCATGTATGTATTCGGCGTTCGTATTAGTTCTTTTCATGTTAGAATCTTGGTTGTGTAATATCATTGCCTACACTAACAAGCCCAACTAAAGCTGCAATCTTTCTTCTTATTCTTACACCACCTGGAAAAAACCAAATATTAGAATCTCAAGTCCTTACGGTTCGATCATGAATATAAAACATGTATGAGTTGATTTGTTTGGAAGAAATTGCAATGGCATAGTCAAACTTGTGATGGCGTATTTTGGAATTTGTCACTTGAGGAGAATGATATTGAGATTTGAGGCCATTAGATTGTCTTTGCACTTTTTTGTGGTCCAAAGGGTAGAATTCATTTGTTATGGGCTTTATGGTAATTCAACATATTGGGAGTATGAAAAGGAAATTATGAAAAGCATCATTCGGAAAAGAGATGACCCTCTCCGCCGCCGCCCTATCCGCCGCGGCCCTCTCCGCCGCCGCCGCCGCCGCCGCCTCCGCCGCGGCCCTCTCCGCCGCCGCCGCCGCGGCCCTCTCCGCCGCCGCGGCCGCGGCCTCCATCTCGGCCTCCATCTCCGCCGTCGGCGAATGAGGAGGCGAAGGAGGCGGCATGTCCTGATCGTAGCTTCTCGTAATATCCCGCACCGTTCTCGGCGTCAGGCTCTCAAGGGCTACAAAATTAGAGTATTACGTTAGATTTACGTAATATCAATATAATCTTATAAAACAAACATTAAGTAAGACATACCTTGGACCACGATCGAGCGCAGCTCCCTAATCTCCGTCCGCAAATCCCGTACATCGCCTTCCAGCCTGTCCATTCTTCTATCGAAATGGGCGATGATTGAGCCGGAAGGAGGAGGAGACGGCCTCGGAGGAGAAGACCTCGGAGGAGACGGCCTCGGAGGAGACGGAGCAAGCCGATGCTCGGTGCAGTAGACCGGCAGCCCATTTAGAAGATGCTCCACTATCCTCTGGGCCACGGCATCATTCCGGCTGCCACAAAATCCGGCGACCGTGCGGAAGTGCCTTGAATCGGCTTCAGCATCGGTCGGTGTAAGGCAACACCGCACGTCCTGTGTATTTGTACAATTTAGAAAACGCAATCTAAATAAATCCATATTATAAATAAATAAATATACTTACATCCATCGCCACGGCACCGAATGCACGCTCGACCGCTTGCCATCCCGGAGCAGAGCTCTTGCCGTAAAATGTCGTCTTCCAATGGCACATACGGGGTAGCGGGAGCCCTTTGCCGGCTCTTCTCACAGTGAATTCTTGCCCGACGGTCGGCCAGCACTCGTATGCCAGAACCTGATAAAAGAGAGTAGAAGTAAGTTAAAATAAATATAATATGTCTTAAATAATAATACAAAACTAATTTAATTACCTGAAGCGGCATTACGAAGCCGCTGATATCGAAGGTAGTTTGGGTTCTTCCATTCGATGCCATCTCCATCGCCCTCCCCAAGAGGTCTTTGTTCAGACCATAAATGACCTCCTCGAACGATATCCTTCCCCAAGGATATTCGTTGAAGTGGTCGAAGTCCTCCACCAGACGGAGCCACTCCTCCTTGACCTTCAAGTCCTTCTTTACCCTCCGCTCCCCTAGCACCCCGACGGCAAAATAAAGGGCCGCCATCTTCAATTTCTCGGGATGAACGCCCGAGGCTCCACCGGCGTCACGGATCATTTCCGTGACTTTCTTATCCATATCGTGGAAATATATAACGTCCTTGCCTGCGAGCCATAAAACAAACGTTAGTTTTTGAAATCGAAGTAAAAAAACGAATCAAAAAGATAAAAAAAATAGAATTAATACCAGGCCAATGCCTCGTCGCAAACTCGTTCGAGGACGGTATCTCCGGCTCGTTAGCGCCGCAGTCGAGGCCCGTGAGTAGGCAATACTCGACCAATGAAAATCGTAATGGTCGCCCACGAACGACCATCCAGAACTCCTTCGAGTCCGGCATGTACTCCACCTGCCGGCTCATCAAATACCACATGATCATGTTCGAGTTGTAGTGGTTTCGGGCCACCTTTATCAGGTTCCCGAACTGAGTCCGTCTAACCATCTCCTCCATTTCCTCCTCGTTCAAAAGCGTACGGATGCGTTCGCATACCGGCATGTACTGCGCGTTCAGAGTGAGGGTGGCATGGTAGAAATTGTCCGCCGGCAACTTCGTCGGAAGATAGATCTGAAAACGCAAAAAAAAAAGCAAAATAAGCAAAATTCACTGTTATTCGAGTAAATTATTCGAGTAAAACATCACCCGAATAAGTCAAGCAACTATTCGAACCCTAATTACTCGAATAGTTACTCGAAAAGGCGATGAAAACGATTTTTACCAAAATCCGACCGATTACGACGTTTACGCAACGATTTAACATCAAAATCGATCGATTTAACGCTAATAACAAAACATCTTACCAAGAAATTCGTTCAACCAATTCGATTTAACAAAAACCCAAAATGCGACCAAAAACTCACCGTGGCTCTACCGCCATCGATTTGCTCATCCACCCGGTTACGAACAGGCGCGGAAGGCTCCGATGATCTCGTTTTTCTTTTCCCCATTGATGATTATGCTTGGGCTTGTGTACGATTTTTCGAGTGATTTGGTTTCGAGAAGAGAGCGCGAGGGATTTAAGGTTTTCGAGTGATTTGTGTCTAATTTTCTTTCCGAGCTTTTTAAAACACTGCTTATTCGAGTATTTTATTCGAGTAAATTATTCGAGTTTTCACTCGAAAAGAACACTCGATAAGATACTCGAATAATGTAGCTTACTCGTTTAAATTTTCTGCACATTATTCGAGTCACCTTATCTCTTCGATTTGTTATTCGAGTAAGTCATTCGAGTCTTGCTTTTACTCGAATAATGCCGAATAATTTTTCGCTTTTAATAAGTCAAAAATGCATTTATTCGAGTCAATTATTCGAGTGATACGTCACTCGAATAAAACTCGAATAACTTTTCACTGTTAAAAAAACGGATTAGCCTCCTTAACCAATTTTTCAGTAAGGGTATTTCAGTCATTTGAGAACCCGTTCCTCTTTTTTTAAAACGAAATAGAATCGTTCCTATTTTTTAAAATTATCCGCAGCAAAAGGTAAGCTCGTCATCTTCTTCCATACGGATTTTGGCTTGTGAATTGATTTCGTATACATCATCTACTTCTTTTGCTAGCATTCACCGTTATCAAAATTGATCGGCAATTGATTGAACTCTCCTACGCTGCCTGCTTAAAGCAAGAGGCATGTCATGTGTTCGTTGAAATGCCCATGTGATAATTGAGTCGTTTTTTGGCCTTACCCATAAATATTTATGTTCGCCCCATCATCCCGCGCCTTATTTTCGTTTTAGTGCCCTGTTAATTTTGGAAAAGGTGGAATTTTTTTCATTCTTTTTTTTCCAAAATCAAGGATCAGTTTGGTGAAGGATACCTCAAAAGATGTCGAGCTATCTATGGAGGAAATATGCAGATTATCTGCACACAAAGTGGGAGAAGACGCTGTTGTGGGACATGATCGAGCCTTACAGACGACCCAAATCTTTCACACCTCTTGTTAGTTTGTATGTCTGCGCTTTCTACACTGGTATTATAGGTGCAGCAATTACTGAGCAGCTCTACAAGGTGAGATCTAAGAATTCGTCATCAGTTGTGTAGTTCTTGATGATATCTAATCATGGTGCCCATTACTGCAGTTTCAATGACATGATGGATAAAACCATTCTACTATACTTCTAAATTTTCATGTCCTAAAAAGAATTCCCATTTTCTATTCAGGAGAAATTTTGGGATGAGCACCCTGGACATGAAGTTCCATTGATGAAGCCTATGTTTTACGGCGGACCTTGGCGAGTAATGAGAGGCGATGTTCCCGCGTTCATTAACGACAAGCCGAAGCAGCAATCCAGTTAGTTGATGAAGATGCTTTTTTAATCCTTGTCTGTTACTGTCAAGATGTTCAAGGCATGTTAGAACTAGTTAGATAGCAGGAAAAAACTCAAGACAAGACTATTGCAATAAGCAGCTATGTAAAAATTCGATCTTGTTTCGACCCATTGCTAGTTGTCCGTGTAGATTCATCAGTACCGCGTCAAATCAAATAAGTAACGACTGGAGTATAGTGAATACATTATTTGCTCAAATACATAACTCATCACGAATACATCATTTCATTACAACATTTTGACTGTCTCTGTTCAACGTCTCTTTGAAGTGGACAACAATTTATTGTATTCTCTGCGAACGAAGCCCATCGAGTTAAATAATACAGCCACTGAGGTCGAAGAACTTGCTCTGTGCTCTCTGCATCAGCAAATTATATACTGTTTCATATGGGATAATCAGAACTCAAACACCGAAATAAAAGCTCGACCTATGATGTTCGAATCCGTCGTCCTTTATGGTCCAAACACCTTTTGTTTCTCCCGAAAGGCTTGCTTCTACATTGAGAGCCATCATTCAAGATAAACCCACAGATAATAGGAGCCAAATTTTGAACATCATCTGTAAGGTAATAATCGAAAGGTTGATGTGTGCTACTGCAAATTCGATCTTCAAAACCTTCTTTCTCTAGTTTTGATGATATATGGCAGCCACTGACTCTCATTCCTTTGTGCGCTGCACATCTCTTCCTTCCCTTTACGGGCGATTCCTTACAAACTGAATCTTGACCAATCATCACGCCACATATATTACCACGATCTTCGCTTTGCACTTCTCTAAGTTGCAGCCTCCTAATTCCTAAAATTCCCGAGGGCGCTGCTTTTCTTGAATCAGAACCATCCTTATGCCACGGGCCATTAAAAGCTTTAATTTTTACGCCCGCTCTTTTCTGGTTGAAAATCAGAAGCTTCTTGGCAAGAAGAGCATACCGAGAAGCTTTAGCACGGCGGTCGATTTTTCTGCAGATTTCGTCGTGGCGTCGAGGTCCATTTCCGCCCTTATTCCAGGCGTAATCGAACGTATCGAGCAGTTGCTTCTCCGCCGTTTCTGCATCCTTCTTACACTTCATCTGTAATAAAGAGAGTCCCACGAAAAAAAACGGATGCAGAATCTATGTCATAAACAATCCCACCAATGAATATAAGATATGAAAAACACGTAGGTGGTACTTACAGGTGCACATCTATAAACGATGGGGAAGCCTTTTGTGAACATGCTCATAAATAAAGCAGATCCAAGATGAGCACCATCACGGCCATATTGTTGTAATCGAGTTCTAACATTATCTGCTTGACCAAGATAGAGGGGAATTACGGAAATTGGATCGATTATTCGTGGCTCTTTCCCTGATGTAGCTATTCCAAGCTCATAAACGCCTGGGCAAGATGTTGAATAAGGAAGGTTCTGCGTCCTATACCATTCAACTCCTTCTTTTCCCATTGAGTGATGTTCCCAATCGGTGGCTCCAATAAGAATCTGGCAAAAAAACAATCTAGCCCTATTAAACAGATGCATAAGCTTAAGATCTAGCTTTAGAAAGCAGAAATTCAACACTTTTTTCAATACCATGTTTAAATACAGATTTCATAAGAAGAAACATTGCGTATACAACACAAGTCTAAAAGCAAATTCCGTTTTTTCACCAATTTTGGGAACATAAGGTTGCAGAAAGCGTCTATTTTGATTAGAAGGCTAAATCGAATTGACACCTTCCACGGCGTAAAAGCATAGTCGTGCTTGGTGCGCGCGAAATCTTCTCTCTTCAGCCTCTCGATTTCGCCGGATGATGACGTGGCATAGCTGCGCTGTTTCATTGACTAGCATCGGCCGACCGTTGCGAGAGGCTCCTCCGCCGGCGGCGATATAAGGTAGATAATTTGTGTATTCGAAAAGTTGATTTTAATATATGTTTCACAATTCAATAAAAAATAATTTTAAGGATATAACTAAAATAAATAAAAAAAATAAAAGGACTAAATTATAAAATATCAATAAAATTGATATACCAGATTAGGAGAATTGTTAGTGTAAAGTGCTCTCCCTTTGTAAAGTGCTCTCCCTTAATAAAATATAGATAGATTTCTCCGTTAATTAAATAGATGGATTAGATGATTTTGAACCATTATATATTACTAGGGCTGGGGAAATATACCGAAATACCGATATACCGTCCTTATCGTATCGTAACGTATCGAAAATATCGAAAATTTTGGTATACCGATGTTTTTGGTAAGGTATGATACCGTACCGAAAATTATCGGTACGGTAATGGTATGAAAATTTTAAAAATAAGGTATACCGATTATACCGAAATACCGGAATCCTACAATTTTAAATATTATATATATATATATATACACCTACATATATTATATTATTTCTAAAAATATCAAATGGATAAAAATATTATAAGGATCTTCAAAAATTTATTTAGCCCATAAATTATTAACTATACCCAACCTTTTAAGATTATTGACGCCCACTATATTTTACTTATTATACCTAACTCAAGTTACGTTTAATTTTGGCATTTTTAATGTTTTTTCTTCAGGATTTTGAAAGCGTGATTCGTGAAGATGCAATGCAATTACTTTTTCACTAATTTTTTTAAGTAACAGTTTCATTTTAATTAATCTCTATATAAAGTTGTATTTTATGGTTATGAAAAGTTCTTTGTCTTACTAATGAGACTGACTAAAATATGTAAATTATTTAAGGTTATTTTATGAATTAAATATTTTTTTGGAAAATTTGGTGTTAATAATCCATCTTATTGGGCCTAAGGAATTTGAATTGACTAAAATTCGAAAACAACCAATTAACGAGTTACGAGACACGCAAGGTAAGAAACCCTCCGTGTGAATGGTATAGAAGGTATGATACCGATACCGTATCGAAATTTCGGTATGATACCGTATCGAAATTTAAGGTATACCGAAATTTTGGTATGGTATTGGTATGATTTTTTCCAATACCGAAATTTCGGTACGGTAAACGGTATCACGGTTTTGGTACGGTATACCGTACCGAACCACCCCTATATATTACACCCCATAGAACTTATTTGTAAGAGCTCGTAAATGGGCCGCCGATGGATACAAAGCCCAGTAAAATTGCATACCCTAATGACTCAAAACTAAGACCATCTCCAACCGATAAACGCATTCTCAAACTCAAACGCATTCTCAAACTCAAAATGCAGTAATTCTTCTCCAACCGATTAACTCATTCTCAAAATCAATAGACTATTTTGTAATATTCACTTCTACACCAATTTTTACAAATTTCAATACTACCCACATATTTTACAAATTTACGAAGTAGACTACAAATATTATTTTAGATTTAATTGAAAACTTAATAAGGTTAATAATACAAAATATATTTATACATATAAAAAGCATCAATTAATATTTATTAAATAAATGGATTGTATTTATTATAATATGAAATCCGACCATGGCAAAGAAATCGTCAGATGAGAATTAGAAAGAGTGCAATGTGATCATGGCCTGCTGTCTTGACTTTTTCCACTCTTTGAATTCTTCTTTTTTTTTTGGCGGATTTCAATCGATTTCAAGACTTGATTTAACGTTCATTGACATCAGCGAATTCTATTTACCACGGTTTTTGTAATAAATAATTATGTAAAATTGCAGTAAATGAGGTAAATATATTCCAGCCGTCAACCAATGTCAGACGTCATCAACCACCGCCCTTAAAAAATATTCCAGCTTTTTTCTGATACATACGAGAGAACAGGAAAATTCAGTACTTAATTGCAAATTAAAAAATTTGCATCGCATAAAACTGAATTGAACGCAAAGATGCGTCTTTTTTGGAGTGAGAAACTAAAAATTCCATTTTGCGTTTGGTATCGGTTGGAGTAAATTTATGAAATTTTTTGGGTTTTCCAGCTCGGTTGGAGATGCTCTAAACCATGTAAGTGGAATACTACGGATCCATAAAACAATTGATAGCTCATTATTATCTACCAGTACATAATCACATTCTAAACATGTGCAATACTTAAATATAAATATATTATTTTATATTTTAATTTATTATAAAATTAAAATAATGTTATTATTTTTATTATTTATCTATGGATCTAAGGGCAATTTCGGTTTCACTCCACGTGCTATATTCGAATTTTCCAGAATTATGAAAAGGAATGAGAAGAAATTCTCGTTGTTACGGATATACATATCCTGGATTTGTACAAATCTTCAAACTCATTTTGTACACTTATGCTTGACTATCAAGTCATAATTATTACTCATTTTTCGTATTCTTTCATTCATTTTCATGAATAATAAGACTGTCAAGTTATAAGAGGGATACAAAGTTTCAAAACGAATTAATAAGACCTATATATATATATATATATAAATATGTTGGAAATCCACAACGCTTATAAGTTTGTTTCGTAATGTAGGGTAATTATGGGAACATATTCAATATTTCTACATGTGTAATAAAATGTAATGTCATATGTTTTTTGTTAGTGATGGTTGTTGTGTTGGCAAACATAGACAAATTCACAGTGGAGCACGTACAGAGAAAAATTGCGTATATTGTAGACCCGTAATATTTTGTTTAATTTTTTGGACAGGTAGAAATACTGATAAGGTTGACTACCAGTTTACAGTGGATAACTTTGGAAAGCTCATTGTCAATATCTACACCACCGAGCCATTGGTAATCAAGGTTAATGGATGTCACACGATTTTGGAGAATCTGAGGGAGACGGTGCTGAATAAGATGTATAACTTGGAGTTGACTGAGTGTAGGGACTCAATGCATCTCCAGCCGTCGGTGATAGGCCGACTTTTTCCCAAATTCTGGACGAGCTCAACGATATCAGAGATGTTGCAGGTCAATAGTTATTATGAGTTATTTGTTTAGAACCCCAGGTAGTTTTGACTTTGTCAATTTTATGGGAATTGTTCTTTTCATATGCAAATCTGCTCTCTTTTATGTCGTTCTCGTATTTGTTATTTTCTTGTGTTCAGAGGAGAAAAAACACAGAATGAAGAGAAGAGAGAGTTGGCTTGGTGCTTCTGGATCTCGATATGTTCGAGTTTATGGTTGCATTCGTATCTCAGTGGTGGATATTAGCTTGTTTGTAAGGTGTCATTTGGACGTTTCTTGGCAAGATTTTGTACATTTGTGATCGAGGTAACTTGGATCGATGATGGTGCCCTTTTGAATATGCGGATCGATTTACAGTTGAACGAAGCTTTTTGTATTGGTGCTTATTTGGTTTGTTGCTTTAGGATTATTTTTGGATTATTTCTCATAGTCTTTTTGCTTTATTCATTATTCATGTTTCATTCTATTTTATCATTTTGTAGATTAATATGAATAATGATCGCAAATTAAGCACGGAGATTGACACAAATCTCCTTAAACAAAGTAATAGAGTACAGACAAAATGTGTTAATTTTAAAACATAATGTTACCTTTTGTTTTAATGTAAAATTGAGTAATGACAACGAGAAAGAAATATCTGAAAATGAAAGAAATCTGGTGGCAAACACGACGAATTCACAATGAAGCATGCTGGAAAGATGGGGTGAAACAACCTGTATACGATCATGTTTTAATGGTCACTCAACACAAGAATAAATATTTGAGGATAATAAGGCATGTCTATTTACATCTCTAATAATATGTGATGAACTGACTTTTTTGCCTTTACAATGTTTCTGCATTTTGCTTATGGTCAAATTGGTTTAGGGAAAATATTTACTATCTATGGATCTAAGGACAATTCCGGTCTTGCTCCACGTGCTATATTCGAAATTTTCAGAATTATAAAAAGGAATGAGAAGAAATTCTCGTTGTTATGGATATACATATCCTGGATTTGTACAAATCTTCAACTCATTTTACACACTTGTTTATCAAGTCATTATGAGAGGGACACAAAATTTCAAAACGAATTAATAAGACATAAATATAAATATCTTATACATATAAGGAAATTTAATTCCCCTCTACAATCGACACGTGTCCATCAAGTGAAAATTCTTTCTTACAATTATGTCTTCTGCTCACGTTTAGATGGAAAATAATAATAAGACACCACGATTTACAATTATGTCTTCTGCATTATGAGATGTAAATATGATGATAAATTATGAAGTAATTTATTTGATCATCATATTATACAAATATAAATGAGATTCGAATAATATATAATATACGGACTTACTAAAAATATATATGCGATATATATTTACTGTAAAGATTTGAGGAAATCGGCTATCACCTTAAATTGAGGACTAATTATAGGCAATATAGAATATAAAGGAAAACTATATTCTACGTAAACAGAATTTGCTATGATTAGTTCATGATGACTAAAATCATGGGATATGATCTCAATGATGGCAATTAAATCATATAATTAAAATGCGATTTAATCTTGTCCAATTATAAAGATAATTGGTATATAAAATGGTGTTGCCGTGGCGTTATAACACATCGATCATCCTTTCTTTTCTTTTCGCTTACAACCTCAGTTCGTTCATATGTTCTCCTTCACAGGCATACAAAACATGTACAAGAACAAGCTGCAATAATATGCCCGGAAGAATAACTTGGCATTCCCCGTTTACAAGAACGAACTTAAAGGGTCCCCTCATTCCCGAGTCTTCAGGTATACCGTTTCTGTATGCGAGTACAAAACAAACTCATTTTTCACCACACTGAAGGAGGCAGAACAAGCCGCTGCCCAAAAGGCATGTCAAGATTTGCCTGTTGATTTGAACCAAGAGGCGAGTGCCCTTAGTCCACAGTTTGTGTATTTCACTAGATTTTATTATCGCTGATTAACCACATGACATTTTGAATTGGTTACAGGACGCAAGCTTGTACAAGAATTTATTACAGGAACTTACACAAAAGAGAGGCTTCGTCTTCCCAACGTATGACACTTCTTCTTCTGGTCCTCCCCACAACATGACATTCACTTCAGCCGTGGAGTTCGAAGTTTGTAAGTTAAAAGGTCCCGAAGCCAAGAACAAGAAGCAAGCCGAGGCAATGGCTGCGAAAGTTGCTTATTTGGCCTTGACAAAGGGTAATGAACTCAATACTTGTGTCGAAACAAATTTTCTGAACTGATTGCTTTTGTATCTAATTCACTCACTTTTAAGGCATTGCTGAACTGAATTGTGTACTTCTTATCCGTAAGTTGGCATTGCGTTTTATGTAGGAGAATTATCGTCGATTTACATGGTTCTTGCTTCCTCTTCGTTTATATTGTTTATCATTGGAAGTGATGTAGTGATTCTACATGACAACTTCTATGCTGACTATGAGTTTGTTTCATAACGTAGGCTAACTATGAAAACATATTCAACATTTCTTTGTAATAAAATGTAAGGTCATATGTTTTTATTATGGATTTTTGTTGTGTTGACAAACATAGATGAATTCACAGTGGAGCACGCTTATATAGAAAAATTTTCTTTTGTGTATAATGTAGACCCATGATATTGATTAATTTTTTGGCCAAGTAGAAATCCTGATAAGGTTGACCACCACCAGTTGACAGTATATAACTTTGGAAAGCCATTGACGATCAAGGTCAATGGACGTCACACGGTTTTGGAGAATTTGAGGGAGACGATGCTGAATAGGATGTATAACTTGGAGTTGACTGAGTGTGTCCGCCCGACGTTGCGAACACGTGTAGGGACTCAATACATCAGAGAGTGATTGAGTTAGCAACAACATGTTTTATATCCACCCGTCGGTGATAGGCCGGCTTTTACCCAAATTCTGGACGAGTCAACGATATCAGAGATGCTGCGGTCAGTAGTTATTATGAGTTATTTGTTTAGAACCCCAGGTAGTTTTGACTTTGTCAATTTTATGGAAATTGTTCTTTTCATGTGCAAATTTGCTCTCTCTTCTGTCGTTCCCATAATTGTTATTTTCTTGTGTTCAGAGGAGGAAAAACCCAGAATGAAGAGAAGAGAGAGGTTGGCTTGGTGCTTCAGGGTCTCGATAGGCCAAGTTTATGGTTGCATTCGTATCTCAGTGGTGGATATTAGCTTGTTTGTAAGGTGTCATTTGGACCTTTCTTGGCAAGATTTTGTACATTCGTGATCTAGGTAACTTGGATCGATGATGGTGCCTTTTGAATATGCGGATCGATTTACAGTTTGGACGAAGCTTTTAGTATTTGTGCTAATTGTGAAATCGGATTTGTTGCTTTAGGATTGTTTTTGGAGTATTTCTCATAGTCTTTTTTGTTGGTAATTCTTCTACATATCTAATCTATTCTTATACATTGGTGTACTTTGTGATCTCGTTGCCTACATTAATAATGCTACGATCATCTCTATCGACGACAAAGTGGACCGGCAAGGTGTTTTTTTTTGCTTGGACAGAGAGGTCAGTAACTCCTATTATATGGAACAAGATGCTCAGTTGGTGGAGGGGGGCTTTGGGTCTCCGTCGTTAGAAGGTAGTAGTGTTGAATATCAGCCGTATGCTTCCGGTGTAGGGATATCCGCGCCATATTTTGTCACAATTTATCCGAAGGCCTAATAACGTCAATGACAGTTCTGTTCGAACATGGAATAATAGTACTGTATAAAATTTATGCTCGACATCAATTTCTACGGGCACTTCCTTATGGAGACTCCGTTTTGCCGTACATAAGATAGATGACCCGATTGAGTTACTTCCTGTGGAGATTAAAAAAATGACATTGTTTTAATATTGTCATGTTAATTTTATGATATCCAGGATATCCAGGATATTGATTTCTTCCCATCCCTTATCATAATTATGAAAACTTCGAATATAACACGAAGACTGGGATTGTCATTATATCCATAAATAGTAAATGTTTTTCTTAACCAGACATTGTATCCATCTACAGTAGATTGTACAGCTGCATTGCGAAATAAAAGTATATCAGCCTTGAAAAGGCAAAAAAAAACCAATTAATCACATATCATAAATTATAAAGAATGTAATGCAAATAGACATACCTTAGTATCCTAACATACTGTTGTGTAGAATGACCATAAAAAACATGATCATGTATATGTTAATTGCGGGGACATATTCAATTTTTCTATGTTGCAAAGAGAATCCCGTGGAAATGTACTTTTAAATAAACGCATTATATCGTGAAAATACCGTTTACTGCCCACGTTGGCATGAAAAGAAAACTGCCCCATAATTATCTATTAAATCATTTCGTCTTTGCGCACCCACGTAGGGGTGCACGTGACTAGTATTCTTTAAATGCACGTTCCCTTGTTTTATTATTATTATTATTATTATTATTATTATTTTAATTCAGTACTTCAAAATATTTTTTGTTTTAAATTTCTTAATTTTTTATTTTATTTTATTTCAATAAGGGAAATTGCTTGTAACTCTGATTATTTTATTTGATATGTTTCAACATTTTGAGGGAATTCCACTTGGAATCTTTATATTTTTATTTATTTTCTTAGAATTTTCACTCTTGGAATCTTATCCTAAACATTGTGGCTTAGAGTGTTAGAAACTGTCCAATCAAAATTAATTATTACGAAATTTAAGAAATATAAATGAAAACATTAAACTATCCACTATAATATATCAATTCCACATGACATAACTACTCACTACTAAAGATGAATTTCATAATTTTATTAACTTACAATAATTACACATAGTAGCTGTATTGCAAGCTAAAAACTAAGTAGTATTTAATTAAAGAAATAAATAAATTACTCTTAATTCTTGCCCAGAATAGCCGGAGACAGCTCCGAACTCGCCGCGCTCTCGCCACCTGTCCACCTCTTTCTCTCTACACTACATGCAAACGATCATATATCATGCTCTCTTCTCCGCTTCACAATCCCTACAATTCCTTCCAATACCTCTGATGATCTCTGTAGACGACAGCCATGTCGGTGTCGATCCCTTTCTCTCTCCTCATCCGCGCCGTTTTCGTTCTGCTCCTCACCCAAGCTCAATCGCTCGCAGAAGAATATGAGGACGGATTCTCGCCTCTGATCTTCGGCAGCGACTACGCGCCCCCATCGCCTCCTCCGCCTTCACCGCCTCCTCACCCTCCGCCGCTCACCTGTGAGGATTTGAAAGGCATTGGCTCGCTCAACACCACGTGCCAGCTCAGCTCAACCCTAAATTTCACCGAGGATGTGTACGTCGCTGGGGATGGAAATATCCACATCCTGCAGGGGGTAACCCTAATCTGCCCCGAGTCGGGCTGTTCAATCCAAATTAACATATCCGGCGAACTCAAATTGAGCTCGTTTTCGCGCGTTGTGGCAGGTTCAGTGTTGTGTTCTCCAGTCTAGTCATGTTTTTTTTTTTCTTTTAGATGTACGCAGCACTTCAATTCGCATTAGCTTGTTCGGTGTGCAGGGTCGCTTTATGTAGTGTCGGGCAGCTTTAGTATGATGGATAGCGCGATTATCAACACCACTGCTAGGGGCGGCGAACCGCCGGATTCAGCTACAGGGACGCCGGAGGAAGGAACTGGTGGTGGTGGAGGCCACGGTGGGCGAGGGGCGAGCTGTGTGGTGGACAATAAGAAACTTCCTGAAGATGTTTGGGGGGGAGACGCGTACTCTTGGGAGTCTTTGGCGGCACCATGTAGTTATGGGAGTAAGGGAGGCACAACGGTTAAGGGGGAAGGGTACGGTGGGGGTGGAGGCGGTAGGGTTTGGTTGGAAATTAAGGATGGGACGGAGGTGCATGGGACCGTTTTGGCTAACGGTGGGGATGGGGGGATTAAAGGCGGCGGAGGGTCAGGGGGGAGTGTTTATATTATGGCCAAAAAAATGTGAGGTTTAGTTGATTTGTTGTTGTGTCAGTTTAGTTGGTGGTTGTCACTTTTGTCTGTTTTTCACATTATATTGAGGATAGCTGAGTTCATGTTTCTCATATTCAGCATATTAATTTACTTTTTTCTATCTTCTTATATCGATCACTACTTGGGATTGGGTCCTCTATTCTCTTTGTTTTCAGCTGAGTGCTATATTATTGCATTCTGACTCAATTCCTCGTCCGAATCAGGACAGGAAGTGGCAAAATTTCTGCTGCTGGAGGTGATGGATTTGCGGGGGGAGGTGGTGGGAGAGTTTCTATCAATGTGTTTAGCAGGCATGATAACCCTACTTTCACTGTACATGGTGAGACCCCATTGACGTAACAGGTTTTCTGTAGTTGTTACAGTTTGCATGTTGCGTGTTGAAATGCAGTATTTTATTTCAGTAGTAATGGATCCTTCACAATTAGGATAAGAAAAAAGGTTCATCATGATAGTTCATTCCCAACTAAGGTGTGTCACTGCCTTTTGAAATTTGGATGTGAGGCTTGTGTTGTAGGAAATTTACTCCAATGTTTGTGGGAAGTTATGATGAATTTCTGTAGGTCATATTTTATGCTGCAATGCTTTATCGATGAGATACTATTATCTTTCTTGTTGATTTTGTCAAATTTGGTACTGTTAAAATTTAAGGATTTATACACTTACTCATGGATGAACTTGTGACCAAAATTTCCACAGGAGGAAGTAGCTTTGGGTGTCCCACTAATGCAGGTGCTGCTGGAACATTCTTTGATGCTGTTCCTCGCAGACTTCTGGTCGACAATAACAATATGACAACGGACACAGATACACTTCTTTTACAATTTCCGAACCAGCCTCTCTGGACAAATGTTGACATTCAAAACTGTGCTCGAGCTATTGTTCCTTTGCTATGGAGTCGTGTTCAGGTCATTTACTGAACTGTTCAGACCTTTTCTTCATTAGCTTTTCTTAAAAAGGTATATGTATTTTATATTCGTCATTGATATTTTTATCATATTGTTATTGCTATCCAACGTGGAAAGGCTGAGTAAGTGAGTACGAGGCATAATCCGAGTACTGGGCATCTTTTTCTTCCGCATTAAATTATATTGTGTGTTGTCCCGTTCATAACTCATACTTTTGGTGCCGTAGCAAACCAATCATGGTTGTGAATGCCTGACTATTGTGTAGAAGCCAAACTAAGATGATTCCGTGTTTGGTTTTTGGAAAAATAATGAATTCTTGGATTGTCCTTACTGTGTAGGTGCGAGGACAACTTAGGTTGTCATGCGGTGCAGTTATGAGCTTCGGGCTTGTACATTATGCTCTATCGGAGTTTGAATTAATGGCAGAAGAACTTCTAATGAGTGACTCAGTGATAAAGGCAAGTTTTGCTGATCAGTTCTTATCTGTTCAAAATCCTCCAGCATAAGATATCTGTTAAAATACTAGAGAAAAAAGTGTATTGTTATAAAGTAAACCCCATATCCTACGTAGAGAGGTACAGTCATGATTTACAATGAAAATTGTGTCAGAAAGATGCGATATCCTAACATCATAGCATAATTAAATTTTAATCATTAGGTCTACGGTGCATTGCGAATGTCTGTCAAGATTCACCTAATGTTGAACTCCAAAATGCTTATAGCTGGAGATGGTGATCCAATTGTTGCAACATCGTTGCTTGAAGCGAGCAACTTGATGATCCTCAAGGTAATGCGCCCTAAATGAGCGCTCTGTATATCTTATTATTATCTGCTTCTGCAACTCATGATTTAGATACTATCGGTTGCCAGGGATCATCTGTGATACATTCAACTGCGAACTTGGGCCTCCATGGCCAAGGTTCATTGAACTTGTCTGGTCCAGGAGATCTTATTGAAGCTCAGCGTTTGGTTTTGTCCTTGTTCTATGCTATCAATGTAAACCTTCTAAGACTTCAACTTTTTTCTTTCACCCCAGTGAACTGTTTCTTGCTCTTTCTGGCATTTCTGCCTAATTATTATACTTTGCATTTCTAATCATTTTTAAGGAGAAAGGGTTGTTCATGTATTTTTTAACATATGTGATTAATGTGGCAATTGTTTTATTACCATTATTTATGACGAATCAACTCTCTGTTCTCAACATGCCTGCTTCTCTATGTCAAGGTTGGCACTGGTTCCATCCTTCGTGGTCCCTTGGAAAATGCAAGTGATAGTAACATGTAAATCTTTGTTTAGTACATAAAATCAACTTGTCCTCGTGCTATATGCTCTCAGATTTAACTGTGCTCTATTTTGGCTATGATAGAATTCCGAAGCTCTATTGTGAGCAGGAGAATTGCCCTCTGGAACTAGTTCATCCACCCGAGGATTGCAATGTCAACGCTTCATTGCCTTTCACTCTTCAGGTATTTCAATAAGTTTTCTTATTCAACTCTGAGAAGTTTCTTTGGTTAGATGTTCCTAGTGTTATCCAAATGTCGTGTGGGCATTTGTCTTTTTCTTTTTTGGCGCATTTGCCTTGCAGTGGAGGATCAAACTACTTGTATTATGCAGATATGTCGAGTCGAGGATATTATTGTCGAAGGCCTTATTGAAGGTTCTGTTGTTCAATTCCATATGGTCAGAACTGTGGTTATAAGTTCTTCTGGGTCACTTAGCGCATCTGGACTGGGTATGTTATTTCTTCATGTATTGATTTTGTCGATCTGTGATATGCTTTGTTGACATTTTTACTTGAATGATCAATGATGTTATATCTGTAGTAGTTGTTATCTGTTTTCGTTTCCAAGCACAGAAGCTGCAAAAGCTTTAGTTTACTATCCGATCTATCGTCAAAATTCACTGGCGACTTCTGTTTTACTTTTGCAAAGTCACGCTTAAGCATATTTACCTAATCTGAACCTTGCAAGCAAACAGGCTGCACTGGTGGTTTGGGTCATGGAGAACTTCTGCCTAATGGTGTTAGTAGTGGTGCTGGACATGGTGGTCAAGGAGGGGATGCATATTATGGTGGAAGTTATATCAAGGGTGGTATTATATATGGAAATCCTGATTTGCCTTGTGAACTTGGTAGTGGAAGTGGAAATACTAGTGAGACTGCCATGGCTGGTGGTGGCATTATCAGTAAGCTTGTTTTTAATACCTTTTTTGGGATGTAGCATGTGTCATCGTTTCCAAATAAGGGTGTCTTCGTATTTCATAAGTAAAATAATCTATTACCGTGTCAGCTTTTCTCTCCTAACAACCTTTTAATCTTCATCTAATTCTTTTTTTGACAACACAACTGGTTTCCTGATTCTTCTAAACAAAGGCATCACCTATAGCTGATTCTTTGTGTACCTTAAATTCAGGAACTATGGCATTAATGATTCTATTATTTAGTTAATTTGCTTGCTACTGATTGCATTAATTTGCTAAACAGTAATGGGATCGCTGGAGCACTCGTTATTTAAACTGGATTTACAGGGTGAAATTAAAGCCGATGGGGAGAGTTATGGGAAATACATCGGTGAGGTTGGTAGGGCTGTATCGGATATAGGTCCAGGTGGTGGATCAGGAGGAACGATACTTTTGTTTGTCCATAACTTGGTTATTGATGACGAGGCTACAATCTCGAGTTTGGGAGGTCATGGCAGTCCTAATAGTGGTGGTGGAGGCGGTGGAAGGATTCACTTCCACTGGTCTGACATTCCTGTTGGAGATGAATATGTACCAATAGCCACTGTTAAAGGAGCTATAGGCATCGGGTAGCCACATCTCGTATTATAGTATATATGTATTCGTACATCCCATGCAAATTTATCTCATGCATTTTCTTATGCCATTGAAACTGTAGAGGAGGGTTTGGTAGAGGCTTGGGTAAAGAAGGTGGAAATGGAAGCCTTAGTGGAAAATCCTGTCCAAGAGGTCTGTATGGGACATTTTGCGAGGTAATATATGTTACTGAATGTTCTCTCCTCTCGAGCTGTTATGGTGGGAAAACAAACCCTCAGGTTGAAAGTGAGTCCATCTTTCACTGGTTCTCATATGTGTTTAATATACACACATAATTGCAGGAATGCCCTCTTGGGACATATAAGAACATGACAGGTTCCGATAAAACCCTGTGTAAAGATTGTCCATCTAATGAGCTCCCCCGTCGTGCTATATATGTTACTGTTCGAGGTACATGTAAATTTTTGTTGCAATTTTGTCACCTTTCTAGGTTCCAGGGTCCATCAAATTGTGTGATTCTTTCAATGTTTAGATTCCTGATTCTTTAATATTATACATGTATGAAATCCTTTTATAATCTTTCTTTTGTCTGTCTCAGTAATTTGTTTGTTTTTATTTAGTGCATTAGTTGCCCTTATTGACCCATTATTCTTTAGGAGGCATCGTGAATACACCATGTCCATACAAGTGCATATCTGAGAGATATCACATGCCCCACTGTTATACTGCCCTCGAAGAACTGATACATACTTTTGGAGGACCATGGTTATTTGGTTTCATGCTCTTAAGCCTTCTCCTTGTCTTGGCACTTGTCCTTAGCGTTGCTAGGATGAAGTTTGTCAGTGGAGAAGAATTACCAGGTCTATTGCCAAACCAACGTGGATCTCCGATTGACCGTTCATTTCCTTTTCTGGAGTCACTAAATGAGGTTTTTCTGCTGTTACTTCTTTTTTTTGCATGTTTTGCGAAATAGAATCAATTACCTGGAACCTATATTTATGTGACCATTCTTAAATGGCTTAGGTACTGGAAACTAGCAGAACTGAAGAATCCCATAGTCACGTTCACCGAATGTATTTTCTAGGGGCTAATACCTTCAGCGAACCTTGGCACCTACCTCATTCTCCTCCCAAAGAAGTGAAGGAAATAGTGTATGATCTCTATATTTCCTGGGTTGGGGATTTTTGATATATTTATCAACTGTACTATTCCTTTCTTCGGGAATAAAACATATTTGTTTGCAAGTTATCGGATGACCAGCTATGTTTGTTGAGCTGACTAAGTATAGCAACCAACGTGGGCACTGATTGGCTCCTTCTGTCATTTTTCGACAGATACGAAGATGCATTCAACATTTTTGTTGATGATATCAATGCTCTAGCATCTTATCAGTGGTGGGAGGGATCGGTATATACCATCCTAGTTGTTATCGGATATCCACTTGCATGGTCATGGTTGCAGTGGCGCCGTAAAAAGAAAGTACAGCAATTACGTGAATTTGTACGTTCAGAGTACGATCATGCATGTTTGCGCTCCTGCAGGTCACGAGCTCTCTATGAAGGATTAAAGGTATGCCGTTAAATGAATTTCCTTGGAGACTGTACATAGACCTTGCTCCAATCAGCCATCTATATATGAGCAAGACATTATGATGATTTTCACACTCCTTCAGGTTGCTGCAACTACAGATTTAATGCTTGCTTATGTCGATTTTTTTCTCGGCGGAGATGAGAAGAGGGCCGACCTTCCACCTCGTCTTCAGCAGAGGTTTCCGATGTATTTACTGTGTGGAGGAGACGGAACATACATGGTTCCATTCTGTCTTCATAGTGATAATATTACAACTAACCTAATGAGCCAGGTGCTTGTGTTACTCGTGGAGATGCTATTCATATCTTAGTTATGACAATAAAAATTTAATTCTGTTTCGTGGGCCTTCTATCACAGTCCGTTCCGCCTACAATTTGGTATCGGCTGGTGGCTGGACTTAATGCTCAGCTTCGTCTAGTCCGCCGTGGACATTTAAGAACAACTTTTCTCCCGGTGATCAGTTGGCTCGAAACACATGCAAACAGAAAGTTATGTGCTTTTGGCGTACGCGTTGATTTGATTCGTCTTCAACCTTCAGCTAGCGGCTATTTCCAATTCGGAATCGTTGTACGTTCCATGGAGGGTGGAAGCGTCAACTCATCTGATCACATGCACGAGAGATCTCAATTGCTTGATTCGCGATCGCGGTAGGTAATTGATGTACATGCATTTGCTTGTTCGTTTATATTCTCTCTTTTCATGTTGTGTCAATTTGGTGGCTTGATATAGTAATCTGCCGGCCAATCGTTGGAAGAAAGCATTGGGTCTTGTCAGAGTCAGTGAACAAGCAATGACGCAAAAGAGGATATGTGGAGAGATTTTAAATACCCGGAGCCTTCAAACACTTGAAAATAACCTAACGTTATATTATCCTTTCTATTACATAGTTCGCAACATTAAGCCTGTCTTTCATCAGGTAAAACTTTTTCCACCTAAACCGCACTGAACAACCGAATCGGTAAATGTTTTTTGAACTGAGTCTTGTCTTCTTTTTTTCTTTGTGCAGGATCTTGTTGGTTTGATTATATCTATACTTCTTCTAGGTGATTTTAGCTTAGTTCTTCTGCTTTTTCTCCAGCTTTATTCCATATCATTGTTCGATGTATTCTTGGTTCTTGCCATTCTTCCTCTTGGCATACTTCTCCCTTTTCCTGCTGGGATCAACGCGCTTTTTAGCCATGGACCCAGGCGATCTGCTGGGCTCGCGCATTTATATGCTTTGTGGAACGTTACCTCTGTGATTAATGTTGTGAGTATTTCTCTTCCTTGCTAACATTCTCTAGTTGTAACTTCATATTCTACTGTAGTCCTTAGTTAACATAAAATCTCATGGTAACTATTCTATGATATGGGTGAAAGATTTATGCTTGTGTGAATGATTCAGTTTCTCTCAACAACAGATTGTTGCATTTATATGCGGACTAGTTCATTACAAGTATCAGTCCTCGCCCAATAAAAAGCATCCAACTTTTCAGACCTGGAGTTTTAGCATGTAAGTAAATAAATTCTTTTGCTAAAATATTTCGAAAAAAGAATGAATATAAGAAATATATGTGTGTTTTGTACGACAGGGATGAAAGTGGTTGGTGGATGCTACCTTGTGGACTTATAATCTGCAAGATGCTCCAAGCTCGATTAATCGATTGCCATGTTGCTAACCTTGAGATTCAGGATAGGACTTTATACAGTACCGACCCTAACATGTTTTGGCAGGCCTGACTAACTCACTTATTACAAACATGCATCGAATGATGACTCTTTGTTTTCTTTTTAAATCCCTGTTCCAATTCTATTTTATTCGTTTTTTCAAGTTGCCCAGGAATTGTACAAAGCTTTCAAGGAAAAAAAAGATTGTGTTTAAGCATGATAATAAAATTTATACAACTCAGTCCTTCAAATCAAACCGCGAAATGAGGGCGAAACAAAGTGTGTACTTTGTATCGATAATTAGATTCTTGGTAAAGAAAGATGGTGTGCAAATGAAAACAAATCCTTGTGATTCAGAAAAAGAAAATAGATGGGCTCAAAAAGAAGAAAGAAAAACTCAAGCCATCATAAGCTGTATTGGGGTGAGTATGTTGGACTTGCTGGTCTCTACAATACAGCCATTCATCACCATTTCCTCAAGCATGAAGTGAAGTGTGCTTTCTCAAGATAAAATATTATGTCCAGCTCACACTGCAAATTATTTCAACTCAAAGATCAAGAATCCATCTTTTTTCTATTTTTTCTTAACGATTAGTTTGCTGCTGCTGCTTCTACTTACCACGTTGCCAAAGTGACGATCCATAGTCTCGACTAGCAGGTGTAAGAATTCCAAAATCGCAAGCTCGTTCTGCGTACAACAGAAAGCTCGGTCATCAGACGTTGATCTACAAATGGATGTATACATATTAAATGTTTGAAGATAATGAAATGAGATGTTAGGACAAAAGATGACTAACTTCATCATCGTCAACTCCGACGAGAAAAAACAAGGATGCGTATCTTCTGTAGACAACCTTATAGTTCCTGCTCGACGAAAGAACACTGCACCAAGGAGAATAAAGCTAAAGTAAAGAAATGTAAGCCCACCAATGCAATGTTCTTGATCGATCAAAGTGAACGAAAAGATTCATCTGGCAACCAACATTGATCCAACATTATGAGCACAGCAGAGATCAATCAATATCCGATAATAAAAACCTAAATTCTTTCTGCTATCATCAAACTCCTGCAATTCAGAGGACGAGAAGATCAATGTTCTACATTGGAAACAAAGCTATGTCACCTGAACTGAGGTACGTACTACTAAGCTCAAGCAATTCTATATACATACTAAGGTTGCCTTCATCCAAATCAGCTAATCCGCATTATCAATTTTGCCACGATTATCACTCGGTATTTTCGGCAATCAACAATGATTCAAAGGAAGAACAAGACAGCAGATCAGAAAGGTTCACCTCGACAAAAAAAAAAAACATCCACCTGCTGCTCGCTGCGGGCGAGGCATTTTCGGAAGATCTCACCCTCGAGAGCACAGCGTTCTTCAACTGTTAGGTATTCGTAGTACTGCGCCAGGCGGGTCTGACCTTGCCTGTTCACCATCAGCACGAATCTTATGCCCATCCTCTGATTCCTTCAGCAAAGTTTTTCTTCTTTTGCTTCGATTGCGAGGGAAATTGGTTTGCCTAAGATGGAGCGGCCGGGTCGACCAGGAAAAGATAAGCTTACGATGTTAGAGTACGTCAGCTCCTTGATCCGCTGACTCACGGGTCGGTTTACGGGTGGATTCAGTGTTGGGCCTGATTGTACGTAATGGGCTCATGAGACCCATAAACTTGACGGGCTTTTAGCATGTAAAAATTTGGGCCATATTTGCCTATAAGGCCCAATAAATGTGAAGGGCCCAAATTGACGAGGAAAAAGATCTAGAGTTAGTTAGTACGGACAAACTAACAAACAAACGAACATTCCAAATAATCTTATGTTGTTCCCATCCCAACCCCAAGACTTGGACTCAATCTAGGACTAGCAATAAGCAGACTGAATCTATAGAGCGAGTATAGGGAGGGAACAAAGATTATTTCCCTCGCTATTTTCCCGTACTAATTATAATCAGATAACAATCTTAACTTCCTCGCACACACTTAGTCATCGTTTCATGCTGCAACAAGCTTTCTCTATATATAGTTTTAGTTCATAGCTAAGCCCACTGCTTCTCACAAACTATCCCCACTCTACCTCGGCGGCATTTCTACACTAACACAACACTATCATGGCTTACATGAGGCTCGGCTCAAAATCCAAAGCCTTTCACCGCCAAGGACAAATGTGGTAAGAGCAACTAATTAATTCTCATAATCCATTGCATGGCTTGTCATTTGCTGTGTACTACTTGCTTACGTTGTTGTTCGACGAACCTTTCTCTGAAAAACGTTTTCGCAGGCACTACACTTCTGGCCTTCCCAGCGACGTGAGGATCGAAATAGGAGAAATGTGCTTCAACCTCCACAAATTTCCCCTCATTTCGAGGAGCGGCCTCCTCGAGGATCTCATCGAAGAACAAACCTTCGCAGAAGGACTGACGAAAAACGACTGCTGCACGATCCGCCTCGACTCGTTGCCGGGCGGGGCGAAAGCCTTCGAGCTCGTCGCAAAATTCTGCTACGGCGTGAAAATCGAGCTCAACTCGATGAACGTCGTGAGCCTAAGGTGCGCCTCGGAGTACCTTTCGATGACAGAAGAGTACGGCGAGGGAAACCTCATATCTCAGACCGAGGCGTTCCTGACGCAAGTGTTGGGCGATTGGATGGACACAGTGAAGGCCTTGGAGACTTGCGACGAGGTATTACAGCATGCCGAGGATCTACAGATCGTGTCTAGATGCATCGAATCTCTGTCTGCCAAGGCTTGCTGCAATGAGTATCCTAATAAGATGCTGCCTCGCTGGCCTTCGTCTTCTTCGAGCACGGCTCAGCAGCTAGGACAAGAAGGGAATGATTGGTGGTACGAGGATGTCTCTTTCCTAAGTTTGCACCTCTACAAAAGGTTCATTCGAGCGGTCGAAGAAGCTGGGATGAGGCCCGAGAGCGTGGCTGGGGCGTTGATCTTCTACGCGAAAAAGTACGTCCCTCAGATGAACAAATCGCCGAGCTTGATGATCAAGAATCTGAATTCGGCCTCGGGCTCGGGCTCGACTATTTCAATACCTACCGAGGCTGACCAAGCTTCCCTTTTGGAAGAAATCGTGGAGTTACTACCGAAGAAAAAGAAGGGTGTAATAAGCGCGAAGCTCCTACTAAGGCTTCTGAGGACGGCCATGGCGCTGAAGGCGAGCGTTCGCTGCAGAGAAATTTTGGAGATGAGGGTCGGCCAGCAGCTGCCCGAGGCCTCCCTGCCCGACCTTCTGATCCCTAACTCGGGCGGGTCGGCGGGCACTCTCTACGACACGGACTGCTTTCAGAGAATCTTGGACCACTTCATGTCCAAAGAAGGAGAAGAAGAACGCTCGACTGCTGCTAATAGTTCGCCTTCGACCGTTAACGAAGAAGAAGATGCTTCTCAACTGCTTTGGTTGTCATCTTCGATGACGACTGTAGCCAACCTCGTCGATTCTTACCTCGCTGAGGTGGCGCAGGATGTAAACCTTGAGCTGGCGAAATTCCAATCTTTAGCAGCTACAGTCCCCGAGTACGCCAGGCCTGTCTTCGATGGGCTCTATCGTGCCATCGATGTTTATCTCAAGGTAAACGAATCATTACATTTCTGTGCTATGCATTGTTATTACAGCACTGCAGTGATGATGAAACTTAATGTTATAGGCACATTCTTGGCTGAAAGACGAAGAAAGAGAGCTTATCTGTAGGCTGATGAACTGCCACAAGCTTTCGCCCGAGGCAAGCGCCCACGCAGCTCAGAATGCGAGGCTTCCGCTCAAAGTGATCGTACAAATTTTGTTCGTAGAGCAGCTGAAGCTTCGCAATTCGATTTCGGGCCTGCTGTTCGATTCGGACAGCAACCAAAATCCCGAGAGGGTTTCCTCTTTCACGTCGAAGAACGAAGGGAGAAGGGAAAGAGGGTTATACGTGGACGATGATGATATAAGGGGGAGAGTCGAGGAATTGGAGAGGCAGTGCGAAGGAATGAGGGAGGAGTTCCGTAAGGTTGTCAAGTCGAAGAATAGGACTTACTGGAATTTCTTTTGCAGGAGGAGATCTTCTTCGTCGAACAAGAATCTAAGCGGTTTTTCGAAGAAGCCATCGAAGCAAAGTTACGTTCGCATGGAGAAGCAGCTGACGAAATCGTTCATGTGAACTTGTTTCTTCATATTTTTTTTGTGATCGGATTTATCGTCGTTTTCTCAACTTATCGAAGATTTTTGGTTGGTTTCAATAGATTCCATACTCTTCTTACCATAGCTATCAGTTGTCGTGGGAAGATTTTTCATCTGATGAGAAATAATAGATGAAAAAACTGCAGAACTTTTAGACATCCTTAGCCACAGCAGATTCGCATATTCACGGTAAGACTTAAAAATGCATACTGCCTATGGACCATAACGCACATGTTTGTAAACATAAAAGAAAGAATGGTCCCTCTTTGGTCCTTCAACCACTACCAACTTAGCATTGCAGGTTTTTTTTAGTCCTTAAACTCAGTATTTAACTGCTTAAGCGAATCGATCTCATCACTAAGCTTCGGAAAAAGTTGTTGGGGGACAGAAAATGGTCCCAAGAAGCTCCAAAGAACAGAGTTCTGTGCTGTTCTATTGCTTGAAAATTTTACATGGGGAGAAGAGCATTATCAGTCATAAAACACTTGATGGGGGTTGCATGTCAGTTCATCATTTAATCTTTCTTTCTCGGAATCACTAAGGCTTTGTCTTGATTTGAACATATACCATGATGATAAAAGACGTTTTTCTTGATCATAAAATCACTTGTAGTAAGGAGGAAACAGCATTCAAAACTACAGCAATGCATATTAGTAGTTACAACTTGCAAGCAGACTAATCTAAATGAATTGCTTCGTTCGTAGTAGCAGATGAAGTCTGAGCCGTTTCTAAGTTACTATACAGGAAAAGGATTTCCCTTCTTCACAGCATTAAACAAAATTAGCTTCTTCTTCATGTATCGAATTTGAAGGGTTCCAACTCTTTTTTTCGAAGCTGCTTAGAGTTTTTCACCTGGAAATACCGTAGTCTTGCGAGTAGTCGAACTGCTCCGTATCCCAGCTATGTTTCGAAGCAACTCTTTCATGGCGAGGTTCGTACTCCTGCAAATCACGGCAGAGATAAGAGTTTGCTGTCAGAATGTTTTTTATCTATTACATGAGATGTATTGCTATGCTATTACCTCTAATTTCATGACAAGCTCTGTAGCTGTAGGAGCAGAAACAATTATATGGCGAGCCTTTGGAGTAATGAAACCTTCTTCAACAGCTTCGTCGATAAAAGACAGCAAAGAGTTGTAATATCCATCTACATTTAAAAGTCCCACCTGCAAAGAATGACCAATTCTTTCAAGTTTTTTGGTCTATTACATGAAAATATAATGTGAGTTTTCTGCAAGTAGAAAGGATAATAAATACAGGCTTATCATGGATTCCAAGCTGAGCCCAGGTTATCACTTCAAGCAATTCCTCTAATGTACCATAACCACCTACATGTATTCAATGGAGAAAAAAGATATATCAACAGTGATGAGAAGAGAACAAAGAGTCCTTGTTTTTCTGTGCAAGATATTGATGGGTCATTAACATTGACTATATAACGTAAACAAGGTGCTCATTCAAGGTTCAAAGGCAGCAGCTTTCACAGAATTACAGTTGCCATAAGTATTGTATTCAGTAATCAGCGTAGAATATGCTTCAAGACTTCATTTTTGGGTCAGAGTTTCACAATAAGTGCAGAAAATGTGTGTTGTGTTAAAAGAAGCATTACCTGGCAAGGCAATGAAAGCATCTGAATGTCTTGCCATTTCTGCTTTCCTTTGGTGCATATCAGCAACTGCTTTCACTTCTCCTACAGTCTCACCAGTTAACTGCAAACAAACAAACAAACAGAAAAGAAAACCAAGTACCAAATAAACATGAGGCAATTTTACAATAAAACTGAAATGGAAAGGAGGACAAAGAGAGAGAAAGAGATAGTATTGACTTTGCAGTGAAGCAATGATAGTATTTGCAGGTGGACAATTTGACTAGTTGAGAAACGCTCACAAGAAAATGAGAAAAAAGATAATATATACAGAAAACGCCAAGACAGATAGATCTAAGGCTCAGATCAGATCATAGCAAACTAAAAGGTTTAAACAAACAAGGAAAAACTCGTAGGAAAGCACTGGGAAGGTGAGACCTCAAATGCTGAAAGACCACAACAGCCACTTAAGTGTATATCTCTCTAGATAAGGTTATCAGTTAACCAAGGAAGGCTTTCCCCAGCTTTAGTAACAGATATTAAAATTCCAATTAGTTATTTCATAATCATATCTATTAGTATCAATTTTCATCCACTTCACAGCAAGACATACCTCTCGAGGCATAAGAGTCTTGGGAATCACTCTGCATAATGAGACAGTAACACGACAAGAATCAGTTTTAGTAAAAAAAAAATAAAAAAAAGTAAACTTGGAAGTAACCACTAACAGCAAGGATTTAACTCAGTTAATCATTTCTATTCTCTCGTAAACCATCAATCTTTTTGTTATTAGTTTTTACCACAACTTTGATTGAGTGCCAGCACTCAAGTACTACTACTTTGACTAAGCCCCAAAAAAATAAAATAAAATAAGCAAAAAAAAAGGTAGAGAAGCTTTTCTTTACCCAATAACATGCCGACCACCATCATGAACTGCTTGGGAGACCAAGCCCATGAGACCTATGCTACCACCACCATAGACCAAATCAATGTTTCTTGATACCTTAAGAAGCAGAAGGAAAAACAGAGCACCAAATTTACTAGGCTGCAATAAAAGAGCTAGCTTTTCAAGTGGGGTTAAGAACAGAGGAGAATAAGGTGTTTGTTTAACATTGTTTTAAGAGAATAATACGATAGGAGATGATGAAGAGTTCTCGTCAGAGTACAATTCAGTACCATGTTCTTATCCATTTGAGGAAGAGAACAAGGTGGACATTTCACACGTATAATTGAGAGACCCCTGTTTTTTCTGAAAGCAACAGAACTCGTGATGATAAAACATTCCCTTCTTTTACTAGTTTCTAGCCAAATTTCTTAACAGTAAAGCTATGAAGCAAACGAAATGCAACAACACAGAAGAAATGATTGTCACTGACAAAAAGAGAGAAAAAAAAAAAGGAGAGCTAAAAGAAATTGCAGAACAATAGCAGCCAAACGTTTTACACCATAAGCAAAAAACCTCGCAAAGAACCACACAAATAAGATGCAAAGACAAGATTTTAAATACACTCAAATGACAAGCACTTGAGTCTAACAAGAGCCCTTCATCGCCCGAAAGATAATATGCGAAAAAAAAAGAGAGTTCCATGAATACCAAAACTCTGCCGAGTTCAACAGCAGATTCTTGATAGCTTTTCTTCTTGCCTGGGCTGCTTCCACAGAAAACACAAACCCTATTGAATTTTGAGACATTCACTTCACAGTTTCTCTCCATGTTCGCCAGCTCTTTCTTATATGCTTCTTACTATCTCTCTTTTAGGAGGGTGACTCAAAGCTAGCTAGAACGAAACAATAATCTTGCTTCTAACAGCTTCTTCACTGCATGTGTGCGTACAGATAGATAGAGTTGGATTGGACCCTTCAAATCTATTTATCCAAATTGATATGTAGCGCCTAGATGTGATATAATAATGCAGGTATTTATGTGTGTGTATTTATAGAGAGAGCTGCGATTGTTTTTGCTGTGTGTGCGAAACATTGGGGGAGGCGAGCAGGGGTGGGCGTTCGGGTTCGGGTATTCGGGTTTTACCCGAACCCGATCGGGTTCGGGTAGTTCGGGTCGGGTAATTCGGGTTATTTATCGGGTATCGGGTTACCCGATACCCGAATTTATTAATCGGGTCGGGTATCGGGTAGTAATTTATTACCCGAATAACCCGATCGGGTACCCGACAATTTTTTTAAAAAAATTATTAATTATACATTAAAAATATATATAATTACATATTAGATATCAATATATAACTTGAGTGATGTAAAGTTTAAATAATATTTCGACTAATTTCTTATTTTAAGTGTATAATTAACAACTGATATATTATATAAATGCATAGATCATCATCAAAATTTAAATATATTCTCAAAATTTTATAAATATATAAAATATGTATATATTACATTTATTGAAAACAAAATATCCAAATATTGTAAGCGATATTAATATATAACATTGATATTTTAATATTATTGAATTATAATATTTTTAGTAATCCCAATTAAAAAATCGGGTAACCGACTACCCGATGTCGGGTACCCGAACCCGATATATACCCGACAAGCGGGTACCCGCCATAAATCGGGTCGGGTAGTGAAAATATTAATCCGAACCCGAACTACCCGAACCCGAACTACCCGATACCCGACTACCCGATCCGATGCCCACCCCTAGAGGCGAGGGGTTGCCATTCACACGTGGGAAAAAAATCTAGAAAAAAAAATCAAGTTGGTAGTTAAACACGTGACTGGCACGCGATTTACAGGGAAATATAATCGTTCGCATCGTAATTCGTATGTGCTCGAATTTGTATGGTGTATAATATAACATACCATACCAATAGCTTGTTTTCATGTTATTAAAATACAGGAAAATACATTTCATTTCATATGATATATTGTATCCCCCCCCCCCCCCCCCCAAGCCCAACCACCACAACGCAGCATGCGTACTTCAATAGTTAATTTTTATTACGTTTTACGCTCTTTATGGGTAAAATCTTCAAGAATTGTTACTGTCGGAAGATCACACTTAAAATTAAATTAATTATTCAAGTTGGGAAACATGAGAGTTATACTATGTAGACAGGCTTGCCCCTACATAGGAACATTTAATTTTTCGTTGACGCACACCCATACCTTTCCCATGACACTTCATCAAGCATATCTCCAACTCCCACCCAATATTATTTTTATATTAAATTAATTATTTAGTTTCCAATAATCATAATGAGATGTTTCTTGCGTTCTTCGTATATGGTAAGAGAAAGAAAACTTGCAACATTCATGCTCGCACGTGTTCGTCGTTTCAGTATCTCAAATGGGTTTTATATATATGTGGATATACATTATCTATTTCTTATCCCATCGTTGTTCTTTTTTTTTTTTAATAATCGATACTAGAAATATTACGAAGTGGGAAACAAAGTTATGTGGAAAATGACTTAGAAACGTGTATGGTCTATGGACTTCATGTAAGAAACAGCTTTAACTTACAAGCCGCAACTCTTTTGGAACTGATTTTTCTCTGAAATGAGCATATCGTATCTTAGGTGTGTTTTCTTGCATAGCTATTGTCTCATCGATGTTTTGTCTTCCAACGATTATATTATCTCTATCATCGATTAGCTTCGATATCAAACTCTCGAACTCAATCCTTGTTATTGCTGTCAAGTCATGCGAAAAGGAAAGGATATCAAAATTCAAAAGTGAATGAATGAGTATATCTCTTTTCGAAAAAAAAAATTACTATCGGATATTGTGTTTGTTACCTACCTCAGTGATTAATAACGAGAATTGGAAGGCATATATTCCCTTCAATTTAATACATCCATTGATGGATTAATCTACATAGCCGACTGAAAACCCTAATCTAGGTCAATATTATTCCACAATCCATCTAAAATTGAAAATTTTTATGAAAAAGAATAACCCAAAAAGGAGAAATAACTTTGGCATAATTATATCCTTATGGTCTTGGGAGTTTTCAACATATCTATGAATTGTTGGCTATTTATTTGTATTACAATCGTATAACTAAACTAAAACTCTTTATACTATTTGTTCAGAGGTATACCTTTAATGAGGGTATATGTGTATATGATCGTTTTACGATGTAGTAAAAATAAAATGAAATCATAAAGAATCTATGAAGAACTGGACTGGTAGTAAAATATATGTAAGATTTAAAATTGTAATTATTCTGGTCAATCTTCTAAAGACACAAAAAAAAAAAAGAAAAAGAAAACCAAATGTGAAGGGGGACAAGTTGGTAATGGTAACTAAGACGTTCGTCGTCACCATCATTGCTTTAGAACTAATCAATCGTCTTTTTTTTTTTTGACGTATAATCAATTGTCGAATATAATTTTTTTTTAAAAAAAAGGGTCTCCAACCTTGAATGAACTGCTTTTTCGAATGTGGATCGACAGTGGAATCATATTATAAAATCGTGTTATCGACTTTCGATCATATTCATAAAGATGAAAAGAGTGACAAGTGCCTTGTTCGTGGTTCTTATTACAACTTATGCATCTTTCTCCTTTCAAAACTTTTGTCTACCTAACAATAGCACTAAAAGAAAACGAGCGAATAATAATAGAACGTCGAGCTAAATATGTGGTGAAGTTGTTATGCTATATCTTAATTAATTACGAGATCTTCTTTACGAGTCAAACATCTTTATTATATTCTTTCGAGTTTTGAAGTCAAAAGAAGAAGAAACAGATCGTTATTTGTTCGCACTTTTTCACTTTAGAAGAAAGCTTCGAACTTGATTAAAACTACCTTCAATCTGCATCAGAAGTAACGTTACTTTATTCAATCAGACTTAACCACAGACATGTTAAATTCATTACAATTTACATAAATAAACACTCATAATTATTAGGGTCAATTCGAAATCATGCCCCATTAAGGGTTTGATTTCGAATTCAGGCCCTGTTTGAGAATTTTTTAGGTTAAAGGACCCATTTTGTGTGGTGTAAAAAAGTGGTACGAAATATATATGAACTAGTATAGAATGATCGTTTTGTGTTACAAACTTTGAACATACTGGTATGTCAAAGCAATAAAGTGGTACTTAAACTGGTATCAGATGATCATAAACTGGTACAGAATTATGGTTTTGTGGTACAGAATTTCAACATACTGGTACGTAAGAGCAATAAAGTGGTACTGCACATGGGTACTTAAAACTAATATTTTTGCCAAGAAGGTCTGAATCCTAAATGATAGTTATGGGAGGACTTGAAATGAAAATGCCCCTAATTATTACTATGTATTTCAATATTCCATATTCAAGCAAAACATATGACCCACAGGTCGGCCCATTAAAAAAGATGTCTTTTTATAGCTGTTTGCCTATGTTACGGATAAACGATGAAAAAGCTAAGGCCCGTTGAAGCCTAAAATTATTATTGAGACTTGAGTAACTAACTATATGAATTTGATTATCTCTATGAAGTAATATTTAGAATTTCTAGAGTTAGCAAGATGATTACTACAATGAACCGACTTTCAACAATGTTTAAGCCAAAAAAAAAAACAAAGTTTAAGCGAAAGCCAGCAATATATATAACGGAAAATAATAAATAGTCTTCTAACATCGACTATATTGCCTTGGAAAGCTCTGCGGGGATCTGCCTCTAGTCTTTGTTTATGCTTTTTATTAAAATAATTTGTTGATGTTAGTTAAATGCAATGTACCATGTTGTGAGAGCCAAGAACAGATTCGAGTCATGTTAGTTAGGATCTTTTGTATTTATTAATATGTTTCTATTACATAATTCATGTGATTGTTTATTTGTGTCTGATTTGATGAATAACTGATTGTGGCATGTGCTGCTTATAACGTAAATTTATCTTTGGTTTAAAATATGTAAAGGCTATTTCTCTTTCTATGCTTTTTTATCAACATATGGTCCACTATTGTTGACCCGACCCGCGGTTGAGCAATATTAACATAATATCAATTTTCAACCCAAGGAGTATTATTATATACTACCTCAGTCCCACTTATTTCTTCCCATCTTTCTATTTCGGGCGTCCCACATAATTCTTCTCATTTCCATTTTTGGTAAAAAATTATCCTACTAATTAAACTAATTACATCATTAATATTAAAAAAGTCTTCTCGATTTGCGTGTCTACTAATAACTTTTCTCTCTCCATACCTCAAAAGGTGTACTATAATATTAAAATAATGTGATTTCTTAATCTCTGTGCCCACTAATCTTCGGAAACATTTAAATGGGACGGAGGAAGTATTCAAAAGCAATATATGTTTTATATTGCTAACCAATAGGTATGTATTTGAATAAAAAAATATGGATAGAAATCGCAAATGAATGGTGCTTTCTTTGACACGTGTTGTTACACCATTCTAATTTAATCGATGAATTAGGTCAACGCGTGTCACCTCATTCGGGTACAACCCAGCCAAAGTTTTCTTTATATTATTATTATTATTAGCATTAGTATATATGACAGCATTAATCATCCTCCTTAACTAGGGTCTCAATTCACTATGCACTAATATTACAACCTACAAGACATTTTCATGTGTTGATTTGGCTCAACTACCAATATTGCGAGCTTTGGTTTTAGTTGGAAGGGTCAAGACTTGTACACCATGTAACAATTTATTTATGATTTTATTGGGATTTTTACACATAAATACACATTTCAAAAAAAAAATAAATCAGTACCCTGTCGGCTTTTTTATATATAGGTACCTAACAGAATAAATTTTTTGCAAATAGGTACCCGATCCGCAGTAGGTACGCCATACGACATATTTAGGTACCATATATCAACGTATTTTGGTACATCAATACAGGTAGAATTGGTACCCCGCTACAGCTTGCCGCAAGGTACCATATGTAACGTATATAGGTACCATATACGGGTACCATATAGATGCGTAACGCGGTACGCAATACACATATGAAAAGGTACGTTAACACCAGGAAAATGGTACCCCCCATCGAACGGGTACTTAACTAAAAATTTTCTGACATGGGTACCTATGTGGAAAAATTTTATTCAATTGGTATTTTTTATAGATTACACTATTTTATTTAGATAATTTAGTGGAAATTGATTTTTCTTTAAAAAAAATGTCCTTTCACGAGATGGTCTTGCAGAAAAGTATCCCAGATGTCGATCACAATCGAGGTTCATGCGTATTTGGACCATTAAGGGAAAAGACTTGCTTACTTAAACATTATAACATAATATTAAATAATAATTTACCCCAAAATTCAAACTACGTTGCGAATCAACGGCTTAAAATTCATATTTATTTCAGGTAATTTTAATTTAGAAGCTTCGTAGTCATGAAACTCATTACTTCAATTTTATTTGATAATTAGTACATCAAGTTCAGTTATTTTTAGTTTTGGTAATAATGATAATATCAAGTCTTTGTGGTCATTAAATGAGACATAACAGCCTTTCCCTTCTGTTTCCTTCTACCTATTTAATAAGTATGATTCATCATCTTGTGAAGGGAAGGAAAGATAGAAGACCTTTTTCTTAGCAACTTCCCATTATTCACTTTCCCCATAAATCTTCTATATTTTTTACCAATAATAAGTATATTTTCTTTGATAAAGAAAGGAAACCCCACATCCCTTCTCAAACGTCTCGACTGACGACTACATTATTGTTGTTATAAAATAATAATACATATAATAAACACTAAGAAGCACAGTAAGAATTAAAAAAAAAAGGAGTATAATAAAAATATATGGATAATAATATATCCAATCTCTTTTCTCTTTCTCTACTCCTCAACAGCCCACAGCTCCTCCTCCTCCATATCTTCATCTGTTGTTCGTATGTGTCTACGTGCATCCACGTCACCTGTTAATCGACTCATGGATTTTCTCGAAAGTCTATGATCTGGGAATCTGAGCACGAACTAATCGAATTGGGACGCGGGAGGTGGAAGGAGTTCTGAGTGACAATTTGGTAATTAGTACGTTACGTTGACTTGACGTTTTGTGCGTGTAATTAGGAGCTATGTTTTCTGGCGATGGTGCACAACCACGCTTAGATCTGGTAACTATGGTGTAGAATACTTAATTTGATTGCTGTGACTTTGTCTGTAAGCTGTTTGCTCAAGCTGGGTTTTTTTAGCTTGTGGATTTTTTTTATGGATTAGGGTTTTTAGAGGACTTTACCGGAGATTTGGGAAGATGCGTGATATGTGAAGTGCTTTATATCTTGTCCAAAATTTGATTGTTGGCAGTTCGCTTGCTCGCAGGAGGTGCCTTTACGAAGTGTGCATTGTTGTTACTTTTCTTATTAGTATTTCACCGAATGCATAAGAAAGACACTACCTTATCTATCTACGAATCCACCAAAAGCAGTGTAGGTAACTTGTGCTAAGTGAGGGCAGTGGTTAAAATTTGCAGCCACAATCATGTTCCAGGGAGGAGATATATGCAATTATAGCACACAGCCACACATCAAGTTTTAGAATGGAGCAATTACCAGACTAAGGATCATTTTGTGCAATGTTTCTCTTGTTAATGAATATATTGAAAACGTGTAATGCTTTGCACATACAGCAGATGCAAGCTCTGGGAATAATGATGGTGTGTCCTACAGAAAGCTAAGAAAAAATGGAGTCTGAGGCTTCAGTAACAAATAATCGGCCTAGCGCTGTTGAGCGGGTGCTTTCAGTCGCTGGACCAGTGTTTTACATAGCTATCAGTTATCTGGATCCTGGAAAATGGGCTACCGCTGTCGAGGGGGGTGCTCGTCTTGGTTCTGATTTGGTCTTTCTTGTCCTGGTTATAAATCTAGTCGCCGTTCTGTGTCAGTACCTGTCTGCTCGGGTTGCGATTGTCACTGGCAAGAATCTCACAGAGGTTGCCATTTCCCGTCGCTCTTTAGCTATGACTAGTGCTTTACCAAACAAGTGTACTTCATAAGTTCAGATTTTTCATTGCGGAAATCTGAAGTTGTTGTCATTGATGGTCTAACAGATTTGCACGGAGGAATATGACGATACAACATGCTTAATTTTGGGAATTCAGGCAGAGATATCAATGGTTGTGTCAGATCTCACTATGGTAAGTTTCTACTTCTGGATCATCTGAATACTCTTGTCTTCTGTGATGTATTTTCTGATAATGGGAATGACCATTTCTTATAGGTGATTGGCACTGCTTACAGTCTTCATATTGCCTTTGGAGTTGACCTATTCAGTTGTGTCTTCTTTACTGGCTTCGATGTGGTTCTATTTCCATTTGTTGTGAGCGTCCTTGTGAGTGATTTTTGGGCACTGTCTTATTTTGCTGTCTGTTAATCATACAAATCCTGATAATCTTGTGCTGCTGCTTCACAGGATAATTCGAAGGCAAAGCTAATGTCCTTACTCTTTGTCTGGTTTCTATTAGTAACATATGTTTGTGGAATACTGACAAGTCAACAAGAAAGCTCGTTGTCTATGGGTGGGATGCTTAGTAAACTAACTGGGGAGAACATGTATGCACTGATGGCTGTCCTTGGAGCCAACATCATGCCCCATAATTTGTACCTCCATTCTTCTCTTGTTCAGGTTTTTCTTCTTTATTTATAATCTTCGTTTGTTTCTGTTGCACCACCAAGCGCATTATGCCCATGCCCTTTCTTCCGACTTATTTATTAACACCTAGCTTCATAACTTGTTGGTTATGCATTGTGATCCTAATGTTCACCATGAGGGCTCTACTGTTCACTCTTCGAGCTAATCATACAATAATTTGAGTCCTTTGAGGCTTATACCTTCAGTATGTATAATTTGTCTTTCTACATGCTTGTTCTTTATTCCTTGTTTCCTGTCATTGACGCTTCATCTCTTTGTATGGTAACTCAAAACATTTGATATTTCTTAGACAAGTATACTTGACTTTGTTCATCTGCATATTGTATGTATCTCTTGCAGTTGGTTGTAGTCAACTTATGAACAGGGGCATGCTAATGTTTCCTTGAATAATATTGCAGCAGGATCCGAGGGGAACAAATCTTGTTGTTGGGGCCTTGTGTCAGGATCATTTTTTTGCCACTTTATGCATCTTTAGTGGTATTTTCCTCCTGAACACCGTGTTGATAAACTCGGCTGCTAGTTTGTTCTACAATAGTGGACTTGTTTTCCTGACTCTGCAGGACTCGCTGTCATTGCTGGATCAGGTTGCAATTGCTATATGCCTTTCTGTCTGCATACCTTCTTGTGGTGTTTGATTGTATTTCTAATGATGCTATGTTGATATTCATGCAGATATTAAGGAGTTCGACAGCTTCGTTTGCTTTAATTTTGATTATGTTGTTCTCCAATCAATTAGTACCGCTATCATGGTGTCTGGAGAAACAAGTCATTTCCAATGGTTTCTTCAGATCGGGGATTCCTAGTTGGCTGCATCGAGTAACGATAAGGCTTATTGCCATCATCCCTGGGCTATATTGTGTCTGGAGTTCAGGAACTGAAGGGTTATTTCAAACGCTCATCTTTACTCAAATCCTGGTTGCTTTCCTACTCCCATCCTCTGTTATCCCCCTGTTTCGAATTTCTTCATCTAGATCGGTCATGGGTGCTTATAAGATTTCTCATCTGGAGGAATTCTTAGCCATACTATCGTTTGTCGGGATGCTGACGCTAAATCTCATTTTTGCCATAGAAATGCTATTTGGCAGCAGTGACTGGGTAACTAGCTTAAAGTGGAATTCTGGGGGTTATTTGCCTATTTCATATCTGATTCTTCTATTGGCTTCGATTGCTTCTCTGTGCTTTACGCTTTGGATGGCTATCACTCCATTGAAATCGGTGAGTTCTGGAACGTATCCTGTCGAGTTGAAATGGGAAAACGAGGCTGAGGCTGATGTCACAGAGCTACGTGTAGAGCGAGACCAAATTGAAGCCAGTGAGCTTCCGTATAAATTAGTCAAAACTGTTGAAGAGATGGAGCCTTTCTTAATGCAGGAGAAGATTTTTGTAAGCCATCAAAAGGGCTCAGATAAAGGTTCCGAAACAGTGTTTGCTGAAACCCTTTCACCACCGGAGAGCAACTTTCAGTTGACAGCTATTCCTGAAACTGACTGCGATACGACATCTCCAATGCCTTCCGTAAGAATTCCTGAGACCTCTTCAGAGATTTCCATGATGCCCTTGCCTGAATCTGCAAAGATTATTACTAGTGAACCACTAGATTCCGTAAACGCGACTAGCGAATCAAAGGACATATCTGAAAAGCCATCGGAGATTGAAGGTCGCATAGAGAGTAAGGACGAAGAAGGGGATTCTTGGGAGCTTGAAGAGTCTGCCAAAATTGTTTCCGAGAGTGTCCAGTCTGTCGCAGCACCTGAAGGTCCCGAATCATTTCGAAGCCTTAGTGGAAAACTTGATGATGTTGGGAGCGGTACGGGGAGTCTCTCAAGATTAGCAGGTCTAGGCCGTGCCGCGAGGCGACAGCTGACGTCGGTTCTTGATGAATTTTGGGGGCAGTTGTTCGATTTCCACGGCCAGGTAACTTCAGAAGCCAAGGCTAAGAAACTAGATGTCTTACTCGGTGTTGACAGTAAAGTAGACTCCAAATCTTCCTTTGCACCGATGAAACTAGAAAACAGCATCGTCAACGCTCCTGGATATTTTCCATCCGCTGGTGGAAAAGGGCCCGAGGTTATGAGAATGCATCACAGTGGACAGGGTAATGCTGGGCTGTTCCTCGGAGTTCAAAAGAGTTCACCAATGCAGTCTAGCTACATGCAGCTATTAGATGCATACGTGCGAAACGTTGGTTACACTGCCCCAGACTCTATCGGCGAGAGGCGCTATCATAGCGTGCATGTTCCATCATCTTCTAATGGCCACGATCAACAGCCCGCCACCATTCATGGTTACGATATGGCGTCGTATTTGAATCGAACAGCCAAAGATCTAAAAGGCCAACTTGAGCCAACACTGCTACCACAATCCGTGATGCCTTCAATCAAATCCAACTCCCAAGACTTGCATACTCTTCAGTCGGGGCAGAAGCCACAAAGTGCGCTGCGCAATCTGAAGCCTCCAGGTTTTCACAACGTTCCCATCTCTCGAAACAATTCCATGAGATCGGAAAGACCTTTGTCTGACTTGGTTTCTACTGAAGCCATGTATTACTCCTCCTCTCAAAGTGTGCCCGACGTGAAGAAATTTCACAGCCTGCCAGATATATCGCTTTACGTCAATCACCAAAACCCTTCTCTATCACGCAACAGTTCGCAATGGGAGAGTCAGGCAGGCTATGGGCAGCCAATTCGTCGGCCAATGCATGAGCAGCAAGCGTCTCTGAATGCTTCTTCGTCTTGGGTTAGTACGCCGTCAGTGTCTAACGAATTCTCTCCTTCGAAGGTTTGTAGGGATGCTTTCTCACTGCAGTTCAAGTCTAGCTCGGGCGCTAGTTCCCTTTGGTCTAAGCAGCCCTACGAACAGTTTGGCGTGGCTGATAAACCTCCCTCAAAACCCCAAGAAACGACGTCGAACTTCGACATGGAAGCAAAAGTTCTGCAGTCTTTCAGAAGCTGCATAAACAAACTTCTGAGGCTCGAAGGATCAGACTGGTTGTTTAGACACAACGACGGTGCCGACGAAGACTTGATCGACCAAGTAGCTGAGAGGGAGAGATTCCTCTACGAAGCTGAATGTAGAACAACCGTCGACAAGAAACTCATGCCTCCCATGAAAATAGACATGGCTGTCCCTAACTGCGGCGATGGATGCGTGTGGAAGATAGACCTCATCGTAAGCTTCGGTGTTTGGTGTATCCACCGCATCCTCGAGCTTTCCCTCATGGAAAGCCGCCCTGAACTGTGGGGAAAGTACACCTACGTACTCAACCGTCTTCAGGTTAGTGACTCAACTCTATTTTACCAACACTCGCTAAAAATAATATTTTATCGCCTTTCGTTATTCAGGGAATTATCGAGTTGGCCTTCTCCAAACCTCGTACGCTGATGGCTCCATGCTTCTGCCTTCAGCTTCCCGCTGAATACGTACAGAAGCTAAGCCCACCGCCCGTCTCAAGCGGCGGTTTGCCGCCCCATTCTAAGCCAAGCCGTGGAAAATTCACAACAGCTTCGACGCTTTTGGACATAATCAAGGACGTAGAAACTGCTATATCGTGTCGTAAGGGCAGGTCGGGCACGGCGGCGGGCGACGTGGCGTTTCCCAAGGGAAAGGAAAACTTAGCGTCTGTGCTCAAGAGATACAGACGACGGCTGTCGATTAAACCCAAGAATGCAATTTCTTCTCCGCTCAGCTCATAGCCTCTGTTCATAGGGAATTTCAAAGAGAAGGAAAAAAGCTCAGCTGCTATGAATACGGTGATAATAATCTTGTTGTGTCTCCTCGCTGTTATTGTATTTGATCTTTGCTGTTTCCTTTTTTTTTTTCTGACCGTGTAATATCTATGGGCATGATAAAAATGATGATGTATACATTTACATATAGGATGATAAGTGATGTGGGTGATTGTAGTAGCAAAGAATGGCGAATCTTTGAAGAAGAAAGCGTGGAAATAGGTTTCTACTGTCAGTTTAATTATGTTCTTAACGCAGGTAATAATAGCTAATTCGAATTGGATTAGTTCGGTTTATCAATCCATTTCTCAGTCATGGTTAAGATTTGCAGTGTACTAATTTAGTAGCGTTAATCGGTGGTCGTCATTGAGGACCATTCACGTGTAACAATGACGTGTTCAGATTAAATATGACGACCAACATTAGTTACCAATTGGGAAAATCTTGGTCAATATCGTACGTTGGCCGGCACTTACGTTTAATTTTAGTTAAGTAGCTATACGTATACATACATACCAAGAAAATTAGGTAGACCGTGTCATTATGCCTAATTAAATGTTTTCTTTTCTCTTCTTTTTTATCATGACACCTCTCCTCTATCGTCACCAACCACATTAGGAGGAGGATTCTTGCCATATGCGGTTTTGTCCAAGTCCAGGAAAAAGCCAAGGAGTCTCCTTATGATGATATAAAATATTTTTTAACTTAAATAAGTTTCAAAAGTACAAAGAAGAATAAATTACTATATGCTAACTATGACTGCTAACTAGAAATAGTACTGTTCAACAACACAAAAATAGTATGAAGTTTTTATTTACACAAAAAGAGGCAGTACTCTCTAAATATATATGGATTTCATTTACAGTCAGATCGAGTATTTTCGTCCAGACATAAACATTAAATAGACAACCTAATTAATTAACAAAATATGCTTTTTTCTAACCAACCCCAATATCCAACGAATATCTATTATCCTAAGATAGATCGCATAGTTGCCAAACACGATCCAATCCTAAAACGCACCAAAAAAAATCATCGAATCCCATCCGTCCATCGCAAACAACTCCCATCCAACGTCCGAGATCAATCCTCAACCAACCCCCGCCTCGTTACACCAACACTGACTCGCATTAACATTATTATTACAAAGTCACAAACCTCACCTACCAAAAACATAGCTACGCTACGCACATACACACCATTATATATACTTCTCCACGTTTCACTTACCTCAACAAACAAAACCTTCATTCATCACAACCACACATTTCACTTACCACCACCCATATATTTTCTTTCTTTCTGCTCTTCTTCTTCCATCGTCTTTGTAATAACATTCTTATTGAAACCGTTTCCATGGAGGCTGTAGCAGCTAACGGTCATCATCATCACCACCACGACCAAAAGCTCTCCAATGGCGGCGGCGCCGGACACGTGTCACTTTGCATGGACAATAATCAGAAGATCAAAAGGCAGATAAACGCCGAGGACCCTCTGAACTGGGGCTTGGCGGCGGATCTGTTGAAGGGGAGCCACGTGGAGGAGGTTAAGAAGATGGTGGAGGAGTTTAGGAAGCCCACGGTGAGGCTCGGCGGAGAGACGCTGACTATAGGGCAGGTGGCGGCGGTTGCTTCGTCGGCGTCGGCGGCGGTGGAGCTCTCCGAGGAGGCGAGGGAGGGCGTTAAGGCGAGCAGCGACTGGGTTATGGAGAGCATGAATAAGGGTACGGACAGCTACGGCGTCACGACTGGGTTCGGTGCCACGTCACACCGGCGGACGAAGCAAGGGGCTGCTCTTCAGAAGGAGCTCATTAGGTAATAAATAATAATCATTTTTTGTCTTTTATTTTCTGATAATTAATATATATCTTTCTACGTAGAGTTTTTCCATCTGAATATAATTTGTGGATCGAGATTATTTAATTAGTTAGGGACTAAGAACGGCAATTACCCACTTATTTAACCAAGAAAGGAATGTACATATATGTCTCGACTAGAAGCTAGGTGCCAACCAAATTCAATACAAAAATAGTGAAGCCACCGTAAATAATTGAGCACATAAGAGAAATATTTCTTAGTATCTTTTATTGTATTGTAACATATAGCTGTCATCACCTTTTATAGGAACGTGCTTCGAGTAAATGTTAGCTCGAGGAGTTGTGCTAAATAATTATTTAATTTTATCACGCTATATTACTAATTTACTATTAAGCTAAGCTAGTCGTTGTCAAGTATTGACCGTTGAGCTAAATCTATCTCCCACCAACTACCCCCTTCTCTTCATTTTACAACTGTCCTTAAATCACCCAAAAACAAAAAGTGTCGGTGTTTAATTTTATAGCAATTAAATATATATATATATATATATATATTTCTAATGAATTAATTTCACCGACGGCAGGTTCTTGAACGCCGGAATCTTCGGACATGGAACGGAATCAAACTGCACCTTACCACACTCAGCCACACGCGCCGCCATGCTCGTCCGCATCAACACGCTCCTCCAGGGCTACTCAGGCATCAGATTCGAAATCTTGGAAGCCATCACCAAATTCCTCAACCACAACATCACGCCGTGCCTTCCCCTCCGCGGCACAATCACCGCCTCCGGCGACCTCGTACCACTCTCCTACATCGCCGGACTTCTGACAGGCCGTCCAAACTCAAAAGCCGTCGGACCCAACGGCGAAGTCCTCAACGCCGACGAGGCCTTCAAGCTCGCCGGCCTAGACAAGGCAGGAGGCTTCTTCGAGCTTCAGCCCAAGGAAGGCCTCGCCTTAGTCAACGGCACAGCAGTCGGCTCAGGCCTCGCCTCAATCGCCTTATACGAAGCCAACATCCTCGTACTCCTGTCGGAAGTCATGTCGGCGGTCTTCGCCGAGGTTATGAACGGAAAACCCGAGTTCACCGACCATTTGACCCACAAGCTGAAGCACCATCCCGGCCAAATCGAAGCTGCCGCAATAATGGAGTACATCCTCGACGGCAGCTCTTACGTCAAAGCGGCTCAGCAGCTCCACGAAATGGACCCATTGCAGAAGCCCAAGCAAGACAGGTACGCCCTGAGGACTTCGCCGCAGTGGCTGGGCCCACAAGTCGAAGTGATTCGATCGGCGACGAAGATGATAGAAAGGGAGATAAACTCCGTGAACGACAACCCTTTGATCGACGTGTCTAGGAACAAGGCGTTGCACGGCGGAAACTTTCAGGGCACGCCCATAGGCGTTTCCATGGACAACGCAAGGCTGGCCATCGCAGCCATCGGAAAGCTGATGTTCGCTCAGTTCTCGGAGCTGGTCAACGATTATTACAACAATGGGCTCCCCTCGAACCTCTCGGGGGGAAGAAACCCTAGCTTGGACTATGGGTTCAAAGGAGCTGAGATAGCCATGGCTTCTTACTGCTCCGAGCTTCAGTTCTTGGCCAACCCAGTGACCAACCACGTGCAGAGCGCCGAGCAGCACAACCAAGACGTGAACTCGCTGGGGCTCATCTCTTCTAGGAAGACGGTGGAGGCTTTGGACATCCTCAAACTCATGTCTTCCACCTACCTAATCGCGCTTTGCCAGGCCATCGATCTGAGGCACTTGGAGGAGAATCTCAGGCTAGCCGTGAAGAACACCGTGAGCCAAGTGGCTAAGAAGAACCTGACCATGGGAGCCAGCGGCGAGCTCCACCCGTCGAGGTTCTGCGAAAAGGATCTCCTCCGAGTAGTTGACCGCGAATACGTCTTCGCATACGCCGACGATCCGTGCAGTGGGACCTACCCTTTGATGCAGAAGCTGAGACAAGTCCTCGTCGACCACGCCTTGAAGAACGGTGAGAATGAGAAGAACCCTAACGCGTCCATCTTCTTGAAGATCCAAGCTTTCGAGGAGGAGCTGAAAGCGGTGCTGCCCAAGGAAGTTGAGAGCGCAAGAACGGCGCTTGAGAATGGAAATCCTGCCCTGAAGAACAGAATCGAAGATTGCAGATCTTATCCTTTGTACAAGTTCGTGAGGGAGGAGTTGGGAACTCAGTATCTGACGGGGGAAAGAGTGATTTCTCCGGGCGAGGAATGTGATAAGGTGTTTGCTGCGATAAGCAAAGGGTTGATCGTTGATCCTTTGTTGGAGTGCATTGATGGTTGGAATGGCGAGCCTCTACCAATTTGTTAAGTCTTTTTCTCCTTTTCTTTCTTTAACGATTTGATTATTCTCGTAATAATGAATGAACTTGTTAATGTCGTGGTATGGTACTTGTTGTCTGAGTGTTGATGTGTTAGTATTGCTTTTGTTAAATGTGTAATTGCTGGGAAAAGGAAAAAGGAATTTTATGTTGTTACGTTTTACCTTCGACGAAAGCCCAGCCCAAAGACAAAGAAACCTCGTCTCGTAGACAGACATACGCACGACATATCATATTCTATTTTTTTTTTTTTTTGTATGATTTATGAATTTAATATACTCCGACGTTCTTTGTTGCCTGACCTGAACAAACGACATCCGTCGAGTTTAAGGTTTCATAATTATTCGTGAACTGCAATTTAGCATATGATATTATTATACAAAATATCGATAAAATATAATACTTGGTGTGAGGTCTACACACTCTAATAGTGTAAGCAGCAACAACAACAAAGTGACATCCATCCATATCGATATCCACTTATATTGTATTCGTCAAAGTGTTACATACACACATATATGTATCAATAGTAGGTATATATAGTATTTGGTGATTGTCAATTTTTTAAAGGACTAAATAACCCACAATCATTTCAAACTTTAAATGATTTCGTAGCTCATCAGGACCCATTTACACACTTCGATGCACTATCTTATAAAGATGAATTAAGTGGAATCCAGACAAGCTTTCGGGTAAGAAATAAGAATATAACCTTATTATAGTTTAATTTTTGTTTTTAATACAGTAATGAATTACTCTATGTTGCTAGCTACTCAATTATTAGAAACACAAGTGTTATATTTAGTGATAAAAAATATTAAATTAAATAGCCACGGTTGACTTTGAGATAGTGACATACTACTATACGTCTTTTTTACTATTACACAGATCACTTCCTTTGAACGAGGACGAGGGTTTTTAACCATTTACAGCTTCAAAAGGGCAATTTGGTTAACAGCAATAATTTCCATGTGGGAAGGTTAATTACTTTGTAAGGTTTTTCTTTAGGGGACAAAATGATTACGACGTTTGCTTGAATGATTTGATAAGAATCCTCGAGGAAAACTGAAAAAAAAAACCTTGAAAAGAATTTTATCATGTGGGAAGGTTAATTACTTTGTAAGGTTTTTCTTTTAATTGCCTGTAAGAATTAGGCAGCATAATTGGAATGAGCTGATTGATCGATAAAATTAGATTAGGTTGCGAAACCCTTTCCAAGTTGCTTGTAGATTATGGCGTAGCAATTTATTAAAAGTGTAGTTGAAATAATAAAAAGAAAAGAAAAGGTTTATGGCAGCTAATCTATACACTTTTATTAAGCGTCAGAACTTAGGATAGTTTGTCATTGATCTGTTAAATTTGATTAAATTAAAAATAATACTAAATAGAAAAGCACTACTTTCACCCTTCTATTTTTAGTTTAATATTTTTCTGTAAGAAAATCAATATACATGTATTACATAGTAAACGCATTTGAGTGTTCAAATAAATTAGTTTATGTTATTATCCAAAATGGCAAATATATATCAAAGAAATATGTCGACAATAACGACAAACTACAAGCCGTGCGTCATTTCGGCACCTAATCTTGTGTAATAATTTTTATCGCCGTATAAAAATAGAAAATGTCGATTTATATCCGAGAAACGAACAAATCCCTATTATGTACTATCAACCTGTCATTATCATATTCACTTAATCAAATTATGGATATTCTTTTATAAAAATTTACGTTTATTAAGGTTATCTAGGATACGCATGGACGGCACCTTGATTTGATTAAAAAGATAAGGGAATAAAGCGTAACGTACGTCAAATGTTTAATTTAATCTCATTATCTGTCGAAAATTTCATATATATATTTTAAAGATATGATAACTTTTCTTACTAAAACTTGAGAGAAGACATTGTATAAAACAAAACAAAAAACAAATCAGTGTTTTCATCGGTGTCAGGTGCTGTCAGAGTAGATTTCGAGTTTTTCTTCTTTTTCTTTATTTTTCTTACCGCACGATCGTTGTACTTTGGCCCATCCAAATCCAATACAATACAAGAAATTAAACCCTATTGAATCTCTTACACGTCTTTTTCTTTCAGCTACTTTCACTTCAGCTTAAGATGGATCGTTGTACACGTTTTTGTTTGTAGGTTTTGATTAGAGCTCGTCGATAAATTGTGTGTATTCTTGGCTAGTGTCGGAAATTGCAATTATGGACCCAACAGCTCAAAGCAAATGTTTAGCTAATGATGGGTTTGCTAAAAATGACGCCGCTGCACCACATCTGCCTTCACCGAAGGTATTCGTTTAATTGCGTGAACCATCTCTGTGGAGTATTTCTGCTATTTTTTTTTGGGCTTGAAGGAAGTGAAGTCGCTGTCATGATCTTGCATGTGTGGCTGGTGGTTTTAGAACTAATCGATGTAGGAATAGAATACTGTAAAAGATCATGAATTCATTGAGCTTTCGAGATTCTTGAAGAATGAATTGAAAAGAATGAATTTTTTTTGGATAAAATCAGCTTTTGTATGTGAGAAATCCCTCCCTCTTCTTAATATGATGTTTTTATACTCAGAAGTTGGATTGGTGTGTTTTATGTGTTCTATGGTTTCATCAGATTGGAGAAACTGGTGAAATAGTAGCAGAGGAGTCACTTATTACCAATCAGCAGCAACAGACACGAATCTTGGTATTGGATATACCTAAGCGATCGATCATGGAATCGAATGATGAATCTGTGATTGTAAACATAGCCCCTTCACCAGTTCGAACTCCCAAAAAGGTAAATTTTTCGCCGTTGCCAAGTCCTAGCCACGCGACGATAAATGGATCATCTCCAGGCCCTTCGTCGAGAGGAATATCAGCTTTAAAGAATTTTCTTCCAAGATTGAGTTTCAAGTTCAGGAACACAAACTCGGACATTGAAAAAGCTGCTATGCTAGCATTGGGAGCTTCGCCAGAGACACGAGACAAGAGTTCTATTCCTAGGACGTTTTCTCTTACCAAGATTTTCACGCCCAAAATGATGAAGAGGACGTCGTCTTTACCAGCTACTCCCATTTTGCACTCAAATCCCGAGTCTACTCATGGTGGAACTGGCAGCAGCATAGCTGGTGGTGAATCTGTGAGTTATTTTATATTTGTTTCAAGCAAGATCTCCTATGATATCTTTGCCACTTCATGTTACTTTTTCCATAAATATATCTTACAGAGGCAATAAACGTTGCAGAAAAATGGGTACCATGTAACGATACATCGTTCACATTCAGTTCCAGTGCTGATTAAAGACGGCAGTGTAAGAAATGGAGAGTACTTAGGCAGTGTATTCCGTGTGATAACTAATAGTTCGAGGCTCACAGAACAGTCTGGCGGTGCACCGTCGATGGCAAATGCTGCCACTGATAGTGGTAAAACTTTTCGTTCGAAACTCATTGAAGCCTATATTTCCCAGTTCTAATATGTATTACTGATGCAATTCAGATGAAAATAGTGATCATGGTGAAGACATACCTCAAGAAGAAGCTGTGTGCAGAATCTGCTTAGTTGAACTCGGTGAAGGTTCAGACACACTGAAGATGGAATGTAGCTGCAAAGGTGAACTAGCACTGGCTCACCAAGAATGCGCTATTAAATGGTTTAGCATAAAGGGAAACAAGACTTGCGATGTTTGCAGGCAAGAGGTTAAGAACTTGCCCGTCACACTTTTAAGAATCCAGAATGTTCAAACCAGAGGACTTGGAAATCCAACAGAAGTATCACAATATAGGCAAGTCAAATATGGTTTCTTTCTTTGAGCCTTCATTGATTATCACTTTAAAGATACTAAAATTGGTGCTTTTACACACACAGGGTTTGGCAGGATGTTCCAGTTCTTGTGATTGTTAGCATGCTTGCATATTTTTGTTTCCTCGAGCAACTTTTGGTGAGTCTGCTATTGATTTATTGGCTCACTTCTCTCATATATATGAATATAAGTTTAGACGATGATTTTAAATGTTGCTGTATACAGGTCAATAAACTGGGATCTAGTGCAATTGCCATATCGTTGCCTTTTTCATGCATACTAGGTCTCTTGGCATCTATGACCTCGACGACCATGGGTATGATATGAGCATCATTTATGCTTAATTTTTTCTTTTTCATTCAGCTCATTTCCCTGATGTTTTGACAGTGAGGAGAAGATATGCTTGGATATATGCAACCATTCAGTTTGGACTAGTTGTCCTCTTTGCTCACGTCTTTTACTCCTTGGTAAAGACATGCTTAGTGCTCTTTCTTACGTAGACACAGCTAAACGAATATAACAGTCCTATATTAATTTCCTCGTCATGTCATGTAGCTTCATGTCCAAGCAGTTTTATCGGTTCTTCTTGCTACCTTTGCTGGTTTTGGAGGCGTAATGTGTGGTACTTCGATACTATTCGAGATTCTCAAGTGGAGGAACGTTTGGTCAGCTTCGCCAAGAGATTCTACTTCTGCTGTACAGACTCCTCAGCAAGCTTCAGAGGCCGAAAACTCTCAGCCGACAGATACAGAGCAAAACCAAGGAGTAACACAGAACCAGCCCAGTTGATCCCAATCATGAGTGATGGACTATGACATTATTGTTTGTTGTAATAAGCCTCCCAAAGGTGCATATATACTTCCCCAGGTAAGGTATATATGCCCATCAATGTTTCATCAAACTGTGTTAGATTATTTTCTTGCCATGAACCACCCAAGACAGATGTATAATAAATCAAAATATACCAAATCAACTGTTCTATACAAACTTGTCCTTCAGTCAGTCGATCGTTCCAGCAAAAAGAGGACGGAAAGAAAAGGGGAAAGAACCCGCAAAAATGACCGAGTGATTGTCTGTAAATAAGATCAAACCACTTTCCCAGGTACCAAAGGCAGAGGAGGTACATCCTTACTAAGGCTCGTCGTACTTGAGAAAGAATCGTGGCCATCAGCTTGGTTTTCGCCCGGCCTCATCCATATCTTTATATGACCCTCACGACAAACCGTAAGAACAGATTCTTGGGTGAATAGCAAGCCAGAGAGAGGATCCGTGTGAACACGGTGGGCAACGACTGGGGAAAGTTTTGGCACATCTCTGATGCTTGGAGAAGGCTGTAGCGATCCCAAAGGGCTGGCGGCTCTGTCCCAGTGAGCCGATGGGCTACCCATACTAAACGTGGGGGACCCGCCCGGTGCACCGCGGAGTGGGACCACTAGCTCGTCCATCTCAAGATCCCATAGAAGGAGCTGTGCGTCCTGAGAATATCATACGATTTTCCTTTGAATAGTTCAGACTGACATATTTCATTGGAGTGATTATTACAGTAAAAGTTCACCTGGCCAACCGAACCGAAACGGTAGACTGTGTTTTCGCTAACACCGTCTGAACTTGGAGCCTGCCAATAGGAATCGAAGGCTACACCGCTGACCCACGAGTTGTGGCCCTCGCCCATTGCTACTACCTTGCGATCTTCCATGCTCCATACGTGGACTAAGTCATCTTCGCCGCCAGTCAAAATGTATTTCCCGTCCATGCTGTTTTGGAAGACGAGAATCAAAATCATTACCAAACTGAGGCGTAATCTTTTGATGTACAAATGGAATGGCAAGTCACCTCCAAGCGCAGCATAACAGAGCCCCGTAATAGCTTTTTCCACCGCATATAATTTGTTCGGTTTTGTAGTCGAAAACTCGCAGGTAACCTGCAAATATTGATTGCTTTTAATCCCAAAGGTGGAGAAGGGAAAAACAGAGAGGAGAGTAGTTGATGATAGTACCATCCCTTCCTACAGTTGCTAGATAAGCTCCATCAGGTGAGAAAGCTAAGCCATTTATCGAACCTTGGCATAAGTGCCACCTAGCAACTGGATTCTGCACATGAACGATATATGGATTGTTTGTTTTACGACATAAAAGTAGAGAAGCCAAATGAAGCACCACTGATATACCAATTGATAACCTCCCCAGCCAACCCACAAATACCATAATGCGGAAAGTTCAGAGCAAGTAATAAGCCATGCTAGGGGAGAAAAAAATTTACATAGCCATGGTAGCAAAGCAAGTACCTTACTGTAACGTGCATGTGATACAGAAAATTGAGTTGGGTCTCTTACGGAGGGAAATGATGGATCTCCAGAACTATCTTTGCTCTAGAACATGATAATCGGGCATTGTCAGTTTTCCTGAAACTTCTAATTTACGGGGGGACATTGAATGAATGCAAATAAAGCCCAATACTTGCCTTTTCGTATATATACATATTTCCATCAGCATGAGCAACCACGAATGAGCCGCTACTGTTTGGAACCCATGCAATGCAAGTACAGCGGCTGTTGAGGATAAACCAAGTTTAACAGTAGAATGGAAATAAGTAAAGGAAAAGAAGACATGTCAAAGATGCAAATGTTAGCACAGTGAATTGCCTGAGTTGCATGTTGAAGGTATATTCCACTGACGGAAAATACGGTTTCAGGATATGAAACTAATTTTGAGACTTCATAAATTATTTTTTTCCCAATAACACAACGAGATGAGACAATTATTCAAACAACAGAATTTGAGACAAGAACATACGAAATCGTAACCATCCATCAGGCGTATAATTATAAAAAGCAAGAGAACTCAAAGATTAACCAAAAAAAGTCAATTTCTTGCCTATTATTGACAGAGCCATCTTTATTATAATGCTGAGCTCCCACTAGCTTCTTTGAAACATCTTGTAACTGCTGTCTTAGAGACACCGAATAAACTAGAAGAGGAGGAGCACATAGCGAATAAACATTGAATAAAACAGTTACTAAGTCCATTAAACTCTAATCGAGAAAATTCATCCATACCATCTCCAGAGCTCAAACCAATCAGCAAATCATGCCCGTCTTTTGCCTCGGGATCAAATGCATGGCAAACCGGATTTGAATTACTAAAATTTATCAACTTTATCGGATCCTATGTAGCATATGAAAAGCCTCAGAACATCAATTCAGTTACGAGTTTTAGATAAAAATATCACAAATTCATCAAAATACCTTATCTTCAGAGTTCAAATCGCTGACAAAGATTGCATCACCAACATTAAACACCAAGAAAGTTCCTTTACCATCGAAGTTCGAATGTCCAACGCCATTATTTGAAGTTGAAGCACCTAATGATCCTATTCTAGTACTGGCGCTAGTCACTGGCTTACTCACACCATTTCCTCCGACGAAACTAAGCGAACGACTCCCACCATTTCCACCGCCCAAAAATCTCGCCGCTGCTGACCTTACACCGCTAGTAACACCAAAGCTTGATAACGATGATGATGATGATGATGATGATGTTGTTGTTGATGGAGGAGTTTGCATTGGCTTATCTTTGAGATGAGCTAGTGTTACCTGGCCATAGAGGTATCTTAATTCGATCAATATCAGATGGATTATACAGTCTCATTTAAATGTTTAAGAAGTCGTAGAAGGACACAAAGGAACAGACATCCAAAACTCAGAAGGGTTTAATAATAAACCGATATCATATCTCACTTGACAAGAATACCTGCATTGTCATAGCAGTTGAACATGACAGAAAAACAAGCATGTTCAATGCTCCAATTAAGACTCAGATCAAACTATGAACCAATCCCCAAAGTTCAGCTTCCATCAGACCCAATCAACAGACTATATGTCATCGCAAAATCATAAAACCTCCACAAAAAATAAAAAACAAAAAGTGAGAAACACACATCCAAACTAACAATACGCCACGATACCGCAGCAACCTTGACCAATTCAAACGAGCCACCAAACAATCACGAATTTTCAATCCCATAACACGAAGAAAACCCAAATAAAAGGCTGAAAGCAAACTTTTTCACTCGCCTGAGTCACAGTTTTGCCATGGGCATAGTGCAACAATCCCGCAGGATAAGTCTTTTCATACTGCAATTTATATCTCCCCTCTGGGGTTTTAAAGTAAGTCTTCAAACTTGGGCCAGGTGCGTTGCTCCCACTCGCAGATGCCGACGACATCGTCGTATTGCTATTCCCAGTCGCTGAATTCATCGTTTATCGTTCCCCCAATCGAATCTCCAGCAAATTTCACGAGCATGTGACGAAAGGTGACTTCTTTAATCAAGAATCTTTATCTTAACGACGGATCAAGTCTCGGATTTTCTACTTTTCCCCTATCAACGGATTGCTAAGTGATTGCGCGTGGGTTCTGGATCGTGGGTTGGAAGAGTTCAGCTCAGCAACGAGTTGGGACTTCAATTAAAAAAAATTTACGAACATAACATCAATTTTTAAAGATTAGATTAAAAAAAATGGAGTTTTCGGGAGTTTTGGCGTTTAATAGCGAAGGGTTTCTTTCCAATTATATTGTCTATGAGAGGGAGGATGATAGTAGGCGATGATGATGGGATCCCAATGAGATGAGAAGGATTACGTCATGTTTTGGCATAATAAACAAATTATAAAATCGACTATAATCCCCATAATAATTACCAAAAACAGATGAGCTTTTTCTTACAATCTTGAAAGCCCACCAAGTTAGGCCCTAAAAGCCCTTTCCGCCCTGTGGCCCATGTTTGGCAGGTAATCAATATATTCAACTTGTAAATTGTAATAAAACAGCATAACAATCATACTTAACGTTAACGATGATACTATACATTTGCAATTAAAACAAGGCTTTAATCTTTAACAAGAAAACAGTGCAGAAAAGGCTTAATCTTCAACGATAATAACTATACATCTGAACAGGGCTTATTACAAGCATCTAACCTTGTCTCCCTCAACAAGACACTGTTGGCTTCAGAACTAACAAGTCCTGATTCTATTCTTGCAGGCTCGGATCTACACCTCGTTAGCAACAATGGGTGTATTTGTCCACTGCTGCTAGCTGAAACATTCTTCGTTGATTCTTTGCTACTAATTTCTCGACTAACTCTTCTTGGCCCTTCACGACTGGGGTTTTGGAATACCTCTTATTTTCCCACGCTTTGAATCGATTCATCGACTTTGTCGTCATTATCTCCTCCTCCTCGCGACTATGTAATGGAGAACCCCAAAATCTAGCAGCTAGCGAAGAAGATCTGTACGGAGCAGATCTACACCTCGTCAAAAGCAGAGCATTCTTGGGAGGACTAGTCTTAACAGCATTATTACTGGTTTTAACTGTAAAGCTCGCATCTTTACCACCCTCACCACCATCATCGTCTTCCACGAACGAATCCTCAGTGGCGTCTACTTTCTTGCAGTAGCCAAATCTGAAGAGATTGCCCAACTTAAAGCAGCAAGGTTCCCTAAACAACCGTTTCTCCTTACCCCAGAACCTCAAAGAAACCTTCCGCCAAGAGAAATCTTCCTTCGACGGCAGCCACCGATTGCAACGGCTTTCCACTGAGGCTCCGCCTCGTTTCTTACCCTTTGAACTTCTGATTCTCACCTGACCGATGCATGTAACTTCTGGCGAAGATGGCTCCTCAATCTGATTGTTCTCGGTCGCACTCTTTCTGCCCCTGACGTTGTAAAACATAGGGCTTGAACGTGAGCTTCCTCTGCTTCTGCTCACAGTGTTGCTTCTCAATAATCTCATCGCCAATGGCGTTGGGAATTTCTTGGCCCGGCTTGGACTCGTTGCCTTTGATAAAGCTTTCATCTTTGCAATCTTTTCGTGTTTTCAAGTTATGGTTTCTGTAGAATAGGGTGGTGCGTGCGTAATAAATAAATGAATGCATCATCTTTATTGCTGCTATTTAGCTTATCGATGTGGCGTTTATGTTGGATATAATCTCAAAGCAATACAAGATATAAAATAAAATAGAATAAAAATAGAAAATGAAAAATATGCATCTAACGTTATGCATGTTGGAATGAGAAGTCAAGATGATCTAGAAGAAGTTTGAATTGCATGCTATGATCTAGAAGAAGTTTGAATTGCATGCTATGAATGAAAAAAACGTGTGGAAGAAAATGATAAAAGTAGTCAAAGATGGATTGCTAGATTAAATCTATAATTATGATATGATAATTAGATGCTTTGTTATCCTCTCTTAGTTTGTATCTATAAATACTTGTATCTTGTACGTTGAAGAATGTAAGAGAAGAAGAAATAAAGAAAAGTTGGCAAATAATATTCTCTTCAAAAAATACTCAAGTCTCACGATCGTTCCTCCTCACCAAATAACTATTCGTCCCTCACAGAATTCGATTATCTATAAAAACTAAAACAACAAAATGGTATCAGAGCCGATGGAGTCGCCAGCGCCGACAGAGCCAACAGAGCCAATGGTGCCGATGGTGTCAAAGTTGATATTATTTACCCACATGTTAATCCCGCAACTCACCGAAAATAACTACGCAAGGTGGAGCGTCGAAATGAAAGCTTTACTAAAAACGCAAGGCGTATGGGAAATAGTCGAAGATGGATTTTCACTAGATAAGACGAAGTATACAAAGTCGCAACGGAAGACGTTGGGAGCTGCCGTCAGAGAAAATGGTCTCGCGGTCGTTCTCATCGACGAAGCGTTAGATTTTATCGGTTTCGGAGCGATAGGCGCAACGAAAAAAGCCAAGGAAGCCTGGGATCTGTTGGAGAAAGCATACAAGAAAGACGCTGATTACACCAACGAAGTTCAACCACAAAAACTGGGCGAACTTGGAACGACGAAGGAGGACGAGAAGAACGTTGAGGGCGAACCCGTACGAGAAGAGGTAGCTCGTGACGTGGAGAGTAAGCTTGATAAAGATCAAGCTACGCCGATGGTGGAAAAGAAAGAAGTCGAACCACCACTAAAACCCGAACGGGGGAAGGCGAATCATCAAAGATGAAAGCCGATGGCGATGAAGAGGAGGAAATATACCCAAAGGCCGAGGAGCCCGTGGAAGAAGAAAAGAAAAGAAAAGCTCCAAAAGAAGAAGAGCTCGAAAAAAAGGAGGCGGTCAAAGAAACGCCGCCACGACAACCACCTGAGAAAGTCGAGGAGATCGACGAGAAGACATCGGAAAATGCCGATGAGATGAAGAACGAGGTCGACGACGTCATGCACACGTCGTCGGACGAAAATAAAAATAGATTCCACGAGGCGAACGAGGAAGCCATAGAGATACACGAGATAGTATCCGAGAAAGGCGTTGAGGCAGTTGAAGAGACAACCCAGCATGCTGACGAAGACATGCAAGGAGAGAACCAGGAGAGCGGCGTGAAAGAGACGACCGGCGCAGCCACGACAGAGGCCATGCGAAAAACTGGCGAAGAAGTCGGTAAACAGAAAATCAGGGAACCTAATGAGGTCAGCCCTAAAGAGATGGAGCGCTTCAACGAGGCTAAAGCGCGCCAGAAAGAAAAGGAGGTGCAGCAGTGGATCATGGCGAGAGACAGCCTTGAGATCTACATGAACAAATTGAAAACCCGAAGCAACGACAAGTACAAGCTTGCCGAAAAATTAGAGACGGGCGAGAAGGACGTGATCGAGACGTCGACCAAGGAGGCCCCCAAGTTGATGGACGAGAACCAAAATATGAAGAAAAAAGATATCGGCGAAAATCACAGAAAAATCCCGGAGGAGGTCACAAATAAGATCGATGACCTCGTGACCAAAGGGGTGACTGACGTAGCCACGAAGGAAACTCTCGAGACACCCGGATTCGGAGCTAAGGGCTCAGTCGACACACCCGCAGATATTGAGTACCACAAAACCGACAGAAAAATCGCGGAGGAGGAGCTTGTTGAGAAGCGCGAAGAAGCCGACAATCCCATTTACAACGACGAGGTGGCGAGCTTGAAGGACTACGTCACAGGGGTCAAAGAAAAATACGATGATATTTATTACGTCGCTGAAGAACCGAATCGAAGGGCAAAGACGGTCCAGGAAGGAAAACTAGAGGTAAATTTTTTGTGCTGTTTGGTGACAGGCGAGTACGACGAGATGGCAAACATGGCGAAGATCACAAAGGCAATTATTGACGGAAAATGGAAAGCCGCAACATACGACAGACGAAAGCGGGTAAAATTTAAAGAGCGATGAAAGATCCAAACGCTTTGAGATTAAGGGGGGAATTTGTTGGATATAATCTCAAAGCAATACAAGATATAAAATAAAATAGAATAAAAATAGAAAATGAAAAATATGCATCTAACGTTATGCATGTTGGAATGAGAAGTCAAGATGATCTAGAAGAAGTTTGAATTGCATGCTATGATCTAGAAGAAGTTTGAATTGCATGCTATGAATGAAAAAACGTGTGGAAGAAAATGATAAAAGTAGTCAAAGATGGATTGCTAGATTAAATCTATAATTATGATATGATAATTAGATGCTTTGTTATCCTCTCTTAGTTTGTATCTATAAATACTTGTATCTTGTACGTTGAAGAATGTAAGAGAAGAAGAAATAAAGAAAAGTTGGCAAATAATATTCTCTTCAAAAAATACTCAAGTCTCACGATCGTTCCTCCTCACCAAATAACTATTCGTCCCTCACAGAATTCGATTATCTATAAAAACTAAAACAACAGTTTATGTTCCTATCCTATTATTTTATCAGTGCATGCACGGACGGGTGAGTATGATATCAGCTTTTCTGTGTTTTTGGCTTTATTTTCTTGGCTTCTCTTTGACACCTTTTATGTGGTCGCTTCAACTGTTGCCATGTGGCCTTTCTTAGTTTTTCATTTACTGAAAGTTATCTAATAATGAAGTCATGAGCTGAGAAGTAAATGTGCAGCAGCAGTGATCACCGTTGTAAACAGATAGATCTCAATCCACATCTATAAAAAGCTAATAATGTTAATTACCTTGTTCATCCCTTAAATAGACCCTGTTTAAAGCTTTCACTTTTCACACTAGTTGCTTGTTAATCTTAAACAAAACAAGTGAAGGCTGCTAGAAATGACATGAAATATACACATCTTGCGTGGGCTCTAATTAGTTGAAAAAAGGAAGAAGCTTACATATCGATATGTGAAGGTTGCACTATCTATTTTTCGAGCCCAACTTCGCCGAGAAGCCCACTTTTCACATTAGACGATGTAATGAAAGCCCAACAAATTTCAACTACAGAGCCTATTTAATCTTTTCAACTCACTTATAAAGTTATTATATTATTAACATGAGCATCAATAAAAAATTTTGAACTAAAGATTGTTTGGGGGAATTCCAATGAAGGAAAACCCCTCCAAAAATAGGCGTATGCCGCTTTAATGTGGCAGGCACACGGTATTCTTTAGTAAAAGGCGAAAGAATAGTTCGCTATGTGCCTACCACACGGCTGCGTGGTTGAAAACAGACTACTTTGGTTCGCATTTATAGCAGAGAGCATCCAAGAAATATGCAGCAGAAACCGGTGTGGGACAAATGGAAGTTCCAAAGATGGAAAAAAGCAATATTACTGGGCTTCACCTCAACATAATAGATCCAATAATAATAATAATAGAAGATATGGGCTTTTATAACAACAACATAAGCATACGACTTTTACTGCTAGGAAGATCATCAAAAGACCAACTACAACAAAGCAAACTTGCATCGAAAACTCTTTCATTTGTACCTTTGACGACGTTGTTGAATCGCTTAGTCAATCACAACATACAGAGGCAAAAGATCTATCTTCTAGTAAAGCTCAGATATATCGAGGAAATTTCCAAAGGTACAAAACAACAGAAACAGTTACACAACTCGGAACTTTCAATCAATGCCGCCTATCTATAAACTGCTAAACAAAACCACGTCGTCGACTCAAACAAAAGGGACTAGAATAGATCTTCAGAGATCAAATTCCTCGTCCCTAAGAGCCATCTCTGCAGCCTCTTCCTCTTCCTCGTCAAGAACAAAGTACTCGTTCTTCTCCACTGGCCTAAACATGTAGAAGATCACAGCATAAAATGCCAAACTCGCAATTTCCTCAGCAGCATTCGCCACCCACTGATACTTGTAAGCTGCGATCGTCCTCAGAGCGAATACGACAATCCTCGTGAAGTACAAGTAACCTATAACGACGATATAGAACTGCCTAAAAAGGGTCAACTTGGCCAAGTTCCTAGCTGCTTTTCCATCAGTTTTCGACGTCTCTCTCAATGACCTAATCGACCAGACGATAGGGAAGATAATTGCACAGCAGCATATAATATCGACCAACAAGAAAACTTGATTCCACGTAACCCAATCCTTGATAAACGGCCCTGTCTCGCCAATCACAACGGATGCAACATTGGCCAAGACCTGAAGTGGGATGACGATCATCAACACCTTCTTCTCTCTATCCTGCAAGAATGGCTTCAAAAAAGACCAACCCGTCCCAATCAAAACGATCACAGTGAACAAAAGGACAACCCTAATGAACTGAAACAGATAGAACAGCACATCCCAGCCATGTGGCGTCCCAGTAACCTTCACATAATGCTTATCCTCAGCAGCAAACAACAAGTTCAGAGCTTTAACAATGACTAAGACTCCCATAAGCAGATGAATCCTATGAAACGACTTCAGATTCTTCAAACTGACGGAAACCCAAAAGGCCAAGAATGCGAAGTAAATCAACGAGAACAAGAAGTACAGCGAAGGCAGTTGAGTCAAACCCGCAGATAAATAGTCCTTGACACCTCCGTCTAAATTGTAAAGCTCCGTCCGTACATCCATGGACACCTTCGACGCCGGCGCACAATTCGCGAAGAACAATGAGTACTCATTCGGAGAAGTGATTGGGTAGCTGTGGTTGAACGAAGATGCCGGCGGAGGCGATAGATCTCGGAAGGTGAACAGGAGACTAATGTAGTTCGAATCGAGGACGCAGAAATTAGAGTTTGATTGGAGTTCTAAAAGGACCTGAATTAGGGATTCTTCCGACAATAGGAAGAACCCTAACCGCGATGGATCTGGAGATCCGATGGCGGAGATCACGGACACCGATGAGACGGCGATCGTAGCGTGGCCAGTGTGGGTGAATCCAAACCGTTCGAAAAGGATCATAGGACGGTCATCGGAGGAGATCTTCAGGGATTTTATCTCGGCGGCGGCGAGAGGAACGAGGACGAGGAGGAAAACGAAGGATAATTTCGTCATTTTTGGATCTGATGAGAAACGGAAATTTGTGAAGAGTCCAAATAGAACGAATACTGTAGAAAGAGGGAAAGCGATATGGTGCAAGTCTACGCAACGCGGCTTCGTTTGTGTACTTACAGAATTGCCATTGATTTTTCTTTATATAGATGAAAGCGCTGTGCTACCGCTGTGGGCAAATCTGTCACTCGAAAACATACTTCGCCAAGATGGAAATATGTATCTTTAAAATAAGGGGTATTTTTATTTCAGGCCATCCCATAACTATCATTTAATATTCAGGTCCTCTAGGCAAAAAATTTAGTTTTAAGGACACATTTTTGTGCAGTACCACTTCATTGTTCTTACATACCAGTATGTTGAAATTCTGTACCACAAAACCATAATCCGGTACCAGTTTATGATCATCTGATACCAGTTTATTTTCTGCAGTACCACTTTATTGCTTTGACATACCAGTATGTTCAAGTTTGTAACACAAAACGAACATTCTATACCAGTTCATATATCTTTTGTACCACTTTTTTATACCACACAAAATGAGTCCTTTAACCTAAAAAATTCTCAATCAGGGCCTCAATTCGAAATCAAACACTTAATGGGGCCTGATTTTGAATTGACCCTTAAAATAACACATACCAATATAAGCACATTTGATGTAAGAACTTCAAGTACTAATCCGTAAATAGACACTATTTGGTTTTGAAGGTTAAAAGTATTGAGGTACCACAAGAGCACTTATTATATACAACTGAAAATGGCAGAAGGCCTTTTATTTCACTTTCGAACACAAGCCACTATTTTCGTGCCACGTCAGATTGGAATCCATCTTCATTGTCTGATTACACGTGAACTTGTTATCTAATCAGTTTGCCTTACAACAGTGATCATGGTAATAACACACTTTAATCTCAGTATAAAGGTTCTTAAAAGATAAGAAGGTCAAAGATGGAGAGAACTTTTCCTTTTCGTCTGAAACAAGGACATGATTGGAACTGTGTGCAATGAATGTAATATACTTAGGGAGAAAACTGAAAACATATCATCTGATTACAACTAATTCGGGTCTTATATTTCTACTGATTATGTAAGGAAGTCAAAATAATTACATATTCAAAAATAGAACATTCAAACCTGATATTTCCATTCATTGCTGTCTTGCCCTTTTCTGAATTGGAATCATCCATCATAAAGGAGGATGCTTTCTCTCTGTTGTTCCTTTCAACTCAATGAGTTCTCTTCCCCATAAGCATCTCCACACACTCACACTAGAGATATAATAATAAGAAATGGTTAAAGCTACGTTATTACAAGGTCATGAAGATGAAGACTACATAGACATAGAACTAAGCTCACCGTCGCCGCACAGCAGAGAGTTTGAGTTCCAAATGTGCAGTAAAAGGGAAGCAAACGCTTGTACGGCTGATGAGCTCTTCCACGACGGCAAGCTCATTCCCCTTCATCTCCTCCGACTGAGGGCCAGCGCCGCCGCGGAATGTGACGTCACCAAAGAGCCCTGCGATCAATCGGCCGTTAGCATGCCAACGACGGCGTTTCTCAAGACAGATTCTTGCCCATCAGAATCTTGCAATAGAGTGAGCTGTGAGGTAGACACGGATGATGATCGTTTCTTGGAATGGTCCACTGAAATAAGTGGGTTTATCCACCGCAGTAGAACCTGTAAGAATCCATGGGGAAAGAAGATGAAGCTGACGAATCATTTGGTTTTAGCTCAGAAGCTGAAAGCTTGGAGGGCTTATGTTAAGGCAGTGTTCAACAAGTCAGAGAATCCATGCGCTGAAGAAGGTTCGAGGAGCAGTGGTTATAAAGGTCTGTACTTTATGATGTCCAAGAAAAACTCGTCTGAATTTAAAGGCAGGGCTTATCCAACATTGGCCTCTGCAATCAATAACGGTAGTAATATAGATGGGATTGATGACATTGTTCACAGAAGATCTTTCTCAGGTGCTATTAAGAGTCTTTCTTCGTCTGGTTCTTCTTCTTCGTCTTCGTCGTTTTCGCTTAATTCAAATGGGAATAGCGACGCCAATTTTCTAAGGAGAAGCAGCAGTGCAACGGAGATCGAAGGCTCCATCGAAGCAGCCATTGCACACTGCAAGAAATCTCAGAAGGCAACTACTACATGATTCTTGAAAATGACTGGAGTGTGGTTTTATATCACATTATAAGGTTCTTTGTGAGAAAGATCTAATTAGATACATCTTTTCGTGTGTTCTACAAAATTTCCCTGAGTGTAAGAAAACTGGTCTTTTACCATCTGTGTAATTAAATGATATACTTTGTATACTGCACTCTCTGTCTCTGTAGAACTTGTTAGAACAACATGAGTTCTTGAATCTTTAATCGTTAAACCTTATTACATTTAAATCAGGTCAATGTATCACTTCAGAGTGAGAGGGACGAGTAATTACAAAAAGTAACAGAAAAACTAACAGATGAACAGCAGCATGAACGAAACACATAATTCAATGAGCACATGATGATGACAGTGACTAATCGTAGCTTTCTTCATGGCCAATTTCATCCTGATTCTTGACATGGGCTGACTCAGAAAGTATGTGATGACAAACAATGCGCAACTATATCAAGATAATTCGTGTCAGCTGTAACGTATAATTCATGAACCACACGTCTTAATCATGAAAAACTACATAATAAATCACGGTAATAGTTTGATTGATGTCCGTAGGAACTACTACAAGCTCAACGGTTGCTGTGTATCTATGTTATTTACATCATATATTTGTGGATGAAATCGGTACTATTTGTACCATGTTATTTACATCATATATTTGTGGATGAAATCGGTACTATTGGAATTTGAGATGTTATCTATATATTGGAGAATCAACTACCTTCCAATCTTCATTCAAAGGCTTTTTCCCGTGTTCAATGCACGATGAATCATTGCATGGCTACTGTGCATGCATTTCCCACAAGATAATTATATAATAGATTGGCATTTTTGGAAATATTGGACCATTCCACGTAAGCCGCTGCATATTTCCAATTTTGGAAAATAGCCAAGAATCGAGTTAACAGTTTCATGTGTCTTCTTGCAATACAGTGGCAATCAACTATTCACAACTCTGCAAACAAGAGAACGTGTTGTGTTGTTTCCTTGAGAATTGAAGATAGAAAGAAGAGTCAAAGAGAATGACGGATAAGGCCAAAGTTTGCAATGCTCCAAAATTTCAAGCAACTATTTAAGTTTGCAGTAAATTCAAGTTTACTGTTAATGTTGACGAGCTCATCTTTGACAAATGTTGGGCTAACATTTCAGCCAACATTGTTGTCTGTCAACATTCGATTTTATCTTTCATGCCCAAAACCGTTTAACCTCTTTTTGTAGCTTTATTTACTGATATGCAGGACGTGGTAAAGTGCTGAAACGTGTCCAAACCGTGTGGAAAGCGTGTGGAGCTGCTTGAACGAATTTAGGAAGTGCAATTACCATAAATAGAAGATTTGAAGATCAAAAGAGATCAAGTCAAGCAACGACCAAGATTAGAAGATCTGAATATCAAAGAGAATCATTCAACCAGCTGCCATAAATAGGAGATAAGGAATCGGCCAATGAGATGAGAAGATTCGAACTAAATATATATACTATATTTAGGGAGATATTCGAAGAGATATTTGAAGAGATATTCAAGGGATCTTTTTACCAATTCAAGAGGGAGCCAAGGTCTATAAATAAGAGTTATTTTCGAGCTGCAACTTACGACTTTCGAGAGAACTTTCATGGAGCCACTTTGAGCGATATATTGAGCGTAAAATATGAGCGAAGTACACATTGTGTTTGAGCGATTTTTATAGATGTCGAGAGTCGTCTTTTAGCCTAGTATTGAACCTTCTGAAGTCTTAGTTCTTCGTAGGTTTTCAGGATCGTGTCGATTCTTTTTCTAGGCTTGTTTTTACTATCTTCGGATAGTTGTTTTGCATCCATTGCTGTAGTGGAATTTTGCCTTGAGGCACGCAGCAAGTTTTTATAACTTGCTGCACAGATTTACATCCCGTGTTATTTCAGTTTCGTCACTAAGTAGTTAGAATATTCCGCTGTGCACCTGAATGTTAGGTTGAGTGTTACCCCGACATCCTACCCAACATCTAGTCTATACTTAGTGTTTTACATCCATATCGTACCGGGACCACTTCAAAGTGGTATCAGAGCCTCCGCTTGACGTGACTAAGCGTTTTGATCCTTTATAATGGATGTTACAAGCTCAAATCATCTCGGCAAAGTCCCTGTGTTAGACGGGTCCAATTATGCCTATTGGAAGGTTCGTGTGCGCCAATGCATCAAGTCCATAGATGTGCGAGCGTGGGAAGCTGTTCTCAACGGATACACTCCACCTCGATCTCCTCCAGATGCTGATGGCGAAGTAGTCGACAAGCCTATTGAACAGTGGACTATTGCTGAAAAGAATGCGGCCGAGTATAACGACAAAGCTCTTAATGCCATCTTCTCTTCGGTGGACATATTCATGTTCAAGATCATTCAGAATTGTTCGACGGCAAAGAACGCATGGGATCTACTTCAGAGGTACTGCGAAGGCGATGCGAGCGTGAGGGAAACCAAGCTACGATACCTCCTCAATCAATTCGAAAACCTCAGAATGAAGAAAGACGAGGATATCACCACATACTTTGGGAAGATTTTGACGATTTCAAGCGAGTGTGCTAGCCTCGGAGATCCGATTGCAAATAAGGTAATGGTTTCTAAAGCTTTACGTACGCTAACCGAAAAGTTTAATGTGAAGGTAGCGGCCGTTGAGGAAGCACATAACCTGCCCACGATGGAATTCAACACGTTGATGAACATCATGAAGAACTATGAGACCAACCTCGAAGTCCAAAAGAGAGCTTCACGTGGCAAAAGCATTGCTCTAGTCAGTCAGTCATCTAAGGTGCAAACTGAAGTTGACCCTGACAATGATGAGGATATGGCTATGTTCGTGAAGAAATTCACAAAGTTCCTTCAGAAGAAGAATGTCGAGCAGAATGTTGGCCCAACATTCAGGAAGGGCCAGAATGCCAAAGCAGAACCTTCATCGGCGCCTCCCTTCTTCAAACGCAATCCAGATGGAAAGAAGAAGAACATCAACTACGAATCTGTAAGATGCTATGAATGTCAAGGATGGGGTCATTTTGCCAACGAGTGTGCAAATACCCTCCGCAAGCACGGAAAAGCTATGTGGATCGATCTTTCCGACGATGAAGATGAAGAACAGTGCCCTAAGGAGTCTAGGCGATCATCAGTAACCATACAGTCCTACTCTGACAACGAAGAAGAAGATCATCAAATCGGATTTGCGGCGGTAACTAATGTTGAGCCAACATTTGACTCAACATCTGAGAAACAAATTATTTTTGATTATGATGACTCAAACTGTTTTGACGGGTATTCAAGTTCTGATGATGCAGATTTAGAAACAGATATTTGTGCAGCCATGAAGCAATTGTCCGCACATTTGGAAATAGAGAAGGCGAAAAATGCGCAACTCAAAGCCGCCGTGAAAGTGTTGTCCGAGGAGAATGAGAAGAATGAAAAGATGATCGAAAGCCTACTTGACGGGATGAACAAATGGGAGGCCGTGCTGACTAGAAAGGACAAGGAGATCGACAAGCTTCAAAAGCGAGTCGACGAGGCCGATGAGATGTTCACGAAGATGAACAAGGGTAAAGCGACCCTTGATGAGGTATTATCGTTAGGTATTTTTGATAAGCAAGGTCTAGGATTTAGTTCTCAGCCCAGTTGTGATGATCCTAAACTCGTGACCAATGTTAGGCATAAGAAAGTTTTTGAAAAGAAGAAGGCGCATGCCTTGAGTGATGTTAGTGAAACTGTGATAGTTAAGAGTAGTCCTAAGCATGATGTTAGTAAACTTAAGGATGCATCGTTTAAATGTCATCATTGCAAGCAGCCTGGTCATATTAAGCCTCATTGCTGGAAATTGAAGGGGGAGATTTCTGCAAAGAAATCGATGTCGGCTGAGATGTCATCCAACATCCCGCTCAACATTGAGAAATCAGTGTTGAAACGTATGGCTGGAGAAAGTTCAGCTGGCTCACCTTCAAATTCTGGTAATCCAAATGCTGTTTCATCATTTAAGAATGTCTGGGTAGAGAAGTTCGTGGATAAGTGCAATGTTGTGTATACCTCTTTGCGAGCTAACGTGACAGGTTCTTGGTACTTCGATAGCGGGTGTTCCCGACATATGACGGGTACCAAGGAATATCTTAGTGAGTACATGCCCTTAAAGAGTGGATCTGTGACGTTCGGAGGAGGTGCTAAAGGTCGAATTCTTGGTCGAGGCCGATTGAACGTGCCCGATTTCCCTAAGCTAAGAAACGTACTCCACGTCGACGGACTTGTAGCTAACTTGATTAGCATAAGCCAACTTTGCGACGACGACTTGGAGGTAAGATTTAATAAGGGATGTTGTGAGGTTTTTAACAGCAATGGTGTTCGAGTTATGGCAGGTAAACGATCGAGCGATAACTGCTACTTAGTCGGAGACAAATCCAGTTCAAAGGACGTGTGCCAACTTTCGAAGGCCGAAGACGATGTCATCCTTTGGCATTACAAACTGGGCCATGTCAACTACCGAACGCTGGAGCAACTTATCAAACACGATGCAATCAGAGGCATTCCAAAGCTTAAGGAGTTTGGTAAGGTTGTTTGTGAGTCATGTTTGAAGGGTAAGCAAGTGCATGCTAGCCATAATGTAGACCAACATGCTGCCCAACATTTTAAAACTGCTCACTGTTTTCAGCTTATTCACATGGATTTGATGGGTCCGATGGAAGTAGATAGCATTGGTGGTAGAAAATATGCTTATGTGCTCGTTGATGATTATTCTAGATATGCATGGATTTTCTTTCTTAAGGAAAAATCTGAATCGTTCGATTTCTTCAAAAAGTTTTGTGCTATGATCAAGAATAATTTCAGTGCTTCGATTTTTCGTATTAGGTCTGATCATGGTAGGGAATTTGAGAATCAACTGTTTGACGAATATTGTGATAGAAAAGGTATTATTCATGAGTATTCATCTCCTAAGACGCCTCAACAAAATGGGGTGGCCGAAAGGAAGAATAGGACATTGCAAGAAATGGCACGTGTTATGTTACATTCTAAGAGTCTTTCTAAGAGGTTTTGGGCTAAAGCGTTGCATACGGCATGTCATATATCTAATCGTGTTTTCTTTCGTCATGGTACTAAAATGACTTCGTATGAATTGTTGAATGGGAAAAAGCCGACTGTCAAGTATTTCCATGTCTTTGGATGCTATTGCTACATGTTAAATGATCGTGAGTACTTGACTAAGTTTGATTCGAAAAGTGACAAATGTATTTTTCTTGGATACTCACCTAATAGTCGTGCTTATCGTGTGTATAACTTGCGATTGAAGTCTGTTCAGGAGTCGGTAAATATTGTGTTTGATGATGCTACTGATCTTAGCAAAGTGTCTCCTCAAGTTGATATTTCAGATGTTATACAAGCTGTGGATGAAACAGAGGAGTATGTGGAGGACGATGTTGACCCAACATCTGACTCAACATCTGTGCCAGAACAGAACATTGAGGCTGGACCCAGTGAAATTCGTAGAGACCCGCCAGCTAAGATTCGTAAAGATCATCCCACAGACTTAATTATTGGAGATGTGAACGAAGGTAGGAAAACCAGAGACAAGCCGCACAAGGATTATAAGTCTATGGTAAGAAACGTATGCATGAACACAGTATACGCTGAGGTACGTTTTAAATGTTTTGTTTCTGAGATAGAACCTAAGAATGTCCTTGAAGCTCTCAAGGATAATTTCTGGATTAATGCGATGCAAGAGGAACTCTTGCAATTTGAGAAAAACCAAGTATGGACCTTAGTCCCACGGTCGAAGGACATTAATGTCATAGGCACGAAGTGGATCTTTAAGAATAAATCTGATGAACTTGGTAGAGTTGTTAGGAACAAAGCACGTTTAGTAGCTCAGGGTTATACACAAGTTGAGGGCATAGATTTTGATGAGACTTTCGCTCCCGTTGCTAGGTTAGAATCAATTAGGTTGTTATTAGCTATTGCATGTTGGCTTAACATCACGTTACACCAAATGGATGTTAAGGGTGCGTTTTTATATGGGTATATTGATAAAGATATCTATGTCGAACAGCCTAAGGGGTTGAGGATCCACATTATCCTAACCATGTGTTTAAGCTGCAGAAAGCTTTGTATGGGTTGAAGCAAGCTCCTCGAGCTTGGTATGCGAGGTTAGCCACGTTTTTACTTGAATTTGGGTTCGTACGAGGTGAGGCCGACCGCACTCTTTTGTAAAAAGGGTCGGTTCGGATATTTTGATAGCCCAAGTTTATGTTGATGATATTGTGTTTGGCTCAACCTCACAATCTATGCTAGATCAGTTTGTGCAGGCGATGAATACTACGTTCGAGATGAGCATGATTGGGGAACTGACCTTTTTCCTAGGATTACAGATTAAGCAAAATAGTGACGGTATATTCATGTCTCAGGAGAAGTACGCGAAGAACATGGTGAAAAAGTTCGGACTCGACACAGCTAAGGTAATGAAAACTCCCATGGGGTCCTCACAAAAGGTTAGTAAAGACAATGTTGGACAGAATGTTGACCCAACATTATATCGATCCATGATAGGCAGTTTGCTTTATCTCTCAGCGAGTAGACCCGATATTATGTATAGCGTATGTGTTTGTGCTAGATATCAATCTGAGCCTAAGGTTTCCCATCTTAATGCTGTGAAGCGTATACTTCGATATGTGAGTGGATCGTGTAGCCTAGGGTTATGGTTCTCTAAAGATACTAATATGAGTCTTGTAGGCTACAGCGATGCTGATTGGGCAGGTGACGAGGATGATCGCAAGAGCACAAGTGGCGGCTGTTTCTTCTTAGGTAACAATATAGTTGCATGGTACAGTAAGAAACAGAATTGTGTGTCTTTATCTACTGCTGAGTCTGAGTATGTTGCTGCGGGTAGTTGCTTTACGCAATTAATATGGTTGAACAGCATGTTGTGTGACTATGGTTTAGAGTGCGAGTCAGTCCTCATGTATTGTGATAACCTTAGTGCCATCAACATATCTAAGAACCCTATCCAGCATTCACGCACGAAGCATATAGATATAAGACATCATTTTCTGAGAGATATGGTAGAGAAAGAATTAGTGCGCATTGAGCATGTAGACACGAAACATCAGTTAGCTGACATTTTCACGAAAGCATTGGATTTTGAAAGGTTTTCGGACCTGAAAAAATCCATAGGTTTGCATCAGTCTGTCTGAATGTTGGTCCAACATTTGGATCAACATAGCATATGTCGAACTTGATTGTCACTGTTTTGATGTTTGATTTAATGTTCTCTCTGTTATTCTGTGAAATGATTTGACTCATCTAGACCGTTCCCTGAAATGATCCTCTTCCCAAAAAAAAAAAAATAAAAAAATATATATATATTGCTCTGATTCTTTTTCAAGATACAGGTTCAGGTAATAAGTTCCCTAGGTGCACGGCATTCGCGGTGACGATGCACTCTTTGCGACAAAAATCCTAACCTTGATGATAAGGATCTTATAAGGGCTGTGCATAATATTACTAGTTTATAATGAGGTAAGTAGGGCAGAAAATGAAAGGGAATTGAGTTTAGGGTGTTGAACAGAAAAGTCTCGAATTTCAGAGTAGAATGTTGAGTCTTATGTTGGGGCAACATATGTGACTGTCAGTTTGATCATGCTATATTTTTGTGCTTTCGTTTATGTGCATTAGTTTTTAGGTCAGCATTTGTTGGTTTCATGTGTCTAGTTTAGATATCTCTCAGAATTGCATTAGAACTCTCGAAGAACAGCGTGTTACACTTGGCTCAAGTGATCCTCATTGTCGCTCAAACGGTTAGTCTCGCTCGATTCTATTATGACTTTTGACTTAGTATTTTTGGTTGAATCATGATCTGATTTGCTCCTATATTCTTCCTTGACCGATTCTTCCATATACCATATTAGCTCCTTGTTTATTTAGACAGTTGTGACCTGATTCGACCTTATCCTCTAAACTGTCTAAATTATATTTGAGTGGCTCGCTAATATTACTCTCTGCCCCTACGTTTCTGATATAATTCACGGGTTATACATTCTGTGCTCATATCATTTTTTTTGGATTTATCTTTGATTTCTTTATGGCGAACTAACTTGTTTCTGAGTCTCAGAATGTTGGGCCAGATGTTACCTCAACATCTGCAAGTTGGCTAACAGAGAAGTTCTCTGAGTCTTTTCTTTCTTCCCAAAAAGGGGGAGAAGGTTGTGCAGATAAAAAGGGGGAGATAAGGAAATTCAGGGGGAGCAGAATAAGGAGCCGAACAAACAGGGGGAGCTCGAGAAAGCATCAGAAGTAAACACCACTCCATTGAGAATTTTGCCTTCAGGGGGAGTTTTGGAACTTTTAAATCTGCACGGGTTTTGGGAAGAAAGATAAAAAGGGGGAGATTGTTAATGTTGACGAGCTCATCTTTGACAAATGTTGGGCTAACATTTCAGCCAACATTGTTGTCTGTCAACATTCGATTTTATCTTTCATGCCCAAAACCGTTTAACCTCTTTTTGTAGCTTTATTTACTGATATGCAGGACGTGGTAAAGTGCTGAAACGTGTCCAAACCGTGTGGAAAGCGTGTGGAGCTGCTTGAACGAATTTAGGAAGTGCAATTACCATAAATAGAAGATTTGAAGATCAAAAGAGATCAAGTCAAGCAACGACCAAGATTAGAAGATCTGAATATCAAAGAGAATCATTCAACCAGCTGCCATAAATAGGAGATAAGGAATCGGCCAATGAGATGAGAAGATTCGAACTAAATATATATACTATATTTAGGGAGATATTCGAAGAGATATTTGAAGAGATATTCAAGGGATCTTTTTACCAATTCAAGAGGGAGCCAAGGTCTATAAATAAGAGTTATTTTCGAGCTGCAACTTACGACTTTCGAGAGAACTTTCATGGAGCCACTTTGAGCGATATATTGAGCGTAAAATATGAGCGAAGTACACATTGTGTTTGAGCGATTTTTATAGATGTCGAGAGTCGTCTTTTAGCCTAGTATTGAACCTTCTGAAGTCTTAGTTCTTCGTAGGTTTTCAGGATCGTGTCGATTCTTTTTCTAGGCTTGTTTTTACTATCTTCGGATAGTTGTTTTGCATCCATTGCTGTAGTGGAATTTTGCCTTGAGGCACGCAGCAAGTTTTTATAACTTGCTGCACAGATTTACATCCCGTGTTATTTCAGTTTCGTCACTAAGTAGTTAGAATATTCCGCTGTGCACCTGAATGTTAGGTTGAGTGTTACCCCGACATCCTACCCAACATCTAGTCTATACTTAGTGTTTTACATCCATATCGTACCGGGACCACTTCATTTACATTTCTACTCAGCAGTTTGAAACACATAAGCTACATTAGCTTATTAAATCAAATTACAGCTATTATTAGTTGTTGCACATTACTACATCTGCTACCAAGTCAAATATCAATAGGCTCTCTATTTCACTACCTATTGCGTCGATTTCTCCGTTCTGATCGAGCCAATTCATCTCCCTGTCGACTTCCGTGTCCAACATCTCATCGTTTAGCAAGTTTCTGTTGATAAGTTTCTCGAGGGCATCTCGAACGCTTTCGTTCTGCAGTTTCGAAGGCAGCTGGGCTAATTTAGGCATCACCCACGGATGCAAATCGACATTTCCTTGGAAAATTTCCAACAGTAACGAATCGATTCTGTCGAAAAGCAATCTCCTGTCTTGTCTCAGGCTTTCGGTCTCTTCACCGTACTTATTCTCGAGTGCGTCGAACAACTTGGGATCCAAAATTGAATCGTGGGAGAACCAGGTTGTTCTGAACATGTTGAAGTCGGACTCTTCAATATTGGAGTCTATTAGAACGTCAAGAGTGTAAGGAATTTCCCAGCCTTCAGCTGCTAGGTTCTGTATATGGTTTGCATCGGATGGAATTGGGGGGGACAGTTGTTGTTCAACTTCTTCCTCGAGTGTGCCCGACTCCATTTTGAGAAGCTGAAGCTGCAGTCGTAGACCTGCAATGAAGATACATGAGAAGACCATCATCGTCGAAATAATTGAAGAGAAGAAGTGGGCTTAGAAGCGAATTTCATACCGTGAAGTTCAGCACTGACTCTCTCAAAACTTTCAGAAGATGGTGCATATTCTGAAAAGGGGACCTCAAGAACCGAGACTGGACTAGGATGGTCAGCCTCCTTAGAGATTTGCGAAGATTCTTGTTCAGCTCCAATTGGCTGGCGAGCAATTATACACAAAAAAGAAGTTTATTCTTTAGATAACCACTCTAAAGAACACACAGCTCAAACAGGACACAATTCATACACTCTCATTATTTTACCGTTAAAGTTGAGCATAAATAAACTATACTAAAGAAAATGCAGATTCAAACCTGACAACCAGAGTCTTCTTGATGCTGAGCACCGGAGGTTCCTTGTATAATAGAATGTGGCTGCTCTGGAAGCATATCAGCATAATTTGAAGACATTGTGATTCCTCGTTCTCCAGCCATCGTCATTTCATCAAACTCATGAGCTTCACAAGTTACAGTTTTCAAGTCTGTTGGAAAAGTAGGTGGATCTTCCAATATATCTTTTGTATTTGATGTCGCTTCAGTCTCAAAACTGGAGTCTGATGAAGAATCTGTCTCATCGATAAACATCTCAGAACGATAGAGTGGCTTCTTTCCCCTGGAGCTTGAGATTTTAGAAGAATATCCTTCTTGGTGGTTATGCTTTCCAATAAGCGATTTACTTCTACTGCAACGAACAGATTCATCGTGCGTCGGACGCCCTTCATATGACTCGTAACGATTTACTCTTTTGCTACTACTTCCAGTGATAGGTGGAAGTGATCTTGATCTAGACGACGTTCTGATTGCTTCCTTGTTCCAACCATCCCTACTACTGATGCCTAAAGGATCGTCTGGCATACCATTTACTTCGTTTCCCCCAAGTGCATTGCTTATTCCGCCACGACTCCTAGCATGCAAATATTTCAGCCTTGAACCTCTAGTGGGTAGGGAAAGCATTTCACCAAGAGTGCTACCCTTACTACCAACTTCCAAATCTTGATACTTTTGAGTAGTATTCCACCTCTCAGATAGTCTCTTCTTTGCCTCCTTAATGGTGGATGTTCCGATATTTCTGTAAAGGTTATTATGAACGAAGTATTTTCTCGAGGACGAAGGAAACACCTCCGACTCACTTTCAAAATCAGTTTCATCAGGATCGCAAGAACTCTCATCTCCTGCATATCCAAAGAACCCAGAAGACATGTTCGTCGCCTTAGTGTCATAAGAGCAATCTCTCATTTTTCTTGCAATTTCTCTGGCGACTTCCCTATTTTTTACAGATATCGGCATTGAGGATCTCGCTTTATTGCACAAATCATTTCTTCTTAGCAACCTTCTTGAAGCTCTGCTTTGTTGTTCCTCCATTTTCTTCAATCTGTGGGGGCAAATATGGGAGTAAGCGGGCGATGAACAAGGTAAACCAGAACTCTGCATCTTCCCAATGTTCGGTTTCAGAACAACAATCCTTGTTGGAAGAATATTTTCCTCATTCTTAACCTGTAAGAGAACTTTTGGCGACTTTCCAGAAACATGAACACTGCGGCGATTATATGATTCTAGAGGAGAATCATCTTCATAACTCATATGAGAAGTAAAGTTGTGCTTAAATGAGGCAACTCTTGCTGATCCACGCGATTTGGCTTCACCTTCAAGATTATCGGAATTCAAGGGCTTTAAAACAGCTATCTTACTGCCAAGTGAACTTTTACGATCAATTCGAGGCTCGTACACAGGCTTCACACACATGGAATCTGGCTGATAAAGGAATGTTGCCGACATGTTCTTACTGGAAACCAGAAAATACGAGGCGTCATCTAGCTGTTTTGAATAGTGAAATTTCTCATCTGTGGAGAGACGCTTTGCCTCCTTAACTTTTTCCTGGATCAAGGAGATATCAGGCTCCATGAAAATTGAGTTAGCATTCCATCTTGAAGAGCAGCGTCGACTAGCAATATGAGCTGCTTCAAGATCCTCGTACACATCCTTAAATTCCTGTTCCTCCATTGAGTTCCCTCTGTTTGATCGTCCATCATATGGATGGCTGTGAGCGGCTGTTTTTTGCTGCCTCTGAACATTAGGGGATGGTAACGCTTCAAGACCCATTAACCGGGCAATAACACTAGGCGAACGTCTCTTGTTTTCGAATTCCTTTGACATTTCTTCAGCAAGCAACTTCTTCGCTGGTATACCAGTGTCATGTTCCGAAGGATTGTGCCCAAACTGATAAATGAACTACAGACGCCAATAAAATTAGCAGGAAAACCAAAGAAAAGTTAAAAAAATATCCATCATGTAAAGAAGACTTTCGGAATGACAAAGAGCAATGATGTAAACACAAACCATATCATTGCAATTGCTCCCATTAGCATAATAGTAGGAATCAGTGGACAATCTTGAAACAACTTTCGGTTTCTGGACCTCTGGATTAGCTGTTTCAAATATTAACTGACAATTAGTGTCTGATCAAGGTAGAAGTACTTCTTAGGCAATATCAATAAAGGCATTCCAAATCATAAGAAAAACTTATAGCAAATCTCGAACCAATTCATGTAAAACGAAGCTCCTTTATTTTTGGCCCAGTTACTGTATAATTGGGATCAAGATCTAACTACATAAATGGGAAGAGCTTCAGACATATCTGCCGAACGAACTTTTAAGGCTTCTCAGTAAGACCCGCAGCTAAACTATCCTTGGAAGAAAACTAAGGTAGGACAACATAATGTTATTACACTGCATGAAAGTGCTAGTTCGTAGAAACTGACCCACAAATTTGCTTTTATTAAGGCATGGGAAGGGGTAATAATTAGAAGCTTGATCTCAATTACGCTATGTCACGCTTCAATAAAGCAAGAAAATAAGTTAAAAACATCTCGTCAAGCTGATAAATTTCTCAATGACGTTACAATAGAGGGAAGGGAACACGACAAAGAAACAGGTCAATGTCTTCCGTGGATACGAAAAGCCATGTTTTGCGGAGAGAGAAAAAAAAGAAGTGGAAGAGCAAGCAAATGAGAGGAATCACACAAGATGATATAAACCGCGTACGGACCAAATCATTAAGCCACGTTGAAACCAAAGCTACTTATTTGGTCTTTATTGTGAAATGTAAGGAATTCAATTCTCAATTTCCATGCTTAGAACAGCAACTCAACAAACAACAGCAAAGAACGACAGCTCACTCATTTTTTTCTACTTTTACAGATAGATCTATCTTCACAGAACAGAATTTGGTACAAGGAAACAAAGTCCTCACCTTCAATACCAGAAGCACTTCTCGATTTCCTGTGCCGAGGCCTCTGCATATCTCGTTTCGAATGTTCAACCTAACACCGTAGCACAAATAGGAAGATAGTCTCTCCCTTCAGAAAAATCTAACAAACAGCGGAATGTTATATCCTTCTGTCAAACCAAAAAGAAACTGCTGTAGTTTCCCAGTAATCAGATCGCGACTAAAAAAGGATAAAGCACGCCACGTCCCCTTGCTGCCTCAAACCCTAGCTCATCTTCATCTGAGATCACCTACGCGTAGGTGGAAGCAGAGCACATTCAGAAATCAGCAGAAATTTTCCTCGACATGTGAGTGGAGTGTGTGTTGTGTGTGTGAGAGAGAAAGAGATAACTGAGGAGGCATGCGAGCATTAATGACGACAGTGTGTGTGTGTGAATTTGAATTTAGACAGGTTGACGAAAGAGGGAACAAAAAGAGACTGCTAAAATGGGTCCCATACCTACTGACACGTGGAGGGTCTACACCGCATCGATGATTATAGACCGTCGATTGTTTTCTCAAAACTCGTTGGAGTAAATTTTCTACATTATCTCATTTGTGTGGTAATTTAATAAAATAGAATGCGAGACGTCAACAAATGTGAATATGTTGCACCCATTATATGAAATAAAAATTGATAAAATGTTTTTATTTTAATTTTGATTTTAATATTTATTTATAAAAAAGTATTTTACTAAAAATAAAATATGCAGATTCATTAGGCTAAATAGCGTGATCTAATAATTATTTTTTATTTATGTCAATTTTTAATTTGAGAAAATTTCTGATTCGTTAATAAATACACCAAAAAGCATTAACTCAACCCACCATACCATTAGTATAAGTAACGGTAGTTAGTTAGCCGCATAGTGGTGATTGTTTCACCTTTAATAATTGTGTTGTTACGAAGTGTTCCTTAAGCAAAAGCATCGGTTGATTATTCTGAGAGCTATGATAGTAATCTGAAGTCGTTGAAGTTGTTATTTTTGGCATAAGGAGTATTAATTAGGTGGATGAGCAATGGATAACATAAAGTGACATTACACGAGGAAGCTTTTCTTTAAGGTAAATATTAAGTATAATCACGTGAATTCGTGAATATATATATTTTCGTACTAATAAATATGTGAAGATTTTAACTGCCGTATTAATTATCTAAAAGGAAAGCAGAGAGTCCATGCTTGTCAAACATATTGTCCAACCTGCACGATATGTATTATGTTAAGTAGGTGAAGTTTGTGGAGTGCAGACAAACAAATAACAATCAAGTAGGGCAAAAAAAAAACATCATTATCTTAATAATCATTGCTTAGGGCCATGCAAGAAAATACGAGGGCTGAATTGTTTGATCCCTCGACGCGATATGACAATATTGATTCAGCCAAAATAAAAATTAAATAATTGGAGCAACTCTTATTTATTTATTCCCGGATACGATATTTACTATTTTCGGTAATAATGATATTTGAAATTAACCTTTAGTGGAAAAATAAATAGTTTGTATTTTGGTTGTATTAACGTGGATAGGCGTTTTGTCGAGAAAGGTGACATGTTATTTTTCTAGTTCTATTTGACAAGAAAGGTGTTGTTTATTTATGCCTTATTAAAGGTTAATTAAAGTATCTCCGAAAGAAAATATCGAACACGAAGACGAAAGTTACTTAATCTACCCCTAAAAAAATTCTATTATTATTGCCAATATATGCAAAAACGAGAACATAACATACAGATACCTAAGTCCTAACCTAACGAAAAAAGTCGACGTACTTTCAAGGCAGGCCCGTGACCTTTTCTTCCAGCATTAAAATGCCTACCCAACAAAATAAAATAAAATTAAAATGTCATCTAATATGTACACCAAACCAAAACAAAAGACGGAAGAAATAAAATAGATCAATCAATGGTGTGCTTCTAAAAGAAGTGATGTACGTTTACCCGAATAAGTTTGACTTAATAGGCCATTTAATCGCAGTGAAAGAAGAAAGCTAATATTTTTCAAACCAATTAAAGCATCACACATACATATATGATCTGGTGTGGATCCACCAAGCATACTATCTTTTTCCGATCGAGGAAAAATGCCAAGTACAGAAGTTATCTAGCTGTCTTTAATATATGAAAAGGTTAAATATGATGATGACATTGTTAGGCATCTGCAGTAAAATATTAAATCTAATTCGTCATATTAAAATTATATCGTTGAAGCCTTTGCTAGCTATCCCGCTAAAATACGCCAAGAGAAAGAAACCTTTCTAGATAATTAATTATACCCTTTTTCTTCGTCCTTTTCTTTTCCATCCCTGTTGTAACGTTATCATCGTTTCACATTTCACTCTCCACCCAATAACTACGGTCAAAGATCACTAGCAAGTAAAAGGACACGCTTTAACAATAACGAACGGATAATTTACAACACAATCAGTATTGAAGAGCGTCTAAACTCATCCCTCTTTCTGTACAAATTTCCCACTCATAATTTCCTCACGTTTCTTTCTCAATGCGAGCAACAGTGTGTATTTTATCACACTATAACTAACAGCACAATATGAAACTATCGATTCACAAAAGGAATTGAAATCCTCGGACATCCCTCGTGAAAAAAGGATGAGCTAAGGCTTCTCTTGCTTTGATTCGTTCTGAAGGTTCGTAGCGCAAAAGCCTCTGTATAAGATCAATCAGATCTCCAGCAGAATGATCCACGTGCTGCATAACAAGATTCTGGCGAGCAAAAATTTAGGCGGTAAAGAAAGTGTTTGTGTTAGTTCTTTAAACGTTTAAAGCACATTATAACGGCGAATAGAAGTGAAGACCTGAAGTAGGGGTAATTTCCACACTGCCCTTATACTTTCTCTAGATGTTGCGCCCTCGGGCCAATCCAACATCGACCGCCTTCTGAAATATTTCTCAGCAGAACGGCTGCATAAAGATCATAATGACATAAAATATTTTACTCTGGCGTGGTGTGAATCAAAACGTTAACATTGTAGTATCTCTTACTCTGCTCGCATAATCATATGTTGGGGAAGAGGCCCTAAAACCCTTTCCATCATCGCAAGATGTTCCAAGTTCTCATGAGTTTGAAATAGTGTTTTTCCCTGTCATTGCGTTTCCAAGTTTAGTTTTGAACATACGGCCAGTTGATGTTGAAAACTACAGTACAATTAATACGAGAAATCTCATCCTATGAAAAGATAAAGCATATCTTTCCCACTTACGCAGCACAGCTCGACCAGTATGCAACCAATACTCCACATATCACAAGGAGAGTTCCACCCTAGACCTGGAGAGAGAAAATTAATAATTTCGCGCACGCATCTTAGACATTAAGTTAAAGCATGAGAACTATAGAAGAATTTGAACAGAGTAACAAATTACCTAAAATAACCTCTGGAGCACGATAATGGCGAGTAGACACTATGTAGTTGTGGTCTTGATGTTGAAACGTAGTACTACCAAAATCAATGAGTTTTATAGCACTTGACTTTGGTAGATTTTTGAAATATGTTCCGTCCTTTGCGGACTTTGAGAGAAGCTACAGAGAAGTACGGGTGCAAGTACGGAAAGTATTTCGGCATCAGACTAACAGATGTCATTTAAACTGAAGAACGCACCATCTCCAACATTGCAACATAGAAACATCATACACGTAAAAATTCACTAAAGATTATAGCATAGCACAAACAATTGAGTACGTGAAGATAAAAAAAATCCTCAAAGGAGCATCCAGAGTTCCACACCCATCTTAGAGACAAGTAATAAATCCGTTGAAAAAACAGTACATAATACTATAAAATATTACCTTGTAATCTGGAACTTTGATATGCTCAGCGGAAACGAGGAGAATGTTTTCCGGCTTCAAATCAGTGTGAATCATGCGAAGATCATGCATAACTGCGAGGTGAAACGACTAGTAAGGTCATGTAGGCCAATAAACATGGATCGCAATCGAAAGCATATAATATATTAGCATGGATATGGAAAGTGTTAAAAGCAGTAGAATGAGCCAAAAATATGGACGAAATTACGGTTAAATGGGTATTAAACGAGCAATAGAAGTTTCCTAAAGAATTGTGCACACACATGCCACGGATTCCAAAAGTTGTCTCCCGAATTCGCGAACGAGATCAATGGGAAATGACCGATGGCTGTTTTTGCGCAGAAAATCGTATAAGCTTGGACCCAGCTTCTCAAATACCTGTTGCGACGATTTAGGTTTATCTGGTGGTCGCACTTACATAATACTGGGCACAAAATACATTATGAGCCTCTAAAGCAAATACTAATGGTAAACATAATAAATACTTACAATACAAATATGATTACGATAGTCAAACCAATTCCGTATTTGCACACAACTGCAGACAATGAAACAGCTCATACTAAAATCATGCCAAATTTCTTCAGCTGGTATAGCAGGACGAAAAGGAAAAGAAGCTTACCGTTTCCCAAAGATATCATGCCTTGCTAGCTTCTGCAAAACATCTATCTCGATCATGGCAGCTTCACGGTACTTCTGTATTGAACGAACAATTTTGATAGCAACGACCTCCTTCCTTTCGTAGTCCAGACATTCTAGAACTTGCCCAAAAGTTCCTGTGGTCAAGCATTAACAAACGAAAGTATTCCATACTATAACAAGATTTTGATAAGTACTTAAAATATGAAAGGAAAAAGAGATATATAAGATCAACAAAAAACTGACCTTCACCCATTTTACCGAGTATTCGATCTGCAATGATGGAGAAAAAGGGTAGAAGAAACCTAATAAAGAATTTGAATAAATATTGTACATTTCTATCACTAAAAAGAAATGCAGCAATCTTGCAACAGTGTTCGTGATTTCAATGTCAGTTAGACACAACCGTGGCATAATCCCCATAAACGATTTGTCTGACAAGTGCCTTCATTAAGCCACTTAAATGTACTTATATCTAGGCAACCTATTCCGTGAAGTATACTTACAACGAGGAGTCAAGCTCTCTCCAACTGCAAAGACGTAGTGACCATCCTTATCATCCAGCCTCCACGGTGGCGATCCATTACGAGGAACTCCCTCATAATATATTGACGGATATACATAATTAGGAACTGTACCAAATTCTTGCGGACAGTAGATACTTGGAAGAACCTGTACAAGAAACAAACTTCAAACTGAAAAGACAGATCAAAGAGAATGAATCAGACGCCAAGCAACAAAAGACAACACATCATCTCTAACTCTTGCATTTGAAATGTGCAGGACGTTCAACCAGCATACAAGACTGAGTCAGGTGCAGCGGCATTTTACAACTCCAATTCACATAAAGATCACAAAACTGGGCATAAATATACTTGTAAAAATTATTTTAGGAAAACAACAAATATCTCCCATTGAATTCTAATAAAGCGCCAAAAGTAGAGCGAAACCGTAAGCCTAACAGTCACTCCGTTTCTCAAAAGCCCATTTGAGGGATATTAAGAATCAGCACCATGCTGAAGGGAAAATAAATATCATTTCACATTTACGCAATAGTAACTACATTCACATCAAATTACAAACAGATAGCACAAATACAGAATACCCACAAAAAAAAAAAGGCTATCATAATAATCTCAGGCAAGTGCTAGTTGTAAATTTAAGCTGAAGAGCAGCGCAAAAACGACCTTCGGAGGAGCATTAGGTGGAAAAAGAGGAGGCACGACATCAGATGCCAATCGAACTCGTTTTCGAGGTTGCTTCTCTATGCATCCATGAGGAAAATCCAATACTCTGCGTTTCAATTCATGCGAGGAAATTTAATACACGTAGGGGTACACGAATTCAGCTGAATAAATGCGGGAAATGAAAGAATTATGACTCAAATGCAGGAAATTGCAGGAACTAGGTTAGGCGAGCTTACTTTCTCTTCTCCATTGATTAATTTGGGGGTAGTGAGTAACGGAGTCGATTTAATTCGAGAGGAGATCGAAATTGCGAGAAACATTTGTGAAAATTAATTCTGTTGTATTTGGTATCGGTACTTTCGGATATCTTACTGGGCTCATTGGGCCAAATTGAAGCTCAATAATAATGTTATTTGGACTAAATATAAATTATTTCGGCCATAAACTTTACCACGTGAATGATTTCTTTTTCCATCAATAGAAACGTTGTGAAAGTAGTATAACCTTCAAATGATAAAATATAACACTGTATTCACACACACACATATGTAGAAAAGCAAATAGAAGAAATCCGTTCAAACTAAAAAAAAAAAAACCGCAAACATATCGATAATAAGATCCACAATGAAAACATATATCATAGTCATACTAATTCCTTTCAATAAAGCTGTTCTAATAGACACAATTGTTTTATAGCGAAAATAATGAGGAGGGATACGAATACAAGCAACTTGTCATCAAAATGGTGAGCCTTAAGTGTTTGACCATTGGATCTTCTTAGGTTTAGGAACCACAGCAGGATGATTTCTGGGCAGCTTGGGCAGCTCCAGCAGTTTGGTCTGGTTGGGAAATCTTTATGCCTTGAGGCTGCAATAACATAAAATATACATAATTTAAATTGCCTTGGATACTTAAAATGTGATTATTCAACATAACAAGCTATGTATGTAATAAAGCTAGAGTCGCGTACCTCAGTTCTTGAATCAGTTTCAGAGAGCCTTTGCTTGATATCCCTGGCTATTGAGAAGAAAACCTCCTCGACGTTCATGTTTGTCTTAGCACTCTGGAAATTGGTATTTTTTCAAATGAGGGGTTGAAAATGTAAAATTTTCCAAGAATCAAAATTTGTTGACGCAAACAACTTACAGTCTCAAAGAATTTGATACCATATTCATCAGCGAGAGCTTGACCTTTGGAAGTAGGAACGGCCTGCAGAAGTTCATGCCACTTAAGATACGACTTTCTATAATCACACTGTAACTCGAATCTATTAATGAGATATGAACATATGCACTGGGAGGAAGGAGTGAGGGAGAGAGGGGAGACCCTTTTGCTTTCGTCCATGTCAGCCTTGTTGCCCACCAATATTTTGTTAACGTTGTCTGATGCATGCTGTTCGATGTTCCTGATCCAGTTCCTAATGTCTGTGAAAAGGATGGAATAAAGTTTCAAGCTATAGAATATAAAGCATCAAGATCTAGACAGCTGAATTTTTATTTCGTACGGATAAAAAATATAGAGATAGTACAAACATCAAATGTAAACAGACGTAGAGACAAGGAAAGGAAAATAATAACGAAAGCAAGCATAAAGAAAAATTACTGTTGAAAGATGACTCATCCGTCACATCATAAACCAGCAGTATACCCATTGCTCCACGATAATAAGCTGCAAAATGACAATTTCGCACGGTCAGAATCTCAAAATGTGCAGTTTTGAGCTGGGATATCTTTACATACCACCAAAAGTATGAAACATAACGACTAAAAAGAATTCCCACTTAACGGAGGAAATTTTTTTAGTAGAGGATGAAACTATTGAAGGAAGTTTCTGCCAGTCAAATGTATACCAGTAGTTATGGTCCTGAATCGCTCTTGTCCAGCAGTATCCCAAATTTGAAGTTTAATTCTCTTCTGATCCAGCTCTATAGTTCTAATCTTGAAATCAATACTGCCTTGCAAAGAAAGTCAGAACCAGTTTTACAGTGGGAGAGGGAAGGAGAATTTTACATTTGCAGGGACATGAAGGAACAGAGTACGCCCTAATGGAAACGGGAAACCTACCCAATGGTGGTAATGAAGCTGGTGGTGAATGATCCATCAGAAAAACGTAAGAGAAGGCAACTCTTACCCACACCTGGATCATTAAGCCACATTAATTTGATTATCTCAAACAACGAGAAAAAAACCATGTGAAAACCATTCCCTTGTCACGAGCACATGATCTCTAAACAAAAGGAGTGCATGACCATTCCATTGAGAAGCAGAATACGATATATTATAAATTCTGCTAATCATCACAAATTCAGAAACCCCATCAGTAAACATACAAACACGCAACTTCAACCCAAGGAGAAGAATCAATACAAAAACTGATCAGAGAATGCAGCTAAATCTAAATAATAGATGAACCTATTAACCACATTCAACACCGAACATAACCTAAACAATAACAATGCAAATCATTTTTAAAATAGAAAAAAAAAGGGACGAAAAGTTAAGGATTACAACACGCACCGCTGTCACCGATCAGGAGAAGCTTGATGAGATAATCGTAATCAGCTCTACCTCTTGCGGGCGCAGCGGCCATCTGACTTCTCCCTTTTCCCTTCTAGCTCACACAATCCAAATATTTTCCCCCAGCAAACCCTAGCAAACCAAAGGGGAAAAAAAAACAGAACGATTATCGAATCAGTTCATATCATTCCACGACAACGACGACAGATCAATACACACAAAAATCAATTCTTGAAACAAGTAAGAAAATAAATTAATCACCGCGAGAAGGCAAGATAAAGAGGATCTGATAGAAAAGAAGGGTGAGCTAGAAAGCGGAGGGAAGCAAGCGTAGATCCGCCGTTGAATGACTTATATTTCCTTAATCAATTAAATAATAACATTATGTGGTTTCCAAATAAATATATATAAATAGTTTGGTGGATGGAAAGACAGAGCAGAGAACTTCGACGTTGGAATTAGAACTTGTCTTCAATATAAAAATAAATTGGACTCTTACAAATAACTTAGCCGTGTTATTACCTTTGGACAACCTGTCCAATTAAAGCCCATATAGGCCAAGATTGAAAAATTCCCAAGTATCTTTTTTTTAAAAGATATGTAGGAATATACGAAATCACCAACCATGTTCTTATTTAACCTAAATTTTCTTGGTCATCCAACATAGGGGTGTTCATCGGTCGGTTCAGTTCGATTTTTCGGTTTTCGATTTTATATATGCTTAATCCGATCTCCGAACCATTTTAATTTGGTTCGGTTCGTTTTTTATAATTCAGTTCGGTTTTTCAGTTAGGAATTTAATAGCAACAAAAAAAATATTATGAGCTGAAAATACAAAAAATAATTTATGGTTATTAAAAAACAAAGAAGATTTATGGAATGTGACATGTAGCAAAATAATTCAAAGGTCCGAAAAAACAACATGAAATGGAACAAAATCTAACCAAAATATAAAAACATTCATCTGAAGATATTATAAATTATTTGGGAGAAAATTAGTATTTGATTTGTGAGGAAAACATTCAGTTAAAAATGGAAAAAGAATACCAATGAAATTATATTTACTGTGTTGTTTACGTTATGGGAGAAAAATAAGTGATTTTTTATATTTTCCTATGTTTAATGTAGTATGATAATTTTAGTTCCATTTTTCGGTTTTTTTCGGTTTGACGTATGCTTAATCCGATATCCGAACCATTTTAATTTGGTTCGGTTCGATTTTTACAATTCGGTTCGGTTTATTTGGTTCCGGTCTTTTCGATTCGATCCGTTACGGTTCGGTCGGTTTTTTCGGTTTTTTGACATATGCTTAATCCGATATCCGAACCATTTTAATTTGGTTCGTTTGATTTTTTACAATTCGGTTCGATTTTTTCGGTTCCGGTCTTTTCGATTCGGTCCGTTACGGTTCGGTTGGTTTTTCGGTTAACTTAATCCAACATCCTTCTATTCAAAATGTTGAATGTTGAACTTGGTGGGTTTGATAGAAATGATGTTTTCTGTATTACATCTCATCGAAGTAGGACATCTATTTATACATAATGTTATCCTACTATAATGCATTACATCGATGAGTCAAAAAGTATCCCAAAAACATTCCTCAAATCAAGCCATTTAGATGATAGTGGCCATTTAGATGATAGTGGTTCCTTAAATGATGCAATAATGTTCCCTTAATTATGCACTCATGTCGACACTCCCCCTCAAGTTGGTGCGAAGATGTCTTCTAAGCCCAACTTGTCTTGAGATTTCCGAAAAACTTCCACGGAGACTGCATGTGTTAATATGTCTGCTAGTTGTTCACTGGAGCGAACAAATGGAATATCAATCAACTTTTGATTAAGTTTTTCCTTGATGAAATGTCTATCTACTTCAATGTGTTTAGTTCTATCGTGCTGCACCGGATTGTTTGCTATCTCTCGAGCTGCATTATTGTCGCAGTATAAAAGCATAGGCTCTTTAGGTGGTATGCCTATCTCAATAAGCAACAATCTAATCCATAATAGTTCTGCTACTCCGTGAACCATGCCTCGATACTCGGCTTCTGCCGATGACCTTGCCGTAACATTTTGCTTTTTGCTTCTCCAAGTGACAAGATTTCCACCAACAAATGTGAAGTACCCAGAGGTTGATTTACGATCAGTGATATTCCCAGCCCAATCTGCATCTGTATACCCTTTTACTTCTATATGCCCATGTTTCTTAAAGGTTAGCCCTTTTCCAGGTGTCCCCTTTAAGTAACTTAAAATCCTCATAACTGCGGCCATATGATCTTCACTAGGTTCATGCATAAACTGACTTACCACACTGACAGCATATGCAATGTCTGGCCGTGTGTGAGACAGGTAGATTAGTCTCCCCACCAATCTTTGATACCGATCTTTATTTGTGGGCACTTGATCTTGGTAAATGGCTAGGTGATGATTCTGAACGATAGGAGTCTGAGCAGGCGTACAATCTAACATATCTGTTTCAGATAAAAGATCAAGTATATATTTTCGTTGGGACAAATATATACCTTGTTTTTTTCTTGCAACTTCTATCCCCAAGAAATATTTCAATCCTCCTAAGTCTTTCATCTCGAATGCAGCAGACAGTTGCTTTTGCAGATTTTTTATTTCCTCTGCATCATCACCTGTAACAATCATATCATCTACATAGATAATTAGAAGAGTAACTTTGCCCTCTTTGCGGTTAATGAACAAAGTATGATCTGAGTTTGCTTGATGATACCCAATTCTTTTCATAGCATCGGCAAATTTCCCAAACCACGCCCTTGGGGATTGTTTTAATCCATACAATGCCTTTTTTAATTTGCAGACCTTGCCATCAGGATGTGAAGTATTAAAGCCAGGAGGAATTTGCATGTACACTTCCTCTTCTAAATCTCCATGTAGAAAGGCATTTTTAACATCAAGCTGTTTCAACGGCCAATTGAAATTTGCTGCCAATGATAATAGGATCCTGATTGTATTCATCTTCGCAACCGGCGCAAAAGTTTCTTGGTAGTCAATGCCATATGATTGCGAATATCCTTTTGCCACCAACCGTGCCTTGTATCGATCGATAGTCCCATCTGCTTTATGTTTGAGTGTGAAAATCCATTTGCATCCTACTGGTTTTTTACCTGGTGGAAGCGACACAATGTTCCAGGTGCCGTTCTTCTGTAGTGCATCCATTTCAACTTGCATAGCTTCTACCCACCTTGGATTTTCTAGAGCTTCTTCGACTTTTGTAGGTATCTTTATACTCTCCATTTGATTTACAAAGGCTTGATGTTGCGATGACAGCCTATGAGTAGATACAAACTTGCCAATTGCATATCTTGCTTTTCCATCGGGAGAGTACCTATCAGGTGGTTTCCCGCGATTCTGTCTAGGGGGCAAATAGCAAGTTGGTGCATGCAATTGATAATTAAGATTTTCAGGACTACTTACTTCAAGAATATCCGATTGTTCTTGGGCGGGTACTTGAGGCAAAGATGAGAGGGAGGTACCTTCTGGACTATCTCCATTATTTTCAACAAGAGCGTCTGATTCATTTGGTAGTTGAATTTCTCCGCTTGACTCAGAAAACTCCATTGGTTGAGGAAGATCAATCCAACTGTAGGTATCATATATTATCTCCCCCTGAGGACTAAAGTTGGTGTGATCGCTGAAGAAAAATTCTGACTCCGATAACGTGACATCCATGCTCACATACATATGGCGAGTAGGTGGATGATAACATCTGTAGCCCTTCTGTTGAGGGTGAAAACCAAAAAAACGCAACGTACTGCACAAGGGTCGAGTTTGGTACGTTGAGTCTTGTGGAATGCACATATGCGACACACCCAAAAACTCGAGGTTCTAATTGTAATAATGATGGAACGTGAATATATTTGCCAAATACCTCCACTGGGGTCTGAAAGGACAGAACTCGTGACGGCATCCTGTTCATCAAATAGACTGCATAAGTAACTGCATCGGCCCAATAAATTTGAGGAACATTTGCCCCAATAAGAAGTGCTCTCGCCGTCTCTAGTATGTGTCTGTTTTTTCGTTCAGCGACTCCATTTTGTTGTGGGGTGCGCGGACATGTGGTCTCATGTAGAATTCCATTAGCTTGAAAAAAATTCGAGAGCTCGGAATTTATATACTCACCGCCATTATCTGATCTTACTATCTTTATTGGGAGAGAATATTGAGTTAGGACCATGCTATAAAAGGTTGGAAAAATAACACTTACATCACTTTTATTCTTCATAGTGTATAACCATGTCATCCTCGTGAAGTCGTCAACGAATGTAACAAACCATCGAGTTTCAGATTGCACCGAGTTAGGAGCAGGTCCCCAAACATCCGAGTGAATTAACTCAAACGGAACCGTTCGCTTTGTTAAACTTGGCGGATATGAGATGCGGTGACTTTTGGCCAGAGTGCACACGTTACATTGAAGAGCAGAATCAGATATATCACCAAACAAAGATGGAAATAGTTTTTTCAGATAACCAAAAGATACATGTCCAAGACGGCGATGCCACAACCAAATATTCCGTAAATCATCATTATTGCAACTACTGGCTTGATTTGCATAGCCAACTGCAACATCATCAACATAATATAACCCTCTCCTTTTAGTACCACGCCCAATGATCGCCTGAGTCCGAATATCCTGAAGCAAGCAAAAATTTGGAAACATGATGACAACACATTGTAACTGCTCCGTGATTTGGCCAACTGATAGTAAATGATTAGATAATGACGGAACAAGTAAACAATTATGTAAGGAAATTGTAGGAGTAAGTGTTATTGATCCTGCGCCAATGACATGAGTGGTCTCTCCATTAGCAGTTATAACACTTTTCTTCGATGATGGACTCATGTACTGAAACAAAGATTTGTCGTAGCTCATGTGTTCTGTAGCTCCTGAATCAATAACCCAACTGATATCTTTCGTTGTAGAAACAGAAAGACCCTTTTCTATCTTACCTGAACTTTCCAGAGACATGCGGTTGGATAGAGACAACAACTCCCCATACTCAGAAGGTTGAACGATTGTTGTCGCAACAGAAGCCACACTCGATTCAGTTTCTGCACTATTCGCCATCTTTGCTTGAGCCGGCCGTTTGTTGTTCCGTCCCTTGGCTTGCGCTTTTCCAAAAACCAGTCAGGATAACCATGGATCTCAAAACATGTGTCTTTAGTATGACGTGTTCCATTGCAGTGGGTGCAACGTAACTTGTCCTTTTCAGCATCTTCAATTGTTCGAAGAGTGGTTTTAGAAATATTGGTTTTTGAGATCATGGCCATATGAGAACCTTCTCCATGATCCTTCTTTCCTAGCATGGTGACTTGTCGTTGGGCTTCTCGTCGAATCATATTAAAGCATTCTTCAATACCAGGAATAGCCTTCATTCGTAGAATATCGCCTCTGATAGAATCAAAGATTTCATCTAGACCTGCAAGAAAGTCATAAATTCGATCCTTTTTTATCTCCTCTTGTCTGGCGAGTAGATCTGCAGCACATTTCATTTTTAAGGGACGTCGTCTATCCATTTCTTGCCACACACTATTCATCTCAGCGTAATATATGTGAAGCGGCCGGCCATTTTGCTTGGTTTTTGTTGCCTTGCAACGCAACTCATAATATTGTGTGTCATCTGCTCCATCATATAAGGTTTGGGTGACGCTATTCCAAATATCAGCCGCTGTTGGGAGATCAATGAATAGACTGAGAAGATGTGGTTCCATCGTTTTCAGTAGCCATCCACGTACAATTGCATCCTCTGTACACCATCTCGCGTAGTCGGCATGCCCTTCATCTACTTTTGGAGTTGTGCCGTTTAAATAACCAAGTTTGTTTGATCCTGCAGCATGAACCTCTATCATACGTGACCAGATCTTGAAGTTTGTATCATTTAATCTGAAGCTAATTGGTAAGCTATTAGAGTTATTGAACTCGATTGTGTTTGTGATTTGGTTTTTTTGGGTAATAGCTGTATTGTCTTCAGCCATTAGAATCTCTTGTTTCGAGATTAGGGATGTGAGAAAGGAACGAGGTTAAATTCTTGTGGTGTTCATGGATCAATTTGATAATGCTCTGATACCATGTTGAATGTTGAACTTGGTGGGTTTGATAGAAATGATGTTTTCTGTATTACATCTCATCGAAGTAGGACATCTATTTATACATAATGTTATCCTACTATAATGAATTACATCGATGAGTCAAAAAGTATTCCAAAAACATTCCTCAAATCAAGCCATTTAGATGATAGTGGCCATTTAGATGATAGTGGTTCCTTAAATGATGCAATAATGTTCCCTTAATTATGCACTCATGTCGACACAAAAGTCTCTTTAGCATATAGAACGTTTCCCAGTTTCAAACGTGTTAAACGACCGATCATTCCATTCATTGATTCATCGTCTAGAAAGTAGACAAACGCTAGTGATTATATCAAATATATATTCCAGTCATTTCCCTACAAAAGATGATAACGCAACAACAAACTATCATTCATGATTCCATTCTAATCTATGCAATGGGAACACCATCGTCATCGGCGGACTGAGGCTGAGAAGCCATAAAACGCCGCCGGAAAATCCATCTGGAAAACGCCAGCGCCGCCACCGCAACCCCAGAAAACGACAACAAACCCGCCGCCGCCGTGAAAAACATCAACGCAATAGGAATCCACACTGGGCTGGAGATGATGACGAGTGGGGCGAGGAAAACTAGCCCGAGGACCAAGGCGGCGAGCGTCAGACCGTTGAGGAGGAGCAAGATTCCGCCGGCGACGACGAGCGCGGCGAAGCCCGTGAGCTTCGGCGAGTGAGGCGTGTTCCCGAAGCTTTTGGAGGAAATACGCCGCCTTGTCGCCGGCGGTTGAGTTTTTATTAGACGGATGGTATCGTCTCCGATCTGCCATTGATCTGTAGTAGTAATTTGTAAAGAAGAAATTGTTAGCTGAGCAAAGTAGTGTGTGGACGATGAAGAGAATGCGTGTGACACGTGTGAGATTCTGCTCATGCAAGTCAACACGTGGGATCGGTTCGGGGCGGGTCAAGAAGTTCAATCGGTGCGGTAAATTCTTTTGGGCTTGGCCCAACATCTTTGTTTTTTTTAATTTATTGATTTAATTGGGAAATATTACATATAAATTCATAGCTATCTCTACTCTATTCTATCCGAATCTTCTTCCATTTGTCCTCAATTATTGAGATACGAATTAAATTCGAAAATTATATAGTCACTGCAAATACGTGCATTTGCTCTGTCTTAATCATAAGGCGGACAAACGATGTGGGGTCCACGTTGTCGTTAATCCTCTCTGCCACGTACCAGCATATGTCCAATATTTAGAACCAAAATGTTAATCTTGCCGACTATTTATTATAATAGTAACTATGTTCATGCAATTGCCCGATGCTTTTAATTGTACAACGAAGTGATTGTATCGCTCCATTAAAAAAGATCCAATTTTTTCTCGACGAGATTTGTCTTTGAGATATGAATGCGACTGGTGAATAGTTAGGCACGTGAGGAACGAGGTTTGATTAGCTGAATTCGGACAGATAAGTTCAACTATAAACTGTTATGAAAAGGTCTAATTTTTGCAGATAAATTAATAAGAAAAGGAAGATAGAAACACAAAAAAGATCAATTTTGTTTTCCTTTAGACAAAATTGACCAGATCCCACGTATAAAGCATAATCTCATTTCTCAACACGATTCACGTAATTTCAATATAATAATTTATTGCACAGTGAATTGATATTATCTTTGACTTGACCTTTCCCTATAAATATCAACCACATTTTGTTATCGCTACTTCCCAAGTACGTACATTTTGTTTTCATCGCTTCTTGTCCCAACACACAGTTACACACACATTCATTGTCTTTCCAAGAAAATGTCCCAGAGAAACAACCGTCATCAGAGGCGCCCTTCGCAGGGCATTTTCGTCATTCCGGACAATCTCATGGAAGACATTGCTCCGCCGCCGCAGCCCTCCGTTCAGCCACCTCAGTCGCCGGCACAAAAGGGCGGCGTGGAGTCTCATCTTCCGCCGCAGCCACCAGCTAAGCCGGTCAATAACGAAACCCACCCCAAGAATTCAGATCGTTCTAGTAAAGAATGATTAGCCTCTACCTACACTATTGTGGTTGGCAATTTGCAGAAAAAAAAACTAAGCTTTTCTGTTTTTGTTTATGTAGTTGTAGTTGATGGGTCAACTTAGTATTGAAGGTGCGTAGATCTCTTTCCTTTACTACGTGGAATATCTCTATCTCCTAGTGTTGTATTTCTTGCTCTTTTAAGATTAAATTAGCATTCCGTGTTTGTTCATTTCGATTTGTTGTTTAGTTTCGTGCTTTATATATATCGTGTGTGCCTTCATATGCTTGTTATTATTACAGATCGTTATAAATCTCAAAGGTTGACTTTTTTTAATTATTTTTTCAAGCTAGTTGCCCGAAAGGACGTGCCAAGGCATTTTTCTATATCGTTATTTGATCTAATTTCATACGATGACGATACCTGTCTCTCAATAAATTATGTATCTTATGTTTGTTCGTTCATGAACAATATTGTAATTATCATCGAAAAGGGTTAACGGAGAAGATGAATAATTGGTTGAGATTATTGAAATTTGGTTGCTATAATCATAAAGCTTTGTTGCTTGGTAGTTGTGCGAATACATTATGAAATCTACAAATCAAAAGAGAAGTGTTGACTATTATTGCTCCGACAAGAAAAAGTACACCGACCCAGTAATAATCTCATCCGTATCTTTGTGCTTTATTACATATTGCTCCGTTTACTTTTCATTCGTCAGCTGACTATGTAAAAACTCAAATGAAGAAAAAGATGGGAGGAATTGCTGTTATTTTAGTTGTGTTTACACGAAAGCTTAGTCAAGTCTTTATATTAGAATCGAATCGAACACATTCAAGCTTTTCGGCCGACTCATAGAAACCAACTGAAACCTAGCAAAAAAAGCAGCTTGGAATGTTTTTCATGCTTTTACGTTAGGATCACAATGGCCCATCAATGAAATTGCAGATGATAGTTTCGAAAGCCTGATTTGGGCCAAAACCATATATATTTTGAATTTTGATGTCAGAAATATATATTATGCCGATGGTTGTCAAATCGTCTCGTAGGTTAGCCAGCACTAGTTTGTGTGTGTGTGTGTGTAAAGGCTTTGACTATTCTTGCGATGTTGTATGTAGCAGCGACATGTTTGTCCAAAGCATTCAGATTCAAGAATGAGCTCAACTTCCTACACATACTCTGCACCTAATATAAGGTTTTGCTCTTAGCAAGATTTGATAGATACGTGTAACGTGGCCTTCATGTTTCGTCACGCAACTGAAGTTTGAGTTACTGAACTGTTAATGTTAAAGAAAGAACAAATCTTTTTAACGGAGAGGTAAGAATCTCCCAACAAAGCACGAGTTTCAGACAATAACTAGCGGCGAGTCTGCTCATTATTTAATTTAGGATTCAGAATCTTGGGCATCATCAATTGTTAATTAAATCAACCCCATCACTTTATAAAACAGTTTTCGTTCTGTTTCTACGCCATTCAATGGCGACGGAAGAAGGATTACCCCTAGTTGATGAGAACGTTTCATCTCCTCGACCTTTAAACCACACAAGAGATGTCCGAATCCTTTGCTTTGCTTTCCTGCTTATTTTCTTGGCTTATGGTGCTGTTCAGAATTTGGAAAGCACAATCAACACTGTAATAATGTTCTTACCTTTCCCCCTTGAAGATACATCCTTGTATTGTTTCACGGCGTTGGTCTTACATTTTACGTGTCTACTTACGATTTCTTGTAGGAAGGTGATTTGGGGACTACATCGCTTGGGATATTGTATGTATCATTTGCAGTATGTTCGCTTGTTGCTTCGTTGGTCGTGAAGAAGCTGGGATCCAAGAATGCCCTTGTTCTTGGTACTAGTGGATATTGGCTCTTCACAGCGGCAAATCTGAAGCCATCTTGGTACTCGATGCTTATTCATTTAGCCTATATTTGGGGATGGATTTATCTGAAACAATTCGTATTTCAATTCATAGGTATACCATGATCCCAGCTTCCCTGTACCTAGGATTCGCATCTTCGATCATATGGGTTGGGCAGGTTCGATTCCTTTCTCAGTCCAAAGTTTTCAGTTAAATCTTGAGCTGTTTTCGCCGTCCTCTCTGAGCTCTGCTGTTTCCTCTCAGGGCACATATCTCACTTCTGCTGCTCACTGTCAAGCCAACGATTACAACTTGAGTGGGGCGAATGTAATCGGGGAATTCAATGGATTGTTCTATGGCATTTACGCAAGCCATCAGGTCTTTTAATATACAACTCGCCGTAGCAGTTTTACTATTTGCTGAATAATTGTATCTTCGCTGATGTGAGAATCTCTCTATTCTACAATGACTCTTCAGCTTGTTGGAAACCTCATCACCCTTGCTGTATTAAGGGATGAAAAGGTACGTTGTTTTGAGGCTTCGTTCTTGGACGATAGCTCGAAACTGTAGCACCCTTAGGCTAACTATGCAATGATTCGAAATGCAGGGAGGAAATACAGGCGGCACAACCTTACTTCTGATCATCTTTCTCTGTAGTATAACCTTGGGCACAGTTCTTATGTGCTTCTTGAGAAAGAGAAATGGTAAAGAAGAGACATTGCAAGAAGAATCACCAGTAACTGTTTCTTCTTCGGTGGTCTCCTTGTTGAAATCGATGCTGAAACTAATGCTCGACGTAAGAATACTATTGGTCATCCCACTCATTGCCTACTCAGGGTTACAACAGGCATTTGTCTGGTAACATTTCGTTCCTTTTGCCTGTATGCATATATAATATATGGAAGTTTCATAGCCTCTATATTCTCCCTTCAAAAGGGCTGAGTACACTAAAGAAATCGTGAAGCCCACACTTGGAGAACGTGGAGTCGGCGGTGCAATGGCTGTCTATGGAGTCTTCGACGCCGTGGTACAGCAATTTCATTACATTCTTGGCCATGAACAACATCTTTCACGCGATAAATCGTTCCTTATCGTTCTCACGAAATGCATAATCAGCTTAGTTTTTTCTTGGGATGATTTTATTTCCTAGTGTTCGCTAGCAGCGGGCCGCCTTACTTCAGGGCTCTCATCAATAACGCTGATCGTCTTGGGCGGAGGAATAATCCAGCTTGTCGTTCTTCTTTGGCTTCTTCTCAATTACAGGTTTTTACATGCTATTTAATTTCGCAATAACTTCAGAAAAACTAGAAACGTACGTCCGATTTTATAGCGTGGGCGGTGGCTGGCTAGCCACGTTGATCACGCTTCTCATCGGTGGTTTGTGGGGCATCGGCGACGGAGTACTCAACACTCAGATCAGCGCATTCCTCGGGATTTTGTTCAAGCACGACCTGGTAAATAAATAAGTGAACGATACATACGCTCCATTTCATGTTCGAAAATGAAAAAAAAAAACAACCTTAAAGTCGAAGAAATTCTTGTTTTTCTTAACGACAAACGCAGGAAGGCGCTTTTGCGCAGTTTAAGCTTTGGCAGAGCGTTTCGATATCTGTGGTATACTTCGTCAGCACGTCGATCTCACTGCAGGCGATGGTTGTGATTTTGTTAGTGGCTCTCTGCGTTTCCTTGGCGGGTTTTCTCTTTCTTACCCTCAAAGTGGAGAAAGCTTTCTCGCGCCGTGATTCTTGACTGAAATTTACCAGTCAAAAATGCTGCTTAAAAGATGAGTCTTGAAAATTTGTTCTTTTGGAAAGATTGAGGTGTGGCTCTTGGAACTGTTGTTTGATGTTTCTCTGGGTTTCATACATGGACGACATTTGCTGTAATAACTTCTACAAAAGCTCGCAATGAGCATAAAAAGAATAGAAAAATTAAAAAATTCAACTATGTGGCGTCGCCCGGACTCGAACCGGAGACCTTCAGTGTGTTAGACTGACGTGATAACCAACTACACCACGACACCGTAGATGTTTGATCTTTGGTAAAACTGTCTCTTTCAACACAGTTCTAAATCCCCCAAAATCTCCAGGGATTTAACATCAGCCCCAGCAATCGAATCGAAGCTCTGAGGAAGGAAAATGGCGGCGAATCTTGACATATCACTGGACGACAGGATCAAGATGAACAAGCCCTCCCGAACCACGGGCTCGGGACCCGTTCGCCGCTTCTCTAACCGAACCTCCAACCGACCCGCTCCATATTCGTTCAACGCCGTAACCGCTTCATGTTCTTTGTCAAATTGAACTTTTGCTAGGTTGGTTGCATTTGGTTCTGAAAGTTGGTAATTTTTGTTCTATTTTTCTCAGATCCGAGCACCTGAGCTTCAATTGAACAACGGCATGTATGCCGTTGATCTTCTTGGTGGTCACGGTGGAGCAACAGCAGCTAGGGTTCAGTCCATAGAGACTGGGATTAAGCTGCTTATTTCCAATTTGCATTACGCCGTCTCCGATGAGGACATTGAGGTAATTTCAGCTGAAGCCTGACGTTTCTGAAGCTAGACTTTAGTTTGCCGAAAACTGAAATTCGTTTCATGGTGTCCATTATACCATATTTGTAATTGATTCTTCAATTCTTGTGTGAGTTTTGCCTGCCCACTTGTTCAGGAGCTATTCTCAACTATTGGTCATCTGAAACGGTGTTCCGTTAACTATGATAGGAGTGGGAAATCGGAGGTATCATCCCCACTTTTCGTTGGCTTAACAAAATTGTATCTTTTTTTCAAGTTGAACGGATGAGATATATGTGTGGCTGACAGGGGACTGCAGAAGTAGTATTTTCGAGACGCAGAGATGCAGAGGAAGCCATCAAGAGGTACAACAACGTCGAATTGGATGGGATGCCTATGAAGATTGAAATCGTGGGCTCAATCCTTGGCCCACCTCCTTTTCGTCCTCCTCCTTCATATGGCAGGTACGATGTTGCCTCCCCTATGGCTTTTTTTACTCAAGCATGTGCCCATTGCCTTCCTTCGCCTGCTTCCATTTTACCTTGAATTGTTGCAGCTCATTAGAATCCTACGTAGGTAAAAGATATGCAAGAACTCAATTGGTTCTTGACCTATGTTCTGTATCTTTTCTCAACATGGGTCAGTCATTGCCATGCGGTCACTTCTCCAACAATACATGAACCATATTTACCCATCTCTCCCCATTAATACCATGAAAGCCCTTTTCATTTTCAGCTCATAATTTACAAACTGAATCATACTGATAAATGCTTGTTCTTTTTTCCTCTGAAAGAAGTGGAGGATTTCAATTGAGAGGTGGTTTTCCTGGCCCGATGAGGGGTCGTGGGGGCGGTGGTCAAGCCCAAGGCCATGGTCGAGGCAGGAGCGAGATTAAGATATCTGCTGAAGATCTTGATGCTGATTTGGACAAGTACCTGGCTGAGGCTAAGGAATCAGATTAGAAGATAATGTCGAAGCTTTTGCAAGAAAATGATAGCTGATAGACAAATTAATGATTTTTCTTTGAGGCAAAGGTTTTCTTGTGGTGTTAATGGAATGTGAAACATAATTTGTATTATTAGCTGCCACACTTCCTGGGATTTTATGTTGTCTGAGCAAAAACTAGTGACTCATTTAGAGTTTAGACCATGGTTACTACTACAAGTCTACAACCTTAAAATGTATTATTTGTTATGCTGCATTTTCTTGTTTTGTAGAAATGAAATTAAAACCCCACTTAACGTATTGTGGAAAATGGGCCTTAAATAGTGCGGGCCTTTTACAAAGTTGCTTTTGATTGGTTCTACGCCAGCCACTTAAAATTCGCAACCATCCACCGTTCAAATATCTTGATCGAACGGCCACTGGACTGCCGAACCTTCTAGAACCGAAAAACAAGAAGAGAACCTGACAATATAAATAAGCTCGTTTGCTGCTCATAGCTCCTCCTCTAAACCCTAGTTCTCTTGCTGCTCTTGTGGAAGACAACCACGCTCTTCTAAATTCTCTAGCCGACGATTTCTTTTTTCAATTCTTCTTCTTAGATCGATGGCAGGCAAAGGTGAAGGACCAGCTATTGGGATCGATCTCGGTACGACGTACTCCTGCGTCGGCGTGTGGCAGCACGACCGTGTGGAGATCATCGCCAATGACCAGGGTAACAGAACCACGCCTTCTTATGTCGGTTTCACCGATTCGGAACGTCTCATCGGTGATGCGGCTAAGAATCAGGTCGCCATGAACCCAATCAACACTGTCTTTGGTAAGATCTGCGTTTCATGACTTCGTTTTATTTCATTTTAATCGAGGGATGGGTTAGATCTGTGAATGAAAGACAATCCTGGATGTGTTTTCTTCCCTTACTGTGCTTTGGTTGTATGTGGTTCTCTGTCATGCGTTGTACTTTGATTAGATCTGAACTGTTAAATGCTAGATGAGCTTGATCTGGTCTGTCGTGTATATTTGGAAGTTACTTAATTGTCAACAGAGTGTCACTGTTATCGGGTATCCACAATCCACATGATTGGTTTTGTCCAATTTGATCTAATTAGGGGTGATGTTTGCGTATTACTGATCTTTGTTTTTGCTTCTATTGAGTCTAACAATTATATTCTTTTTGGTTGCTGGTTAATGTGCGCCTCGTTGGTTGTGGTTCCCAGTTAGACCACTCAGCGTTCCGTTTTTGAACCTTGTATGGCACTAGCGTCGTAATTTCTTATTGTGTGAAATACTTTCTTTATGACTCCTCATTGTAGAATATAGAGTTTTGCGAGAGATATCTTCTGCTTTTTACAGCTGGCATCCTTTTTACCACCCACCATTACGTTTCTGTTTTAACTAACGTACTCATCTTTTGCAGATGCTAAGAGGTTGATAGGAAGGAGATTCACTGATGCATCCGTGCAGAGTGACATTAAGTTGTGGCCTTTCAAGGTCATTGCTGGACCTGGTGACAAGCCCATGATTGTTGTGAACTACAAGGGCGAGGACAAGCAGTTTGCCGCTGAGGAAATCTCTTCCATGGTTTTGATAAAGATGAGGGAAATTGCAGAGGCATACCTTGGTTCAACCATCAAGAATGCCGTTGTAACTGTCCCAGCTTACTTCAACGACTCTCAGAGACAAGCTACTAAGGATGCAGGTGTTATTGCTGGTCTCAATGTGATGCGTATCATCAACGAACCAACTGCTGCGGCCATTGCCTATGGTCTCGACAAGAAGGCGACCAGCGTCGGCGAGAAGAATGTCTTGATTTTTGACCTTGGTGGCGGTACTTTTGATGTATCCCTTCTGACGATCGAGGAGGGTATCTTCGAGGTCAAGGCCACCGCTGGTGACACCCATCTTGGAGGTGAAGACTTTGACAACAGAATGGTGAACCACTTTGTTCAGGAATTCAAGAGGAAGAACAAGAAGGACATCAGCGGAAACCCAAGGGCTCTGAGAAGGTTGAGGACCGCCTGCGAAAGGGCGAAGAGAACTCTTTCATCCACCGCACAGACCACAATCGAGATCGACTCTCTATTTGAGGGCATCGACTTCTACTCCACCATCACCCGTGCTAGGTTCGAGGAGCTCAACATGGACCTCTTCAGGAAGTGCATGGAGCCCGTCGAGAAGTGTTTGAGGGATGCCAAGATGGATAAGAGCACCGTCCACGACGTCGTGCTCGTCGGCGGTTCCACTAGGATCCCCAAGGTCCAGCAACTGCTGCAAGACTTCTTCAATGGCAAAGAACTCTGCAAGAGCATCAACCCAGACGAGGCTGTCGCCTATGGAGCTGCCGTCCAAGCTGCCATTTTGAGCGGGGAGGGCAATGAGAAGGTTCAGGACCTTCTCCTCCTCGACGTCACCCCTCTCTCCCTTGGGCTAGAAACCGCAGGCGGTGTGATGACTGTGCTTATCCCGAGAAACACCACAATTCCCACCAAGAAGGAGCAAGTCTTCTCCACCTACTCTGACAACCAGCCAGGCGTGTTGATCCAAGTCTACGAAGGTGAGAGGACGAGGACGAGGGACAACAACTTGCTCGGGAAATTCGAGCTCTCTGGAATTCCGCCTGCTCCTAGGGGTGTTCCTCAGATCACCGTGTGCTTCGACATCGATGCCAATGGCATCTTGAACGTCTCTGCCGAGGACAAGACGACTGGCCAGAAGAACAAGATTACGATCACCAACGACAAGGGAAGGCTGTCAAAGGAGGAGATTGAGAAGATGGTTCAAGAGGCGGAGAAGTACAAGTCTGAAGACGAGGAGCACAAGAAGAAGGTCGAGGCGAAGAATGCGTTGGAGAACTACGCCTACAACATGAGGAACACCGTCAAAGACGACAAGATTGCATCCAAGCTTGGCGAAGACGACAAGAAGAAGATTGAGGATGCCATCGATTCGGCCATTCAGTGGCTGGACAACAATCAGTTGGCCGAGGCTGACGAGTTCGAGGACAAGATGAAGGAGTTGGAAAGCATTTGCAACCCCATCATTGCTAAGATGTACCAAGGTGCGGGCGGTGAGGTGCCCATGGATGATGATGCGCCGGCTCCTAGTGGTGGAAGTGGTGCTGGTCCCAAGATTGAGGAGGTTGACTAAGTAGGCGACGTGGTGGATGGATTTTTATTATATGCTTTTTTAATTGCTATTTTCCCAGACTATTTTTATTATTTCTGAACAAGCTTGTTTGTTTGCCTTGGGAATGATTTTCCAAGGCTTCGTTTTGCTTTAAGCTGCTGCTGGATGTTGGTTTTTCTTTATTATATTGCTTTTTTTTTAAGTTCGTACATTTCTCTCAATTTTTTTTCAATTCTTATCAATTGTTAATTGAATATTAGAAAATGATAAAAAGAAAACGTATGTATTAAACTGTCAAAAGTCTACATTCTGTGTGCACTGGCCTGGAAATATGGCCCAATGAATTTGGGTTTTAATAGTTTGTGGGCCATCAGAACTTTAGAACAATACTTGCATATTATTTTCCGACAACGGACAAAACAAAAATTAAAAGACAAATCCGCGGAAGAGGAAAGGGGACAAGTTCGAAGTCGTCTATGCTCTTTGATGATCCTTCCAACCTTGATTCATGTCAGTGGCTACAATTCAATCAGAGAAATAGTTTGGTTGGGCGAGAAAAGGGAAAAGGCATACAGTCATTATGATGAAACGAGCTCATATAAATCGGAGATGCTCTTCGCCCTTTGTCCTCGTCTCCATTTCAGCTCTGACTATAATTCTAATCCTCGCTATTTCTCGCCGCAAACCACCCACCAGCGGCCCTTCTCTACCCTATGTTGACTCCGAGTCAGCGCCCCTGCCTGAACTCCCCCGATTTGCCTATTTCATATCGGCCACAGCCGGCGACGGCGCGAGGATGAAGCGCCTGCTTCAGGCTTTGTACCACCCGCGCAATTTCTATCTGATGCACTTCGATTTCGAGGCCTCTGAAGCAGAGAGGCTTGATCTTGCCAAGTACGCCAAGTCCGAGGCTGTCTTCAGGAGATTTAGGAACGTCAAGGTGATGGGGAAGGGCAATTTGGTCACTTCAAAGGGCCCGACTGCGATGGCCTCGACCCTCCACGCCGTCGCCGTTCTTTCTAAACTCGAGATGAAATGGGATTGGTTCGTTAATCTCCGGGCTTCGGATTATCCGCTGATGCCTCAAGATGGTTAGTTAATTCACTTGTCTTTATTTGGGTTTCAATTCAACATATATTATGATTTGATTACTTCTTATTGTATTAGCTCAGCTCATTTCAAGATAAGATTTTTAGAACACTGAAAACCTTCTCAGATGAGAATGAGGATGCTGGTGATCTATCTTGGTCCGAAGCTGACATTATTACTAAATAATTTTGTAATGTTGCTGCTTATGGTGGTTTTAGTTGTCCCAACCGTTAGCTATGTTGTCTTCTATTAATTGTTGCAGATATCTTGCATATCTTCTCCTACTTGCCCAGGGGTCTGAATTTCATTGAGCATACCAGTGACTTTGGTTGGAAGGAGTAAGCACATGAACATTGCCTCCACTGAGAATCATCTGTTCTACTTTGTTTCCATTTCTTTTTGAGTACTGTGATGATATTTACTACTTGTCTGATTGCATCATCGCAGACACCAAAGAGCTAGGCCCATCATTATAGATCCTGGACTTTATCACCTGAAGAAATCTGGCGTATTTTGGGCCAAAGAGAAGAGATCTCTACCCTCATCGTTCAAGTTATTTACAGGTCCCCTCCCTTAAATTCACTGCTTATCTCATTAGAACAATCGATTGCGTATTGTGATGAGTTGTAAACTTTGTCATCAGGGTCTCCAAGGGTTGTTCTTTCGAGACCGTTTCTCGATTTCTGCATATGGGGATGGGATAATCTCCCTCGAACACTCCTCATGTACTACACAAACTTCCTCTTGTCTGAGGAGGGCTATTTCCAGACGGTGGCCTGCAACCACAAAGACTACCAAAACACTACCGTGAACCACGACTTGCACTACGTGAAATGGGACAATCCCTCGAAGGAACAGCCATCGAACTTGACGGTTGAGGATTATGACAACATGGTACTGAGCGGATCGCCATTTGCTCACAAGGTTGCTGACAACGATGGACTCCTCGACAAGATTGATAGGGAACTTGTGATGAGAACTGACGATGGCCCTTTTGCTTCGGTTGATTCTGTTAGTCTTTCTTTAAGTTCGAAAAGATTGGAGAAACTTGTTTTTCAGATTCTTGATCCCGTTAGCTTTCGCTCCAGACAGTGTAAGTAAATGATCTTTTGATGCCTTACAACTCTCTTACAGTTTCTCTCTATCTTTTCCATCACTATGTTTAGAATGATTTTATAAAATAATATCTCATATAATCAATTTATCAATTAATGTAGGTGAGTAACTTGGATATATTCCGTAGAACTACCACTTGCATTATAAATGATGAATAATACAAAAAATTCTCTATTCATGCATGATGATGTTTCGGTATAACCAAACGACGAGTTAGATTATTTACCAAAAAAAATAAAATAAACCACAAGGAAAAATAATACTATGACCAACTGTCAAACCAGCATAGTTGACTTTGTGGGATAGATCAGATCACTCACGCGTTTGAAATTGGAAAGATGACAAACTGAATTAATGAGCTTATTTATTATAAGCACACCATGACTTCAAAACAAAATGAGTTCTGTCAAAAACAATGTCCGCAAAAGTAGAATAAGGTTGTGGACCTTGTATTCCTCTCTACATGCCTATTTTATTACTAGGATAGTAAAGCGTTTGAGTTAAGAATTCCAATCAAATAATAGACATCTATCCATCATAGCAAATTGGGTGAAGTTGCAATTATTAATTCAGCAAACTACGTCGTCCCTGACTTATATTACGTAATAACTTAATTTCACTGACCCGACCCATGGCTTCCCTTCCCCTAAACGTTCAACAACTTGAGTTATTTACACAACCTTAATCAATTAAAATAAATTCAGATTCATAAATATCCAAACCAAAAGATATATCCAAGATATTTCCTTTAGGGTAATTCTATTGGCACCCCCCTCAATTCTATTTACACCCCCCTAATTAATATGTAAGTAGATTATGACATACTTACCAATTAAAAAAAACTATTTTAAACCATTAAATACTTATCAATTTTAAACTATTAGATAATTATCATTAAAGAAAACAATAGATACTCCCAAATATCCATCTAAGGAAACGAAAGAGACTATTATTTCCACTAATATGATTTATTGATCTTACCTCTATCTCCCAACCTCTCACGTCATTATCTAATATGGAACATGCAATCATATCTCTAATCGCCATACTGAAACTCACCGTACATGAATTGGATAACTTAAAAAAAATTAGTAAGTTGTAAAATATCATTAATATTTTTAATGTGCTTGTTTAATTTTGCATAATAAGTTATATTTATATTACATGAATAGTTTTTTTAAATTAATTATTTAATATTAATGTTTAAAATATTAATAAAGTTAATATAAATGTGTGGTTATTAATAAAATATACAATAATAAGTAAATTAAAATATTGTATTGTTATATCATTGGATAATATAAGTTAATTATGTTGTAACTTGTGCAATTAATATTTTCGAATAAATTATGCTATTAATGTTGTTGAATTCTACATAAAATAATAAAAAAATAATATTGTTGAATTCATGTGGCTAGACAACAAAATTCAAGTGTTAGTGGGGTGAAAAAAGGGGTGTAAATAGTAGAGGGGTGAATAGTAGGACCCTTTCCTTTACTATGAGATCCGCGTCCAACCGTGGACCAAGCCAAGCTGACATAATGTTCCCCTTGGTTTTCTTTTGAAAATTAGATAATAAGGCGTATGATTAGGCTTTAATTTAAATAATAAATAAAAGCCAAGAAAACATGACCTTATTTATAATATTATTTTCTGAACATTAATATATGTTACGCAAGTTGCAGGAACGTAGTAACAAAAATATCTCAATCCCTGCCCGAAACTCTACCTAAAGTGCACTAAGCTGCCCGTAAATCAACGCGGGCAGTCCAGATTCCAAGACCTCCCTCCACTTTAAAGAATAGAAGGCGACTACGATACTGTACTAAAGTCGATACTCCTTCCCATTCACATTACCTTTGAAGAACCACCACCCACCACCACGATACTTCATCCGACGGTGGTGGTTTGCCCGTCGATAAGGAGGAGGTAATAATGGGGCAGGGCTTGAGTTGCAGTGTGCAGCAAGAGATCAACGAGGAGATGTTCAAAGCAGTTCAGAACGGTGAGCTTGAGACGCTCGAAGCTATGGCTCAGAAAGATCCCTCTTTGTTGACTCTGACCACCGTTAGGCGGAGGCTCTCTGCTCTACACGTCGCCGCGGCTAATGGCCGGATCGAGGTGGGTTCTCTTTTTTCTTTTTCTTTTTTCAAGTGATCTGAATGATTTTGCCTTCTTCTTTATCTTCTTGTGGATCTTTCGTTTGCTAGGTACTGTCTATGCTTTTGGATCGTTTTGGAAATCCTGATGTACTCAATCGCCATAAACAAGTATGGTTTGATTACCTTGTGCTTTTTTTTCTTTGTGTAAAGTCGATACCTTTTTTGATTGTTCAGCTGGTTTTTCTTGCTATTCTCTGTTTACTAAATGTGGGCATTGTCGTTTTTCATGTTTGGATTAGACACCATTGATGCTTGCTGCTATGCATGGAAAAGTGTCCTGTGTAGAAAGGCTAATCCAAGCTGGCGCTAATGTATGGCTATTTGGATCTTCCATTTTTGTCCTGATTTTAATCTTTACTGCTGAGCTCTGCTGTTTATGAATGTTGATCTTTCATTGTTGATGGGAAGTTTATCTTTCATTTGTTTCAGATTTTATTGTTCGATACATCGTACGGTAGGACTTGCTTGCACTACGCAGCTTACTATGGCCGCACTGATTGCCTTAGGTTGATTCTTTCCGCTGCTAACTCAACACAGCTTGCTCAATCATGGTGACCATTCTATTTTTCTTTTTTTTTGTGTGTCTGATCCTTTTATGAGCATTAACCATGGTCGATGAAAGCCTTACTTGAATTAAATCTCAGGGGATTTTCAAGATTCGTGAATATAAGAGATGGAAGTGGTGCAACGCCCCTGCATTTGGCTGCTCGCCAAAAGCATGCAGATGCTGTTCACATACTCTTAAGCAGTGGTGCTCTTGTGTGTGCTTCTACAGGCGGATATAGGTATCAAAACATAAATTTTCAGACAGATTTTATATGTTTACTATTCTTTCTCTATTCCGTGTATTAAAAACGATATTTCGTCTTTGCAGTTATCCAGGCAGCACACCTCTTCACCTAGCTGCTAGGGGAGGCTCATTGGACTGTGTACGCGAATTGCTTGCTTGGGGCGCTGATCGCCTTCAAAGAGACTCCGCTGGGTAAGCATTGATGATCTGATTTGAAAATTTCAACTGCAAAGATCACATTTTTTTGTTCTTTCGAACAGAATTGGAACTACTGTTATTGTTGTTTCTCTTACACAGTGAGGTTGTCTTTTGCAGGAGAATTCCTTACATGGTTGCTGTGAAGCACAAACACGACGTCTGCGCTGCTCTCTTAAATCCTTTGGCGCCAGAGCCTTTAACGTGGCCTTCGCCTCTGAAGTTCATCGCCGAGCTCAATCCCGAGGCAAAATCGCTGTTGGAGAATGCGCTGATCGAAGCAAATCGAAAGAGGGAGAGGGATATCTTAACGGAGCCCTCATCATATCCCCCTTCACCATTGATGATCGCAGATTCTGTGGGCGTTCTTGACGAAGAGTCTGAGGTACAAACATATCCTATGGAGCACATCTCTTATTCTTCGAATATTCATTCAACACCACGTTTGAGCAAGATTAAACAGTAAAAATCCTAACTTTATCCCTTTTGCTGCTGGAACAGGCTGGTGATGGTGAGCTATGCTGCATATGCTTTGAGCAGTCGTGTACCATTGAGGTGCAAAACTGTGGTCACCAAATGTGTGCTTATTGCATATTGGCTCTTTGCAGCCATACTAAGCCCAATTCTGCTGGTAATAACACATCAGCTCTTAAAATCCCAGTGTGCCCATTTTGTCGGAGCAGCATAAATCGACTGGTCGTGGTTTCTAGCAAAAGTGAAGGAGAAGTTGATCTTGATTTGAGCCCAGCAAAGCCTTTAAGGGCAAGAAAATCATTCAACAATCACCTCGGCGAAGGAAGCAGCAGCTTTAAGAGCTTATCTTCTCTCAGTTCTTTCGGAAGATTGGGACGTAGTTCTGGGAAAGTCGCTGCAGAGTGCAACGAGGAGTTCGATAAGTATTGATCTTTCCCTGGATAATTTCCCAGTTCTCTTGCTTGGAATTGAAGTTCTTTGCGGAAGGTTTCTCTGGCCATGTACTTAGTACCTACCTTATAGAGTTAGTTATAAGAATTGTTTATGTGCTCCCATCCACCAATTTGTGTCATGAACTATCAAGAACACACCTGAGATGTCTGAAAGTCAATCCATCTTCTCGGTCATTGTTTTTGTACTAATGCTTATCAATAAGCATTTTCTTTGTTTTTCGCTTTAATTGGATAAACAATACGTGGAGATAAAGTAAAACTTGAATTAAACACATAATTTTACGAACTCAATGTTATATATCTATGATTCAAAAGGCACAGATGATCATCATCAGCGGCCATTGGGCTCGGCAGTAGATCGGTGATAACCAACTGCTCAAGAAACTTGGTCAAACGCAGATGCTTCGAAGACCAGCAATCTTTGACATCATCACATCAGCTTCTCTTCTCAACCCAGTCAGTACTCTGTTTCAATCCTATCCATGGCAGCCCTTTTCTCTGCTCAAAGTAAATATTAGTACATATAGTGTGTGTGTGTGTATTAAGGCCCAATCTTTTACCTTTACTTTGATATTTAGCTTGGGCCATGAGGCAGAGATTTTTCTGAACTGCCCAAGAATCCAAGCTATATGAAGAAATCAATTATCCTCTACTTGTGTATTGTACTTGTACCTCATCAAGGTGAGGCAAATAATATAATTTAATTGTGAAACGGTAATATAATATGCAATGTAATGCAATCATAATGATTTTATTTATTTTTATTTATTTAGCGGATTTATTTCCAGCTTCAAGTACAGCAAACGTACTACATTGCAATGAATACAAAAAGTCTGATATTATCAATGCTATATAAGGTTGGTAGCAGTTTGATAGCATTTATTGCCGTTGTCAGCTCACCTCACGACAACGACGAGAGTTTGTTAGGCAATAAATATGAGCAAATGCTTTCCAATTAGGACACCGATCCTAATTAATCGAATACTTTAATTATAAGTCCTCAAACATCGCAATCTTACCAATTTTTTTGTAGACATTGTTGTTGTTTTTCATTTAATGAATAAATGTTGTATATTTATACTATCAGTTAAGTCACCAACTTACGCTTTCACAAGTTTACTCATGAATTTCAGAACAAGAAACCGGTGCGAAAATCATAACACTTTCATTTACTTCATCGCATGCCCATTAAGTGTTAAACTACGATTATTGCTAACATTACTGCAAACAGCTAGTCTATTATGTGTTTCTCTATTAAATAAACTAAAATAATATTGTGACCTTTGAAATGGATAATAATTTATGCGGTTAGATGAGCTGCATGCAATGCATATTCTTTAATTGCGTAATTTGCTTTCATCCCTAAAGACACTGAATAGTCTTTTCAATAATCATTCAAGAAAATGATAAAGAAAGAAACTGACAAAACTCCAACTCATATTTGTCTAGTTTCAGGAAGAAGACCATAAACTTGGTCAATATTGTATCTCTTGCAAAAAGGTCTAAGAAAAGAAAAGGTGTATTTACTCATTGCTCCTAAGAAAAGTATTAATCTTTATCCATCTAGTTTTCCATTTTCCTCGTAAATAAGCTCTCGTTTTTCTTCCTAATCATCGACGTTGGTTCGCTCTGCGTTCGTCTTTCCCACCGAAAATCTCATCTTTTTGTGTTTTGTTCATCACTTTTTATATCCAAGAACATCTGCTCTTATTACAGCACATGCGTAAACACACAACAGAGGGAGCCAACAAGAATTTATAAGATTGAGAAGGTTTACACTTCACGTTAGATCTCGGGCGTGCTTGTCTGTGAAAGCATCTATGAGCTTAGCAAGCTACTCCTTTTGCGCACGTTTAAGAAAAGGTTTGAAGAGTTGAGGTTGTTGGCTAGTGGGGTTTTGAGTTGTCCCAAAAGGAAAAGCTTAAGGAACAATTTGAGAAGGATACCCTTCTTCCATGGGAAGTTGCTTGAGCAGCCAAGTAAAGGCTGAGAGCCCTTCTCATACCGATACAGGTACAGTACATTGAACTAATTAAAGCCTGAATCTTGCTGGAATAACGATGCTTCTGTAATATTCTTTTCATTTCCTTGTAATCGTCCGTCTAAAGATCTGTGCTTGTCTGTTAATATTGCAAAATGAAGCTTGTCTCATGAGTTGTACTAGTGATTGCGTTTCGTAAGCATTTTCTTCTGTCTGTTCTGCGTATATCATAAGCAGGTGGGACTTCTTCCAAGATTATAACTGGAGATGGGACAGAGTTAAGCAGTTCGAGCAGCAAAAAGTCCTTCTCATCTGCATCTCAGACACCTCGGACCGAAGGCGAAATATTACAATCGTCTAACCTTAAAAGCTTCACATTCAGCGATCTCAGGGCGGCCACGAGAAACTTTCGCCCAGGCAGCGTTTTGGGAGAAGGCGGCTTCGGTTCTGTGTTCAAAGGATGGGTCGACGAGCATACGCTCGCAGCTTCTAGGCCTGGTTCTAGCATGGTGATCGCGGTTAAGAGGCTTAACCAAGAGGGTTGGCAGGGACACAGAGAGTGGCTGGTAATAATAAGTGAAAAATCTCCCCTCATCTCAACCTAGAAAGAAACATACTTTTGCTTCAACTCACACTCTGTAATTCGACTGTGAATGGGCCATTTTCGAATGTTTCTTTACAGGCCGAAATTAACTATCTTGGGCAGCTGCGTCACCCAAATCTAGTGAAACTGATCGGCTACTGTCTCGAAGATGAACACAGGCTATTGGTGTACGAGTTCATGCAAAAGGGCAGCATGGAGAATCATCTTTTCAGAAGTAAGTGCATACGTTTTTCTTTGATAGAATCCTCCTTGTTTGCGCTTACTTCAATCTGTTATCAGCGAAAAGAACGATCTTTTCAACATCTGTGCGCTTTGAAATAGGAGGATCATACTTTCAGCCACTTTCATGGAGCCTGAGAATGAAGATTGCTTTAGGCGCCGCGAAAGGCCTCGCCTTTCTCCACGGCGCGGAACCCCAAGTCATATACAGAGACTTTAAGACATCAAATATCCTCCTTGATTCGGTAAGCAAGCTCGCTTTTTTCTCGCACACACACGCACACGTCACGTTAAAATTAAAATGGTCTTCAGCCCTGATATTTGCCATCCTTAATCTGCAGAAATACAACGCCAAGCTCTCTGATTTCGGGCTGGCAAGGGACGGGCCCACAGGCGATAAATCCCACGTTTCAACTCGAATCATGGGCACTTACGGATACGCAGCGCCCGAGTATCTATCCACAGGTTAGTTATTAATGTGCATAGAGCTTCAGTTCGTAACCTTAACCGTATGACTAGTCATACGATGTCTGAAATTTTTTCGTTCCTTTTGCTTAGGCCATTTAACTGCAAAGAGCGACGTGTACAGCTTTGGAGTGGTCCTACTTGAGATACTAACGGGGAAGAAAGCCATAGACAAGAACCGCCCGACGGGCGAACAAAACTTAGTCGAGTGGGCAAAGCCTTACCTCAGCAACAAAAGGAGGATACTCCGTGTGATGGACCCACAGCTCGAGGGTCAGTACTTGGTGGCTCGAGCTGCCAAGGCCGGCGGGCTAGCCCTTCAGTGCCTGCGGATGGATGGTAGGTCGAGGCCCACCGTGGAAGAGATCGTTGCAGCACTCGAACAGATTCATCAGGAAACAAAGGAGGCTGCTTCGAGGAACGTGGACCAAAGGGTTCATCATGGGCTTAACCATCGACGTACTAGTGAGAGCGCATATCCAAGGCCTTCGCCGGCATATGATTTGTAGTTAATAGTTCTGCTGGGAAATATGCTCTGTACCTAATTAGCATTACTATGACATTTTTTTTTCTGGATTTGGTGTTTGTTTACGTGAACGGTGAATTAATTCTTTCCATTGAATGACTGCTGCCACCAAAAGAGAAAAAGGAAGTGCAAGGGTCAAGTAAGGTTCATTTATTAGCCATCATGACTTAAAAAAGCGAAGTATTTAATTGGTATAAAATAAATTTAATCATCTGAAATTGTGCAAGCCGTCTTAGCTCAGCCGGTAGAGCGCATGGCTTTTAACCATGTGGTCGTGGGTTCGATTCCCACAGACGGCGTTTTTCAACATTAATTATTATAGCAAAATTTATTTGGTTCACATAAGAATTACCCTTCTCAATTCTTACAGTAACGTGGGACTTTCTTTCAGCTAACCTATGTTTTTTTTCTCTGTTGAATTGACTCTTCACATCATCGTCTTACAGTGAAAATTGCGAACTTTTTATAAGCTAGCTAATGATCTTCTTCATTATACTAATCTCATCACACACAATAAACCATCATGTAACTGAAAACACAGAATAGAAGAAGCTATGTTTCAAATAAATAAATGGAGTATATCACTAGCCTAGCGACATAGCTGTGCACACAGCCCTTGAATCTGAGACTCGTTTGGATCAATAAGATAGTACGTCCTACTCTTGCTGCTGCTGCTGCTATTCGAACACGTTAACGTATAGTTATTCCCAGATTGCACAGCCTGCGGGAAAAAGATTCACCTTAAGAACTAATTAGTGTTGTAAGAAGAATGAATCTTAATGAGTTTCGTCTTAGTTCTCACCCCGCAAGAAACCGGCCTTGTATTGCACCTCCACCTCGAAGTTGGAACGCAGCTGAGATAATGGCACCACGAGCATTTCTCGTTCAAGTCCACCCCTCGAAGCAGCAAAGCAAATCCAACCGCGAATCTACATTCAAAATTTTTACTTCATAGAAAAGAGCAACCGATCTCATGAACGTGCTTTCGAAATCTCAACTGATGAGCTGCTTTATTACCCGACGATGAGAAGGATTAAGGAAACGACCCACAGCACGCACTGATATGCCTTAAACTTTGGACTCAACGACGTCGAATTGCTGCTGTTATACTTCTGTGTCACCCATTGAAACTGCGGGCGTATCAGAAACACAAAGCCAAGGAGGAATCCCGACGAAAAACCGCCCAGATGGGCAAAGTTGTCGACGTGTGGGAGGATTCCCACGGCAAGGTTTACGCCTATTATGAGCACGAGCGTCACCAAAGTGGCGACCTGAAAAGAAAAAAGATCAAATTTTATTGACATCCTTCCTACTCAAAGTGAGAGAAATCTGATATGATATGATTGATAGATTATTTATTACCTTGTTGAGATATATGGTCCAATTGGTGATTAGTTCGGACAGCATTCCTCCCAGCAATCCAAAAAGTGCGCCCGAAGCGCCGACTGATATGTTCGATTTGATGAATAGGGCAGAGAGCAGACTTCCGCCCAGCCCAGAAATGAGGTACACAAAGCCGATTCGAGCTGTAGAAAAAGGGGTCTTAATTGAAGTGAGGGAGGGAGTTATTGCGAAGATGAACGTCATTTTTTTTAGCGATGTGATTGTTTTGTACATACCATAGCCGAATTCTTGCTCAAGGCGTATGCCGATTAACAGCAAACTCAGCATGTTTGCAAGTATGTGGAAAACTCCCGCGTGCAGCCACATACAGGTGAGGAGTCGCCATCCTTGGTGTCGATGGACGACTTTGTTCGCATCTAAGGCGCCCATCTTCTCTAACCTGAAGAAAAACTGGAGAATTTGAACGTTATGCTATTCCATTCCTCGGTTTTACTGTACACATGGGAAGATATAGTGTTACATATGAATTTTCAGGCGAAGATGAAGTTGAATTTAGTGCCAAGGGAGACATCTATAACTGTTAAGTAATCATCGCAAAGGAGAGATCTTGGAAACTGGACGTATTAACTCTGTATTTTGCAGTCTGATTTTCAAATTTTCTCCAGCTGAAATTAATGCGCAGAAAACAGCTCAACTTCGATAGAACAAGACTTCAATTAATCAACTGTATCATCTTCTTTTCGCTAAGAAACAAACAACCATGGTATGGAGTAACACTTCGATCAAGACCAAAGCTATAGCCTTTCCCAAGAACAGACGTAAGCCCCAAAACCAGCTAAAAGAATCAATGACTGAGGCACTTACGTTGAAGAAGAAGGGCCAAGGAGAGGGTTTTCCTTGAACGGCTGAAACGAGAACCTTCCGAGGAACCCACCGAGGCAAGACAGGGAATTTTTGGGACAGTTGTTAACGTACATAGTGATCGCAAACACAACCACATTGACGACCACGAAGGAAGGCACCAACCACGGAAACCACGTCTTGAAATGCTTGACTTCCCTGTACACGACGGCGCCGCCTTGTTCGTCGGCGTTTTGTGGAAGCGGCGACGCCGAAGAAGATTCGACTGGATGGATCACGTTGGCGGCGGCGCCGCGGCGCGAGGGGACACGGATTTGAATGTCGTCGGAGGCCATTCTTGCGTTCGATTCAAGTTGTGGTTTTTAACTCTAATGGCAACCAACGTGCAAGAGAAGAGAAGACGAGGCGTTTCGTTTTGTCTCGTCGCGGGAGAGTTAATGTCTTTTCACCTTTCTATTCGTCGTCTCATATTCCTTTCTTTCATTTGAAGAATTCTGACAATCTATCTCAATAAATCAACCGTTCGCTTAATTTTCCGAAATATCAATCAAGTGTTGGATTGAGTTCGAGTGATTGCCATTTACACGTGTGATGATTAAACCTGGTAAGAAAAAAATGGAAGGTATTTTGTGTTACGTACATGAATAAATGTTGGCCACCTAAGTCACCAGCTCATAATGTTTAATCAGGAAGAAGAGTACGAAATAATAAAATATAGATGCTCCATGAAAAATAATTCATGTTATGCCATCAGCTAATTGTGGCCTCGAGTTAATTGTCATTGCACGATGTATGTCTATATATGTATGTCTACACTACACCCAAACCTCAATTATTGGACTGATGACGTCATTAGTGGATACAAATTAACTTACTGAAGAATCACATTAGCTTAAGTAGCAGTAGCACTTCATTCAAGTAAACATTGTCTGTTTGAACTACAAGATAGATCTGATCTTTCTTCTAAAGAGGCATAACATAAAAATAAATCTTGATATCTCAGACAACTCATCTGTCAATTTACACAACACAACCCTGAGTTTTGAAAATTTGCAACTAGCATCCATCCACCTTAGCTTCCAAGTCGAACATCTGTGAGAAACTAAATGCAATGAATCATTCTGAAATCCCACAAGAGGATGTATTAAGATTTCTTGACATCAATATATATAGAAGGGGAAGGTTTAGTGTAAAAGAAACTCACATTAAGATAGCTACAGCTCACTGTAATTACGCCATACTGCACGAAACTCCTCACGGAATGTGTTCAAACGAGCTTTCAAGTTCGGCGTCCTAAAAGTCGCATGAATCACCATGGCTTTGAAAGAAAAGAACAGAACATAATAAGCAATAGAGACAATTAGGAAAATGTGGAAGAACACAATATCTGCCATCAGGCAAAAACAATATCCAGATATAATGCATTCAGTACCGAGGTAGCCAGCGGCAAACGCCCATACGACAGTAACGATACCACAAGAAACAAACCAGAGGATGAAACTCACTGCAGAACGAACAAAAAAACTTCCATGTGAGACGAAAGTATTGAAACCCTCACACAACAATCATAAAAAATAGAAAGTTATTCACCTGTGGAGAAAACTAAAACAAACATCCAACGAGGACGTCCACATATGTGTATGGCTCGTTTCGAAGATGGGCGCCCCCGAATGACAGGCCTGATCAAATAACATCAACGTGAGGACCACAACCACGCAGTTTAGCAATTACAGACAACAAATTTACTTACGTTAGAGGAGGCCTCATTTTGGCGGCTAAATGGGGTGAAAACTGCCTGACAGTTCGTGTAACTTTTTCGCTGAAAGTTCCAGCAAAGCTGAAATGGGAAAAAAAGATAGAATAGCAACGAAGATAAATGAGTTAACATGTAAATCATGTCCACATGTGGGAGTGGGATGATGGATGATGTTAAACAAGAAATGTTCATCGCATTGTTCGATATGGTACCTATCATTCAGAAACGCGATGCTGAGGGCTGTCGTCAGAGCAGCAACAATGGCCAGTGGCCTCCTCAGAAATCCCAACCCTAAATACACAAATGCACAACTACTGGCATGCTTTAAAAACTAAAAAGTGAGCCACTGCAAAGTAGCGTGCATTAAATACAGTGATCGGTTTTCTTACCAAGAATGAAAATTATCATGATGAAATAATTGGTCCTGTAACTGCAAAAAAAGAACAAGTATGAACAAGCGGTCGAACAGATCTAACAATGCATTTGAAGTACACGGAAAAAAAAGGGGGTGAGTAGTGCAAGACGTGTTAGCAAGTGCTGAGAAAAGGTGATGTGCAGCATTCTCATTTTAAAGAAGTCATCATTTTTCTTCATCATAAAAAGAAATCCCTATGGTGCATTGTTTATGAACACTACCCAAGAGCGCTAGGACCGACCTAACTTCTTGAAACAACAAGAAAGTCAATTTACAAGATCAATCCATCAATGAGCTCACCCAGGGGCGGACCCACGTAGGGGCTTGGGGGGGCCCTTGACCCCCCAGCCGCTTTGGTGCTAAGTATATTATATGTATTACATGTTAACGAAAATTGCAGTAGTCTAGTGGTTATTGGAGTTGTATGAAGGTTCTTCCATCTTAACGACCTGAGTTCAAGTCTTCCCTAGGCTATTTTCTTTTATTTTCAGATTAGTTAGTATGGGCTGGATTAATGTGGGCTGGGCTGAATATTCTTGACCCCCCAGCCATCTAGAGCTGGGTCCGCCCCTGAGCTCACCACATACGTAATACACCATTCCGAGAGAAACAAGCCACATACAAACTAATCATCAGTAGAATCTGCGGTTCAGCATAAATGTCTAATCCCAAAGAAATAAAGAAGCATATGGCGCTACTTAAGGGATGATGGTATTCAACCGGCGGGGTTACTAGATGAACAGAAAGCAATTAAAAAAAAAAGGAAGTCCAGTCCATTAATTAAGAGATAAGCTAAAATCAACATCGTACTAATAGAGGTTGCACTTGAGGCGACTGTTCCATTTGGCCAAGGAGCGAGGAACGGTGAATCGAGAGAAGAATTCCGACAGAGGACGCGGTGGCGTCGACCAGTCAACCTCTCGAAGGGCTTCTACGAGATCCTCTGCGGTGACGTTGCCCCAGTCCATGATTGATTGCGAATGAACCCTGTAACCGATTGAACGTTCGATTGAGGTGGGGATTATCAGGAATTGATGCGAAAGAACGCGTCCAGAACAAGAATGGTTGCAAAATCGGAGATGAAAATTCGTGGATTCAGGGTTTCTTATTTCGCCAGGAAGATCGAAGATGGATAATGAGAGGACAAAACCAAGAAAACTTGCCCCCTTTGTATAGTTGATCGCTCTATATGACTTGCGAGGAAAGAAAAATAAAATAACTAAATAAAAAGAAAAATTTAAAAAAAATTGAAAAAGAAATTGTCTGAGCCCGGGTTCGAACCGGGGACCTCTAGTGTGTGAGACTAGCGTGATAACCGACTACACCACCCAGACTTTCTTGATAGTATGGCTGTTATTAATCTTAATAATCAAAAGTTTCCTACGACAAACCCTAGCTAAGTATGATTCTCAGGGTCATATGCTTTGAGAAGAGATACAAGGCTCATTGGGTCATCATAATATGTTACCAGGATCATATGGCTGATTTATTTTCTTGCATGCAAAATGGATTTTTGTAATAACCTTCTTCCTCTGTCTCTCCCCTGTTTCCTGAAGATCATACCACAAAACTTCATTGCTAGGACGTTACAACTGTATCTGCTGATTGCTTATCCAAAGAATATGTTTTGATAGTTAGACGGCCATCATTTTTCCATCTCTTGTAACGGCTCCTTCTTGGGTCTTTCCATCGTTATATATATACACGCATCATCAGCTCTGTTTTAGCTCGTCAAGAAAAGAAACTAAAGAAACCCTACTGATAAACTTAAACCCACCAATGGCAAAAGCCAAATCTTTCATTCGATTTCTTCTCCCCTGCGTCCACGTCAGCACCGCCTCGCCGGTCCTTCGACCCAACAAGAACAGACTCAGCACCTCCCTCCGCGACGACGTCGACGACGACAACACAAAGTCCCACTCCGACAATCAAGACACCGCCGCCCAAAAGAGCAGTCATCAAGACTCTCAATCCTCGTCCACCTCATCTTCTCCGTCCACCTCCTCCGCCGCATCCACCACCACGGCGTCTTCAAGCGCGCCGCCTAGGTCTTCCCGGACGATGGTGATCGGCACCATATTCGGCTATGGGAAATCCGGCCACGCCTGGTTCTGCATTCAGCACGACCGCCGCGCGTCGAAGCCGTCCCTTCTGCTCGAATTCTCAATCACAACGTCGGCCCTCATCCAAGAAATGCGAGGCGGGCTTCTGAGGATAGCCCTCGAGTTCAACGCCGCCGCCGGCGAATCTGCCTCCGAGGATCGGAGCCACTGCCCCCTTCGCACTCTCCCCGTGTGGACGCTCTACTGCAATGGAAAGAAGATGGGCTTTGCTTTCAGGCGAAGGGCCACGCAGCAGAACAGAGCCATGCTTAAGACTATGCAGAACGTAACGGTCGGCGCCGGCGTAATCCCGCCGCCGTGTGGGACGGAGGAGGCGGCCATGTACATGCGAGCTAACTATGAGTGTGTTTCGGGGATGGCTGATTCTGAGTCCTTTCATTTGATCAACCCCGAAGAAGGGCAGGGACAAGAACTAAGCGTCTTCTTGCTTAGGACGAGATAAAAGATCAATCTTTTTTCCTCCCTCTTTTTCTTGTTTCCTCTGGCGATTTAGGGCTCTGTGATTTGATGTTTTCTTGGTTTTCAAGATTGGGCTGGGCTACTGATTATAGGAAGGTTTGCTCATGGGTCATGTATATGCCAATAGAAAATTGAATGCATGGATTTATTTTGGACTATGCGTATTATATGAATAATAACAGTAAAGAATCTCTGACTGTGCAGTAACTTTGACTTCTACTTGCAAAAAAAGGGTCTGTAACAAAGACTTGGATGTAATATAATTGACCACTAATATAATCTAATGACTCTTTTTAATGTTATATATAATAATACTAATTGAGTTTGGACAATTTCCGAGATTGAATAGAGCAAAGAAGGACCACTCCAGTGAAGAGAGTGGACAGGCTAGAGACAAAAGGCATGTTCTAGTAAGTAGTAATAAAAAGGAGATAGAGAGATGTAAGAGACGATGCTATTTAGTATTTATTCCTCCTCATGATACGTTGTTTTCTCATCCCTACCCCACACCTTAAAAACCCTAATTCCAGCTTTCTTATTGTTTGCTCTTTTTATTGCTCTTGGAAAAAAGAATGTGGGAAATCGTGCAGTGGCCAAACCCAAAATTGAAATTGAACAGTCAAAGACCTGCAATAAACATTTCTCAATCGACGGTGAAAGTAATAGGATATCTTAATTAGTTATCCTCAACACTTGATTATAATCATAAGATGAGCCACTCTCTTGTTATACCTACACATGATGTTATAAGATAACCGTGATACAATTAAGAGATTGTAAGAGTGGGGCTGGTATTGGGCACTATCTATTAAATGCGAGGAGGGATAAATAGAAGAAACTTAAACAATTAATTCTCGGCATGGCACGCAGTGTGATGTCTTTGTAAGTGACCATGCATAATATATATATATACACACACATATGTAGAAATACTGGCCGGACCTCCGGTAATTTTATCCGTTAACGAGGTCCACGCACATGCGCCACACGGAGAAGGGGTGCCGAGTATAAGCTTGATGGGTTCCTTAAAACCACTTGGTGTTTAAGAGGACAAGCTTATAAACCCATTTATCTTCTGTTGGGTGTGCAAACCCAAGAGTCCCGCATCGGTTGTTAAAAGAAAAATTGAGTGGTTTATAAGCTTGTGGGTTCACTCCCTCTATCGCCAATTGGTTTTAGAGAGGAACCCCACAAGCTTATACAGACCTAGGGTTGGGCTGGAATTGGGCCTGAAAAAATCCCTACATGGTGCGGTGAGCGTGGACGAACACGTTAGGGTGCCGTCAGATGAAAAAATTCTAGCCCAGATACGGTGTGGGTGATGTGTCTCAGGCCCTTGTAAAGACGATTGGTGAATCTGCGATGAATAGAGCTTGGTGCAGTGATTGCGGTAGAAGCGCTTGGTGCAGATAATCGTCGAAAGGGAGGCCCGTTGTGTGGTCTTGAGTTTGAGGGAAGGATTGTTGGGTGTGCAAACCCAAGAGTCCCACATCGGTTGTTAAAAGAAAAATGGAGTGGTTTATAAGCTTGTGGGTTCACTCCCTCTATCGCCAATTGGTTTTAGAGAGGAACCCCACAAGCTTATATGGACCTAGGTTGGGCTGGAATTGGGCCTGAAAAATGGAGTGGTTTATAAGCTTGTTAGTTCACTCCCTCTATCGCCAATTGGTTTTAGAGAGGAACCCCACAAGCTTATACGGACTTAGGGTTGAGCTGGAATTGGGCCTGAAAAAATCCCTACATCTTCTTTGCATTTATCGATGTTGGACACCATATCCTCACACGTGACTATCTTAACAACATATATTTTATGGATACACCACATATACAACTAAACTAACCTACCTATAGATATTGATACAAACAACGCTAGCATTGTATTATCGGGGTTTTGGGGTTTTGTGTGCAGACGAATAATCGGGTCAGAGGACAACCCGAAATAAATGCTATGCATAAATTTATTTCTTTATTTTGGCCTTGAGCTTAAGCTTCTGTGGGATATCTTTGAATTCACACCCTATCTCTAAACCGTCCTTTTTCACTTCTCTCTCGCTTCCACACACACACACACACGAATAAGAGTGAATATATATATATATATATATATATATTAAGGTCAAAACAAGTTATGTTAGTTAGATGGAATTAAATTTAAATTTCCTTATATTGTTAATTATTGTTATATCTTTCGTGAGTGTTATTCAATTGAATTTTCTATATACAGAGAAGGGTTTTACTTGTTAGAGGGTATTTAGACCGATATTTGAATAATACAATAGAAAATGACACAAAACTGAAGGTCATTTTTCGTCCCCAGCGACATACGCTGACCTAAACATAATAAGACCAAAAACACTTTGGCTGTGTGTGTATATATTAGACAAGACCAGCTTTCAAATACAAAATGAACTCTTCATGATATTCTGTCTGTTTATTCTCTCTTTTAATTCCTCAGTCGTCTGAATAATTTTTTTATTAAGCAGAACCATGGAACTCGTGTGCTACTGAGAATAAAGCCTAAATATATATCATATAAATAATTCAAATCAATAATAAAACACAAACATAACTGATTGACTTTAGTTTAGCGAGACTTTAAGCAACATATCAGCGAAACAAAAAATACAGTATTACAACACCTACTCATCATTTCATTCAAGTAGAACGTCGTCCGTGATCTGCCGCCGTAGCCTTAGAGGCATGTTGAAATCCTCCGAGCTGAGCAAACAGCCCAGCGCCAACATGATGATGGCGATGATGATCATATCCACCGATGTTATTACCGCCATTGTTATTACTACTCAGCAGCCCATCAAAACCCGACCTTATTACCTGCTGCTGCTGATGATTCACGGCGACATGGTGGTGGTTGTGGTGGGGGAAAAACTGATGGTGGTGGTAAAAGTGGGCGGCGGCGCTGCTGTTATTCTGATACTTTGAAAGCTCAGACTTGGCGGTTCTAAGGTCGATCTGAAGCTGCCTTAGCTGGTGCTGAAGTAGAGAGATGACGCCTACGCAGCCGTAGACTGGGTCCCTCAGGCGCATGTCAGCCTCGTAGGCCAAGGAGTTGACGGCGTCCTCTCTCTGATGGGGCTGTAGATCGTTGAGGAGCTTTGTGACGTTGCTTGCGCCGAACACTTTGTGGACGTTGGCGAACTTCTGTGGCTGGTCTGGCGGGAAATATGGTGCGAAGACGCATTCAGGCTGGCATTTTCGCCGGAGGAATTTGCAGGAGGCGCAGGGAGTGGAGGTTGTTGAAGAGGACATCGTAGTAAATAGTACGATGATGTCTGCTGTCTGCTGTAGTTGGAAAAAGGACAGTAAGAGTCAGAGAGATGATGGAGAAGATGAATTGGAAGAAGAATAAAAGATGCATAAACTTAAGGGGAGATGATCCCTTTTGAGTTTGGGTGTGTGAGTATTTGAATATTTTTGTATTAACGAGAGGTCCAATGATGAAAAACTGAGTGAAATTTTTTCAGGCCATCATTGAAATCCTACAGCTTTTTACCAAGACATGAACAGAACGTTTGCGAGAAAAAACAATCTAGTATAAAGCTGAGTGGAGTAAAAGGATGAAACTACGACGTACAGGAAAATAAATATGACCAAATCTGGAAAAGAACTAGTATGCTCACCTAGTAGCTTGGAGCGGTCAATCCTTGTCTGCTTTTTGTGTTTTTCTTCACCTCAGAAAAGATGGAACTGGACTTATATCTTGTCAAGATTTTCTGTGAAGATATTATATGTGGGCGCCGTCATAAATAATAAAATTCAAGAATAATGGTTAGTAGTTACCTAACCAGCCACGATATATTACGATCTTTTTCTCTCCAAGAACCCTAACGGCTGGGAAAGATGAGGGCAAAATTAGAACTATCGTGGCTTCAATCATCAATACCCACTGTAATATTATTAGGGTTCTAGTTTTCCCTGAAGGAGAAGCAATATATACATAATTTTTAAATGAAGATTTTTGGATCGGATCTCGTGAAAGTAAATGAGTTAATTCTTCATTCCTATCCTATCACGTCCACTGATCGATATCGATGTTGAACTTATTATAAACCAAGATCTTTGCTTGCAATTCATTTCATTCTCACATGTAAGTTAGTGTCAATAAACATTTAAAAAGAAAGATACGTAGGCACCATCAGAGTCTAGATTGAGAGAGAGAGAGAGAGATACCTTTCAAAATGAGAGTTTTTGAGCGAGAGGTGAAAAGGTAGCCAGTACTGTAATATTAGCACATCAACCCAAATATAGGAAAGAAATAATCAAATTAAAATAGTGTGATAAAGCTACAGTCTACATGTTAAAAGGAAAATAACATCCACGAGATTATTTATTTATTTATACCTAGAATGAGTAAAAACTGTTAAAACGCCCTGTAAATTCGTCTTCTTTCCTTGTTGAAAATTCAAAACTCCACGGCCTCGAATTCGATACGTGCGGTCAAAATGTATTTAAATACTAAATGATACTCTGATTCCACCTTCTCTACGGTTCGTTCCATCTTGCCTGCTGTGCCGTACAGTTCCACAAGGCATATTTAAGTATCCATTTGAGTCTTCAAAGCCTCAGCCTTTGCTGAAGTTTGCGAAAAGTACTACTATACTACTACCTCCCTTTTTGTCCTCCTAACTCTACATATGATTTAATTCTATAAACCTTTTCTTCTCCTCTACTTTTCAAGAATCATGCAAAAGGGCTCCATCAATCTTTACGCAGGTGATAAAAGATAAATCATCATAACTGTGCATATAAAAGATTGTGCAACCGTGATATCAGCAATAAACACATCTCTCTCTCTCACACACACACACACAATAGAATTTAAATATGAGATGTTTTTTCTGAGGTGTAGGCGGAGGGATTTCTCCCAAGAGATGACGCAATGGAATCGGGGATAAAACGTAGAAGATAAAAAAAAATATGTTTTTTTTCTGAAGTAAATGGTACGAAGTAAGAGAAAGTAAGGATATATAGCAAAGGAAAAAAGATATCCCACCACAAGTCAACAGCATGTTGTGAGGTTTAAGCATTTTTTATGTCTGTATCTGAAGAAGGTGAAGGAAAGTAAATAATAGTTATTGCATGCAGTTGGGGTGGGCTGTGAATAGAATAGAAGGAAAGTATAATCACTATGTATTTGTGACCATTCTTATTCTTACACAATTCAGAAAGTTCAGAATTTGAGAGCGATCTGTCTTGTGTTCGTGACGTGACCACTCCTTTCAATTCATTATTGTTATTCTTTCTATGCATTTGGTCATTGTCATAATTCTTTTAGATCTCGTTTGATATCCCATATTTATGGATTGAGTATAAGTTATTTGTGTATGGTTCGAGGATTTTGTTGATATTGTATGTTAACATGTTTGATATGTGTATTGTGCTAATTATTTGTGTAATGATATAAATTGTGTTCGATAGATGTGTTTGAGGTTTGTATAGATGTCTATAGATTAGTAATACACGCCCCTTAATATATGTGTTGTTGAATTTAATATATATAGATATATCATATAGTATTGCATAGGATGTGTTTGAGGCGTGTGGGGTTTAATAGCTAGCTAGGGCTTCCGCTGTTTCCCTTTTTGGTCCTCTCCTCTCTATATGTATATTTGAACACTATATCATAGTTTCATATTTTTTAGATTATTTTCTGTGCCAAATGTGTGAGTACATGTGATCTCGACTACTCTATGCATAATGGGTTTTTTTTGTATTACTAACACGCATATTTTAATACTTCATTAGAACGCATGACGCACTGTGTAGATAACATGACAGTAAACTACACAAAAATATATTATTGCAATCTAATTATATATGTTATAATAAAACAAGTCGACGAATGTGTATTACATTACATTATGCCTTCAAGGTTTGGGCACAGTATTTTAGTATCATAGGAATTTGCTTCATTCGGCCCAAATGTGTATGTAATCTGCGCAGCCCGACCCAACTGCATGGGTGACAATACCAATAAAAAATTGTCCGGGCCGGGTAGCCCGCTGGTTCTGCTTCTGTTACGCAATCAACCGAGTCTCCCATCCCAACAAACAAGACTTTTAAAAATTTTGAAAATAATAAATATTACAGTCAGAGAAAGATGCGTATATTACGTGTCCTAATATAATTATAACCAAGATTTTATCGAGCAAAATGTGGAAGTGGAACCTGGTCTGCATGTAAAAGAAAAGTCAATATAGTTAGATGAATATAAAAAAAATCAAAGTTGCCCACTTAATTATTATCGTAGTAGTGTAGTAAGCATTTAGAATGAAATTTCATTTTTACTTCAAATATCGTTCATGGTTGCTTAAGATTCTTCTAACATCTACATGAGATAATGGATATACGTAGAGTAGTTTGGGTACAAAGACAACTACGAGCATCAAATGCAGTTTCTAACTTTATAGGCGTTAAATCAATTAAATGTTCCCCACACGACATACGACCCTTTATTAATCTACGTTGTCCTAAACTGATTATTGTTAAACTTTGAAAGTAGTTGAATCATTGAGGTACCAAAAAAAAAACCTTGATCTTTCGAAATTAATGGCATATCGTAGCCACAAAAAACTGGTTGAAGGGACAAATTAAAGAAGAGAAGGGAGACAGAGTTGGTTGCAATAAAAATAAATTATATACTAATAAATAGAGCAAAGACAAAGGAAGAGTTTAATACGGAGTATGTGTATTACATGATTTTCTCACATATTTAACATGTCATTTTGTAAAACTCTGCATGGAGATTCATTTTTTTCTTCCTTTTTCTCATATACACACTTCTTGTAATTCCACTATATTACAATAAACAATTGCAAAGTTAGTCGAATTACAGTCTTTCGACTACCAATAATAATACTATTACATGATTACTATTATACTAATAATAATACTCTAATAATGCCTCGATTTGACCACAACCCATAAATCCAACAAATAATTGGAACTCATAACTTACACCTTTTTCTTTGATTGCAACAACTGTCAATTGTGGCACAACAGTAGAGTCCTCCTTCACCAATTATTTTTCTAGGCTTCTTTTCCTAAACTTTGTCTTATTTAATTTCATAAAACCTCCCAGGCTAGCACAAGTCGTCACATATATATAAAGGCATGCAATGCAAGCATGCACAAAAAGCTCAAGATTATCTCGAGGCCTTCTTCATTCCTTTATATATCTTTCTTTCTTTCCATTGTTGATTTGCACGAAGAATAATGGCCAGCAGTATGTCTTATTCTTGCCTACTCTCCCTATTGCTCGTAATCTTTTCGACAATGGAAAAAGGTTCGATCAATGGCGTAGAAGCTAAGGCATTCTTCATCTTCGGTGACTCTTTGGTCGACAATGGAAACAACAACTACTTAGCCACCACCGCTAGGGCAGATTCCCCACCTTATGGCATCGACTATCCGACCCATCGACCCACGGGTCGCTTCTCCAATGGCCTCAACTTACCCGATATCATTAGTAATATAGTTTGAAGTCTTGATTTTTATTTTTTACAGTTTCATAGTGAGGTTTTTGAGGTAATAATTTGTGCTGCTTTGATTATATATCAGGCGAGAGGATGGGTTGGGAAGCAACATTGCCATATTTGAGCCCAGAGCTGAGGGGACAGAAGCTGTTAGTCGGCGCCAACTTTGCTTCGGCTGGCGTTGGAGTACTTAATGACACTGGGATTCAATTCGTAATAAATAAAGCCAAAAAGCTCAAATCTTTCCTAAAGCATATATACAAGCGCCGTTGAATCGATTGAATCATCATCGTACTATCCCATTCGTTGCAGGTCAATATCATCAGAATATACCAGCAGTTAAACTATTTCGAACAATACCAGCAAAGGGTGAGCGCCATTATCGGACAGAAGAAGGCCAAGAAGCTCGTAAGAGATGCGCTTGTTCTGATCACCCTTGGAGGAAACGATTTCGTCAACAACTACTATTTGGTGCCTTACTCGGCAAGATCCCTTCAGTACTCCCTCGAAGATTACGTCCCCTTTGTTCTCTCTGAGTACAAGAAAGTTCTCAAGGTAATTTAAGGAGCTAGCGACTCAATGTAACAACATTCGGTCTCTCTTCTAAATTCTTACCGTTTTTCTTTATTGCAGAGACTTCATTCCCTTGGAGCTCGACGTGTTATAGTAACTGGGACGGGCCCACTGGGCTGCGTGCCCGCCGAGCTGGCGCAGCACAGTCGTAGCGGCGAATGCGGCCAAGAGCTAATGAAGGCGGCGTCTCTGTACAACCCTCAGTTGGTGCAGATGATCAACAAAGTCAATCGTGAAATTGGGTCGGACGTGTTCATCGCCGCCAACACCAATCAAATGCACATGGATTTCATTTCGAACCCAAGGGCTTTCGGTAATTGATTGATCATAGCTCATAATAAGCTCAATAACCATGAATTGAAGACCCTAAAGATAACGTTTTTATCGTCTGGCATGGCAGGATTTGTGACGTCGCAGGTGGCGTGCTGCGGACAAGGGCCGTACAATGGGTTGGGGCTTTGCACGCCGATGTCGAACCTTTGTCCGAATAGGGATTTGTACGTGTTTTGGGATCCGTTTCATCCGTCGGAGAGGGCCGCTAGGTTGATCGTCGAGCAGATTCTGACGGGATCCAACGTTTACATGCATCCGATGAATCTTAGCACCATTATCGCTTTGGATTCGATCAATTAGAGCTTGCTAGCTAGCTAGTTGGATGAAGATGGCGCGGATACGTTTTATTATGCTTTTTCATTTGATTTCCTTTTTTTATAACTGTACTTTGCTCTGCTGTCGTCGAGATTGTTGTACTAATTTGCTGCTTGCTGCTGTTGTTAGTGATCTGTCGTCTGCACTTTTGTTTGTGGCCCATTTCTTGGTCTCAAATAATTTGAAGTCTAATGTAATAATCACAAAGGATTCGCACTTAATTGTCATTTTCATCATGCTTATCTAATTAATGGTGTTAAGTAATTTCTTGGGTATTTTCTTTTGAATTCAACATAGCGAGACCTATTTATTATAAAGGCATCGGTCGGCGGCTGCGTAAGCATATTATTAGAACAATGATGGTTACAGCTATAAAGGTGTTCCCTTTCCTCGTACTTCAAATATAAGCTTACTTGCACGGTCTTCTTTGGTTGACTGAAATCTGAATACGCTGATGTGGAAACTCGAATCTGTCTCTATTATAGTCTATTGAGATTATTTGAACATCCAATTTCGCAGTCACGTCATCGATTGATGAACGTTTGCATGAGGCCATGGAACAAAGCCATCATAAACCGATGCTACTGCTCAATAGCCGCGAATTGGGTGGACGCACGTTCTGTGAAGACGGCGTTCGACCCACAAACTTCCCGCCAAAATTTCAAGCTGAAGAGCCTCATCAGAAACACTGGGGTGCACGAAGCACGGCAGCTGTTCGACGAAATGCCCAAGAAGAACTCGTGCTCGGTTAACATGATGATGTCGTGCTACGTCAAGTCTGGCGAACTTTGGAGGGCTAGGGAGTTGTTCGACTCGATGTCGGACCGAACTGCTGTGTCTTGGACCATAATGATTGGTGGCTATGCACGAAGTTGTCAGCCAATCGAGGCGTTCAATCTTTACGGTGAGATGTTTCGTTGTGGGATGAGACCTGATTACGTTACATTTGCTACACTTTTGTCGGGCTGTGATGAGACTGTTAAGAGGAAGGATATTTGCCAAATTCATGCCCATGTGGTTAGGTTGGGCTTAGATTGTGATCTTAAGGTCTGTAACAGCTTGTTGGATTCTTACTGCAACTGTGGAAATCTTGATTTGGGTTTTATATTGTTTGAGGAAATGAGGTCTGAAAGGGATACTGTTACCTTCAATACGATCATTACAGGGTGTGCAAGAGAAGGTCTGTACGAGGAGGCAATAAATATGTTCTCTAGAATGCAGGTTTTTGGTCTTAGCCCTTCAGATTTTACTTTTGCTGCGGTTCTTCGTGCTTGCGTTGGGTTGGATAAGAACGGCGGTACGCTTGGGAAATTAATTCATGGACTGGTGATCAAGAACAATCTTTTATGGGATGTTTTTGTGGGGAATGCATTTCTTGATTTTTACTCCAAGCACGATTTTGTCGAAGATATGACGAGACTGTTTGATGAGATGCCTGATTTGGATGGTGTTTCATACAACATTGTCATAACTTGTTACTCGTGGAATGGGTATCTAAAAGAATCTCTCAACCTCTTTAAGGAATTACGATATAGCATGTTCGAGAGGAGGAACTTCCCTTTCTCAACTATATTGAGTATAGCTGCAAATAAGCAAGAACTAGAGATGGGAAGGCAGATACATGCTCAAGCATTTGTGACAAATGCAGATATAGAAATCCAAGTAGGGAATTCGCTTGTCGACATGTATGCAAAATGTGGCAGATTTACTGAAGCCAATGTTGTATTTGATAACCTTGCAGACAAAAGCGCAGTCCCTTGGACTGCTATGATATCTGGCTATGTCCAGCGAGGCCTCTACGATGAGGCCTTTGCTCTGTTCACTGAAATGCGTAGGGCTAACATCTGCTGTGACCAAGCAACTTTTGCGAGTATCATAAGAGCCTCCGCTAACTTGGCCTTGCTCTCACTAGGGAAGCAGTTGCACTCATCAGTGAGTAAAATTGGATTCATGTCCAACGTATTCTGTGGCAGTGCTCTTCTCGATATGTATGCTAAGTGTGGGTTATTGAAGGAAGCGGTCGCAATTTTCAGAGAGATCCCCGAAAAGAACGTGGTCTCATGGAATGCAATGATCTCAGCATATGCTCAAAATGGAGATGGAAAAGCTTCGCTGAGGTCATTTCATGACATGTTAGAATCACGTGTTCAGCCCGACCCAGTTAGCTTCCTTGGAGTTTTGACTGCTTGTAGCCACAGTGGCCTTGTTGATGACGCTTTACAGTACCTTGATTCCATGACTCAGACATACAAGCTTGTCCCAAGGAGAGATCACTACGCATCTTTGGTCGATGCTCTTTGCAGAAGAGGACGTTTCAAGGAAGCTGAGTCGCTGATGGCTCAGATGCCATTTGAACCAGATGAAATCATGTGGTCATCGGTTTTAAATTCGTCGAGGATCCATAAGAATCAAGAATTTGCTGATAAATCTGCAAGTGTTCTGTTTAACCTTCAAGTATTAAGAGATGCTGCAGCCTATGTAACTATGTCCAATATCCATGCCGAGGCTGGGAATTGGGAAGCTGTGGCGAAGGTTAAGAAGGCGATGAGGGAACGTGGAGTTCGAAAAGTGCCTGCACATAGTTGGGTTGAAATCAATCGTAAAGTTCATGTCTTTTCTTCCAACGATAGGACTCATCCAATGAGTGAGGAGATAAGAAGGAAGCTCGACGATTTGATGGAGAAATTGGAAGAGGAAGGTTATAAGCCTGACGTAAGTTGTGCACTTCAGAATGTGAATGATGAAACTAAAGCGGAATCTCTTAAGTATCACAGCGAAAGGTTGGCGATTGCATTTGCACTTATTAGTACTCCAATGGGATCGCCCGTGCTGGTGATGAAGAACTTGAGAGCCTGCGTAGACTGTCATGCTGCAATTAAGTTGATATCGAAAGTTGTCCAAAGGGAAATAACTGTTAGAGATTCGAGTAGGTTCCATCACTTTAAAGATGGGATATGTTCTTGTAAAGATTATTGGTGATTACATCAAGAAACATCATGAACAAGAATTTGATCATCTCAATATATCAAGTCTGACTGATCAAGACTGAAATACTTTTAGGCGCCAATGATCCCTTACATGGTTTTCAGTGGTAAGTAACTTTCTTTTTCTGCCTTTTAGTGTCCTCTCAATACTTGAATTTCTGTTTCTATAGATAAGTCTACTAAGCTCGCTTCCTATTGGCTATTGAATTTCAGTTATCTATCCATGCATGCAGCTTTGCAAACCGTCGAACTGTATCATCGAGCTATGAAATTTAACCTTTGAACATTGACCGTTGAAGTTGGTATGATTGGCCAAGAACCCTTCGGACAAAACCCAGGTAATAAGATACAAAATTTACATGGAATCAAGAAAAAAGCAACTGTTATATTAAATATGCTGCATACATGAATTAAATGTATTCTACCTTCCTTGAATATATTATTTCCCGATCTTAGTTCAGTGAATATAATATGTTGATGGCATATGGCTTTCGAAGTAGTTCGATTACAAAGTGGGCCCCTGTAGTATTCGAACTTCTAGGAAAGAACAATCTATTTGAAGTTGATTAAATCTTGATGCTCATACATCGTTAATATGGTGAGGTTTGTGAATGGAAGCATCTTGTTAAATCCTATAAGAATATTCCTCATCCATAATATAATCATCACAAGAAGACAAACCAGCCATGCTATTACACTAAGAAACGCAATCACCAATTATTGTCCACTTGGTGGCTGTTTCCTTTTCTTTTCTATTGTCATAATTTCCAAAACAATATTTACCTTTTGTCTTCTTTTCTGCTATTATTTATGATAGTTAACCGAGACAAGGCGACTCGGAAATACTTACTGTTTAGAAAGTCAGTTAACAACTCAATCTGGAAAATTTACTGTTCAGAACTTTATTGTTGATGTTGTCATCTTTTGTTTCGATGGTTATTGTACTTTTTGTTGGCTTCTTATGGCACTAATCTTCGGCTGCGTCAACCACGCTCCATATTCTATCAGATTCTCATGCACCTGCAAATGATGAGAGTTCACATATTATCTTTCTTGAACTTTTGGTCACCTGATTTTCAAGTAAGCCCCTTTCCCTTTTTGGACAACTTCCACTTTCTCTCTAGAGTGTTATGTGCTCTTTATTCTTTTCCTGAGTGCTTTGTTTTGCTTGAAATGTGGTTCGATCTAGCCTGACTTGTTCGTTAGAATCTCTCTCATTTTTTCTCTGACTTAGCACATATTGACCAGAATTCACTTTGAATCTTGCGTTGTTTTTGCGTGTGACTGTCGTCATCATCCTACTTAGTTTTTAACTTCTGTAAAAGGTCAGATCAGATATTTAGAATTTTCTGATTGAATGATGATAACTATACATGAAATATATTACATTTTTCTGTAATCTGACGTTACGACGAGCTTGATAATCGGCGATTCTAAAATAAACTTGATTCCTTGAAAGTTGACACTCAGTTCAATTACCTTCTGTCATCAGAATTTGTATTTCGTCTGCAGATTGCTCTGAGAAGGGTCAGGCTTTTTAGTGGACAATGTTGAGCTTCAAGCTGGGTAGAAGACGTTTGCCTTTTAAATACCTATGAACATTATAAAATGGCCCCGGAAATAGCCAAGAAAAAATTCAGCGAAGCTCAGAGAAACAACGCCGAGACCTCAACAACTACCATGCCGAGGCCGTTATGTATTCTTCCTTCTCCCATGGAAGAGAGGTTCCCTAAGCTCCCAGATTCACCGCAGGTTACATTAGCACATGAGCTAACTACTGATGTAGTCTCCAATGAAAAAACTGTGGGCCACCTGTTCTCATCTAGTGCCGATCGTCCCACTAGTTTTCATGGCTCTTCTAGTATATGTAGGTTGAAAGCTTTGCCTATAATTCCAAAGACATCCACGAATGATGAGAATTTGCATGCATCACATCAAATGAGTCATTCGGCTATAAGGGATGGGCTGTTAGATGGGCGTGGTGAAGAAAACGACATAATTTTTTGGAATAATAAAGGTCTAGTAGAGGATGATTCTGTTGATATTATTAGCTCAGATGAAAATGCAGGGAATAGTCAGAATGAAATAAATGGAGATGATAATGACCATGGCAAAGATTGGTGTGATTGGACAGATGATCTGATCTCAGTTGAATATGATGCACTCGATTCTACGAGTGATCTTCTTATCGATATCAATGTCCCAGAACTGGACTCTAAGGTACGTTCTTAGAATGTTTCCTGATTTCGTTTGCTAAAATAGGTGGTCATGTGGTAATATATAATTTCGTTGATGGTTCTTTAGATTATGTTCAGTGATCTCTACCGCACAACGAAAATACCAAGACTTAAAAGTTGCTGAATTTCTTGAATTTCGTTCTCAGTTTCCTCTGTTAATATCTTCTCAAATTAGTTATAGCTCGATCTGCCAATGTTCAGCTTTTAGAGTACCCGCCAGAGATCTCTGCTTGCCAACAACAGAGTGACCTACGTCAGCTTCCTCCTTCAACTAGCGCCTCACCACTGTGTGCAGTAGTCAAACCAAGGATGCGTTGGACTACAGAACTTCATGAAATGTTTGTTAGCGCAGTGAATAGGCTCGGTGGCTGCGAACGTAACGTTTTTGCTCGTCGTTGATTTCATTTCATTATGATCACATTTTTTATTCCCCAGAGAATCAAAGAACCTGATCTTTATGTTGGTCTTTTTATGAACTATGCAGAAGCTACACCAAAAGCTGTTCTGAAGCTCATGAATGTTGAAAGTCTGACCATCTATCATGTGAAGAGCCATTTGCAGGTGAATTTGGTCGTGGAATTTTTTCTCCGTTGGGATACGGTTTTGTACTACGAAAAGAACTATAATAGTTAATTCAATAAATTTTTCTTTCCAAATTTCAGAAATATCGGACTGCCAGGTTCAAGCCTGAGGCATCAGAAGGTAAAGAGAGTATAACCTCTCCACCGACTTTTGTCTAATGTTTCGTAAATAACAAGTCCTTCTCTTCTGGTAAAGTATTTGCTTGCATTATAACATATAGTTGTTGCTTTCTAATTTAAGGTACATCAGAGAAGAAAACGAAAACCGTTGCTGATATCACATCCTTGGACTTAAAGACGTATGTCTCCCTCTCTCTCCCTCTCTCTATACATGGCTATACCTATTAGTAGCAGACAATTAGTTTTCATGGCCATCAAAACTTGTTCAGTCTCACAATTGACAATCTTAATTTGCAGAAGAATGGGGGTAACTGAAGCACTCAGATTGCAGATGGAAGTACAGAAGCAGCTCCATGAACAACTGGAGGTATTACAGCTCAAGGCATTGCAACTCTTGTTTATGTACGCATGCATGCATGCATGAATGTATATGATAGATGTAATAATGGGATGTGAATCTGCAGATCCAACGAAATCTACAGCTGCGAATCGAAGAACAAGGAAAGCATCTTCAAATGATGTTTGAGCTTCAGAGAAAGATGGAGCAAAACGAAACATCAAAGTCAAAAACCAATTACCAAGACTCTTCATCCCATCCTCAGAATCCAAGTACTACAGCACAAGATTCAGACACCATTAAACGGCCAGAATTATCATCATTGTCTGAACCCACCAACGCCTTTTCCCATTGTGTTTCACCCACAACTGATAATGTCAATGATTTCTCAATCAAGATTAATAATAAGAAAGCCATTGAGGATGGCAAAGAAGAAGAAGAAGAAGATTCTCGGGCAAGCCCATCATCACCTGCAGCTAAACGAGCCAAGCTCGCCGACCATTCGCCAGAGAGTTAACGTCGTGTTAACACCTTTGCTTGGCTTTTGGACAATTGAATTCTTGCTTCGTACTTGATCTTTTAGGAATGCATAGATACACAAACAATATAGCATGTGTATATCATGAATTATTAAGAATTCATAAAAGTAGTGTCGTCCATCAGCATAATAAATATTTCTTCAGACCGGCTTCGAGAAGATCCCTCCTCGGTAAAAACTGAGCTAGGTTTCTTCCATTTTGATGTTTCTTTGCATATTTCAACTTCAGTTTCTATGGAAATTAGTCTATATGTCTCATTCTCATCGTATTTAAACTTATATTGCTATCATATCTGTTTGCATCGAACCTTCTTAAACTGTTAATAAGTTGTCGTAATTCTACACAAGCGCATATGGTTTGAAGCTGCTACATTACGGTTGTTGCTATACCAGCTGGCAGTGTCTTAAAATCGGCTTTGGCTGCTGGTTGGAAATATATTATTTGAAATGATTTACATAGTTCAAACGAATCGCTGTTGCTAAGACATTTCAATCTTTGTTATTACTTTGAAACTAAAACATATATGGCGTATATAATCCCAGGTAAGTACCCCAAGATCGTCAGCAACAAATCGATCCAAAACTCAACCTGAAATATAGTATTAAAAAGAAAGCTTTTAAACAGATCACAAATTGTTGAGTTGATAATTGTAAATTGAAGTCATGAGTTAGATTTGTAGAAAAAACGCAATGAGAAATGTCAAAATACCCCAAATCCATATCTAAGGAAGACTCCGACGGGTGGCAAGAAAATCGCCAGAACCACTTCAACAAATGTCCATGCATTACCCATTTTATGATCAATCAAATAATCTCTTGCTTTTGTATACTGTTGTCTTTAAAGTGGTGTGAGATCTGCTATTGTATTGTATTTAGCCAAAATGGCAAGTTTTGAAAGAGGTAAATGTAGCATAGGTAGATGCAATATAGGTTCCTTTTGATTCGGATCATTACTAGTTAAATATTATATTCATGGAATGCAGTATATTTTTTATGTGCAGATTTACGAATATTCATTACAAAAACGCATGCATAATTTTCTCTTATCTTGTCGGAATAATTTGAAGAAGTCTCCTACTAAATGCTATGCACCCATAAATTTCTCATGGAAACCCTTTTTGTAAATGAAATCTGCCCTTACAACTATTTAACATCAGAACATATCAAATCTTTCGAGGCATTGCAACCCTAATAACCAAGTTATATCAAGAAAATCTCTACGAGAGCCAACAATGACCCTAGTTAGGGCAATGGCGATGACCATGATCCTTTATTACTTCGTCCTTCTAAGTTTTCTTAGGGCGAATGCAGCTCCAAGCACTCAAAAGCCCGAGCCTCCCATCAAAGGCGAAGTAACATCTGCTTACATCCAATCGATCTGCCCCAAGACAATAATCCCAAGCTTCTGCGAAGACGTATTAAATCAATATATGGGCAAAGAAATCTTCCCAAGAACTCTTACAACCATATTAGCAGGTGCTCGTGTTCATGCCATGAAAACAGCGGTAAGCATGAAGGAATTATCCACGAAAATAAATGTCCCTAAGTCGCAGGCAAAGTCGAAGTACAATATATGCGGGGACAAGTATAGGCATAGTATCGATCCTCAGATGGTTAAAGCCAATCAGTATATGCATAATGGCGACGTAAAATCTGCAAAATCTCTTATTACACGAGCCATGAAAGAATCTCGTTCTTGCTACGATGGGTTGTACAAGTTGAAGGATGTATCGCAGGATGTTCTCCGAGATGTTCAAGAGTTTCAAGGCTATTGTAGCATTGTATTGGTTATATGTGCTAAGGTGCCTCTAAAGGAGGAGGAGGCTGTATTATTATGTAATGACATGAATTGAATGAGTATAAATCTTGTATCCCTTGTTACTATGAATAAACTTATCACTTGCGTATCTTTTGTTTCGTTGCTCTTAAAGAAGACTCCAAATAAATGTTATGCACCACGAATAAACTTCTTATTGCAATTTCTTCCCGGCATGAATGGATGTAATAATAAGCTTATCACTTATCACTTATCACTTATCAATCATCTCGTGTCCCGTATCATATATAATAAACTTATCACTTATGCAAGGAAATTATTTGTCGGGCAAATAAAGGATTGTAAGATAGGGCAAGAGTTGACTTAGCTAGGAAACGTAGGATAAGTATAGTATTAGATGCATTGCAATAGGTTCCTTTTGACTCGGATCCTAGCCTAAGTAGTTAACTAATATATGCGAGTGTACTTCATTTAATTACGCGCACTTACGTCCATTTATAAAAAGCGCATGCATAATTTTGTTTTTATCTTGTCCGAATTTGAAGAAGGGTCCCAATAAATGCTAAGCACCCACAAATTTCTCAAGTAAACCTTTTTATAAATTAAATATGCCCCTCTCATCTCCCCTCACACATGCGATTACTATTTAAATATCAGCATAGATCAAGTCTGTTGATTCCAATGCAAACCCTAACTAATGAGATCAGCAGTATCATATCTTCTAGTTAGGGCAATTACGACCATGATCTTTTATTACCTCCTAGTTAGGGAAATGGCGATGACCATGATCCTTTATTACTTCGTCATTCTAAGTTTTCTTAGGGCGAATGCAGCTCCAAGCACTCAAAATCTCAATCCACCGATCAACGGCGAAAGTAACAAGTGCTTACATCCATTCGATTTACCCCAAGACAATAAACCCTAGTTTCTGCGAAAACATACTGAATCAATATGTGGGGAACGAAATCTTCCCAAGAACTCTTACAACCATTTTAACATGTGCTCGTATACTCATGCTTTAAGAACAGAAGCAAATGATGAAGGAACTACACTCTAAGGTGGGTAAGTCGCAGCCAAAGTCGAGGTACAATACATGTTGGCGGAAGTATAAGAAGATCGTCGAACCTCAGATATTTAAGGCCAACGAGTTTATTCGCAGCGGCGACGTAAAATCTGCAAAGGTTTTCACCACAAAAGCCATGAAAGAATCTCATTCTTGCTACAACGGATTGTACAAGTTGAAGGGAAGTGCCTTTTGATGTCCTAAAGGATGTTCAGGATTTTCAAGGTTTTTGTAGTGTGGTATTGGTTATGTGTGCTAAGGTATCCCCTAAAGGAGGAGGTTGTATAATATTGTAATAAACATGTATGGTATAAACCTCGTATAATTGCTACTTACACTATCTCAGCATATTACAAAATTGAAACTTATGCATTCATTGATCCATTGCTCTTTTTAAGTTTCAAGAGGTCTCCTAATAAATCCTACGCACGTATAAATTCCTTATTGCAAACCCTATTTGCTTTTGTGTAACAAGACATATAATATGTCGAGTCCAATGCAAACCCTTGTGAATAGAAAACAATCTATTACAAGAAAAAAGGGTTGATGACGAAGACCTTGATCTTTTGCTCCTTCGTCTTTATAGCAGTCATTGCAGTCCCTAAGCTCGGTGGTGTAATAACAGATGCACATATTGATTCTATATGCCCTAAGACAGTAAACCCTAGTTTCTGCGGACAGGTATTAATAAGTTCAAAGGCAAAGAACTCTTCCCAAAAGCTCTTACAGCCATACTAGGTAATGCTCGGATTCATATATGAAAACAGCAGTGAACATTTGGGAACAATACAAGAAAACAAAGGACGATCGATTGCATGCGTTGTCGAATCAGAACTACCATAAATGCTGGGAGAAGTTTGACAGTATCATCACGAAAGAGCCACTATATAGGACCATGCATGGGAATCGGTGGTAGCGTAAAATCGTCCAAGGGTTACATCACACAAGCCATGATCGAAGGAATTCTCAAACTTGCTACAATGGATTGTACAGGTTAAAAGAGGACAATGTACCATCAGATGTTTTCAAGGATGTTATGGAGTTCCAAGCCTTTTTATAGCATCATATTGGTTGTATGTGAGAAAGTGCCCTCTCCAAGGGTGGTAAGAGTTTATACTCAACTAAAAGAGCGTAAATCAGAATCAGATTAGAGAAGCATAGATAATAACAATGTCAATTAATTGATACCTAACAAGATCATCAGCAAGAATTAAAAAAATGAAAAAAAAAAAGAAATTACAGCCACAGCAGATTTGATAAATACTCCTGTTTCTGAGCAGCCCATATCATTCAATTACAATAAAAAATAATATCTTGTTACTTCTTTTTTATTTGTGCCATTGAATTTTCCCTACAAGCAAGCTGGTCCAACGCTTGTTGTACCTTTCTTTATTGTTCCACAGACAGGCAAACTGTAATAAATATAATCACAGTTACCACGTACATTGCTAAACTGTAACTATTTATTCCAGAATAAATCCTTTTCCTATGTAACTTCTGTATAAAGCCAGCAGCTGTATTCATCTGCTAGTTTCCATATAGCTTCACAATGTTATAATTATAAACCATGGTGGACCATGTGATTTCAGAGATTCTTTTTCTATCATGATAATTCTTCTTTTTCTTACTTTAAAGGCGTGCTATTCGATCCAATTTGTACTTGGTAAGTTCATCGAAACTCGGGCATAATTATATAGTTTTAAGAAGATTGAAAAAATGGAAAATAAGGTATTAATTATTTATTTATTACCTGTGGTAGGAGGAGGTGGAGCAAAAGAAGTGGGCTTGGACATGATAGTTATTGGGCCCGATACAGCTGGGAATATATGGGCTGGAAGGCCCATTATCTGTGATTGGTGGAAAGGATAGAGATATTGACCGTACATTGCTAATTGATGGTGATGATGGTGACTAGCTGGTGCTGGACTGTACATTTGGCTGTAATAATAGTTCCCATTCCCACCACTGATGTAGGGCCCACCTCCGAAACCCATCTTCTGCGTATAGTTAACATTGAATAACTAATTAGTCGGATCTTCAGATAACCAACAAAGGAACAAAATTAGTAAAAAAAAACAAGAAAGGAATTTGGAAAAGGGATTGTGTGGACGGTATTAACTTGATTGTAGTTCATATCAGCGGTCGTTAGATAAGTCGCCGGAGGATAACCGTAAAAAGGAACGGCGGGCTGGTGGTGAAACGGCGGAGCTGCGGCGGTTCTGGTGGCTGCCGGCGGATAGTACCATTGCTGCTGCAAGTGATGGTTGAGCGTGGGTGGTGTTACTGCTCTTGGCAGCACAACACAACGTTAACACCTAATTATTCACAGTTTTTAACGAATCATATCATTCAACGAGTTGCAAACATTCAAAAATGGTGTAAATATATTATATTACATTTATCTATAACTAGTATAGTAACTGTATAAACTAATTTTTCATATTGCAAAACAGACTGTAGACATGAAACGCACACGGGTTGGCATGTGGGAACAGAACACTTATTACTTGATTAATTAATGAGTTATAACAATGTAAAAACTGTTGAAATGAAACTTAATGTCATTATAGTCATTCATTACCTTGTTGAGGAGGAGGAGGAGGGTTGGTGGTGATATTGGTGGCGCCGGCGGCGGTGGACGACCTTGGCCGCGGCTTGGCACCTAATGCCGCCAGGTTGCAGTTAGCACGACGGCCATTGATCATCGGAGTTGCATCTTCGCAAGCTTTCTTAGCTGCTTCGGGCTCTTTGAAAGTAACCTATATATAAATATTATTTGTGTAATTCCTAGGAATGTAAACAAAATGAACCCTAAGAAGAGAGACCTCATTTAGAAAATTATTATTAAATATATATTAATAGATCAATTTACTTACGAAACCGTAGCCCTTGGATCGGCCTGTAACCTTATCGGAAATAATAACGGCTTCTATAATTTCGCCGTACTTCTCGAAATGTTCTCCCATGGCTTCCTTAGGAGTCTCCCAAGCTAAGCCTCCCACAAAGACTTTGGTCAACGTAGTGTCTTGCCCATTATGGTTCACCACCACATTATTGCTGCTATTATTATTGCAACTCACCATATTCTACCCCTTCGCAGTTCAATATCAAGAATGTCGAATGTATGTGTGTGTATACCGCTCAACTAGTCTTGCGATGTGCTGAGAAGAAATGAATCTATGTGTGTTTCTCTATATTGTGAAGTGTATATGAAGATTGATCTGAGAATAAAAAATATTATATAAATTATATATATGATGTTTGAGGGATGGGAATTTATAATGGAATAGTGAGGGACAAAAGAGCAGAGACAGGTGTATTCTCGGTTGAGGCCAACATGAAACTTGAAAGTTGTGTGCTGTCTTCTTTTAATCATATATAGATATTTGTGCATGTTTAAAATTGTATTTTTCATTTTTTCTTGATGAAATCTTGATCTGTTTCTAAGAAACAAAAATTATGTTCAATAAATATGCGAAACGAAAGTGCAGGTTCTCACGTTGGTAACACCGTGGATTTTCATGGTACGACTGGTGAAATAGCTGTCTTCTTTTTTTTGACCGAGACGATTACATAATAATGGGATTTGAGTTGTCTGCACGTGGTATCGAAATGGGTCGGATTCTGATCCGACCCGTTTCGAAACGAGCTTGTTAGATAGATCCATCCGTTAGATGGCATCTAAGTACAATTTTTTCTTACACGATTTGTGATCTTACAAATCAGTGGGCTAACTGCAATTAGTGAAGTACTACTCAAATATCATTTATGATGTTATTTAATCACTATACAGACACCAATCATTTCGTACAGTCCATGAAGAATCGTCAGATGGCAAATTTTGTACTTTCCTTTTTTGCATGGCAAAAGGCCACGATAGATCGATAAGGTGCACGCTGCTTCTGCTCATATATTAACTTATAATAATATAATACTCTTTTCTCATTATCCCCTTTGAGATTTGAGAATTGTAACGTGGCCAGCTGTTTTCAGATACAGAGTATAAAGTTTCTTTGACCATTGACCATGGATTATGCCAATAACGAATCAAGGGAATTCAAAATACAGCACTTATGCATATTAAAACATTGCATCTCAATCTCATCAACCATGGAGAGACCAACAAACATGATTTCAACCAAATGTGCCAGCAATTTATGAAGGATAGGACTTGCTTACATATCCAGATAAGAGGGCATTTGTTTGCCCTTCATAAATTGGGAAAGGTTTTATATCTATTATTATTATTATTATTTTTATAACTATTATTATCTTGAGGTAGGTAGAGATGAGATAGAGGGGAGCATCAATCTCTCTCCACTTTGTTGCCCATATGAAAAAATATGCAAATCAAAATGGACATGCCTTCTCAAACGCCTGTTGCTCTTTGCGGCAGAGTTCGAATTCATTGGTGTGGTAGTACATGCACCCAGCATACGAATCGAGCTCCTTATTGCAGCTCTGATGAAGATCTTTCAACCTGCACGTACAAACCATTCTTAATCAACGGTCGTTTTTGATGACTTTTTAAGCAGACGATATAATGATATAACTATTGGATTCATCACAGGTGATTTAGGATCAATAGTCAACAAACAATGTAGGGATTCATCCCAGAGGCAGTGATGCAAGGAGTGAGTTGCCGTAGCAATTTCACAATAAATAACTCAACTTCGTTTTCGAGCAACAAGGACAACGTACAAACGAAAAGATTTGCTAGCTCAATGTAGGGAAAATATCACGAGCCGAAGTGAATCTCAACAAACAAAAAAGGCCACCTACTGATGTTTTAAAGGGTGTGGCCTTATAAGCTACCAAAGTCCTAATAGAGAATCAAGCATCAGGTCCTAATAAGAATACGAGTTAGCAATCTCCAACAAGCCTCGGCTCTCCATAGTCCATATATGCAGAAATACTAACTTACAGGTGAAGCACACATTGATTCACCAGGCGTCCTTTGTCGAGGCATTTCTCAGGGTTCGGATCATCCTTCTTGCATTTCAGGAAAGCTACGTTCTCGCCGCGACATTTCGTTCCAATGTGCTTCGCCGCCGCCATCAGAACAGATGAAGTCGGGACTTGCTCTCCAGCCACATTTGCCATTCTATATCGGTCCATTGAAAGAAATCAATGGAAAATCAAGTGTACAGAATATTAAATTTAACTGATCGTAGCTCAATTGCAGTCACTAACAACAAGTAACGGCTGGAACAAGGATCGAGCGGATCAAAGAAAGAAGTTACAATCCTATCTGCAGTTAATTTTACTTGAAACACACAAATTTTGAGTACGGCATCAAATCGGAGGCACAGCCACCAGTTTAATCATTCCAACAGGGATACCTACCCTTACATTCAAGATGAATTTGAAAATTGAAAAACAGAAAAACTAAATACACCAATTGATAACGACAAGATTAAACAAAAGCTCCAGATCTTAGTGCAGAGAAAAAAATCATCGAAAGGAGAAACATTCACCAAGGTAAAACTACCCACCTCGATTTGTTGCCCTTTGTTTGAGTACACTTTCTTCTTCGGCAGAGAGATGTGAACGTTTACGATTTGCTGTTTCAGTGGTTGTATAATATTACCAGCAGGGTTATTTACGTCTTTATACAGCTTGGACTGGGCCTTGAAATCGTATGGCCCTACATAAAAATGCAATATCCTATTCAGAATGTTAATCTATATAATATAAAAGTAGGATAGGGACCCTATTGTGATGACACGTGGCAACAAATTTCCCCCCCTATCGGAAAATGTGAAGATTATTTTTGTATTCGTTGAATGTGTATGGCATCGCAGATTACTATGTCCATGTTCTGTGTATGTGCATGGCAGTCATGCAGGGAATTGATGGCGGTCATACATGTTTGATGCAAGTGTTTGCATGGAATTTGCAGTCGTGAATGTGGACATGCGTGTATGTGTATGGCAGTCGAAGAGGTTTTAAGCAGTCATTCACTTACTAGACCAGGTTCACTGTCCCAAAATTAAGACTTCGCTGAATTTAATGTACTCGAATCATGCATGAGTGCTGTTTGTATGTGCATTTAGTACGATAATAAAGAGGACAGGTAGTCCAATCGAAACTTTGTATGTGGATGGCAGTCATGCAGGCTTTACGGGCGTGTTTGCTTGCCATATCAGATTCGTTGGCACAAGAATTAAGAGTTGTGAATGTGGACGGGCGTGAAGTCATTCAGTTGCTATATATAGGTTGCATTTTTCCGGCTATCTTCACATCATTATCAACCTCTTTTAGCTTATTGCCTGTACATGACAGGAGTCGAAGATTATTGCTTCCTACATACATTAACTCCTAGGGCAGATAGCTCCACTATTGTTGTGCGTTTGTTGCGCTCCTGGAGGGCGCGAAATCTGAAGGAAAATGGGATTTGATGAGCATTGACCTTTTGTTGGATGAATAGGTCCGCTGTATCTTTTGTATTGGTTTTCCTTTTCTCCGTGGTTGGTAATCTTTGTTTTTTGTTTTCTCCGGTTGCAGGATACCTTGATGCAGGGGTCTGTTCATCGTCTGCGCATTGACCGTTTTGAGGAATTGCTAATTGATGGCCGTATCTTTGCTGTAACGGACTTTGATGTTGTTGCGGCTTGGACGCGCTTTAAAAATTGTTGGCGTGCGATGCTGTATGTTATTGCTGTTAATTTATTGTTTGTTTTCCTTTCTACCCTCTTGCAATACATATTGGGGAAAATTTGTCGGTTATGGTATGGGAGGACAAGGCATGTGAGTTTTGCGGTAAGAGTCGCCATCTGTGTTCTTAAGTGGTTGAATCAATGCTGAATTCAACGTTTGTTCGCAGGCAATCTGTACCTTAATACAATCCCCTCGATAAAGCTTTATGTGAACTATGAATGCTCCGTTGTTTCTGATTTTAGGAATAGGTGCTTGCATTGTTTACTGATTGAAGCAAACCTGCGATGGAGGTACGGATTTTTTAACTTATGCACGGAAGAAAAACATTAAAAAAGAAAAATTGTAAGGAAGGATGTGCTTTTGCAGTGGTTGGTATGTGCATATGGTGCATGACAGTTGCAGCTTAACAGTCATACACTGTTTACTTTTTAATAATGATAATATATATAGCAGTCGGATTACTTTTGCGGCATATCTAGATAATCTTACATTGCTGTAATAAGTCTTGAGAGATCTTATAGTCTGATACTGTTGTAATCACCCTTACAAGTTTGCAGTCTTACAAAGCTGTAATCACACACTAGACAAGCAGTCTTGCAATTTTGTACCGTGCAAATTTTCAGTCTTACACTGGTGTCGCAATAGTCACACATGTTGTACTCACCCTTTCGAGACCTTACAGCCCTACACTGCTGTTATAATCACTCTTGCAAGCTTGCAGTCGTTAAAAGCTACATTTACTAATCACTCTTGCAAGCTTGCAGTCGTTAAAAGCTACATTTACACCTTTGGCAAGTGTCATGGAAATTCAGAGTCTGCACCGGTGCAGTCTTACTCAGGCACAACTATCCGTTCAAACTTCGCCAACTACAATTTTCACGCTACTCGATGCAAATAAACAAGAGTGAAGGATAGAGTCTAAGACGGGTAGGTGTATATCTTACACAATCAATTTTCATACATGGACAATTATATGTTGCGCTTTCTCGAGATACATCACCATTGGGCATAAAGTTATTGAGCATAAAGGAAGACAACATGGAAGACAATGACATTTCAACATAGTTACCATGCCGTATTCAACAATATTTAGTTTCTTCTACAAGTATTTCTATACTTCATTTAATAATTTTCTAATAAAAAGTTGTTTGGTGTATATACAACTGACAAAATATTGTACTAAATTATCATAAAGCTCTTGCAAATTGATTCATATTTTAAAGAAATGCTTTAACAGAAAAACATTTTTTTAACTATTACTCTAATTTTAATTGAAATTGTAGTAACATTTCTAACACTCAATCAGAATGCATACAAAGAATATTTCAAATATGATATACGTATGACTGCTCTGATGAAGAATACTAACCATACAAAGTTTGTTTCAGGTTTCCAAAAAGAAATAGAATGGCTCACAGCCTGCCACGTCAGGGAAAATTAGTAAACAAATAGAACTGTTTCACTTCATACACTGAACATGGGAAAAAGTCTGTATGACTGCCATGCACATACGAAGAACATAGTCATATTAATGTGCACTCCCATATACATTCAACGAAAAAAATTAAAAAAAATCCCGCTAACATGCAAACAATTTCAATCTAGGGACATGCACTGTCTATTTCAACATATCACCCGTCAATTGTTGTATGGCACATATGTGTTTTAAACAGATAAGGCAACAATGTTGTATGGCAGAAATCTGTTAATTTTCTTATGTGATTTCTGTGTGTTATTCTACTGCTGAAGTACTATTTTTCTATATGGAAGCAATGTACTTGGACACGAGATGTATGACCGTTAAAAAACTTAAAAAGCTGTAATCACACACTAGACAAGCAGTCTTGCAATTTTGTACCGTGCAAATTTTCAGTCTTACACTGGTGTCGCAATAGTCACACATGTTGTAGTCACCCTTTCGAGACCTTACAGCCTTACACTGCTGTTATAATCACTCTTGCAAGCTTGCAGTCGTTAAAAGCTGCATTTACACCTTTGGCAAGTGGTCATGGAAATTCAGAGTCTGCACCGGTGCAGTCTTACTCAGGCACGACTATCCGTTCAAACTTCGCCAACTACAATTTTCACGCTACTCGATGCAAATAAACAAGAGTGAAGGATAGAGTCTAAGACGGGTAGGTGTATATCTTACACAATCAATTTTCATACATGGACAATTATATGTTGCGCTTTCTCGAGATACATCACCATTGGGCATAAAGTTATTGAGCATAAAGGAAGACAACATGGAAGACAATGACATTTCAACATAGTTACCATGCCGTATTCAACAATATTTAGTTTCTTCTACAAGTATTTCTATACTTCATTTAATAATTTTCTAATAAAAAGTTGTTTGGTGTATATACAACTGACAAAATATTGTACTAAATTATCATAAAGCTCTTGCAAATTGATTCATATTTTAAAGAAATGCTTTAACAGAAAAACATTTTTTTAATTATTACTCTAATTTTAATTGAAATTGTAGTAACATTTCTATGGCTCACAGCCTGCCACGTCAGGGAAAATTAGTAAACAAATAGAACTGTTTCACTTCATACACTGAACATGGGAAAAAGTCTGTATGACTGCCATGCACATACGAAGAACATAGTCATATTAATGTGCACTCCCATATACATTCAACGAAAAAAATTAAAAAAAATCCCGCTAACATGCAAACAATTTCAATCTAGGGGACATGCACTGTCTATTTCAACATATCACCCGTCAATTGTTGTATGGCACATATGTGTTTTAAACAGATAAGGCAACAATGTTGTATGGCAGAAATCTGTTAATTTTCTTATGTGATTTCTGTGTGTTATTCTACTGCTGAAGTACTATTTTTCTATATGGAAGCAATGTACTTGGACACGAGATGTATGACCGTTAAAAAACTTAAAAAGCTGTAATCACACACTAGACAAGCAGTCTTGCAATTTTGTACCGTGCAAATTTTCAGTCTTACACTGGTGTCGCAATAGTCACACATGTTGTAGTCACCCTTTCGAGACCTTACAGCCTTACACTGCTGTTATAATCACTCTTGCAAGCTTGCAGTCGTTAAAAGCTGCATTTACACCTTTGGCAAGTGGTCATGGAAATTCAGAGTCTGCACCGGTGCAGTCTTACTCAGGCACGACTATCCGTTCAAACTTCGCCAACTACAATTTTCACGCTACTCGATGCAAATAAACAAGAGTGAAGGATAGAGTCTAAGACGGGTAGGTGTATATCTTACACAATCAATTTTCATACATGGACAATTATATGTTGCGCTTTCTCGAGATACATCACCATTGGGCATAAAGTTATTGAGCATAAAGGAAGACAACATGGAAGACAATGACATTTCAACATAGTTACCATGCCGTATTCAACAATATTTAGTTTCTTCTACAAGTATTTCTATACTTCGTTTAATAATTTTCTAATAAAAAGTTGTTTGGTGTATATACAACTGACAAAATATTGTACTAAATTATCATAAAGCTCTTGCAAATTGATTGATATTTTAAAGAAATGCTTTAACAGAAAAACATTTTTTTAATTATTACTCTAATTTTAATTGAAATTGTAGTAACATTTCTATGGCTCACAGCCTGCCACGTCAGGGAAAATTAGTAAACAAATAGAACTGTTTCACTTCATACACTGAACATGGGAAAAAGTCTGTATGACTGCCATGCACATACGAAGAACATAGTCATATTAATGTGCACTCCCATATACATTCAACGAAAAAAATTAAAAAAAATCCCGCTAACATGCAAACAATTTCAATCTAGGGGACATGCACTGTCTATTTCAACATATCACCCGTCAATTGTTGTATGGCACATATGTGTTTTAAACAGATAAGGCAACAATGTTGTATGGCAGAAATCTGTTAATTTTCTTATGTGATTTCTGTGTGTTATTCTACTGCTGAAGTACTATTTTTCTATATGGAAGCAATGTACTTGGACACGAGATGTATGACCGTTAAAAAACTTAAAAAGCTGTAATCACACACTAGACAAGCAGTCTTGCAATTTTGTACCGTGCAAATTTTCAGTCTTACACTGGTGTCGCAATAGTCACACATGTTGTAGTCACCCTTTCGAGACCTTACAGCCTTACACTGCTGTTATAATCACTCTTGCAAGCTTGCAGTCGTTAAAAGCTGCATTTACACCTTTGGCAAGTGGTCATGGAAATTCAGAGTCTGCACCGGTGCAGTCTTACTCAGGCACGACTATCCGTTCAAACTTCGCCAACTACAATTTTCACGCTACTCGATGCAAATAAACAAGAGTGAAGGATAGAGTCTAAGACGGGTAGGTGTATATCTTACACAATCAATTTTCATACATGGACAATTATATGTTGCGCTTTCTCGAGATACATCACCATTGGGCATAAAGTTATTGAGCATAAAGGAAGACAACATGGAAGACAATGACATTTCAACATAGTTACCATGCCGTATTCAACAATATTTAGTTTCTTCTACAAGTATTTCTATACTTCATTTAATAATTTTCTAATAAAAAGTTGTTTGGTGTATATACAACTGACAAAATATTGTACTAAATTATCATAAAGCTCTTGCAAATTGATTCATATTTTAAAGAAATGCTTTAACAGAAAAACATTTTTTTTAATTATTACTCTAATTTTAATTGAAATTGTAGTAACATTTCTATGGCTCACAGCCTGCCACGTCAGGGAAAATTAGTAAACAAATAGAACTGTTTCACTTCATACACTGAACATGGGAAAAAGTCTGTATGACTGCCATGCACATACGAAGAACATAGTCATATTAATGTGCACTCCCATATACATTCAACGAAAAAAATTAAAAAAAATCCCGCTAACATGCAAACAATTTCAATCTAGGGGACATGCACTGTCTATTTCAACATATCACCCGTCAATTGTTGTATGGCACATATGTGTTTTAAACAGATAAGGCAACAATGTTGTATGGCAGAAATCTGTTAATTTTCTTATGTGATTTCTGTGTGTTATTCTACTGCTGAAGTACTATTTTTCTATATGGAAGCAATGTACTTGGACACAAGATGTATGACCGTTGAAAAACTTAAAATGTTTAGAATGTAATACGGGTAAATAATTGTTAGCCATAGAAAGCTGACAAAGATCTGCCTTTCATATCGTGTGTATATAAAGTTTGTCGCAAAAATATTGCCGTCTACGCAAAGACAACAGTAATGTCATTTTTCATATATATTTAAGGGTATTCATATATATTTAAGGGTGTATGACTTAATGCAAACAATTTCAGGCTACGGGACATACACTGTCTATTTCAACATATCACATCTGACGATTGGCAACGTTGCAATTAATATACTCTATTTTAATTCGGTTAATATTGCAGGAACTCTATATATTATTATGCTGCACTATAGTTCACATGAATGAAACTGGAAAGTCTATAAATAACTCTAAATATGTAATCATGGAGGATGAATGTGCGTCCGTTGATGGATATTTGTATGACTGTTTGAAGCTGACATTTGTATGGCACATATGTGTTTTAAACATATTTGGCAACAATGTTGTATTGCAGAAATCTGTTAATTTTCTTATGTGGTTTCTGTGTCTTATTGTACAGCAGAACTACTATTTTTCTATATGGAAGTGATGTACTTGGACACAATTTATGAAATTTAATGGATGTATCACTGTTAAAAAACTTAAAATGTTTAGAATGTAATACGGGTAAATAATTGTTAGCCATAGAAACCCGACAAAGATCTGCTGTTCATATCGTGTGTATATATATTAAGTTTGCCGCAAAAATAGTGCCGTCTACGCAAGGACAACATTAATATCATTGTTCATATATATTTAAGGGTGTTCATATATATTTAAGGGTGTATGACTTAAAAAATTTGTTTTTCATTCATACAATTTTGCAATGAAGGTATTCATTTTTTTTTCCCAGTGCGTTCAAGAAAAATAGGCTGATAACATTATAGCCCATACAAGCTACATACATTTAATAAATCCATATATATATATATATATATATATAGATATATATATATATATATTTCATCGACTGATTTGTTTTATAAAATGGCATGTGTGACACTATTAGTCTTTCCTGCTGTGTTTTGTTGTTAATATATTTTGGAATAAAAAAATTATATGCTCCTACAATTTAACTTATCCTGTTTCATAACAGTCCTGCAAGTCTTCCAATAGGATATGGTATCTTTGTTCCAGCTTGCTGCAGACGTACAAGTATCTGGATAGGTTAAATAATTGTTCTTTATTGACTTCGCAGTTTCATTAATCTGATTTACACTGGATTATAATACTATGTAGGCTTCCGGCAATATTAAGTGAATTAAAATTGAATATATTAATTGCACGATTGTCAATCGTCGGATGATAACAACGTTGTGCATTGCTTTCACGTTGTTCAAAATACAGAAACATTGGATGGGTGTTAATGTTGTATTTAAAAGCAGTTTTTTATTGAAACATTCATACAACACTTTAATTTTGCCAATTATAACCCCGATATACTTATAAATCTGCATCTCATTTTTATTTGAAGCATTTGGCCAATATTACATTGTTTGGGAACCATATGGCTACTGATCTACCTACGGTATTGAACCAGTGTCTGAACAATCTTCGCACCTCAATGGCAAACATAATTTCCAGCACTGATCGAGAGGTCAGTTATTATATCCAGACTCACCAAATCGAATTGAACATCACGGATGACAGACTCAAATCAGTTGAAAATACCATTGCCCTGCGTGCAACTATTGTAGAGAACCATTGCGAGGAGATTCGCAACAGACTTCATCGAATCACGAACAAACTTGGTACTGTGCAAATAATAGAAATTAATGTGTATTGATCATTACAGATATGTCGACACTATGAATTGTTTTGGTTAACAGCTGATAGTCAATATTGCAACCAAACAACAATACACTGTTTGTCGTCAAATTACGCCCCGGACAAGGGTACCAATCCAGAAAAACAATCCATTCCTTCTGCTCCAAGAGTTGATGCGAAAATTGCGAGGGAAAAGCGCGTCAAAATTATGAGGTCAAAAAATTTATCAGGTGACGAAAATGTTCAATCACAAAATGCATGCCAATATATGGCAGCGGTCTAATGTAAAGTATAATAATTGTTAAAGAATGTTATATGTAACTTTAATTATGTGGTAGACATCATATAAGTCGTTTGTATATTAATTCATATTGATTTCAATTTAATAATTTATAATATCTAGGACGCGTAAGAAGAGACGCTGTTGCCTACAATCCTGGAAAATCGACACGTTCGGAGCTGAAGCAACCACGTAACTCAGCGTTAAATGGTCGGAAAAATGAAATAAACAATGTCGATATCTTATTTCGAATCTTTCCCATTAACTGTTTCGTTCAACTGTTTTTCCTGATGTCGTACAGTGAACCTTAGCATGATGCAGAAAAGACTACACGAATCTCGCGCGTCAAAAACGGAAGATCTTCTGCAATGTCCTTTGTGCAGCGCGCTGGTGTGGAGATCAGAGTCCATAAAAAAAAAAGTACGGACCAACAGTTTGAACTTTACAATATGCTGCGGCGTAGGTCGGGTATCATTACCTCCTTCACAACCACCTCCTTCCTACTTATTGGACAAGCTACGTGACCAAGGTTTTCGGCAATCTATCCGGGTCTATAATTCAATACTTGCTTTTACGTCTATGGGAGCTAAAGTAGATGCATCTGTTAAGTCGAGAAATGGTCCATATGTCTTCCGAATACACGGTCAGAATTACCATAATATCGGGTCTCTGCTCCCAGCTGAAGGAACGAAGCCGAAATTTGCACAGTTGTACATATATGACACAAAGAACGAAGTTTCTAACCGCCTCAACACACTTACAAGAGAAAGTTCAGAAAAGTTGGATAAAAGGACGGTTGTTGCACTCATTGAAATGATAGATGCTAATAACAAACTTGCTAAAATTTTCCGAATTGCCAGGGATAGATACGAATCTGATGAAGCTGCGGAATTTTCTATACGACTGATTGGCCGTGGACGTAGGGAAAGACAGTATGACTTGCCAGCTGCTGAAGAAATCGCCGGATTAATAGTCGGTGATCTACCTAACACGACTGGTCAGAGGGATGTCATTGTGCAGAAAAGAACAGGCCATTTGCAAAGAATCAGCGAAACACACCCTTCTTTCATGGCTATGCAATACCCGTTATTGTTCCCATATGGTGACGACGGATTTCACGACGAAATTCCATATTCTACAACCACAAACATTCCGATAAAAAGGGAGTACACAACCATGCGGGAAATCTATGCGTACCAGATACAAACCAGACTGTCTACTGCGAACGGAATAGTTCGAGCAGGGAGGCTCTTACATCAATACATTGTTGATGCATACACTACGATAGAGCAAGAGAGGTTGCGTTGGATACGGAACAACCAAAAGACTCTAAGGGCAGACATTTACAACAACATCTGTGATGCTGTTTCAAGGGGAGACACAGACGGACGATCTCTTGGAAAGAGGATAATTCTTCCGTCGTCTTTTACAGGGTCGCCAAGGTACATGATAGAAAATTATCACGATGCACTCGCATTATGCAGATGGTATGGAAATCCACACCTATTTATAACTATAACGGCAAATCCGAAGTGGCAAGAACTAACTGACCACCTGCAAACATACGGGAATGATGTATCGAATGACAGGCCAGACCTCCAGTGCAGGATATTTAAGATAAAGCTCGACCAATTGGTGGCAGACATTCGAAGTGGGATATTCTTCGGCGGTTGTCGAGCAGGTACGTCACGATAATGTAACGTTTCCTTTTGCATAAATGTTCGTAATGATTAAACAACAAAATTAGTTAACGTTATGCAATATGTGGGAATCTGTATGCATTTTGCTTCGTAACAATAATTGCAGTAGTTATTTTGCCAAATTACAGTGCTATACACAATTGAGTTCCAGAAACGTGGCCTCCCCCATGCGCATGTTTTAGTTTGGCTCAGTGGCAGAGACTCAGAACCCACTCCAGCAGAGGTCGACAACATCATTTCGGCAGAGATTCCTGACAAAAACAATGACAAGGAGGGCTATGATTTGGTAGAAGAATTCATGATGCATGGACCTTGTGGTGCTGACAGACGAAGCTCCCCTTGCATGGATAAATTAAGGTGCACTAAAAAATTCCCAAAAAGGTACTATGAGAATACGGTTGTCGATGAGTTTGGTAACGTTAGCTACAGACGAAGAAAAGATGAATCAAGATTCGTCGTGAAAAGGGATGTTATCATGTTCAACAATTACGTCGTGCCTCACAATATCTTGCTGCTAAAAAAATATAAGGCGCATATCAATGTTGAGTGGTGCAACAGATCAAAGGCTATCAAATATCTTTTCAAGTATATTACAAAGGGTGTGGACAAGGCAACAATGGTCATTGAGGACGCAGAGGGGGCAAATAAACGATCGCAACAATCTGAAAGACATTCATACCAAGGAGACGAGATAAAAAGATACCTAGATTGTAGGTATGTTTCGGCTTCTGAGGCCATGTGGAGGATATTCTCCTTCGACATCCACTACAGAATTCCTGCCATACAACGACTGCCCCTTCACCTTGAAGGTCAGCAAAGCTTGGTATTCAATGATTCAGCTGATTTGCAAAACATAATCTCGGCAGCCGGCATTCCAAAAACAATGCTAACGGAATGGATGGAAACAAACAAAATCAGTCGCGAAGCAAGAGAGTTAACATATGTTCAGTTTCCAACAAAATTTGTATGGCAGGCCAAAGAGAAATGCTGGACTCCGCGTCAGAAAGGAACTGCTGTTGGACGAGTTGTAAATATACACCCAACAGCCGGTGAGATATATTATATGAAAATGCTGCTTACAATGGTAAAAGGGCCGACATCATTCCAGGATATTCGTACTGTAAATGGGGAGGTCATGGATACGTTCAAAGACGCATGCCATAAAAGAGGGTTGTTGGACGGAGATTCTGAATGGCATGAAGCAATGGAAGAGTCGTCTCACTGGGCTACAGCAAATCAGTTGCGTCGTCTCTTTGCAACATTACTCCTTTATTGCGAGATAGGTGACCCGCTCAGTCTTTGGAACAAATTTTGGAGGAGTCTTTCGGAAGACATTACAATTAGGCAACGAACGCTTTTTCGCCACGCAGACCTTCAGCTGAGTGACGATGTATTACAAAACTATGCTCTAATGGACATCGAGAGGATACTAATGCAGAACTCAAAATCATTAACAGATTTCCCTGGAATGCCAGTTCCAACAGCAAGTGTGATGAGAGAGCTAACCAACAGCCTGCTGATGGAGGAAAATGGTTACAACATGGCGGATAATTACATTGAGCATCTTCAACTAAATTCTACACTCAATCAAGAACAGCGACAGGTCTTCGACGCAGTAATTGCCTCTATAGAAAATGATGAGGGACGACTCTTTTTCCTCTACGGACCAGGGGGAACAGGAAAAACATATGTTTACAAGACCATAATAACAAAACTCAGATCAGAAAAAAAAATTGTCATTCCAGTCGCTTCGTCAGGCGTTGCAGCACTACTTCTACCAGGAGGAAGGACAGCGCACTCACGATTCAAGATTCCGATAACTATTCAAGAAAATTCAATGTGTGACATCAAACAAGGAACAATGTTGGCCGAGTTGATTATACAGACGGATCTCATAATCTGGGATGAGGCGCCAATGACACACAGATATGCATTTGAGGCGTTAGACAGAACGATGCGTGATTTAATGTCCACGACGAACCCTATTGCACAGAATAAACCATTCGGAGGGAAAACCATCCTTCTAGGCGGCGATTTCAGGCAGGTCCTGCCTGTCATTCCAAAGGGTTCCAGGCAAGACACGGTTGACTCGGCCATTAGTCGTTCATACATATGGGATAGCTGTTGTGTATATACATTGACACAGAACATGCGACTCAACCAGTCGGAGATAGATTTTGCCAACTGGGTTCTGCAAATCGGAAATGGTCATCAGAACTACTCCTCCATCGGAGATGTTGAGGTGGTTAGAATGCCCAATAATTTACTGCTAAATGCAGGGCAGGACACCATTCAGCAAATAGTAGACTACACTTATCCAGAATTTCAGCACTACATGACCGACAGAGAGTTCGTCAAGGAAAGAGCAATCCTTACGCCTCGAAACGAAACTGTCGACCAAATAAACGATTACATGCTTACAATTATTGCAGGAAATCCAGTGGAGTACTTGAGCGTAGACTGTGTAGAAAAGGAAGATGAGACGAGCTTCAATTCAGAAGGTATCTACCCAGTTGAGTTCCTGAACACACTACAATTTTCAGGAATTCCAAATCACAAACTTATTCTCAAGCCATCCGTCATAGTAATGCTTTTGCGGAATATCAACCAAAGGGACGGACTTTGTAATGGAACAAGACTAATAGTCACGCGTTTAGGAAACAGAGTTGTTGAGTGTGAGATTCTAACGGGTACTAACATAGGAACAAAAGTCCTTATTCCAAGAATAATTCTTTGCCCATCGGACACGGGGTGGCCTTTCAAGCTTAGACGAAGACAGTTCCCGCTAAAAGTCTGTTACGCAATGACGATTAACAAAAGCCAGGGACAAAGTCTAAAGAGAGTTGGTGTCTACCTCCCAAAACCGGTTTTCACACATGGCCAACTTTATGTTGCCCTATCTCGAGCAACATCTTCTGCAGGACTCAAAATATTGACCGTGAAGGAATATGACGAGCATGAAGACGAAGTTGTGAACGTAGTGTACCACGAGGTATTTAATAACATTGGTTAACCCATCTTACATTAAAATTTTTTTAAATGTATCGGTCTAATTGTAATCCAACAACATCGACGTCATGGAACACTAAATTGTTCAATAGGTTTATCATTAACAATCTCATTTGCAATTCGACACAGTAATATAGAAATGGATTCGCCGAATTAACAGTTTCCAAAAACAACGTGTTATAAAACAAACACTGTCATAAATTAATTACATAGCAATTTCATACACTTATCACTAAAATATAAATAGACTCTCCGAGTTAACACACTCCAAAATCAACGTATTATAAAACAATCACTGGCATAAATTAACTACATACCAATTTCTTAAGCTTATTATGAATATTCATACATTGATCACTCCACAGCTAATAGTGCTGAACATATATAGTTTATGCACTTCGATATGACTGCCATCTATAACTACTTCTCCAAATTGTCTGTAGAATTTCGTCGACTCAAAGACAAGGAACATATGGTAATTCCGTTAGTCATTGTTATGGTACAAGTGCTTGAAGACAGTAGAACTTAAATACATAAATGGGCTGACTGAAAAGGCCCAGTACAAAGCACGTGGTTTTCATTTGAATTTTGATAAATTCCAAATGTTTCTGAAATTAACTGTACATTCATATACAGCAGCTCGCTGAAGAAGACGAATGTTTCCTTCCTTCGACTAACACTTACCCAAATTCTGCACCAACAGGCCTAACAAATTGTTTGACGGCATCAAATTTCTCACAAATGTCGCCAGAAATTGTTCAGGTAACTATGGATTAGCAATTTTGCAATTATATTCGTTCCCAGTTTTCAGAGTGCCACTGATAAACCACAAAACACATTTTTGGCAAAACACATTCCTCAACCTATCCCATTAGCCGTGAATGGACTTCTTAATTTTACTAAATTTTACCCAAACTACTGGAATTATTCCTTTCGCAGATCTTTGTAGACACGCAGCTGGCCCCTTCTTCTGTGGCGCCAAACAAATTAACGCTTTGCGCAGACTACAAGGGCACTAGCAAACTTATTCTGGAATGTCTCACTGAAGATGAAATTAATTTAATGAAGACCAAATCGCCATTTGGAAATCTTATAGCCTGTGCAGAAAATTTCCACCTATCTAGCCAGCTTATATGGTACTTGATGCATTCTCAAACGACCCTGCACGAAGCAGAAGAATTATGGACAGTTGTAAATCAGAGGCCTATACGATTTTCCCGTTCAGAATTCTGCATCGTTACTGGCCTCAAATGTTCTAATGAACCTGATGTTATTGAAAATGACAAGTTTGTTCGGAGGCACTTTCGAGGGCAAAAGAAAGTTACGTTGCAAGACGCGATTGACGCACTTAAGAAGCTTGCAAAGAAATCAGCGATTGGAATTAATGTTGAGAAACTTAAAATGGCGAGCATCGTCTTTGTCTCTGCAGTTTTGCAGAAGAGAAGTTGTAGAACAAATGGACAGATTACCCCAACTTTTCTTAGCTTAGTTGAGGACTTTGAAGATTTCAACAATTTTCCATTTGGAAATACTGCATACAGCATTGTTCTGAAATCACTTAAAAAGAACGTCTCTCGGTTTCAAAATGATGCAACAGACAGGGAAAATAAAAAACGGCCCGGGCTGAGTTTGGGTGGATTTGTCCACGCATATCAGGTAATAGCAAATAATGCGTATGTATGTTGTTTTAACACATGAATCACATTTATTATCTCATACCTGGTCATGGGATTGGTTCAGGTATTTGCTTACGAATGTTTGCCGGGCGTTGCTCAGGCATTTGCACAACGCATAGACGATGCAGATGTGAAGCTTCCCTGTATGTGTCGCTGGAAAACTAATCCCTGGAAAATGAAAGCATCCCCAAAGATGGAAGATATCCTTCAGGCAGTGGCAATGTCCACTGTTTCCCAACATTTGTTGCAGTCTACAGTCGAGGAACCCCTTCCGATATGTGATTCCACTGGAGCTTTCATCAACGACAATTCTGCTGATGTTTTCCAACAAATAACCTCATTGTTGCTGAGAGGCGTCACCGTGCAATGTATTCCTTCGACAACAACTGAGTTCAGCGCTGACAATGTCGTCTTGACATGTGCTACTGCTGCAATGAGGAATGGGCAAGACACGTGCGCAGACAAATACAATTATTCGGCAGATTCGTCACAAAACATCGGCAGCAACCCTGTTGAAGAATGTAATGAAAACACACAGGACACTTTGTTCCCCTCTATGACTTTACGGGAATTCATCAACAAAATTCGCGTGGAACGCATGACAGTACCGGACAAAGAGCACACTGCAACACAATTGTCGCATTCACGGTCATCGATGAGTCCTGATCACGAACTGCATACCAAGAAAAAACCTAAATTGGTGTGTGAAGTGGAAGCCATTGACAAACTCCAGGTATCGTGCACGGTATGTGATGAGCAATTGCCATGTTTGGAAATCGTACCTTGGGAGCCATGCCCTTTAGCTTTTGGCCAACAATTTGTTGCAACTAATGTGAGTACCGAAATATTGGATGAAGAAAGCGAAGGAGAAAGCTTTCTATCACCTGTGTTGTTGCAAGGAATAAATGAACTGCCATACAAGGAAGGGTTCATGGTTGAGGAAGTTGATACCGAAGATATTCAGAATTTGCAGACAGCATCTTCTGTCCATGATTCGCTACCCAAAAACGACAAAGAGACGTCGAGGGAGAAAATGGCCAATAACATTGACATAGTTCCTGATGTGGAAGCTGTGTGGTTTCGGACACCATGCAGTAAAATTGAAGAGCGTATTCTACCATCTGCCTCTTTGGAAAGTGTCCCACAAAGACTGAAAATGAAACAAATCAGCGAGGACGAGGAAAATGCAGAGAATATCATATGCAGACGTATTGCAAAGAAAGATGATAATCCACCTGGAATTCAACATGACATGGCAGATGTTCTCAGGGAAGTATCGGAAATGCGGGCAGATATATACAAACTCGGTGCGATTGTTGATCTGAATTCAGAAAGGACGTTTCGTATGAACACTGCTCTTGAAACAGAATTTGCAGTTGTCAATGAGCATCTAACAGATCTTGAGGCTTCGGGCAGCACTATTATTCAACAAGATTGGTTCGATAACAAGATAAAACCACTGCAAGATGTTGTCAAATACTCTGCATCCCAGGTATATCAGATCAAGACAAGACTCAACCAGATAGGAAGAGTTGAAACTGGTACAATAATTACAACCCTGTCTACAAATTTATTCTTCATTACACAAATTTCTTTACAAAATTTTACACTCATAGGTTTGGCAACGGAGAACGAAGACAATAAAACTCGGCTTCCATACAGGGATACGAAGCTTGATGAACATGTTCTTTACAAGTTGCGCATGTGGCCAAAAGCCGAGCAGCTTCTAAAACGAATGAGGCCAGAAAACTACACTGAAGGACTTTTAGGAAACCACTTGCGGCGTGGCTTCTACGAATGCTTGATGACACCAGGCAGATGCCTCCAAGACGTGGTGAGTTTTTGTCGTCTATTTTAGAAATATCACCACATTATTCTGCAGGCAACCATTAAAGAACACTGCATCTGTTATACCTGCAGCATATTGACGAATGCATGCGGGGATTTATTGAAATGCAAAAAAGGTGCTACAGTACCGAACAGCGCATTGCATTCATGAGCACATCTTTCACTCAAATGATTGCAAATCGGAGAATTGAGAGTGGAAGTGCAGACTTGGCTGACATCAAGCCATATGCCATAGGGTCAGTTGAAGGGTGGCCATCGTGCAGTTGGACAAAAGCACTGGTTATTCTATTCCCACTTAATGTAAGTAATTCTCATTGGGTACTGTGCGCAGCAATCCCTGGCAAAAAACACTTCGGCATCCTAGACCCGGACATGTCGTCCGACCGTGATCTACGACTTACAATGCCTGCTTTAGGACATGCCATATCCGTTATAACACTGTTGCTGAAAGATCTGAGAATGATAGGGGACGATTTTCAATTTGCCTGTAGGCGTGACATAAAGATTCCGCAGCAGGAAAATAGGTATCATACAAAATTGTTTTATGTTACCATTTTTTTCAATTTCAATGCCTACACTCACGTGGCCTTATTTAATTACAGCGGAAATTGTGCAGTACATGTTCTGTGGACTGCATTTTCCTTATTGTTTAAAGAACAGAGCTACTACGATGTGCATACATCCCAAATTGAAGAGTTCAGAAAATATCTGGTTGCGTCCATTTTCTTCGGATACTGGCATTGGCCTCCATGGAACGAATGATCAGTCGCGCTTTTTTATTATCTGCTCATAGTATTTTGGTGCAATATTGTATGACTCTTTTGGCCTACGTGAATTATTCTGTAATGCATCAGTAGAAAAAACAGTACATATCTTCTTGGGACAATTGTACGAATGAAAAACGTAAAATTTGTAGTCAATCGATCAATGCATGACTGTTGTTTGCACTACGAGCATTTTGCACGACCAATGTTAACACTACTCAAACACTATAAGGCATTTTCCGAAATTAAATGTTAAAAATAATTATGGAAACACATCTTTGTGGATGACAGTCATACATGCTTGATGCAAGTGTTTACATGGAATTGAGAGTCGTGAATGTGAACAGGCGTCTCAAACAGTCATGCAGGCATTGTGAACTCCAAACACATCTTTTACTTTTCGTTGAATGTGTATGGCAGGGCAGATTAATATGTCCAAGTTCTCTGTGTGTGCATGGCAGTCATGCATGGTTTGTAAACCCCAAAAATAAGGCATGATGTGAAGGGTCGTCCTGTGTAAGAGCATTGAGTTCAATAATAAACAGGACAGGGCGTCCAACGGAACAAACATTGTTTGTGGATGGCAGTCATACACGCTTGATGCAAGTGTCTACATGGAATTGAGTGTCGTGAATGTGGACAGGCGTCCTTTGTATGTGTATGGCAGCCTTAGAGGTTCTAAGCAGCCATTCGCTAACTAGACCAGGTTCACTGACACAAAATTCAGACGTCAGTAAATTTAATGTACTAGATTCATGCATGAGTGCTGTCTGTATTTGCATTTAGTTCGATAATAAAGAGGACAGGGAGTTCAATCGAAACTTTGTATGTGGATGGCAGTCATGCAGGCTTTATGGACGTGTTCCCTTGCAATATCAGATTCGTTGGCACAAGAATTAAGAGTTCTGAATGACGTACGTCCTTTGTATGTGTATGGCAGTCATACAGGCTTCATGTAGTCATTCAGTTCCTATATATAGAGTGCATTTTTGCGCCTATCTTCACTTCCTTATCAATATCCTATAGCTTATTGCCTAGACATGACAGGAGTCGAAAATTATTGCTTCCTACAGACATTAAGTCCTAGGGCAGAGAGCACCACTATTGTTGTGCGTCTGTTGCGCTCCTGGAGGGCGCGGAATCTGAAGAAAAATGGGGAGTTGATGAGCATTGACCTTTTGTTCTTGGACGAACAGGTCTGTTTTATTGTTTGTATCGGTTTACCTTTTCCCGGTGGTTGGTAATCTATGTTTTCCCGTTTACTTGGGTTGCAGGATACCTTGATGCAGGGGTCTATTCACTGTCTCCGAATTGATCGTTTTGAGGAATTTCTAATTGATGGCCGTATCTTTGCGGTAACAGACTTTGATATTGTTGCGGCTCCGATGCGATTTAGAATCACTCAACACCGATATATGATTCGCTTTACCGATCGTACAACGATGGTCTCCGTCGATGATGGTGGGTACGTTATAGGTGAAGAGAAATTTCAATTGCGTTCGCACGACGAATTCCTTCGTCTTGCAGGCATGAATCAGGAACTGCCAGGTGCGTGGTCAATGGTTTGAATTACCTGTTGTCTCTTTCTGCTCCTTATTATACTGAATTAGCCATCCGCTCTGTCTGACAGATGTTATTGGGTTGCTGAGGTCCATCACGGAACCTGATGTTGACAGCGCCGTCGGTACTAAGCGGGCTGTGCTGAAAATCACCTTGGAGGGGTCTGTTTGATTTGTTTTACAGCATTTTAAAATCGTAAACGTCCGATGCTGTATCTTATTGCTGTTAATGTATTGTTTGTTTTCCTTTCTACCTTCTTGCATTACATATAGTGGGGAAAATGTGTCGGTTACAGTATGGGAGGACAAGGCATTTGAGTTCTGCAAACAACTCCGATTGGCCATAGGCAATGATGTCATTGTCGTTGTAACCAGTGTTAATCCAAAGATGTTTTGCGGTAAGAGTCACCATACGTGTTCTTACGTGATTGAATCATTGCTGAATTCACTGTTTGTTCGCAGGCAATCTCTACCTTAATACAACCTCCTCGACAAAGCTTTATGTGAACTATGAATGCTCCAGTGTCTCTGATTTTAGGACGAGGTGCTTGCATTGTTTACTGAATGATGTGTCTACATTTTTTACTAATAAAACTGCAATGCCTTTCGTTCCTATTCTTCAGGCTAAATGCAGGCCCCGGTCTGACTGCTGCGCCTTTGGTGTCCACCGTCGTCGACATACCAGTCAGCACAATTTCTGACATCTTTGATTTTCTGCGAAATGAGAGGGAGCAGGTGATGCAATGTTAGTTTTCCCCTTAAATCCTTTTCAAATTAATTTGTGGTCTAACGGGTAGTCTGCAGGAACGAGACTTTGTCTGTGTCGGAAATATTGTGGAAATTGTTACCCGCACCGGATGGAATTATATAGCCTGTGCAAAGTGTTCGAGTAAACTGCAGAAGTCCAATACTGCTTTGAGTTGTAACAAGTGCCTTGATCTTAATGCCGTTGGAATCCTGCGGTATCTTTATTTGTCAAATTAGTTTTTTCCGCACTCCCTTCCTCTTATTATTCATGCTATATACATATACATGCACTTATTATTGTCTTGTGTGATCTCTATTTTTTAATCCTCCCAATTACTTAGCCAGCTTGCCAACTGAAGGTTTTGAATTATCCAAATAGATTTCGTATTGAAGTAATTGTCCACGATGGTTGTGAGTCTGCCAACTTTGTAATATTCGACGGGCCTGCCCGGAAACAGTTGACTACTACTGCTGAAGAATTAGCCGGTTCCCTGGTTAGAAGCATTTATTATTTGAGATTGCGTTACACATATTGTGGTCTATAGCTTATTTTGGGTTTCGGGCGTGTCTAAAATCCCTCAATGCATTCTCGATTTAGTTGGCAAGGCGTTCCGCTTTCAAATCAAAATAAAGCATTTTGATTTTAGAAGCGCTTATCGTAGCTTTGCGGTTTCCCGTATGTTGGAGGTTTCTTGCAAGAACGACCCACCTTTTGCTTCGGGTGATGCTGAGGTGAGTGGCGTCTCTGATGTGTCAACATTTTCCTTACTGTATTGTTTATTATTGACTTCCTGTCTTTTAGGTGGCCTTTACTGAGATCGGGCGTGAAGGAAATAATTCTGATCTTTGCATAGTTACAGACATACAAACTTCGGAACCGGCTAAGGTAGTTGGTGTATGTCGTCTTGCATCGAACTATATGTCTAAAAATACTATGGTAGCTAAATAGTTTTTTTAATTTTGTTTTACCTTACAGACTTTCGATATTCCGGTCACCGTGCACCATTCGGCGGCCATTGAAACAGGCGTTCATACACCGTTGGACAATGTTGTTGCGACTGTTGAGTTGAACCGCGTTGACGACGGTCCACGGGATAGAAGCACAAATTTTCTTGCTTCTGGAGACGACCCTACTAAAAAACCTGATTTCCCCGGAGACGGAGTCACACTGCTGCAAAAGTCTGCATCGAAGCCTCGGTCTGGAAAGAGGAAAACCTGTGACGGAAATACTAATTTTTTTACATATGCACGGAAGAAAAACATTAAAAAAGAAAAATTGTAAGGATGGATGTGCTTTTGCAGTGGTTCGTATGTGCATATGGTGCATGACAGTTGCAGCTTAACAGTCATACACTGTTTATTTGAAATAATGACAATATTAGAAACAATAATATAAATGTCATTTTTGTCCGATATTTTTTTATTTTATGGACGACTTTAAAAATTTCCGTACCAATATTGGGAACACATAAAAAATAAAAAAAAATAAGATTATATGCAAAGAATTTCAGACGAGGGACATATGCACTGTCTATTTTTCTACATGGAGTCGATGTAGTTGGACAGAATTTTAGAATTTAATAGATGTATGACTGATAAAAAACTTAAAATGCATAGAATGTAATACGGGAAAATAATTGTTAGCCATAGATACCCAACAAAGATCTGCAGTTCATAACGTGTGTATATCAAGTTTGTCACAAAAATAGTACCTTCTATGCAAAGACAACTTTAATAACAATTTTCATATATATTAAAGTGATGTACGTCTTTAAGTTTGTAAGACTGATGTATGTCTTTTTAAATTGTAATGATGCTGAAAACGTGCAATTGATAGTGTGAATGCATTTCAGTAGGCAGACAGTTTTTCACCAAGAAATAAATGCTATAATAATTTTGTTTTTCATTCATACAATTTTGCCACAAAGGTATGGAGTTTTTAACCAATTAGTTTATCATTAATAATTGCAGGGAAATTAATTTACCAAGATACTTGTGAAATTACCTTGCATTAGCAGTCATACATCAAACAGGCAGACATGGGAGACAGCATCAAGTGTCATACACCACTTAAATTACTTAAATCAATAAAGTCGGACATGAATATCCGCAGAAGCGCTTGAATGATACAAAATAAATATACTGAACTACTATGTGACGAAATAATCTCGAATAAGGAAAGACAACATTAGCGCCTACGAATTTATAAGAATATTTCCGACCGAACAATTCTTGCGTGTTCGTAAAAAACAAAGCGTGGCCCTAAGTCTGTCATTAATAGTTGTACAAAAGTTAATTTAAGGAAATACAAAATTATTAGGGCTCAAATCGTAAATACAATTTGCGAACAAATAAAATTCCATACGAAGCATCATTACTATTTATCAATAAAGAATTTGATTAATTGGCTAGAATCATCAACAAATTCATTAAATAGCGGTTTCCATATTTATTAAGCTTTATAGAATTTAAAACAACAGGTGCTACATTAATGTTGCTACAATCACTAATTAACAAGACCCTTGGGCAACTCATTTGCAGGTTCATCATAATGTGATCAACTCCGCATGCAATTCACATTAATATACATCCAATGTATCGGGTTAATTTTGACGGAAACATCCAATGCGATACTATTCGTATTCCATCAAATCATTCAATGTTGACTATCAATATTCATGACATTAATATTTCAGGTAGTATATATTACCCTAAACACACCATCTAAGTTACAAACTTCACAGCAGCTACTCCAAACAACGTATGTCACAATAATTTCTGGAACAATTACTACAATACAAAATGTCGGAACACTTGCGTGACTTTCTCATTGAGAGCTTTACAACGGTACAGCATGCCATGAACCAACTGGTTCAAACAACCAACGAAAGGATAGATTTGCACACGGACTACACAAGACAGGAATTCGACAAGTTGAACACAAGGTGCATGGAAATTATGCAGAGCCTGTCCGAGATTGAAAATACACTAGGTATGCCAATTTTGTTTACAAAAAAATTTCAACGGAATCTTCAGGGCAAAATAAAGCATTACAAAACTTATGCTTATGAATAATTACAGGACGCATTCAAGGGAAACAGCCTGATGACGCTGCATCTACAGTTGGAAATAAACGCCCGAGGATTGAAAACAAGTATTCCAATGTTGGAGTGCAAATACCACAGAGCAAATTTTCGACAAACGCAATGCTTCATTATCATTTAAGTGGTGCAGTAACAATGTTCAACAACGTCTCCGTCCAGATAGAGAGAATGGACACACATTCTTCAATTACAGGCCTTATGGGAAACAAGCTAAGTAAGGGTTTTTTCAGCTCCATGATGAAAAAGGCAACTTGGCTGACTGATGAGGTGCGTGAATAACATATACGAAAATAATTTTCGGTACATTAAATCCCAACAAATAATTCCCTTTACAGCATGTGGATGGATGTCTGAGGGGATTTATTGAAGCACAACGACGGGCACCATTTGGAAATTCAAGAATTTCGTTTATGGGTACTACATTCAACCATGTAGTTACTGCAGAATATTCGGGTACGCAAACAATAAACTATGCATCACTCCACCCATACACCCAAGGACAGGTTGATGGCTGGCCATGTATTCCGTGGCAAGAATCAGACTTAATTGCAATTCCCGTAAACGTTAACGGATGTCACTGGGTCCTCTGCATAGTTGACTACAAAAATGAAACGATCACGGTACATGACTCCGATCCATCTTGCGATATGGACATGAGGTTTTTCCATAAAGCTTTTGAAAAAAGTCGCCTGACCATCCCGTATCTACTGCGACATTTGGGTATTTCACAAGAACTCCTAAACTTCACTGTCCATAGAGATCAACGATTCCCGCGACAAATTTCCAGGTAATTTCCCTGGTATATATTTTGTGGCCTGTTTCATAATCAGTAGTATGAAACTAATTGACTACTACTTTTTCATTGCTGCAAAAAAGCGGGGAATGTGGTGTCTATATGCTACGATCTGCCTTCTCGCTGATGTTCCCCAACGACTCCATATACGAAATTCAACCGCCTCAAATTGAAGAATTCCGAAAGTGCATTACTGTTTCGCTGTTTACAAACAGCTGGATTTAATGAGTTATTTCAGAACCATCTTCTCTTTAGTCAAGAGAGTTTGTATTACTTTCCAAAAATTGCTATATAAAAGACTATTTATGGTAGACAATTCACATTAAAAACAAAAAACACTGAATGCAATCAAGAATAGAATCGAGATTCACGAATAGAATAAAGACTTAATAAAGTATGAAAGAATTTGGTCTTCTGTGAAATCAAGAATGACGAAGACAATGCAAAATATGAAATAAAATAGATACGTCGGCCATCCAATAGTTATCTAACAAACAAAAGTTGTACCGTTTTCTTCAGAAATGATAGGACAAATGCCCCTTTTGTAAGACATATTTTCTTCAATGTAATAGAAAATGTATGACTGAAGGATATAATTATTCTAACATTCAGTCTGTCATGAACAACTGTGCTCCCTCTGATATGCATAAGATTGTGTGTACAAACTAATTTACATACATGCTCAATTATGCACAATCCGACCAAAATTGGTATGCAATAATATTTAACCAAATGCACCAGCTGAAGGTCTGCGTTGCGAAAAAGCGTTCGTTGCCTAATTGTAATGTCTTCCGAAAGACTCCTCCAAAATTTGTTCCAAAGACTGAGTGGGTCACCTATCTCGCAATAAAGGAGTAATGTTGCAAAGAGACGACGCAACTGATTTGCTGTAGCCCAGTGAGACGACTCTTCCATTGCTTCATGCCATTCAGAATCTCCGTCCAACAACCCTCTTTTATGGCATGCGTCTTTGAACGTATCCATGAACTCCCCATTTACAGTACGAATATCCTGGAGTTTCTCAAATGCATGGCATCATCATCGTGCTCTACACGATCGTGCAGCGAGTACGGTGAATGAAAACGGTAATGACGAGGAAGAAATGCTTGGGGGCTTCAACAACTCTAATAGTGCTGCAACATCTCAATCAAATCCCACCTTGCCCAATGGTGCATCGTATCCTAATGTAGTTGAATTTTCATTTATACAATTTTGCAATGAAGGTATTCATTTTTTTTTTCCCAGTGCGTTCAAGAAAAATAGGCTGATAACATTATAGCCCATACAAGCTACATACATTTAATAAATCCATATATATATATATATATATATTTCATCGACTGATCTGTTTTATAAAATGGCATGTGTGACACTATTAGTCTTTCCTGCTGTGTTTTGTTGTTAATATATTTTGGAATAAAAAAATTATGCTCCTACAATTTAACTTATCCTGTTTCATAACAGTCCTGCAAGTAACGAGTACATTGATTTAATAGTGGACCTATTCTTTATGCAGAAAGTTTTTTACACTGGATTATAATACTATGTAGGCTTCCGGCAATATTAAGTGAATTAAAATTGAATATATTAATTGCACGATTGTCAATCGTCGGATGATAACAACGTTGTGCATTGCTTTCACGTTGTTCAAAATACAGAAACATTGGATGGGTGTTAATGTTGTATTTAAAAGCAGTTTTTTTTTGAAACATTCATACAACACTTTAATTTTGCCAATTATAACCCCGATATACTTATAAGTAATTTTGCTCCATCAAAAATCATTTCAGCCGATGCAAGGGTCTTTTGTGGTTTGATATTTCAAGAATCGTCTTAAGATACATCGGGCTGTTTGTTTCTTGCTATTGCTCAATTATATTATGTAATGATGAAAATGATAGCGTTAGTTTGTTTTTCGAAACGGCTTCACGGTTGTAGGACTGCTACTAACATTGAATCAATGTTGTGATAGTAGATATGATATTATACATAGCAATGATAATTTAAGTGTAAGAAATGTCTTTTAACAATAGTGTTGTGAGGTTGAAGTGTAGCTAATTGATCAGAGTCTTGAAGTTGCACGACTATGTCAATGCATGACTATACGTTATGGGATTAGACTTATTACAGAAATAGGATACGTAGTGGTATTTTTTAGCACGTTTTCTACCTGCTAGGTCAATTCTTTTGGCGTCGATGTAGTCATTCCCCTTTGTGACATTGAACTGATTATCTCCCATACAACGTTGATATCTCATTTGCAGTGACTTCTAACAATTTCGAAGTCTTCATACTTCACGAGACTCAAATCACTCTCTCGACGTTTGAATGCATATCGACAGGTTGTGCAATTTCATTATCAGTCATACAGCTTTAAAAGACATACAACAATCACAAGCCATTAAAAGTACCAATTATTTATCATTACTTATTGCAAGGAAATTAATTTGCAGACAGTTCATCAATTCAAACATAAACAGCCTTTTAAAACTAACATTACAAAATGAAGTATCTAATTAAAGGTACACTATATGTCGTGCAATTACTTTAGTGAAATGTTTGGTATTTGCGTAGAAGGCAAAAAATTGAGGTCTTACCTGTTTAAAACAAATTTGTGCCATACAACAATTGACATGTAAGTGCGTTGTAATGGTTTCAAACATTACCTGCGTTGTAACAGTGTTCACAGTCAACATTGAAGTAAAGTTGCAATAGTTGAACATTAATTATTGCGTCCAACTTATTTTATGTAAAGAAATACAATTCATGTACTACGATCATCCTCAAATTAATTAACTAATGGTTTTGCTTAAATATAACAAGCATCATGCAAGAGATTCTACATTAATATACATGCATAGTATCTGTCTAATTGTGAGAGACGCATCCAATGTCTCATTATTCATATTCCATCACTACTTTGAATGTTGCCTATTACTATTCATCCTATTAATATTTCATGTACTATATATTACCTCAATGTACGATGTATATTACCAACTTCACAGCCCCTACAGCAGACAACATATACCTCCATAATTCCTTTAATTACTATATTTCAAAATGCTAGATCAGGTGCGTGCCTTTCTAAATGAGAGTCTTGCAACAATACAGCATACCATGAGCCAACTGGTTGAAACAACAAACAAAAAGATTGATTTGTACACGGTACACACGACACGGAAATTCGACGAATTACATGCAAGGTGTGATGCAATTGCGAATTTAGTAAATCAATCCACAAATGAGTTGAACACAAGATCCTTGGAAATTCTGCAGAGGCTGTCCGAGATTGAAACCAAGCTTGGTATGGCACTTTTATTTACAAAAATTTTCAACACAATTTTCCTAAAAAAAAAACTGACATAACTGATGCATATAAAAATTACAGAACACATGCAACAACGAGGTATTGAACAACAAGAGGCTGCTAAGGTTGAAGAATTGATGCTTGAAAAACAACGGTCTGGGTTAAAACGTGTGCAAGGAAAACAGCCTGATGTCCCTACACCTATAGTGGGGAATAAACGCAGCAAGGTTCAAGACAAGAATCCACACGTTGGCCTGCATATGCTACAGAAAAAATTTTCTACTAACGCAATGCTTGATTATCATTTAAGTGGAGCAGTAAAAGTGTTCAACAACGTGTCAGCGTTGATAGAAAAAATGGACAACAATTCTTATGTTACAAGCCTTATGGGAAACCACCTGCGTCACGAATTTTTCCGCCCATTGATGAAAAGGGGAACTTGGCTAACTGATGAGGTGCGTGAATAAATATACCAATAAAATTGCTTCAATTATATGTCCCAACATAAAATTCTCTTTACAGCATGTGGATGGATGCCTCAGAGGATTTATTGAAACGCAACGACGCACAACAATTGGAAAGTCAAGAATTTCATTTATGGGTACAACATTCAACCAGGTGGTTATCGCAGAATATTTGACATCACAAGCAATGAAATATGCATCACTACTCCCATACACTCAAGGACAGGTAGATGGCTGGCCATGTATTCCGTGGCAAGAATCAGACTTAATTGCAATTCCGGTAAACATTAACGAATGTCACTGGGTCCTCTGCGTAGTTGACTACAATAATGAAACCATCACGGTGCATGACTCCGATCCATCATGCGATGTGGACATGGGGTTTTTCCATAAAGCATTTGAAAACACTCGCCTAATGATCCCATATTTACTGCGAGGTTTGGGTATTTCACAAAAACTCCTCAACTTCACTGTCCATCGAGATCAACGATTCCCACGACAGATTTCGAGGTAATTTCTCACGTATATATTTTACTGACGTTTCATTACCAATGTGAACAAAATTGATCACTACTTTTTCATTGCTAAAAAAAAAGGGGAGAATGTGGTGTGTATATGCTACGATCTGCTTTCTCCATGATGTTCCCTGACGACTCCATATATGAAGTTCAACCACCTCAAATCGAAGAATTCAGAAAATACATAACTGTATCGCTGTTTACTAACAGTTGGATTTAAATAGTTATTTGAAGAAATCTTTATACTTTCTTTTCGTTTGTCATAAGAATTTATTTAGTTTCGATCCCAAAATTCAACTGTTAAATATTATTTATCATATATAATTCGAACAACAAATAAACATATACTCTCATTAAGCTGAACACTGTTATTAGGCAATATTTCTTAATCAACAATAAAGAATAGAATAATAAATTAATATTATATGTAATTATTTGGAGATCTAAGAAATCAACAGCCATAAGGATAACGCAAAAAATAAAATTGATACCCAGCTGTATGACTCTATTTCTGTCAGAATGCAATTCAATCAAGTATGTAATATACTATCGTATGACTGGCTAAAAATATGGAAAAAGTAAAACTTGGTGAACTACTATTACAATCAGACATTCAATGACATCCACAAATTTCCTCACTTATCTTAACTGTGTATGTACTGCATATTAATTGTAATCCCCAAATGTTCTACCAATAAGAAAATTTAACGACAAAGGTGATGTCCATGATTTATTTTAATGCACGGAAATTAATTTACTACAGTTTTTGAAATAATGAAGATATTTACTCATTACGTAGACGGCGCTATTTTGGCGGCACATGGTAGTCAGATTACCTTACATTACCAGTCATACATCAAGCAAGCACACATGACAGACAACACACACTGTCATACACCACTTAAATTAATTAAATCAATAAAATAATGTGCAAATATTCTGGAATAATCTGTCCACTCGCACGATTTCAGAAAATTGAGTAAGGTACATATATTACTGTTACAATTCATCCAGACATAATTACATTACAAGAATCCAAATATTACTGTTAAACTTAATACCGTTCAATAATTATTATGTATTAATGATAACCATTGCACTCAATAGACGCATCGTTCTATTACTTAAACCGCTAACTGCGTAATTATGATGAACGTGGAAATGAAAGGACACATCGAAATGTTATCCAAATAATTAAGACACTGAATAATACACACTAATACAATTAATCATAGAACTCATTTAAAGAAAGCGAACCGATAAATTATACTCAGAAGTTACGAGTGAAGAGTGGTGTCCTTTCAGTTCCTTAACATCAACATAGAAACTATATAAATCAAAACATTGTCATAATTTTACCACACTTACACACAAAAAACCCAAAAAAAAAAGATCCATAAAATGATCACTCAAATAAGAGATTATTTAGACACCGTTGTTGCGGGATTTCATCAGAAAGCTAGAGAACTATTTGATCGTATAGAACATAAGATAGATGGCTATGTCCAATATGATACTGAGAGGTTCGACGATCTGACAGTAAAGATTAACGAAAATTACTCGGAAATCAATGGAAGACTGTCGCATATAGAACAAACGCTTGGTATGTGAACCATTATTTAGCAAAATTGAACACATTGTTACTACTAACTCCCTGTCCGATTTTCTTACAGGAAAGATAAGCCCTAAACCTGACGGACAACGGAGGGGAATGTTCACAACAAACATCCGTTCAACTAAGGAGACCAAACTGCAGGAAAAAAGAAAACACTATAATATTTCCACACAGTCAAGAGAGGATCCATTAGAAAAAAGATGTAAGCCAAAAAATACAACAACATTGGAGAGACACCGCTTTATTTCAAAAAAGGTCCCGGCAGAGAAAACTCTTGCGGTGCATGTCAACAAGATGTTAAAATTCTTTCGGCGTGTATCGGCGACAATAGGAACGATGAATGAAAGAGATACTGTCAATACGCTATTCCGGGAAGAACGGGGCAAAGAATTCTTCAAAAACCTTATGACGAAGGGAAGTTGGCTACATGACGAGGTACAATACTTAATCATCTTTCCCACCAATTAATTCACAATATTCTTAATATGCATTCCATTTGATTCCGCAACAGCACATAGACGAATGCTTAAGAGGATTTATGGAGTGTCAATCACATGCAAGTTTCCCAAAGTCAAGGGTTTCTTTTATGCCTACAGCATTCAACCAAATCGTTGCAGCAGAGTATACGAGCGATGGATGTATGGACCTATCCGTCATTCGACCATATGTACAAGGAACTGTTGAGGATTGGCCATCTATTCCTTGGGAGGAATCAGATCTTATAGTTATCCCAGTCAACATAAATCAATGTCACTGGATACTGTGCATTATTGATTATAAAAAACAGTCAATAATAGTACATGACTCTGAACCTTCGGTTGATACGGATATGAGATTCTTCGAAGAGGCATTTCATAAAACACGACTTATGATCCCATATATTCTTCGGGATTTGCGCATCAGTCATTCAATTGTGGACTTCGCTGTTTTTAGAGATCCAAACTTCGCCCAACAGACTATTAGGTAGTGAAAACGCTTAGCCCTATTTGTTTTGTAGTACCACGATTTCATACGTAAATTGTTTGTCTCTTTTCCTGTATGAGTCAGCGGCGAATGTGGAGTATACGTGCTGCGATCAGCATTTTCATTCATGTTTGCTGAAGATGACGTGTACGATGTCTCACCAGAACTGATCCAAGAATTCAGAGAGTTCCTCACTGTAGCAGTGTTTTTCAATATTTGGTCTTAGCTACTCCAATGTTAAATAAGTTATTATCGCTGCATGTAATAGTAACTCTGTTTCTTCTATTTTTAAATAAACAGTTTATGAATATTAAAGGTCATACACCATGTAACTCAAACCTGGAGGAATCTCCTAAAGTCTCAGAAGTCGTATTCAAACACCTTCGAAGTGTTCATACTTAACGAAATTCAGAAGACTGTCGCCGTTGGAATGCATTTTAGTAGGTGTGCAATTTCATTATCACTCATACAACTTTAAAAGACATACGACAATCATACAGGCTTAAAAGCACCAATTAGTTTATCATTAATAATTGCAAGGAAGTTAATTTACGAAAATAGTTGGGATATTACCTTGCATTACCAGTCATACATCAAGCAAAACCACATGGCAGACAGCATGATCTGTCATACAACACTTAGAATAGTTAAATCAATAAAGTCAGACATGAATATCCGCGGAAGCGCTTGAATTACATAAAATCAATCAACTGAACTACTATGTGACAAAAAAACAAGATTAAAATTTGTAAAAAACAATAGCTACCCCTAAGACTATCATTAATAGTTGTACAAAAGTTAATTTCAGGAAATAGGCGAAATATTATGGGACAAATTGTAAATGCAATTTGGGAACAAATAAAAATTCAGAGGAACCATCATTACTATTTATCAGTACAGATGATGATAATTGGCTAGAGAGATTCATACATACTAACAAGTTGCAACAGCAATTCATGTACTCCGATCATCGCCAAATTAATTAACTCACAGTTTCCATAATTATTAAGCTTTATAGAATATAAAACAACAGGTGCTACATTAATGTTGCTACAATCATTAATTAACAAGACCCTTGGGCAACTCATTTGCAGGCTCATCATAATAAGATCAACTACGCATGCAATTCACATTAATATACATCCAATGTATCGGGATAATTTTGACGGACACATCCAATGCGATACTATTCGTATTCCATTAAATCATTCAATGTTGACTATCAATATTCATGACATTAATATTTCAAGTAGTATATAAAACCTTAAACACACCATCTAAGTTACAAACTTCACAACAACTACTCCAAATAACGTATGTCACAATAATTTCAGGAATAATTACTACAATACAAAATGTCGGAACACTTGCGTGACTTTCTCAATGAGAGATTTACAACGGTACAGCATGCCATGAACCAACTGGTTCAAACAACCAACGAAAGGATAGATTTGCACACGGACTACACAAGACAGGAATTCGACAAGTTGAACACAAGGTGCATGGAAATTATGCAGAGCCTGTCCGAGATTCAAAATACACTTGGTATGCCAATTTTGTTTACAAAAAAATTTCAACAGAATCTTCAGGGCAAAATAAAGCATTACAAAACTTGCTTATGAATAATTACAGGACGCATTCAAGGGAAACACCCTGATGACGCTGCATCGACAGTTGGAAATAAACGCCCGAGGATTGAAAACAAGTATTCCAATGTTGGAGTGCAAATACCACAGAACAAATTTTCGACAAACACAATGCTTCATTATCATTTAAGTGGTGCAGTAACAATGTTCAACAACGTCTCCGTTCAGATAGAGAGAATGGACACACATACTTCAATTACAGGCCTTATGGGAAACAAGATAAGTAAGGGTTTTTTCAGCTCCATGATGAAAAAGGCAACTTGGCTGACTGATGAGGTGCGTGAATAACATATACGAAAATAATTTTCGGTACATTAAATCCCAACAAATAATTCCCTTTACAGCATGTGGATGGATGTCTGAGGGGATTTATTGAAGCACAACGACATTGTATGTAGATCATGCGTAATCAGGTTTATTTGTTCTGAAGATTCTGTTGAACAACGACATTGTATGTCATTTTTGTCCGATATTTTTTTATTTTATGGACGACTTTAAAAATTTCCGTACCAATATTGGGAACACATAAAAAATAAAAAAAAATAAGATTATATGCAAAGAATTTCAGACGAGGGACATATGCACTGTCTATTTTTCTACATGGAGTCGATGTAGTTGGACAGAATTTTAGAATTTAATAGATGTATGACTGATAAAAAACTTAAAATGCATAGAATGTAATACGGGAAAATAATTGTTAGCCATAGATACCCAACAAAGATCTGCAGTTCATAACGTGTGTATATCAAGTTTGTCACAAAAATAGTACCTTCTATGCAAAGACAACTTTAATAACAATTTTCATATATATTAAAGTGATGTACGTCTTTAAGTTTGTAAGACTGATGTATGTCTTTTTAAATTGTAATGATGCTGAAAACGTGCAATTGATAGTGTGAATGCATTTCAGTAGGCAGACAGTTTTTCACCAAGAAATAAATGCTATAATAATTTTGTTTTTCATTCATACAATTTTGCCACAAAGGTATGGAGTTTTTAACCAATTAGTTTATCATTAATAATTGCAGGGAAATTAATTTACCAAGATACTTGTGAAATTACCTTGCATTAGCAGTCATACATCAAACAGGCAGACATGGGAGACAGCATCAAGTGTCATACACCACTTAAATTACTTAAATCAATAAAGTCGGACATGAATATCCGCAGAAGCGCTTGAATGATACAAAATAAATATACTGAACTACTATGTGACGAAATAATCTCGAATAAGGAAAGACAACATTAGCGCCTACGAATTTATAAGAATATTTCCGACCGAACAATTCTTGCGTGTTCGTAAAAAACAAAGCGTGGCCCTAAGTCTGTCATTAATAGTTGTACAAAAGTTAATTTAAGAAATACAAAATTATTAGGGCTCAAATCGTAAATACAATTTGCGAACAAATAAAATTCCATACGAAGCATCATTACTATTTATCAATAAAGAATTTGATTAATTGGCTAGAATCATCAACAAATTCATTAAATAGCGGTTTCCATATTTATTAAGCTTTATAGAATTTAAAACAACAGGTGCTACATTAATGTTGCTACAATCACTAATTAACAAGACCCTTGGGCAACTCATTTGCAGGTTCATCATAATGTGATCAACTCCGCATGCAATTCACATTAATATACATCCAATGTATCGGGTTAATTTTGACGGAAACATCCAATGCGATACTATTCGTATTCCATCAAATCATTCAATGTTGACTATCAATATTCATGACATTAATATTTCAGGTAGTATATATTACCCTAAACACACCATCTAAGTTACAAACTTCACAGCAGCTACTCCAAACAACGTATGTCACAATAATTTCTGGAACAATTACTACAATACAAAATGTCGGAACACTTGCGTGACTTTCTCATTGAGAGCTTTACAACGGTACAGCATGCCATGAACCAACTGGTTCAAACAACCAACGAAAGGATAGATTTGCACACGGACTACACAAGACAGGAATTCGACAAGTTGAACACAAGGTGCATGGAAATTATGCAGAGCCTGTCCGAGATTGAAAATACACTAGGTATGCCAATTTTGTTTACAAAAAAATTTCAACGGAATCTTCAGGGCAAAATAAAGCATTACAAAACTTATGCTTATGAATAATTACAGGATGCATTCAAGGGAAACAGCCTGATGACGCTGCATCTACAGTTGGAAATAAACGCCCGAGGATTGAAAACAAGTATTCCAATGTTGGAGTGCAAATACCACAGAGCAAATTTTCGACAAACGCAATGCTTCATTATCATTTAAGTGGTGCAGTAACAATGTTCAACAACGTCTCCGTCCAGATAGAGAGAATGGACACACATTCTTCAATTACAGGCCTTATGGGAAACAAGCTAAGTAAGGGTTTTTCAGCTCCATGATGAAAAAGGCAACTTGGCTGACTGATGAGGTGCGTGAATAACATATACGAAAATAATTTTCGGTACATTAAATCCCAACAAATAATTCCCTTTACAGCATGTGGATGGATGTCTGAGGGGATTTATTGAAGCACAACGACGGGCACCATTTGGAAATTCAAGAATTTCGTTTATGGGTACTACATTCAACCATGTAGTTACTGCAGAATATTCGGGTACGCAAACAATAAACTATGCATCACTCCACCCATACACCCAAGGACAGGTTGATGGCTGGCCATGTATTCCGTGGCAAGAATCAGACTTAATTGCAATTCCCGTAAACGTTAACGGATGTCACTGGGTCCTCTGCATAGTTGACTACAAAAATGAAACGATCACGGTACATGACTCCGATCCATCTTGCGATATGGACATGAGGTTTTTCCATAAAGCTTTTGAAAAAAGTCGCCTGACCATCCCGTATCTACTGCGACATTTGGGTATTTCACAAGAACTCCTAAACTTCACTGTCCATAGAGATCAACGATTCCCGCGACAAATTTCCAGGTAATTTCCCTGGTATATATTTTGTGGCCTGTTTCATAATCAGTAGTATGAAACTAATTGACTACTACTTTTTCATTGCTGCAAAAAAGCGGGGAATGTGGTGTCTATATGCTACGATCTGCCTTCTCGCTGATGTTCCCCAACGACTCCATATACGAAATTCAACCGCCTCAAATTGAAGAATTCCGAAAGTGCATTACTGTTTCGCTGTTTACAAACAGCTGGATTTAATGAGTTATTTCAGAACCATCTTCTCTTTAGTCAAGAGAGTTTGTATTACTTTCCAAAAATTGCTATATAAAAGACTATTTATGGTAGACAATTCACATTAAAAACAAAAAACACTGAATGCAATCAAGAATAGAATCGAGATTCACGAATAGAATAAAGACTTAATAAAGTATGAAAGAATTTGGTCTTCTGTGAAATCAAGAATGACGAAGACAATGCAAAATATGAAATAAAATAGATACGTCGGCCATCCAATAGTTATCTAACAAACAAAAGTTGTACCGTTTTCTTCAGAAATGATAGGACAAATGCCCCTTTTGTAAGACATATTTTCTTCAATGTAATAGAAAATGTATGACTGAAGGATATAATTATTCTAACATTCAGTCTGTCATGAACAACTGTGCTCCCTCTGATATGCATAAGATTGTGTGTACAAACTAATTTACATACATGCTCAATTATGCACAATCCGACCAAAATTGGTATGCAATAATATTTAACCAAATGCACCAGCTGAAGGTCTGCGTTGCGAAAAAGCGTTCGTTGCCTAATTGTAATGTCTTCCGAAAGACTCCTCCAAAATTTGTTCCAAAGACTGAGTGGGTCACCTATCTCGCAATAAAGGAGTAATGTTGCAAAGAGACGACGCAACTGATTTGCTGTAGCCCAGTGAGACGACTCTTCCATTGCTTCATGCCATTCAGAATCTCCGTCCAACAACCCTCTTTTATGGCATGCGTCTTTGAACGTATCCATGAACTCCCCATTTACAGTACGAATATCCTGGAGTTTCTCAAATGCATGGCATCATCATCGTGCTCTACACGATCGTGCAGCGAGTACGGTGAATGAAAACGGTAATGACGAGGAAGAAATGCTTGGGGGCTTCAACAACTCTAATAGTGCTGCAACATCTCAATCAAATCCCACCTTGCCCAATGGTGCATCGTATCCTAATGTAGTTGAATTTTCATTTATACAATTTTGCAATGAAGGTATTCATTTTTTTTTTCCCAGTGCGTTCAAGAAAAATAGGCTGATAACATTATAGCCCATACAAGCTACATACATTTAATAAATCCATATATATATATATATATATATTTCATCGACTGATCTGTTTTATAAAATGGCATGTGTGACACTATTAGTCTTTCCTGCTGTGTTTTGTTGTTAATATATTTTGGAATAAAAAAATTATGCTCCTACAATTTAACTTATCCTGTTTCATAACAGTCCTGCAAGTAACGAGTACATTGATTTAATAGTGGACCTATTCTTTATGCAGAAAGTTTTTTTACACTGGATTATAATACTATGTAGGCTTCCGGCAATATTAAGTGAATTAAAATTGAATATATTAATTGCACGATTGTCAATCGTCGGATGATAACAACGTTGTGCATTGCTTTCACGTTGTTCAAAATACAGAAACATTGGATGGGTGTTAATGTTGTATTTAAAAGCAGTTTTTTTTTGAAACATTCATACAACACTTTAATTTTGCCAATTATAACCCCGATATACTTATAAGTAATTTTGCTCCATCAAAAATCATTTCAGCCGATGCAAGGGTCTTTTGTGGTTTGATATTTCAAGAATCGTCTTAAGATACATCGGGCTGTTTGTTTCTTGCTATTGCTCAATTATATTATGTAATGATGAAAATGATAGCGTTAGTTTGTTTTTCGAAACGGCTTCACGGTTGTAGGACTGCTACTAACATTGAATCAATGTTGTGATAGTAGATATGATATTATACATAGCAATGATAATTTAAGTGTAAGAAATGTCTTTTAACAATAGTGTTGTGAGGTTGAAGTGTAGCTAATTGATCAGAGTCTTGAAGTTGCACGACTATGTCAATGCATGACTATACGTTATGGGATTAGACTTATTACAGAAATAGGATACGTAGTGGTATTTTTTAGCACGTTTTCTACCTGCTAGGTCAATTCTTTTGGCGTCGATGTAGTCATTCCCCTTTGTGACATTGAACTGATTATCTCCCATACAACGTTGATATCTCATTTGCAGTGACTTCTAACAATTTCGAAGTCTTCATACTTCACGAGACTCAAATCACTCTCTCGACGTTTGAATGCATATCGACAGGTTGTGCAATTTCATTATCAGTCATACAGCTTTAAAAGACATACAACAATCACAAGCCATTAAAAGTACCAATTATTTATCATTACTTATTGCAAGGAAATTAATTTGCAGACAGTTCATCAATTCAAACATAAACAGCCTTTTAAAACTAACATTACAAAATGAAGTATCTAATTAAAGGTACACTATATGTCGTGCAATTACTTTAGTGAAATGTTTGGTATTTGCGTAGAAGGCAAAAAATTGAGGTCTTACCTGTTTAAAACAAATTTGTGCCATACAACAATTGACATGTAAGTGCGTTGTAATGGTTTCAAACATTACCTGCGTTGTAACAGTGTTCACAGTCAACATTGAAGTAAAGTTGCAATAGTTGAACATTAATTATTGCGTCCAACTTATTTTATGTAAAGAAATACAATTCATGTACTACGATCATCCTCAAATTAATTAACTAATGGTTTTGCTTAAATATAACAAGCATCATGCAAGAGATTCTACATTAATATACATGCATAGTATCTGTCTAATTGTGAGAGACGCATCCAATGTCTCATTATTCATATTCCATCACTACTTTGAATGTTGCCTATTACTATTCATCCTATTAATATTTCATGTACTATATATTACCTCAATGTACGATGTATATTACCAACTTCACAGCCCCTACAGCAGACAACATATACCTCCATAATTCCTTTAATTACTATATTTCAAAATGCTAGATCAGGTGCGTGCCTTTCTAAATGAGAGTCTTGCAACAATACAGCATACCATGAGCCAACTGGTTGAAACAACAAACAAAAAGATTGATTTGTACACGGTACACACGACACGGAAATTCGACGAATTACATGCAAGGTGTGATGCAATTGCGGATTTAGTAAATCAATCCACAAATGAGTTGAACACAAGATCCTTGGAAATTCTGCAGAGGCTGTCCGAGATTGAAACCAAGCTTGGTATGGCACTTTTATTTACAAAAATTTTCAACACAATTTTCCTAAAAAAAAAAACTGACATAACTGATGCATATAAAAATTACAGAACACATGCAACAACGAGGTATTGAACAACAAGAGGCTGCTAAGGTTGAAGAATTGATGCTTGAAAAACAACGGTCTGGGTTAAAACGTGTGCAAGGAAAACAGCCTGATGTCCCTACACCTATAGTGGGGAATAAACGCAGCAAGGTTCAAGACAAGAATCCACACGTTGGCCTGCATATGCTACAGAAAAAATTTTCTACTAACGCAATGCTTGATTATCATTTAAGTGGAGCAGTAAAAGTGTTCAACAACGTGTCAGCGTTGATAGAAAAAATGGACAACAATTCTTATGTTACAAGCCTTATGGGAAACCACCTGCGTCACGAATTTTTCCGCCCATTGATGAAAAGGGGAACTTGGCTAACTGATGAGGTGCGTGAATAAATATACCAATAAATTTGCTTCAATTATATGTCCCAACATAAAATTCTCTTTACAACATGTGGATGGATGCCTCAGAGGATTTATTGAAACGCAACGACGCACAACAATTGGAAAGTCAAGAATTTCATTTATGGGTACAACATTCAACCAGGTGGTTACCGCAGAATATTTGACATCACAAGCAATGAAATATGCATCACTACTCCCATACACTCAAGGACAGGTAGATGGCTGGCCATGTATTCCGTGGCAAGAATCAGACTTAATTGCAATTCCGGTAAACATTAACGAATGTCACTGGGTCCTCTGCGTAGTTGACTACAATAATGAAACCATCACGGTGCATGACTCCGATCCATCATGCGATGTGGACATGGGTTTTTCCATAAAGCATTTGAAAACACTCGCCTAATGATCCCATATTTACTGCGAGGTTTGGGTATTTCACAAAAACTCCTCAACTTCACTGTCCATCGAGATCAACGATTCCCACGACAGATTTCGAGGTAATTTCTCACGTATATATTTTACTGACGTTTCATTACCAATGTGAACAAAATTGATCACTACTTTTTCATTGCTAAAAAAAAAGGGGAGAATGTGGTGTGTATATGCTACGATCTGCTTTCTCCATGATGTTCCCTGACGACTCCATATATGAAGTTCAACCACCTCAAATCGAAGAATTCAGAAAATACATAACTGTATCGCTGTTTACTAACAGTTGGATTTAAATAGTTATTTGAAGAAATCTTTATACTTTCTTTTCGTTTGTCATAAGAATTTATTTAGTTTCGATCCCAAAATTCAACTGTTAAATATATAATTCGAACAACAAATAAACATATACTCTCATTAAGCTGAACACTGTTATTAGGCAATATTTCTTAATCAACAATAAAGAATAGAATAATAAATTAATATTATATGTAATTATTTGGAGATCTAAGAAATCAACAGCCATAAGGATAACGCAAAAAATAAAATTGATACCCAGCTGTATGACTCTATTTCTGTCAGAATGCAATTCAATCAAGTATGTAATATACTATCGTATGACTGGCTAAAAATATGGAAAAAGTAAAACTTGGTGAACTACTATTACAATCAGACATTCAATGACATCCACAAATTTCCTCACTTATCTTAACTGTGTATGTACTGCATATTAATTGTAATCCCCAAATGTTCTACCAATAAGAAAATTTAACGACAAAGGTGATGTCCATGATTTATTTTAATGCACGGAAATTAATTTACTACAGTTTTTGAAATAATGAAGATATTTACTCATTACGTAGACGGCGCTATTTTGGCGGCACATGGTAGTCAGATTACCTTACATTACCAGTCATACATCAAGCAAGCACACATGACAGACAACACACACTGTCATACACCACTTAAATTAATTAAATCAATAAAATAATGTGCAAATATTCTGGAATAATCTGTCCACTCGCACGATTTCAGAAAATTGAGTAAGGTACATATATTACTGTTACAATTCATCCAGACATAATTACATTACAAGAATCCAAATATTACTGTTAAACTTAATACCGTTCAATAATTATTATGTATTAATGATAACCATTGCACTCAATAGACGCATCGTTCTATTACTTAAACCGCTAACTGCGTAATTATGATGAACGTGGAAATGAAAGGACACATCGAAATGTTATCCAAATAATTAAGACACTGAATAATACACACTAATACAATTAATCATAGAACTCATTTAAAGAAAGCGAACCGATAAATTATACTCAGAAGTTACGAGTGAAGAGTGGTGTCCTTTCAGTTCCTTAACATCAACATAGAAACTATATAAATCAAAACATTGTCATAATTTTACCACACTTACACACAAAAAACCCAAAAAAAAAAGATCCATAAAATGATCACTCAAATAAGAGATTATTTAGACACCGTTGTTGCGGGATTTCATCAGAAAGCTAGAGAACTATTTGATCGTATAGAACATAAGATAGATGGCTATGTCCAATATGATACTGAGAGGTTCGACGATCTGACAGTAAAGATTAACGAAAATTACTCGGAAATCAATGGAAGACTGTCGCATATAGAACAAACGCTTGGTATGTGAACCATTATTTAGCAAAATTGAACACATTGTTACTACTAACTCCCTGTCCGATTTTCTTACAGGAAAGATAAGCCCTAAACCTGACGGACAACGGAGGGGAATGTTCACAACAAACATCCGTTCAACTAAGGAGACCAAACTGCAGGAAAAAAGAAAACACTATAATATTTCCACACAGTCAAGAGAGGATCCATTAGAAAAAAGATGTAAGCCAAAAAATACAACAACATTGGAGAGACACCGCTTTATTTCAAAAAAGGTCCCGGCAGAGAAAACTCTTGCGGTGCATGTCAACAAGATGTTAAAATTCTTTCGGCGTGTATCGGCGACAATAGGAACGATGAATGAAAGAGATACTGTCAATACGCTATTCCGGGAAGAACGGGGCAAAGAATTCTTCAAAAACCTTATGACGAAGGGAAGTTGGCTACATGACGAGGTACAATACTTAATCATCTTTCCCACCAGTTAATTCACAATATTCTTAATATGCATTCCATTTGATTCCGCAACAGCACATAGACGAATGCTTAAGAGGATTTATGGAGTGTCAATCACATGCAAGTTTCCCAAAGTCAAGGGTTTCTTTTATGCCTACAGCATTCAACCAAATCGTTGCAGCAGAGTATACGAGCGATGGATGTATGGACCTATCCGTCATTCGACCATATGTACAAGGAACTGTTGAGGATTGGCCATCTATTCCTTGGGAGGAATCAGATCTTATAGTTATCCCAGTCAACATAAATCAATGTCACTGGATACTGTGCATTATTGATTATAAAAAACAGTCAATAATAGTACATGACTCTGAACCTTCGGTTGATACGGATATGAGATTCTTCGAAGAGGCATTTCATAAAACACGACTTATGATCCCATATATTCTTCGGGATTTGCGCATCAGTCATTCAATTGTGGACTTCGCTGTTTTTAGAGATCCAAACTTCGCCCAACAGACTATTAGGTAGTGAAAACGCTTAGCCCTATTTGTTTTGTAGTACCACGATTTCATACGTAAATTGTTTGTCTCTTTTCCTGTATGAGTCAGCGGCGAATGTGGAGTATACGTGCTGCGATCAGCATTTTCATTCATGTTTGCTGAAGATGACGTGTACGATGTCTCACCAGAACTGATCCAAGAATTCAGAGAGTTCCTCACTGTAGCAGTGTTTTTCAATATTTGGTCTTAGCTACTCCAATGTTAAATAAGTTATTATCGCTGCATGTAATAGTAACTCTGTTTCTTCTATTTTTAAATAAACAGTTTATGAATATTAAAGGTCATACACCATGTAACTCAAACCTGGAGGAATCTCCTAAAGTCTCAGAAGTCGTATTCAAACACCTTCGAAGTGTTCATACTTAACGAAATTCAGAAGACTGTCGCCGTTGGAATGCATTTTAGTAGGTGTGCAATTTCATTATCACTCATACAACTTTAAAAGACATACGACAATCATACAGGCTTAAAAGCACCAATTAGTTTATCATTAATAATTGCAAGGAAGTTAATTTACGAAAATAGTTGGGATATTACCTTGCATTACCAGTCATACATCAAGCAAAACCACATGGCAGACAGCATGATCTGTCATACAACACTTAGAATAGTTAAATCAATAAAGTCAGACATGAATATCCGCGGAAGCGCTTGAATTACATAAAATCAATCAACTGAACTACTATGTGACAAAAAAACAAGATTAAAATTTGTAAAAAACAATAGCTACCCCTAAGACTATCATTAATAGTTGTACAAAAGTTAATTTCAGGAAATAGGCGAAATATTATGGGACAAATTGTAAATGCAATTTGGGAACAAATAAAAATTCAGAGGAACCATCATTACTATTTATCAGTACAGATGATGATAATTGGCTAGAGAGATTCATACATACTAACAAGTTGCAACAGCAATTCATGTACTCCGATCATCGCCAAATTAATTAACTCACAGTTTCCATAATTATTAAGCTTTATAGAATATAAAACAACAGGTGCTACATTAATGTTGCTACAATCATTAATTAACAAGACCCTTGGGCAACTCATTTGCAGGCTCATCATAATAAGATCAACTACGCATGCAATTCACATTAATATACATCCAATGTATCGGGATAATTTTGACGGACACATCCAATGCGATACTATTCGTATTCCATTAAATCATTCAATGTTGACTATCAATATTCATGACATTAATATTTCAAGTAGTATATAAAACCTTAAACACACCATCTAAGTTACAAACTTCACAACAACTACTCCAAATAACGTATGTCACAATAATTTCAGGAATAATTACTACAATACAAAATGTCGGAACACTTGCGTGACTTTCTCAATGAGAGATTTACAACGGTACAGCATGCCATGAACCAACTGGTTCAAACAACCAACGAAAGGATAGATTTGCACACGGACTACACAAGACAGGAATTCGACAAGTTGAACACAAGGTGCATGGAAATTATGCAGAGCCTGTCCGAGATTCAAAATACACTTGGTATGCCAATTTTGTTTACAAAAAAATTTCAACAGAATCTTCAGGGCAAAATAAAGCATTACAAAACTTATGCTTATGAATAATTACAGGACGCATTCAAGGGAAACACCCTGATGACGCTGCATCGACAGTTGGAAATAAACGCCCGAGGATTGAAAACAAGTATTCCAATGTTGGAGTGCAAATACCACAGAACAAATTTTCGACAAACACAATGCTTCATTATCATTTAAGTGGTGCAGTAACAATGTTCAACAACGTCTCCGTTCAGATAGAGAGAATGGACACACATACTTCAATTACAGGCCTTATGGGAAACAAGATAAGTAAGGGTTTTTTCAGCTCCATGATGAAAAAGGCAACTTGGCTGACTGATGAGGTGCGTGAATAACATATACGAAAATAATTTTCGGTACATTAAATCCCAACAAATAATTCCCTTTACAGCATGTGGATGGATGTCTGAGGGGATTTATTGAAGCACAACGACGGGCACCATTTGGAAATTCAAGAATTTCGTTTATGGGTACTACATTCAACCAGGTAGTTACTGCAGAATATTCGGGTACGCAAACAATAAACTATGCATCACTCCACCCATACACCCAAGGACAGATTGATGGCTGGCCATGTATTCCGTGGCAAGAATCAGACTTAATTGCAATTCCCGTAAACGTTAACGGATGCCACTGGGTCCTCTGCATAGTTGACTACAAAAATGAGACCATCACGGTACATGACTCCGATCCATCGTGCGATATGGACATGAGGTTTTTCCATAAAGCTTTTGAAAAAAGTCGCCTAACCATCCCGTATCTAATGCGACATTTGGGTATTTCACAAGAAATCCTAAACTTCACTGTCCATAGAGATCAACGATTCCCACGACAAATTTCCAGGTAATTTCCCTGGTATATATTTTGTGGCCTGTTTCATAACCAGCAGTATATATCTAATTGACTACAACTTTTTCATTGCTGCAAAAAGCGGGGAATGGGGTGTCTATATTCTACGATCTGCCTTCTCGCTGATGTTCCCCGACGACTCCATATACGAAATTCAACCGCCTCAAATTGAAGAATTCCGAAAGTGCATTACTGTTTCGCTGTTTACTAACAGCTGGATTTAATGTTTACTTATTTCACAAAATGTAGAACCGTTCCTTTCCTTAGACATGAGAGTTGCTAATTCCTTAAAAAAATTCCTATAATAAAGACTATTTATGGAAGATAATTCGATAAAAAAACAAAAATACACTATATGCAATCAAGAATAGAATCGAGGTTCATGAATAGAATAAAGAATTAATAGTGTATGAAAGAATTTGGTAATTTGTGAAATCAAGAACGCGAAGACAATGATAATTACAAAAAAACGGAACCAAAATTTTAAGAAACTGAAGTCATACTGTTTTTCGCAAACATATAATTTCCTATTCAAAAACCCTTCAACAGCTCTACACCAAAATTTGGGGGTAAAGGAAGAAAATTTCAAATAAATTGAATGCTCTCTGCTTTTCTCCTCTAAATTTCCGTTAACAAAAAAACAAAATTAGCCCTACAATTTCATTCCCACATTTGATTTTGGAGAAGACGACGAAGGACTTCATCACTGCTCATTGTGTAAGCCTCCTCTTGCGCCTGCCCTAGCACTTCCTCTGTCCTGTATTTGGGTTTAATGGCATGTTTAAGTTTCAAAAATAACTCCTAATTTTGCACTGATATTGTTTTATAACTGTCGTGTCCCGATATGTATTTTGCTTATGATTGATCCACGGCCATTTTAAGATTCTGGGTGCATAGAGGCTTCTTCTTCATTGATAGATATTTCACTTAACTAGCAGCATTATGCTTTCAACTTTTCAGAAGCCGATGGTGTGTTAGGTGGAAATTTAGTTCATCATTGGGTCAATGGAGGCAGAGGAATGTGTTTGTGTACTCACTTTGTTTGGAAATCAGAGAATTAGAGTAGGAATCTACTTCTTTCTACATGGAATTTGTTGGGATTATTTTTCTGCAGTTAAATTATGCATAGGGTGCTGTTCCGTTACATGAAGGACAAACCCTGCATATATCTATATACGCAGTTCGTACCGGTTCCTCTCCAAAATTGAGGAACATTAGATCATTGCAGTAGACGCCAACGAGGAAGACAAACCCTGTCACATTCCAAATCAGAGCAGTGGACGCGGCAATCACACATCATGGTAAGTCTGCAATGTTTTCTATGCTGTAATGGATTACTTCGTTCGTAATTACTACAGGATATAAAACATAAACAACAAGGCGAAATACTCTGCTGCGAGTTTATTGAGCAGATAGTAAACTTAGTGTGAAGCTGGTGCCTCGGTTAAAATGACCATCAAATCAAACAAACTTTAGAGTTTACCCGTAATTTGTAGTTCAGAATAGCCAATTTGGGGTTCTGTGTGAGCTGTTATATGCTTCATACTTCGTTTGAACATTTGTAGGACACATAACCTGAAACACTTGGTGAACAGTATACCTGTCAGTCCTTTCATTTAACAAATTAACGTTTATTTAAATAATATATACACAGGTTATATGCGAGAATCAGGTTCGGCAAGATAAAGTTATACCTTGCAAATTAACGCTATGTTCAGACTACAAGGAAACAAGCAGTTTTATTCGAAACATGCTCAACGGCAACGAAATGGAAGAAATGGTAAAAAATTCACAGTTCGGACATCTGATCGCACATGCAGAGAAGTTCTACCTATCGAGCCAGCTTATAGGGTACTTAATGCAATGCCAGACAAAGGTGGCTGACGAAAATGAGATGTGGCTATTGGTTAATGGCAAGCCAATACGTTTTTCCCATTACGAATATAGCATCTTGACAGGCCTCAAATGTTCGCAAGAGCATGTTGTCCTGGAGAATAAAGACTTCATTTCAAGACACTTTCAAGGAAACGTAAAAGTCAAAACAAAGGACATTAGAGACAAATTGACAGCAATGGGGAGACAACATTCGCCTGACGTCAACCTTGAAAAGTTAAAAATGGCAAGCATCATATTTGTTACCGAGGTCCTCTGCAAACGAAATACACGGAACACAGGGTTGATTGATCCAAAATTGTTATACTTGGTAGAGGACTTCGAACAATTCAACAAACACCCATGGGGAACGATTTCATACAACCACGTGCTGAAATCGTTGAAAAGGGATCTTAATTCAATTGAGTATGAAAGGGCAGCCAATGGGAGGAAAAAATATCATGCTTTAATCTTGGGGGGATTTGTGCATCCAATCCAGGTAATCAATTACGGATCCATATTATTACTTACTATCTGTTGTAATGCAGTATCTGTTGGCAGGTTTCATACAATTGTGTTTCTAATTTACACACATTACTTCTTATTGTCATTGCTCAAGGTACTTGCTTATGAATGCATACCTGCGGTCGCAGCAAAATTTGCAACCCTCATACAAGATGCAGATGTAACACTCCCACGCATGTGCCGATGGATGACTAACAACTGGAAAACGAAAGCATCCCCTAAATGGAATGTTATAGTTCAGGTAATGTCGACATCAAGTGTGGAAATAGGTATGTTGCAGCCCACAGTTGAAAATTCTCGGAAGACATATTTTACAAAAAGCCACTGTAGACCCAAAGGCAAGGCCAATATAATCTGCCCAACCTCACAGAAGAAAAAATTTGGGCAAAAACAGAGTCGTTCGTCTGGCAACAGCAACAAGTTTACAGAATCATTGACGTCAACAACAAATATAATCGATGTTTATAGGAAGGCAAGCATTAAGACTATTATACACATTACCATGTCAATAGAATAAGCTGCTAACTACATTGCATCGTTTTCTTTTCCAATGGTTCTCTGTTGCAGAAAATTGGGACTTCCTCTACTGGTTTGGGGCTCTTCGCTGATCTGCCCAGCCCATCTATCAAGGACAACAAGACATTGAAAAACAGCTTTCAACAACAGGAGCAAGAGCTGGGTAAACCACATGCAGGGGAAACGGCTGGGATTCCTACTAACACTCAGACGGCAACCCAAAGTTTTTTTTACCCGTCTGCAACAATTGTAGAAAGTGAACGAGATTCAGACACGGAAGATAAACAACTTGCTGCTAGGTCTCTGGAACCACAGGCAGGTCAGTACGACAAAACAGCCAAAAGAAAGTTGCACGAAAAGGAAGAACAAGAAGATGATTTAAGGAGGCACATGGCTGCATCAAAATCTGAGTACGTAAATTGTTTCTATTAGTATCTTATAACTTTCACTTTTGCTTTCGCCTCAAAACTACATTGATAACTTCTCTGTTAATCTAAAACAAAACCTCACATTGAAAGTGATATCAGGAGTAACTGGGGGAAGAAATCAACTTCACACATTCCTACGAATCAACGTCGAATGTCAAAGAGGCTGAGGTATACGAATAAACCTCCTAACACCTCACCAACCAAGAGAACCCCATACAAGTTTAGAAAGCTTCAGAATCACGTGTTGTATAAGCTGGAAATGTTCTCGAAAACAGTGGAGCGCATTCAAGGCATGAAGTACAACCAAGTTGTGAGAGGACTTTACAAACCAGATATGACGCAAGAGTTCTTCCACACACTGATGACAAAAGACAGCAAGCTGAGTGACGACGTAAGCGTGTGTGGATGTCCGACAAAATATTTTCAATACAACATTCATCATACGTTTATCACCATACCTATGCTTAATATTATGTGTATATGACAGCATATTGACGAATGCTTGCGAGGCTTTATTGAGATGCAGTTGCGACGTCAGATACCCAAGAAAGCTGTTGCATTCATGAGTACAACATTCACAAGAATGGCATCATCCGATGATATTAGCAAAAGATCTTCTACAATGAAATGCTTGAGGCAATTTGCTGAGGGTAAAGCGGAAGGATGGCCTTCATGTCCGTGGAGAATGGCAAAAGCAATTGTGCTTCCATTTGCAATCAAAAAATCGCATTGGATTTTGGATGTTCTCGAAACTAATTCGCAGAAAATGACCATCATGGATTCATACGTATGGTGTGATCCAGACCTCGACTACACAAAAGGTGTTGTGCGCAAATTGATGGCTGCAATAACAGTCTTGCAACAAGACTTGGGACTCACCAATTTAGAGAAACCAATGGTCGCTGAGAGGAATCGAGAACTTCCACAGCAGCCGGGCGGGTAACATCAACACTTTATTTTAAATATACGATGCAAATGTCACATCTTTATACAATAAAAATTGTCCTACATTTCAGGAGAGATTGCGGCATATATATGTTGCGGAATGCTTTTGCGTCAATGTTCCCAGAGGACGATCCATTCGAACTAACCATAACCCAGGTGCATGACTTCAGACATTACTTGACAGTCTCGGTATTTCTCTCATACTGGACTTGGCCAGATTCATAGCCATGCTCAATCACATGTTTCGCAAACTGACAGTGTAAAGCCAAATATTGTTACTTAGATGTTCCACTGCTGTTGTAAAACTCCAGAGGATATTATGTGATTTTGAGATTAATGGGTTTACGATTATACTAATAATGAAAACAATTACAATAATAATATTATAACATATACAACTCAAAAGAAGAGAGCCAAAACACCACACACATGAGCTAAAGGAAATAGGACACAAGGTTGAACAATTAACTATGCTGATAGTTGATTGCAATAATCAAGAACAAAATGTGCTTCAAAACAGCATAACATGTTCTCCAAATACACAGAGCCCCTATAACATACGAAGAAAAAAATTCCAATAATGCCTGTGTTATGGAAGTACGGATTTTTTAACTTATGCACGGAAGAAAAACATTAAAAAAGAAAAATTGTAAGGAAGGATGTGATTTTGCCGTGGTTGGTATGTGCATATGGTGCATGACAGTTGCAGCTTAACAGTCATACACTGTTTACTTTTTAATAATGATAATATATATAGCAGTCGGATTACTTTTGCGGCATATCTAGATAATCTTACATTGCTGTAATAAGTCTTGAGAGATCTTATAGTCTGATACTGTTGTAATCACCCTTACAAGTTTGCAGTCTTACAAAGCTCTCATCACACACTAGACAAGCAGTCTTGCAATTTTTTTTCTAATAAAAAGTTGTTTGGTGTATATACAACTGACAAAATATTGTACTAAATTATCATAAAGCTCTTGCAAATTGATTCATATTTTAAAGAAATGCTTTAACAGAAAAACATTTTTTTAACTATTACTCTAATTTTAATTGAAATTGTAGTAACATTTCTAACACTCAATCAGAATGCATACAAAGAATATTTCAAATATCATATACGTATGACTGCTCTGATGAACAATACTAACCATACAAAGTTTATTTCAGCTTTCCAAAAAGAAATAGAATGGCTCACAGCCTGCCACGTCGAACTATGAATGCTCCGTTGTTTCTGAATTTAGGAAGAGGTGCTTGCATTGTTTACTGAGGGAAGCAAACCTACGATGGAAATACACATTTTTTAACTTATGCACGGAACAAAAACATTAAAAAAGAAAAATTGTAAGGAAGGATGTGCTTTTGCCGTGATTGGTATGTGCATAAGGTGCATGACAGTTGCAGCTAAACAGTCATACACTGTTTATTTTATAATAATGATAAGATGCAAAAATCAGAAAATCAATTCAGGAGATTCGCAAGTTAATCAGACTGCCTTGCTTACCAGTCATACATCTACCAACTATCATCACTGTATCCGGGAAGAGATGAAAATCTCATGAAAGCCATATGCACTATATAAGTACAATATACTGGAATATTATAAGACAATTTACTTATATTTACTCGCGTACCGGAAACCTTAGATTACAACTAAGCTTCAAATTGTAAGACAGCGTATATTCTCCTACATTTTTCATACGAAACTATGATTTTGCGTTTCTGAATGACAGTTTCCCATCTCCAATCTGCAGAACGATGTTTTGCGGTAACAGTCGCCATCTGTGTTCTTAAGCGATTGAATCAATGCTGAATTCAATGTTTGTTCGCAGGCAATCTCTACCTTAATACAATCTCCTCGATAAAGCTTTATGTGAACTATGAATGCTCCGTTGTTTCTGAATTTAGGAAGAGGTGCTTGCGTTGTTTACTGAGTGAAGCAAACCTACGATGGAAATACACATTTTTTCATTTATGCATGGAAAAAAAACATTAAAAAATAAAAATTGTAAGGAAGGATGTGCTTTTGCCGTGATTGGTATGTGCATAAGGTGCATGACAGTTGCAGCCTAACAGTCATACACTGTTTATTTTATAATAATGATAACATGCAAAAATCAGAAAATCAATTCAGGAGATTCGCATGTTAATCAGACTGCCTTACTTACCAGTCATACATCTACCAACTATCATCACTGTATCCGGGCAGAGATGAAAATCTCATGAAAGCCATATGCACTATATAAGTACAATATACTGGAATATTATAAGACAATTTACTTATATTTACTCGCGTACCGGATACCTTAGATTACAACTAAGCTTTAAATTGTAAGACAGCGTATATTCTCCTACATTTTTCATAGAAACTATGATTTTGCGTTTATGAATGACAGTTTCCCATCTTCAATCTGCAGAACGATTTTTGCGGTAACAGTCGCCATCTGTGTTCTTAAGCGATTGAATCATTGCTGAATTCAATGTTTGTTCGCAGGCAATCTCTACCTTAATACAATCTCCTCGATAAAGCTTTATGTGAACTATGAATGCTCCGTTGTTTCTGATTTTAGGAAGAGGTGCTTGCGTTGTTTACTGAGTGAAGCAAACCTACGATGGAAATACACATTTTTAACTTATGCACGGAAGAAAAACATTAAAAAAGAAAAATTGTAAGGAAGGATGTGCCTTTGCCGTGATTGGTATGTGCATAAGGTGCATGACAGTTGCAGCTTAACAGTCATACACTATTTATTTTATAATAATGATAACATGCAAAAATCAGAAAATCAATTCATGAGATTCGCATGTTAATCAGACTGCCTTGCTTACCAGTCATACATCAACCAACTATCATCACTTTATCCGGGCAGAGATTAAATCTCATGAAAGCCATATGCACTATATAAGTACAATATACTGGAATATTATAAGACAATTTACTTATATTTACTCGCGTACCGGATACCTTGGATTACAACTAAGATTTAAATTGTAAGACAGCGTCCCGTGCATCGCACGGGCTAAACCTAGTACATATAAAGAAAACATTTTCCAGTTTCACAAAATAGGTACAAAACTGAATAGATGAACACACACTGTATGTATTCGTTCAAATAAAAACCACACGCTCCACCATTTATTGCCATTTCCTGATAAAGTGAAGCTATTTTTTTAAATAGAAAAAAAAGGGAAAAGAAAAAAGGTCTCTCACTCACTCTCTCTAACCAATCCTCTCCACAGCCTCGGACGGGCGGCGCATATCCACCTACGCCACCCCGCGGCGCATTATAGCATTCGCAACCTCCTCACTTTCGAAGGCATCGTAGAACTTGACGTACAAACCAACGGAAAAGAACCGAGACAAAAAGAGTTTCTGTAGAAACGACGTCGTCAGGCCTCATTGACGTTTTCGCATAAGCGAATCGCAGAACTAGCTATACAGATACGGAATTTTGTAGTTGGTACAATATTAATTGTCAATCATACCTGCATTGGTGGTTAAATTGATTTTTTTTTCCGCAATGTGCGCTTACATTTGTGCGTACTCAGCTTATTGAGCTTGTTGGTACCTCTTGATTTGACGATTGACATAGATGATAGTCATGTTTTTTTTTCTCGCGTGCGTGAGGAATGAGGGTATCTGGTTTGGGGAAATGTGATTTTTTTACGGTCACTGGATGTTGTTTCCTGTTTGAGGGTTTTAGGGTGTTTTTTTTTTTATCTTTCTTTTTTCAAGTTTAATCCTGTCATGTTGAGGCGAAATCTTGTTCTCTGTTTAATGTTTTTCTGGGTGATGTTCTCTGTTTAATGTGTTTCTGGGTGATACGGTATGTATCTTCCATTGATAACAAAAATTATTTCTTTCTGTTTCGATTCTTTCTTTCTTTTTTGTGGTTGCGTATTTTGTTGTTTTGCGTACGATTTTAGCTGTATGGCTGTGTTATGCTACTAGGAATGATGAGTAACGAAGGAGAGAAGAGGTGCCCTCTTTGTGCGGAGGAAATGGATTGGACAGATCAGCAGTTCAAGCCGTGCACATGTGGTTATCAAGTATGTTCCCTTCCGATCGATATTCACCTGTCTCCATGTAATGGATAATTGGATATTCAACCTGTGATCTTCTTGATTCTTGCATTGTTAGAGTAGAAAGATATTACGACTTTAAGTTTGCGGTTAGCTTGTCATTCTGGTGTGGAATTTTTATTTAGTGCTTCTCTGCTGTATATTGTTCATATCATTGTTTACCGACGAAACTTCAATTCTCCTCTGCCTGAAAGATCTAAACAACTTTGCATTGTTTGACCTATTTTACAGGTCTGTGTTTGGTGTTGGCATCAGCTAATCAACGTGGCAGAGAAAGATAAAATAGAGGGCCGCTGCCCTGCATGCCGATCAATATATGAGAAGGATAAAATTGTGGCAATGCAAGAAAATATTGAAAGGTTGTAAACCTTTTGCTTTCTGATTATCCTTTCAAGTATCAGCCAATATAGTTGAAGTCTTGTATTAGTTTTTCTCTAAATAGGACATCGATGAGAAATACTAATAAGAAAGCCAAACAACCCAAGAGCAAGACAAAGGCTGATGAAGTCAAAAAAGATCTTACGAATGTTAGAGTAATTCAGCGTAAAATGGCCTATGTGATTGGGCTACCTCTCAGTTTAGCTGATGAAGATGTAAGGAAGCTCGCTCTGTAACATGTTTCTCAGAGACCATAATATATCTAATGTGTTTGTATTCTACCTTGTTTCTAATTACTTGTCAGATTGCTGCCTAACATATTTTTCTTAATGCACTTATTTATCAGGTATTAGTGCGGAAAGAGTACTTTGGTCAGTATGGAAAAGTGACCAAGATTTCTCTGTCACGGACAGCCGGTGGGACCATTCAACAGTTCATCAATGACACTTGCAGCGTGTGAGTTCGATGCTTTATAAGTTGTTATTAACAAATGTGCGATGATTGGTTTTTTATGTTATTAAATCTAGAAGAATTTAAATTGGCTGCTTCTTGCTATCCATTTATTCTCTCTGTTTTTATTTCATATGATGGGAAACCATGAACTAAGTTGAGCTGTGAAGTTGAGTGAAATCTCTGAAATCCAGCAATAAAAGTCTAAGGATGCAATATTCATTTGCTATTTTGATTCTGTATGCTTGGTTTGATGTGGCTCTTTATGATACGATTCTGTTTCATTGTTTCATTGTAAACCCCACTATGTTGTAGAAGCTGTTTGGTAAGTATGGAAAAGGATAGTTTTGACGTCTGTATGCCTTTATAATGGCTCTTTCCAGATATATTACATATTCAAGACAGGAGGAGGCTTTACGATGTATTCAATCGGTGCATGGTTTTGTTCTAGATGGTAGATATTTGAGGTAATAACTGTTCCTCTTACTTATATAGATGACATGGCTGATTAAATTGATGTGATGTTAACGACGAGTCTTCACGCAGAGCATCATTTGGAACAGCAAAGTACTGCCATGCTTGGTTGAAAAACATGGTAATATATATTGTTTCTATCTTTTCTATGTTTGTTTGACATGTGTCTTGTTACAAATATATGTGAAACTCTTAAGATTGCTCAGATCTCTAATTTTTCTTACGCAGCCTTGCAACAATAGTACTTGTTTATATTTGCATAGTATTGGCGCCGATGAGGATAGTTTTGGGAAAGATGAGGTGGCTGCAGTGCACACAAGGTACTGAACATAAAGCAGCAGTCTGTATCAGTGATATTTATTTACAACTGATGTTACCTTTCTTTCTTTATTTCGAATTTGAGTATTTTGAATCTCAAAATGTTTCTTACATTTTATTAATGAATCTTTGCATATTGGTTCTACAAAATCAGACTATTGTGGAACATTGTTTCTTTGAGAGCTTTTTAGACTGAAATTAATCTCCGTTTATTTCATTCATATCGTGGCATTCCCTGCAAAAGTGATTGTTGTTTACCTGTAGTAAGTTTTGCTGTTTCTGACAATCTTTTCTTTTCTTTTTACGGTTCTAAAGGGGTAGAGTTCAACAAATTGTTGGTTCTACAAACAATGCACTTGAACGCTCTGGAAGTGTGCTACCCCCTCCAGAAGATGTCTGCAGTATTACCAGCGGTGTAAGTGAGAAACCTCATCTGAGAAGTAACATATCTGTAGGTGACCCTTCATGAATTTTAATTGAGTTTATATAGATCTGTCTAAGCATTTTATCACGGTGTAAGATGCTAACATTTTTCTGCCTTTACGTTGGTGTTTTGATGGGCACTTTGCTTTCTTCTGTCATGGTTCAGGAAAAAACTCATGGCCGTGTAAATAACATTGGTTCTGTCAGTCACAGCCTTCCTAAAGAGAAGGACGGATCTGTTATGGCACCTCATAAAGCGACAACCTTTGTAGATATTGTTGGACGATCGAGCCCATCTGTTCTCGGGAAAGATGGCGAAAAGTCTGATGATAAAAGGATTGCTAAGATTTCTTCTGAATTGTCGTCAATTAAGATTACTGGAGATACGCCTGCAGGGGATCCATATTCTTTTCCTTCATTGCTCAAAGTTCCATCCTCTAATTCCATTGGAAATGAAATATATAAGAATTTCCCAAGTGTACTACCAAGGGAAGATTCTTCATGGTTTGAGGATCAAGATTCAAATGATAACCGTGGCTCAAGTCAAGTGGCCTTTTTCCCTTTTCCAAATTATCCTTCATCAATGTCTGATATGTCTGCATTATTGCAAGAAACTAAACAAAGTAGGGGTGGTTTTAGTGCGGAATACAGTTCACTACAAAATACTTATGAGGATGAAGCTTCCTTATCAGTGAGGTGTGCGGACTCTGTGTTAAATAATTCAGCATTGGAGACGAGCTTTCAGAGTTCTGCTAAATGTGATAGGCTATATAGAAATTCCAGATCGTTTTCTGACGAGGAAATAGTTGAGCATTTACGAAGAATCGATGATAGCAATTTGCCTGGTGATGAGGATAAATCTGCATTAGATGTTGTTGAGAGGAGCATAATCTCAAATATTCTGTCCATAGACTTTGATTTGTGTGAAGATTCTTTCCAAAAGCCTGTTTACTCTGATTTAGTGGAGGAAACTGATGGGTTGCGTGGTTCTTCCTGGAATCTCCTAAACGGTCCTGGCTTTGCAAATCAAATTTCTAGTTCTATCACTCGGAAGTGCGGAGAGACAGATCAACACCTACATAAGCCACGATATTGGGGTAATAATATTTTTCCTGATTGCAAGCGTGTTCCTAGTATATTATCTTAATTTCTGTGCAAAAAATGATGTGTACCATTGCAACTGTTAATACAGCAAGTGGAAGACAAAGTTTGGCCCCGACGGGATTCACTCTACCCATTAGGTATCCGCCGCCAGGTTTCTCTACATGCGATAGAACATCCCTGAGCCGCACCTCTCCAGGTTTGTACTTCACTGTCTCCCTCTTCTCGAAATAATGCTCAACATGTTAATGTTTTTTTGTCACTACTATAAGGTAATCAACTGGTTAATGCTTCTTCCACCCTTCAACCATCTGCAGTCAATGGTGGTTTTACTGATGGCTCCAATCGCTTCGATGATGAGTCGAGACTCTGGAATTTAATGCAGCAATCATCATCATCACATCAAGACTCTAGATTTTCTCAAATGCATGCTTGGCCACACCATACGCCTTTCTCTACTCAGAAACAGAGTTACGATTCTATAGGTCATATTGGAAATGGGATTATCCCAGAGCGTTCAACATTAGTCGATCAACTTGAAAACTACAGCGCGCCTTCTTTCGTGCAGCAACAGAATCAGAATCAGAACTACACAAACGGGCTTGGCTTTAGGCATAGTTTGGATGATGGTCGGCATAAAGGAGAATTGGATAAACTTCAAGAGTATGGGAGTAACAAGAGATTAGGAGTCAACAATTACTGTCCTCCTCCTTCCTATGAGGATTTAATGCTTAGTTCTGATGATTTATATTCTTCCTCCAAGTTGTTTCGCTTATAAGCGGGGATGCTTGCTTTTGTTATTATGATGGTTATGATGATAATGACCTTGTTAGAAGTTGAATTCATCATTTTGATTGAATTCATTATGTTGTCCTAACCTAATGCAGACTATCCGAAAAGAGATTTTTTTGGGTGAAATTCCTTAGCCGTCCAATTTAGAGCTGTCAAAATGGACGAGCAGGGCAGGCGTGGTTAAGCCAGTTGTTTGGCGGGCCTGAAAAATGAAGGCCCGTACCACCCTCTAGGCGGATAGCAGGCTTGGCCCGCCCAAAACAATAAAAAAAAATAATATTTAAGCTCGAAATTAATTCTAATCAAATCTAATCTTGTTAATAATAATTTATTTGTATTATGAAACTTGATTAATAAAAAATCGAAGCCCAAAAATATTAAAAAGCCTATATAATTTATTTAAATATCAATATTTAATAAAAAATTTATTATATAATACTGGCGGGTCTGCCCGTGGCCCGCCAGGCCCACCTCGCCAATGCCTGCGGGCGTGGGCTTGCCCGCCTAAGCCAGCTCCCTGGAGGGCTTGAGAAATGGCAGCGGGGCGGGCGGGCCCGAGGGGCGCGGGTTCAATTGCCAGCTCTAGTAATTTGTTTAATACCCATCCGCGTGAAATTGTGTGTTTAATACTCCGAACAGTGAACTGACGAAAATACCATTTTCATAATCAAAATTGGACAATATACCAACTGTTTTGCCTACCAATTGGTATCGATGATCGTACAGACAAAATAATGTAACTATAATTTCATATAAATAAAATTGGACATGTCGTAATGATAACAATTGGTGTAATATTCAATTCGGGTATAATTGCGACAACAGTTGATATAATGTTCAGTTTTATTTAATAAAATACTATATTATTTTGTTGGTATAATTAACGATAAAAGTTGGTATAATACCAAAATCAGTTGGTTTAATAATCAAAACAGTTGGTATAATATCAAATTTTGTGGTATAAAATTAGTTTGACGTTATTTATTGGTATAATAACGAAAAATGATGGTATAATTTCACAATTTATAGTACAACAACAAAGCATTTTGTATAATGCCCAATTTTTCGGTATAAAAGTACAATAATATTTATTTATTGGTATAGTTACGAAAATAGATGTTACAATTTATACAATTTCCGGTGTATATATATATATACCAAATCAGTTGGTATATTCTTATTTTTTAATTTTTTTAATTAGAGCGGGCTTTAGCCTGCCAGGCCTGCGGTCCGCCAATGTGCGCGCTTTGACGGGATAGGGCCGCCCGGTGGCCCACTTGGCCCAATGAAAAACAAAGAAAGAGGTCACTGAATAGAAAGATTACTGTTCAAAATACTCAGGTTTTGCAGAATTTCCACTCATAATCATTTTGTCGATTCTTTACGCTCTCTAAAATGGTTCGGTCGATTGAAATCCAATTGTAGAGAATATCGAAGGGTACATTGTAGAACAAGAAGTGTTGATGAGCAGAGATGCGTGGAACGAACTGGGGGTAATCGCCAGCGTGATAGTCAATAGGATCAGCCTGAAATCCGCTGCAAAATGCTCCATTGACAGAAGAAATTTGGTCACCACCCAAGACATCAATTACGGTCTTGAAAAGATTCAGAAGAAGCACTTAACGTCGAAAAAGATCTAATTTTTAAAAATTTATATTTTGAATGATATTGACGAAGAAGAGCCAGTTGCGCCAAGCCTTGCTGTCATCCTTGGAGCTTTTGGGACACAGTACGAGGCTATGGTGGATGTCATGGGAAATTCATACAAAATACGGTGGTTTTGCAGAATTTCCTTCTAAACTCATCGTCATTTGGCTGCTTCCTTCCGTTCTCTAGAATTGTTCGTAAATTGACATCCAAGTCCTTCTACAAACGATCGAATTACAAGCGCATTCCTCATTTGCGCAACCGACTAAGTTGTAAAAAAGACACATTTCTTTGTATAGTTTGCCCATCAGATTCACCATGCCCTCATAGCATGTCCCAGGAACTCCAAGGATGTCCGCAAGGTTGGGCGGCGCAAGGGGCTCTTCTTCTTCAATATCATTCAAAACAAAAATTATAGATAATTTGATCATTCTCGACTTCAATTGCTTCGTTCGAATCTTTTCCAGATCGAAATTAATGTCTTGGGGGTTGACAAGGCTTCTCCTATCAGTGGAGCATTTGGCCGCCTATTTCCGATTGATTCTGTTCACTAGCACGCTGGTGATTACTGCCAGTTCGTTCAACGCGTCGTGCTCAGCAGAACCTCCAGTTCAACAACGAATGCTTCAGTGTTATCTGCAAAGAAATTAATGGGAATTGAGCGAACCATTGAAGAGAGCGTAGTGTAAAGAATCAACGACGACGAGTGAAAATCTGAGAAAATTTGAACAATAACGGTTCTATTGAACTATCTCTTTGCTTATTTATAATTGTGCCAAATGGGCCATCGGCCGGCCCATATCCCGCCAAAGCCCGCACACTGGCGGGCCACGGCTAGCGGGCTAAAGGCCGCTCTTAATGAGACTGTGATTCAATTTGTAATTATAAAGCCCATAGCTCAGATCTTTCCTTTAATAAGCATATACACGACGTAATCTTTAAATTGATCGCTTATATTAATTATATAAGTCCATTCGGTTTGCAGGTCAATATCATCAGAATATACAAGAAGAAACACTTAACGTCGAAAAAGATCAAATTTTAAAAAATTTATATTTTGAATGATAATGACGAAGAAGAGCCAATTGCGCCCAGCCTTGTTGTCATCCTTGGAGCTTTTGGGACACAGTACGAGGCTATGATGGATCTAATGGGAAATTCATATAAGATACGGTGGTTTTGCAGAATTTTCTTCTAGACTCATCGTCATTTTGTTGCTTCATTCCACTCTCTAGAATTGTTCGTTAAATTGACATCTAGTTCCTTCTACAGACGATCGAATTACACATTGTCCGTTTATTCATATTAATCCACAAAATGATAAAACAAAAATGCATGAATAATGAATTTACATAAATATTGTCTCACTCTCTAACTTTATATGTGTAATCATTTTGATTTCGATCATAATATATATTGCAATAGAGCTCGACTTATTTGTTCTTCTAATCCAACAAGATTGACGAAATTTAGTTGCATTTTAATGCGCAAATCCAGGATATTACATTTTGTTAGGTTTGTGAGATAGCTCAGAATAGTACGTTTTGTTACACAAATATATACCAAGAATTCGAAAAATGAAAACATATAGTTATGGCTTGACATTTTGTTCACTTGGTTCAAGAACATATGGCATGACATTTTGTTACACAGACAACACTTGCACTACTAATTATGTTTTAAAATGATTTAAAACTTACCAATCGATCTTCCCGTGCAAGTTGTCCCGTGACCCCTCTTCGCCATTGGGTAAAGCCACTAAGGCATGGGCTTTAGGCCCCAATATTTATAGGGCCACATCATTTAGTTTATTAATATTATAATATGCAAAAAAAAGTTAATTAAGTCCAGTATTTGAGCTCAATACAACAAATAACTATTATTTCTCCTTTAATAATTAGATTTGCATTTTATCCTTTCTTTTTTTTTGTCTTTTCAACTTCCTGACTTTTCATCTTTTCTTTCGGTTGTCTTTTTTTTTGTTGTCTTTTCAACTTCCTTACATTAGCTTTTTGTGCCTATTAATAAATCACTATGTCCCTCATTTTGAATATCCAACGGCTCATTATCTATCTAATAGCTCAATAGAATCTTGTAATTGCCCTTTTTTTTTACGTTTTTCACTAAAAAAAGTATTCAAAATTTTTAACTCCGCCTTCTATAAATTTAAAAATTATAGTTGCCGGTCCCAAGCCCTGATAAAGGAGGAGGGTTATGTGCTATTGATACCTAAAAAATTTTGTTAATATATAATATTTATTTTTTCAATAAAAAAGGCCCCATCGAAAAATTTTGCTTTAGGCCTCATATTATGATGAGCCGGCCCTGCTAGGGGTGGTTCGGTACGGTATACCGTACCAAAACTGTGATACCGTATACCGTACCGAAATATCGGTATCCAAAAAAATCATACCAATACCATACCAAAATTTCGGTATACCTTAAATTTCGATACGGTATCATACCGAAATTTCGGTATGGTATCGGTATCATACCTTCTATACCATTCATACGGAGGGTTTTTTTTATCATGCGTGTCTCGTGACTCGTTAATTCGTTGTTTTGGAATTTTTAATCAATTCAAACTCCTTAGGCCCCAATAAGATAGATTATTTATACCAAAATTTTCAAATAAAAAGATTTTTTAACCTTAAATAATTTACATATTTTAGCTAGTCTACTTAGTAAGATAAAAAACTTTACATAACCACAAAATACAACTTTATATACAGATTAATTAGAACAAAGCGGCTATATTTAAAAAATTAGTGAAGATTAACAAAAAGTAATTGCATTGCTTCACGCTTTCAAAAATCATGAAAAAAAACATTAAAAAGGCAAAATTAAACGTTACTTGAGTTACATAAGTAAAATATGGTGGACCTAATATTAGAAAGTTGTGTATAAGTTAATAATTTTTATGAAGATCCTAAATTTTTCATTTTATATTTTTTGAAATAATATAACATATAGGTGTGTATATATATGTATAAAATATATTAAAAAATTTAGAATTTCGGTATTCGGTATAATCGGTATACCTAATTTTAAAAACTTTCATACCTTACCGTACCGAAAATTTTCGGTACGGTATCATACCTTACCAAAAACTTCGGTATACCAAAATTTTCGATATTTTCGATACGATTCGATACGATAAGGACGGTATTTTCGGTATTTCGTTATTTTTCCCCAGCCCTAGGCCCTGCATGGACTGCTAATACAATATGCATCCGCTTCGGTTTGATTGAGCATGCTCGTTTCTCGAACTGCATTGTAGTCTGCACCTTGTCAGACTTCAACCATTAGATCCTGTCCTTACAGTGATAAATACCGGCCTTTTCATTTTCCCCCGATAATAAGCGAGGTTCCTTTGGAACCACAAGCCGACACGTCCTTCAAATGCTTTTCGCACGTAATTGTGCTCACTTTTCGGGAAACCATAGAGCTGCTTTAACGTAAAACAAAATTTACGAGATAATCGTAAACTAAAAACATAACTTTGGAACTACATACACAAAAATTCGACCACCAACGATCCAAGGTATTGCGAGGTACATTCTTGAGATTTTGATACACCATCTAAATTGGCCCAAATATTATAAATGGTGTTCGGTATTTTTGGATCCGTACATACTGAAAAATTGAATTACTGAGACGTGTCATATGCTTTGATTAATAAACAAATCGAAATGCGATAATGAAATACCTACCGAGCCATCAACACTAAATTCGTCCTTTTCCTATTAGTGCCTTCATCGTACTGCGGCACTTAAGACATAGAAGTCGTTGTGTCAGTGATATTAGCCCTTTTTTTCTCTCCTTTTAATATGCATTTCTAAGTGTTGTTTTAGTACGCTCTATCTCTCAACTTCCATCAATAATATTATTGGTAGAAAAATTCCTTGTTAGTCTCATTACTAGTTTCAACATTTCGAAGGACTTATTAAAACTTAGATTGATTGAACTCATTATGCCATCCTAACGAAAAAGGCTATTCAGGAAGAATTGTTTTTTTAGTTTGTATTGTATATTTCTAATTGTCCGAATTAATAATGATTGAAAGAATACAAGAACGTTAATCAAACCGCATTATTTAGAGCCTCTAATTGGCTATTTCTTGAAAGACGGTGTGAGGGTATGAATGTCCATTCGTAATGATGTTCTAGGCCATCGCACTAATTAAACATGTATCCTTAATGAGTTTGAATTAGTGCTGCCAATTCTGCCCGTGGCCAGCCCCTGCCAAAAGGGCGGTGTGGGCTGCGACTTTTTTAGGCCCGCCAAGGGACGGGCCTGAACGGGCCAGCCCGCGCGTGCCGTGGGCTTGGCGGGGTGGGGTTGGCTAGCCCGCGGGCCGGTCCGCCAGCTTTATTAAATTATATATAATACATATTAAATTATACCATGTTAATGACATTTATATTAATAAATATATAATTAATATGCTGTTTATCCATAATTTATTAATAAATACCTTAATTAACTAAAAATAATTAACAAATTAAATTATAAAATAAAAATAAACAGAAAATCAGAATTTTTCAAGGTGGGCGACCCCTAGTTTTTAAGGCCCGCCATCGGCCGCCCCGCCAAATTGACAGTACCATTTTGAATTTTATTGTGACCCTCAAAATTCGTCCTATTTAACCATCGTGTCCAAAAGTTCTTTGTTTTTTTTTCAAATTTTCATGCGTTTAATTATGTTTGTCTTTATTCATCTTATTCTATGGTAGTTTCTTTATATACGGTAAAACCTTTATAAAAAATAATGATATAATCTCTATAAAATAATAAAAGTTTCTGGTTCCGACTTGGGCCTTTGTAAAAAATCATCAAATTCGATAAGATAATAAGAAAATAATCCTTAAAAATTCCCTTTATAAATATTAGGTCCCATTAAAACTCTAATTAATAATTCATAAATATTGCGATTTAAATATTATGATAACTTGATAAAAGGTGAATCTTTTGTTACTAACGTTTTCTTAAAATTTTAAATCTAATTGGATTTCATCCCTAACTTCTTAACATGCAGTCAATAGTTCCGCTGTCCATGAATATAATTGTTAATTGTATGCAATGTCTTAACATTATTCATGAATATATTTATTTAGTTACAAACAAATTATCTGATGGATGAATATGATTAATGAAACATATAGAAATACAAAAGTAACTTAATTCAAAAAGTTTATCTTTTAGTTAATAGAATATCGATATATCTCTTTAAATTAATAAAATTAAAGGGTCACAATATTATTAATTTAGATTTTACTGTAGTCCACGATTTAGAGCATAAACAAAACAATGACGCTTCAATTTTCATATCATTTCATTAGTAAGCAAAAGCAGATATAAATTAACACAAGATTTTATGGTGTGATGCGCCAAAGTAAATGTTTTGGAGGGCTTTGCGTGCTAAGTTTCCCATTTATTGCATACCTTCTTAAAATCGCTTTTTTGTCTGCTTTTCTGGGACCCAATTACCTCTTTCCTTTCTCTTTCTTCAAAGAGTCGTTCCTCCTCTCTCTCTCTCTCTCTCTCTCTCTCTCTCTCTCTCTGCCATCACTAACACAATCAGGCACAAGATTTCACAATCGCGAAGCATCTGCGTAAACAGATTCCGAAATGGGTTGGTTTCTTTGCGCTGGTAAATCGAAGAAAGGAGGAGCAACGAGGAAACATGAAGACAAGTCCGTGAAAGATCAGATCCCATCAAATTCAGGTATGGAGTAGGGGAAATTGCAACAGATTGATTTTTGGGATGCACTTCACATTGTAGGATTCCAAAGCTGTATTGTGGTGGTTCAGCTAGTCGTTCAAGTTATGTTCCTTTCTTTGACTTTATATTTGTTGTATCTACTTACTGATGTACTTGAGAATGTGGCGAGTTTGGCGTTTTATATTACTCTTTGTGCTGCTTTCTCGATTCAGCTTGATTTGGGTTCGAATACTTATCGAGAGGTGATATTGGTTGGTTGGCTGTTGTTTCGTTCTTGAGAGAAATATGTTATTTGAGCTATTGTGGTGACAAAGATCGAATCTTCTTTAGATTGCGCGTCTTTTAAGGCTTTTGTTTAAGAGATGTGTGGATGAACGTTGTGGTTTCCATATTCTTCTCTTATGATTGGCTTTGACTAGCTTTGACATAGTTTTTAGCATCATAAATCGTGATCTCAGGTATGCAATTTAATTTGACTCTGTCATGTGACAGAGAAGCTAAAGAATAATCCTTCATTCAATGCAAAGAAGGAAACTTCTTCGACTGATGGTGAATCGGGTCATATAGCTGCACACACGTTTACATTTCGTGAGTTAGCAGCAGCTACAAAGAATTTTAGGGCAGATTGCCTTCTTGGTGAAGGTGGATTTGGGAGAGTGTACAAAGGAAGGCTCGAAAGCACTAATCAGGTCCGTTCTCCTATTATTGTTCGTGCTCCTTTCATTTCTCTTGTTGTTTGATATTACTTATATGATTTCTTTCTCTTGAAATGTCTGGGAATCGAAGCTCAACGCTTGACCAATGTATGATTCCTTGTCTAAACTCTAAATATTAACCTGCTTGGAGTCCTTTGCTGATAATATAATTCTTGATCCCATTGACCATTATAACTCAGTTTAACTCTCGTGGAACACTCTACAATAGCTATCAGAGTTTGGGACTAATGTGTGTGTGTGTGTGTGTGTGTGTGTGTGTGAGAGAGAGAGAGAGAGAGAGAGAGAGAGAGAGAGGGAGGGTATGCTGCTGCTATGTTTAGTATTTATGAGCTTACTCGTATTTTGGGAAAGATGTCATGGTTATGAGCTTCTATCAAGTCCTCAAAAGAAGATCAGTAATTCAGTATCAATGCAACGCAAGGTGTGCCAAGCTCAAATAAGTATCTATCTTTTTTCTTCCAGGTTGTTGCTATAAAGCAACTCGACCGTAATGGTTTGCAAGGGAACCGAGAATTCCTCGTCGAAGTACTGATGTTAAGCCTACTTCATCATCCTAACTTGGTTAACTTAATCGGCTATTGCGCTGATGGAGATCAAAGGCTCTTGGTATACGAATACATGCCATTAGGATCATTAGAAGACCATTTACACGGTATATACATGACACACAACTTCACTCATTTCTCCACATCTTAAGCATCGCTCAACTCATCACATTCATACTTAACTTCTTTCTGTTCTACGTCATAGATCTTTCAGCAGGAAGGAATCGCCTCGACTGGAATACAAGGATGAAAATAGCAGCGGGCGCAGCAAAGGGATTAGAATATTTGCACGATAAAGCGAATCCCCCTGTCATATATCGAGATTTGAAATGCTCAAATATATTATTAGACGAAGAATATCACCCAAAGCTGTCCGATTTTGGATTGGCCAAATTAGGACCAGTCGGTGATAAGACACACGTTTCTACAAGAGTTATGGGGACATATGGATATTGTGCCCCTGAGTACGCTATGACTGGACAACTCACCCTTGAAATCTGATGTCTATAGCTTTGGAGTTGTCCTTTTGGAAATCATTACTGGGCGAAGAGCCATCGATGATACTAGAGCTGCTGGCGAGCACAATCTTGTAGCATGGGTTCGTTTTATTTCTATTCTCTTACGTGTTCTGATATAATTGTTGACACATCGTCCCATATTATCATGGTTTTGCAGGCTAGGCCATTATTCAAAGACCGTAGGAAATTCTCGCAAATGGCAGATCCAATGCTTCAAGGACAATATCCAGCCCGAGGGCTCTACCAAGCTCTTGCAGTTGCAGCGATGTGCGTCCAAGAGCAGCCAAATATGAGACCTTTAATGGCTGATGTGGTCACAGCACTATCATATCTCGCTTCTCAAAGGTACGAACCACAAACACAGTCGTCGGGGCAGAAGTTTACTACAAACTCGGGCTCCTCTACTCCAAGAATGCGAAGGGAGCAAAGGTAATAAATAACAAACTACGGAATAATTACATGGAGGAGAAACGAAGAATGGGCAAACTCTACTTTGTGCAAGTGCTAGATTATGGGGTCACTTTTCGAGGTAGGAAGGACAAGAAATTGTCTCTGCTATTGTAGATCATGAAGATGACTATGCCTCACGTCGTCTTTGTCATTTTCGCTTTGTGATGAAAATACAAGAAAAATGAAAAAAAAAATTAAAAAAGACAGAGATTACCTGCAACACTTCATGTTGATTCTCTGTAGAGTTTTCCTCTCAGTAGCATTCGTATTCTTTCTTTTCTTTCTTTTCTAGGTTCCTCTTATATATGTATGTTATGTCCCATGATGTTTGTGGTTTCAGTATTATTTCCATGTATCACGACTTATGACATGAGAATTTCTGGTTTTGTTGTTGCAAGTCATTACATTACATGTGTGCTGTGCTGCATAATAAAATGGTACCATTTCGCATTGTAAGGTAAACTCTAGGGACTTGTATAGAATTCGCCATAAATGTTGGACCAAGATGTAATATTCATTTTCCTCGACAAGGGAAAGGGGGAGGGCCATATGTATATAATTTGTTACTTTTTTACTTTCTCTTCGGCCGTTTCGCTTCGATCTTAAAACTAAAAAAGAACGAACGATGCCATTGCCAACAACAGCATCCATAAGACTCGTTCATTCAACCACAATTTTCTGCTCTCGCAAATTCCTCCGTACAGTTTCCTCTACAGTCGATTCAAAGCCGCCGATTCTGCGGATCGGATACATCCAAACCCCGCGAAGCACATTCCCAAGCGCCGTACAATTGCCCCGGAATTTCCGTGAAGTCCGATTTTGCGCGGCGGGTTTTAGAACCCGAGGGCAGAACCGTAGTTTCAGCCGCGATAATACCGAGGGCTCGCGAATGGGAGCTACCGCTAACGGCTACGGCTCCGACGTGTCTCCGCCGCAGAACCACCGTGAGAAGCCGCCGACGAAGATTCTCACGCTGCCGAATATACTGACGATCGGACGCGTCGTGGCTGTGCCTCTTCTTGTCGGTGGTGTGTGTTGGACTCCGCAATTGTTTTCGTTGATTTTGTTTTTTGTTCCGTTGTTTCGTTTTATAAGCAGACTGTCCTTGCTTTTTGGTTAGAAATGCATATCGGAACGATAATGCTGTACTTTACGCATATTGATTGCCGGACCTTGCATCGCCATTGTTAATTATCACGTTTTGCGTACGCGGTTACATTTTTCTGATATTTTAACCTGGAGATTGCATGTGACCCGTTAGGTTTAATTGTTGATGATATATGATACTTATGTCTTTCATATATGTTACGTTTTGGGCAATTTATGTAGTTTTTTATTTTGTAAAGTTTTGCTGCGTCTCTGTATTAACAGTTTTGCCCGAGTCATCACCTTGAACTGAGATGGTTGTCAAATGTCTTGCACATTTTCTTTGACAGTAGGACTTCAATATTGTTCTTTCTTAGATACATGGAGTTGATAATGATCTCAAAATCTTTATTACATTTTCAAGTAAAATATGCAGCACAGATGATTGTTAGAGTTTGCTTTGTTGTGTTGGCCTCTGATGTGAGGGTTTTGAGTCTTTCTCTTCCCTATTCACTTACTTTAAGTTTGAATCGTCCTCATTTTTGCATGAAGGTTATACATCTTTGCTCAGCGGAGCTGCATTTGTTGGTGTGATTACATGTAGCCCTCTATTTCCCACACTGTAGTTGATACTCTGTTCTTTTGTTGTTTGATAGCCTTTTATGTTGAGTGTTGGTGGGGACCAACTCTCACAACTGGAATCTTCATTGCTGCAGCCGTTACAGATTGGCTTGATGGATACCTAGCTCGTAAGGTGCTGCTTTAATACTTGTCAAGTTCCTTAATTTTGTCTAGTTACTACATAATCTCACTGGAATTTGGTTTACTAGATGAAGTCAGGAACTCCTTTTGGTGCATTTTTGGATCCCGTTGCGGATAAGGTACACTACTTCCAGCCTTACGGCGTGATTACTTGTCTTTATCTTGTCATGTTAGGAGAAGGTATTATAACTAAAACTGGTTACAGCTAAACGTTGGGTAGAGAGTACTGAAAACAAAGAGAAAAATTTCGATTTAATGTGTTAAAAATGTACTAATTTCTTGTTTTGTGAGATATAAGTTGTGAATTCATTGATATATTTGTTATAGTTGATAGGATGGGGTAAGTAAACTGCACAGATAAAAATAATGCTTTACCCAAGATAAACCCTTTGTCATGAATACTTTTACCCGGAACATTGTCTTGTCTCACTTAGTGAGAGACTCAATATGTAATCTTTATACATCTTTTATATAGATGTTAGTATGATTTACCAGTTTCTAATATGATATATTATGATTTAATAAAACAAAGACAAAGTATGCAATAACTGTACGGATAAAAATTACTGATCGATTTCTTATGATGCAGCTTATGGTAGCGACTGCATTGATCCTTTTATGTACTAGGCCTCTTGAACCTGGTGGTTTTGGACAAGTGCCGTGGCTATTAAATGTGCCCGCAATTGCCATAATAGGGAGAGAGGTAAGGCCTGATAGTTTTCTCATTCAGTAAGGATTAAGTCATCTCATTACTGAGAAGGCTCGAAACAATTGGTATCAGGATCATTTTTTGGGTAAAGGGTATTGCTCACAATGTTAGATGACTAATAAAGCTGCTATTTTTTGGTACGGGTAAGTACTCAACCTTCTCTGACGCTTTCTTTTACTTGATTGCAGATAACTATGTCCGCAGTTAGGGAATGGGCTGCTTCTCAGGACAAAAAGCTTTTAGAGGTCAATACAGAAAGCTTGTATAAGTTTGTCAATTTCATTGACTGATCCGAAAAGATGGTCATCCTTGTTTCTCAAACGCACACTTTCTCCTAATGTATCTGTCAGGCTGTTGCAGTTAATAGTTTGGGGAAATGGAAAACTGCTACACAAATGACTGCATTAACAATTCTTTTGGCTGTCAGAGATGAAAGGTTTGAGTTTTAATCTTTGGCAAGCACATTTCCCAAGTTAACATATTGATTGTAAGAATGAAGGCGTTTCTTCTCTCTATAGCCTTGCTGGTGCAGGAGCACTTGTGTCTTCTGGGGTAGCGTTGCTCTACCTATCAGCATGGCTCTCAATGTGGTCCTTATTTGTCTACGTGAGGAAGATTGGGAAAGTGCTATTGAAGTAATAGATCAGAGCTTCAAATGAAACTTAAGAATCCTGCAAATTGTAGCTGAGAGAGATATTCTTGATAGACGCGGGTGAGAAATTGCTGCATTCTTCAGCTTCGTTTGAGTATGAACGACGTGAATATTATATATATCGGATTTATTAAGAGTTGTCCTTTGGAAATATTATTCCAACAAGGAGAAGACTGCTTCTCCCAGCCAATGTACTATTCCATGTCTCTCACGTTCTCTAGCTATCCTTATTTATTTTGCGCTATTTGTCATTCATTTTGGGGATCTTAACTGCAATCTATTTATTTACTTCATATGCCTGCTTCTGTGCTGTCTATGGACGACGTTTTTCTATTGCCTGGCTCGTCATCCTTTTTCGGATTTGCGGTAATTTTATATTTCCATATGCATTTTGTGTTTTCCATTTTGTGTTTACCGTTTACTTTTGTTTTCGTCAGCTGTTTCATGTAATAGGGAAAAATGGTATCCTGGCCTGGTGGTGTGGCCCGTTTGCTTTTTTCATATCAGAATGGATAATATTAATTAATGGTACAAACGGGCCTGTCTAAATAAGATGTCGAAACATGCCTAATGGGCCTTACAATTATAATCAAACGGGCCTCTGAAAACTAGATGTCAAATTGGCCCAATGGGCTAAACGGGCCTGTCTAAAATAGATGTCAAAACAGGCCTAATGAGCCTAAACGGGTCTGCAAACTCGAATCAGACAGGCCTAATGGATCGATCTTAACGGGCCTGTCTACAATATATGCAAAACAGGCCTAATGGACCTTCCTTAACAGGCCTGCACAACAGGCCTTATGGGCTCCTTAACGGTTCTGTATAGACTAGATGTCAAAACAGTCCTAAGGCCTCTCAAAAAAGGCCGACATAAAGCCTAATGGGCCTTAACGGGCCTTTGTAAACTAGATGTCAAGACATGCCTAATGGGCCTTCCTTAACGGGCCTGTGTAAAATAGATGTCAAGACAGACTTAATGGGCCTGTATAGACTAAATGTCAAAACAGGCCTAATGGGCTTCCTTAACGGGCGTGTTTGACTAGATGTCAAAACAGGCCTAATGGGCCTGTCTAAAATAGATGTCAAAATAAGCCTAATGGGCCTTAACGGGCCTGTCTAAAATAGATGTCAAAACAGACGTAATGGGCCTTAACGGGCCGGCCTAAAATAGCTAATCAAAACAGGCCTGATGGGCCTTAACGGGCCTAACTAAGCTAGATGTCAAAACAGACCGCTTCCTGCGGGCCAAAATATTCAAAGCCCGCGGGCCGCAGGGCTATTGTAGTACTCCGATACCTTGCTCGGAAAAATTGAAACCACATGGTCGATGTTCTATAGATACAAAGTCCTCAGCTCAAAGTCTCTGTATACCGTATAGGCAAATTTAAAAAAAAAAAAAAAAAAAGAAGAGAACCCTGTTTTGGAGAAGAGCGTACGAAACAAAATCAAAATATCGAGTAAAAGAATAACCAACAAGTACATCATCAACTCACATTGCATATTGTTGTCAATCAGCCAGTGAAGAGCTTCCTAAATGCTCCATCTTTCCGATCTTTGGTAGTTGACTCGGTCAGAGCTAATATTCTACGAATCCCAGTCGTGGCCGCACCTCTGCCTAATGCAGCTGCTCTTGCGACGAGTTCTTCCTTCAAGGGGATTATTGCGGGCGTCGAAGATGTATTATTATTATTATTATTAGCAGAAGCCAACACAGATGCGACCGTCGTGGTGTTGGCCATGCTCGGTTTTACGGCTGGTTGATAAGTTCCCGCTCCACGTTTGTTATAATCGTCTAAAATGCTTTGCTGGTCGACTCTTTTGAGGCCCTGGAATTATTATATTTGCAAAATGAGCAAAAAAAATCCACAATGAGAAAGTAGGGCGATGAAGCCAATCATTTGATGAATGAACAATTGAGTTGAGGAGGTCACATATATTATGCCAAAAACTATTTACGAGTTTCCCGAAAAAATATTTTCTCCATTGTTGGAATGGACTGATACAAGCACAGACCAGCTTATGCAGGAGAAAAAAAATGGAGATTGGGGAATGAAGTCATGATCTTGCATATTTAGTTTGCAAGTGCAGAGTAATGGAATCTATATGATATGATGTCTAAGGAAGGGACTAACTACCTTTAGATCCAAAATTCGCTGGAATTCTGAAGGTGTGCCCTCTGGGAGTAGAGCACAACATGTATCGGCCACAGAGTCGACCGGCGATAATATGACCTGAAATTGGAACAGACAATTGTTAAGCATATAGCGAATCAAATGAGTCGCGAATCGAGGGAGATGGTTAATACCTTCAGCAATGCTTCGGCTTTACTCATTTCACGGCTAACGAATTTTGCGTAGCCGTCACCAGCAGATGACTGTCCCAAGGATACAAACGAAACAGTTAATAAAATATGACTTGTGGGGAACTAACTGCTTTCAAGAATCGCAAAACTCTGGCAGAGCTGTCAATTCCATTGAAACTGTGGAATTACCTGCTTTCCAAGTGAAGGGATGTCAAGAAGTATTGTTTTAATAGCTTGCGTATCCAACAGCATCTGCAGCCATACACATTAGATCAATATGATCAGAACAATTTCGATTATGTTCGTGATTCCTAAGAGAGCAAATATAAATGAATAAATACTTGCTGGGCTCCAGTTTCCGAGATTTGCTTGCATTTGAATATATTGAGGTAAAACCGTGGTGCGAGCGACGATGCAAGCTGCAAATAATACAAAAAGCGTGATCAATTGTGCAAATAGTTAAAAGGATCTTGTTTTTTCAATACAGGGAGAGATGATATATAGAGAAGAGGATCCAGCATGTATGTTTTAATCATAATATTTTTACCTTATCAAGAAAGAACTGGAAATATATGGGAGAAAGAAGCCTTCCAAGCACAGGAATGCTAGCATTCAGAATTGTATTTATGTTATTAACATACCTGCAAGGATATATATCCCATGAAATAATAAAAAAACAGCCATATCGGAAACTTGACAACAAACATGCAGACAGATATTCCATCTTACTCTGATTGATCACCGACACTTTCAAGTGTGCCCCAAGGAACCCGTGTCATAGCTGCCATTTCAGCATCGAATTTAGTTTCTATGCCATGTACAAGAGTTACCAATGCTTTTGTAATAACTGCTGAAAACTCATCCTGGAAACACAGAGTGGTGGAGTATGTTTTATTACAAATGGAACTTGGAAGGCGATCGGAAGGATTGTTTTTCAAGGACGAAAAGAAAAACATTATCTACCTGTACTTCAGACATGTCGATTCTGTCTACAAATTGAGGATCAACTATTTTAGACACATTGTCAGCCAATTCACCTGCCTGAAGAAACATGAAAGCAGGTTCATAATCATAACAAAGGGGAACAAGTAGCTCAAAAACAAGAAATAGATCCTTGTATTATATATGTCATATAGTTGAAATTAACAGGCTGCATATAAATGAATAATGTTAGAAAATCAACCGTTTTGTGGCAATATTCAGCTGTGTTAACAATATAACAGATCACACGTTCATCTCTGTCCGATGTCTGAAATAAAGATGAGTGTAAGCATATGAAAAACTACTTCACGAGACCATATAGATAAAATACCAAAAGAGACAGCATAACCTAAAGCATAAACATAATGAACCTTTATTTGACCATCCATTCCTGTAGCAGCAGCCACAATCCCTGTGCCACCCTTTGGCAGTTTAGCGAAAAGCTTTGTCGCATAAGCTTTAAGAATTCTTTGAAATACCTGTTTCAAAGTAATCGAGGTGTGATTCATATACAAAAGGAACTAAAAATGGAGAACACCAGAAGTTTCACACCAGATATTGTTATATGTAACTAGTCATTGTTCCTCAACGCGCATTGTGTAATTCTTTTCATCCCCAACTTATACGCCAACATACTCATTACTCAAAACAAAAAATCACTAACCTATAAAAAAAAGGGAACCATAATTCATGCCGATCTTCAATGTACAATGGGAATAGAAACAGCAGGTATGTATAAAATTTTGTAAAAATTAAGAACTCAACCTTCTCCTTCCACTATTTATTATCTTTATACATCCATAAGTTTTATTTATATTGTGACATAAATTGGCTCTAAAAGCACACAAGCAGAAATTGAGTGAAGCCAGTCGTTACCCTCCATGCTCGCTAGATCTAGACTAGAGAAACTTATATGAAAACCAAGGTGATTACCAAAATGGGAGAGTATACGTCTCGTCACTATGTTGAACTCTTATTTAAACATGGCAACATCATAACTTATGCAGGGTAGAGCACCAACACAAAACTGGAATCCATACCTTAAACAAATTAAATAATGTTTGGTTCTTCGTCAAAGCACTGCATCTCTTCAAGCTCCTCCTAATTATTAAAAACGCCTTCAGAAAAGAAGAATGTTTAGTACAAAAGTTCTTTAAATCATCATCATAACCAAGTAAAAATTCCAGTTCACCTGCATGCTGCTTGATAATATATTGGTCTGACTTCCCTCATCAATATCCCATGTTTCTTCCTGAAACAGAAGATATGGTTAGTGCAGTGTGAATGTGGAGGACCACCAAGACATGCAGGCACACTGTTTTTCCAAACCTGGACGAGTTTCTCTAAGTGTTCCATTAGGGTCTTTTCTTCGAGCTCCACATATACCATCAGGTATGGTTCAAAGCATGGCGAAATTATTCCTCGAAAATTGAACTGTTGTAGATCAAGTTCAGTCAATTAGAATAGGTTATACCGAATTCTTTACTAATCCGCAAAAGAATCAAGTGGTATGCTTAAATAGAAACGTCGCAAAAAGAACAGTGGTAGGCTTATATAGAACAGATGAACATTATAGATTGTTTTTATTATTTCTGTTAGTCATGGGAGTATCCTTTATATATCTTTGATTTTTATTCAGGTGAGTTATCTAGCTCAATAAAAATATTGGACTAATTCACGACAAACATATTAAGTGGATAAGCGTAATGTAATGCAAGTTGAATCACGAGTCAGGAACACACAAAATAAGATGAGCGAACATCCTAACTTACCCCAGCACCAGGCACGGACAAATTTTTGAGGCCATCTTGCTCCTGAAAGTAAGAAAAATAGGTTAATGAGAGAGTGAGGAAAGTGGAATTTAAACTCATGGTAAGTTAATTAGGGAAAGCATTAACTAGGTAAACCAGTAGCGTAGTCTTGCCTCATTCTCACTTCCGTTATGTACAGCGAGCTTTTTCTCATATTTCTTTCGAATATCTGAAACAATCTGATTGCTGTTTTCTGGCTTATCTTCCCCAATATCACTTCCCAGTTCTCTACTACGACTTCCACCGCCAAATTTTTCTGCTAATTCTTCTTCGAACTCCAGAGTCCGCTGCAAAGCCTGGAAGCAGCAATCAAAGATTATAACAAACCAAGGTAAAACTAGACACAAATAACTACTAGGAAGACAGAATGGTGACTGTTCGTTGCTAATAACAGATTATAATGCTTCACAGGCTTATACAAACATATAAAGATGCATGCAGAAAATGTGCAATTTCAAACCTTAAAAGATTACCAGTCTTCCGCAAGCTGAACAGAAAAGTTTAAATTATAACAATAATATCTTCAGCAATATCAATCAAGAAGTACAGGCAACCCAGACTGAAAAAAGAGTTCCGGCCATAAATGATTATAAAAGATGGGCATAGGTTGTGTGCATTGCACAACGAAAGATGAATGCTGACGAACACAAGAAGCATGAGTTGACTACAATTTCACTAGTAGAGACCTTGGAGGGAAACATTTCCTTACAGTTCAAACGAGAGGCGAAAGCATTCACCTAGACAAGAATCAGGAAATTACCAATAACAGTGTCCCAACATCAGGCTTTTCTTTAAGATTGCTGAGGATCTCAACAATTTGTGTCCTGAAAAATGCCGTAGAACGTTAAAAATGAACAGATAGGCATCCAGAAATTCTTTGACCTAAGAAATTGCTATCACGAAAAAAGAAATGTGCATCGGTTAGATTTTGATGAATCGTACTAATTAGTTAAAATATCTTATAACCGAAAAATATGGCAGAAAAACCACAGAACGGAAGATGGAAGAAAGTGTGGGTCATAACAAGAGAAAGATGTTTTAATCCCACAACATTTTCACCAAATACATCTCTGGTAGATTAAAAGAGAATTTCCGACCTTGTTAACTTGCAGAACTGGATGCAAAGAAGATACTGCACATGCCATGAAGGTGGAAATACTTTCCAGATCTCTTCATTAGTTCTAAGTCGACGCTTTATCCATGCATACCTTCTTTCTGTTTTATCAAGCTTTGCTAATTCTGAAAAAAATAATGTTATAGAAAACCAATCACATTTCGAGAATGAATTCAACTTCTAAAACCTTTTTAAATGATTAGGAAATCTGTAAACAGACCGGCTCCCTCAAAAATTTGTTGATATGATGTAAGCTCTCGGTTACAAAAATTCTTCACTAATTCTTCCCTGACAGATGGCTCCAAAGCATCAACAACTAGGCATGCATCTGACAACTGCTGCAGTAAATTAGTGTCCTCTGTCTCTTTCCCTGTACCTAAGCTGTGGAAAATAAGTTACAGGAGACTTAAATTAAGAAAATAAAATAAAAAAAAAAAAAAGAAGAAGAGGAAATGCAGCTTTATATTGATAAATTTTAGAGCATGACCAGTATTCGTGCGATGAACATAATACAAGAAGAATGGGCCTAAACTAATGAAGGCTCCGAGATCTATTTAATAGTAGAGCTTAAGTTGAAACGAGCATGCACAAGACAAAAAACTTAAGTGTAATGATGTATGACTTCAGAACTCATGTCATCTGTAAAACGAAATCAGGAAACATTTCCCGTTGGTAAGTCAACAAAAATGGACATATAAAAAATATCAATTAAAAGAACAGGGAATACCGGTATTGTCTAAGCACACACAAACTAGTTTGTCACTTAAAATTTACTTATATACATATCACAGCAGCTGAAGTGACTAGAAAAGAAATGGCTTTTTCGCACACCTGGAGAAATCAGAAAACACGTGTGACTTTAGAATTTGTTTAATGCTCTTAAACTTGTCCCTCAGCTCCGTAATCTTCGGAATATCTCTATAAGCCTCAAAATGACTGCACAACTGGTTGACAGCCTGCAATTTGTGCCAAGAAGTATGAATGTTTGTTATCATAGAATAGTAAAGTAGGCTTGGTCATCATTCAAATTGCTAAAGCAGAGCACATGTTTATTGATATTGAAGTGATTCATGCAAAACAAACAGTTATAGAGCATCACGATGATGTCTACAATAAGTTTCTATCAAGCAAAATACACAAGATGATAGCTTAATATCATAACTGAGAAAGCGTGTTCCTTTGATCAACTTAATGTATTTTTGGTGAGTATCATAACTAATACCTCTAGCTGCGCAGCTGCCTCCTTGTATTGCCTTTTAGAAGCCATGACTTGGAGTTGCTCCACAGCAGAGACTGGCTCGCGAAACGAGATGCATTAAATCACCAAATATTATTGAAATTTTCAAGCATGCACCATAACGCAACAGCATGTGACAATGACAAGAATAAACTAATTATCTGCACTCTGCAGCACCTAACAAACACCAGATATACAACATCAAAACTTAAGCATGTCTACATATTCTTGTCCTTCTCTACCGGCAGGACACACTACGTTCATCATGTTTTTCCTGAAAAAACTGAGAAAGGACTAGCATCATCTTTTAGAGAGAATTTGTAGGTCTGTAACAATCCACATGTAAAAAACAGAGCCATGGTATTATGGACATCAGTATGGATAAGGATTACCCATGTAACAGCCGCAGTAAGAAGTGAAATAAGGAAATGAAAAGATGCATATGAAGCCATACAAATTACAAGAGCAGCTGTGATCATATACAATTAGAAAAATGACTAAATCTGAAATTGCACTACGAGAGGTTTAAGAGCATAAAGCCAAACCTAGCATGGTAAGACGGTGAAGGGCAGTTATAGTTGTAGTTATATGCTTCTTTGCGAAATCAAGTTTCTTGATATCGCGGCAGATTTCCTGAACCATCGTTTCACTTTGCTCCGCCTTGGTTTTAATTTCTTGAATTTTGTGAATAAGTTCCTATTCAAAAGGTAAAACATATTAAGCAAGAAGCACCTACAACATAAAGGAATCAGTGAAAGCACAGAGTTGAAGAAGTATCATTTTACACTTGATAGATATGAAAGCCAACATGTCGGTAAAAGAATCAAATCAATAAGAATAACAAAACCTGAACAGCACAAGTAGCTGCAGCAAGATCCTCTCGGGCCTTAGATCCTGAATTACTCTGTGAGAGAAGGGAAAAAAATCACTGACAAGTATGTTACCATTCAACAAAATGCAGTACGAAATCTGGAGCAAAGTGAGAGGGTTAAACACGTGTACGAAGATCAACGACGAAATTCAATTTCTATATTTACCAAGTCTAAAGAGAGGGCTGGACAACTAAATGACAATTGGGATAGTAATTTCAGTAGTTATGTTCACCAAGATCAGGAACAAATGACTACAGATGTAGGTTATAGAGCTGCAATGATCTTATAAAATCAGCTAAAGAAGTATACCAACCTGCTGACGAACAGCTGTTAAAATCTCAGCATCCACTTTACGAATTTCGTTCTGTATTTTCTGCATAAGGGGCTCCACACCAGATAGTGATGCCTCTACGTGTTCGTTAACAAAGGGTCAATTCAGACATTTTCATTGTTATTCGAGTGGCATATGAAGCATTTCATCGCAAACAAAATCAGAAAATTGCAGAAATAAAATCGAGTCATGTGCATAATCAAGTATGATGCCAACACACGCACAAAAAAGGCTCACAAGCCGGTTTACAATCAAACCGAGCTTAATGTCTGCCCAAACCCAAAAATGATTGAGCAGGAATCAACTCGATCAACTGCTAAGCAGCAGACGAAATGTTGTTTAATGAGGCCTTTTAAACCATAAGTGCGGAAGCAGAACTTTCTCGAATTGAAGTCGATTGAAAGATAAAATAACATGAACTCAGACAGGAGCATTTCAAAGTCCAAGAAAAATCAAACATGCTCTATTTTCGAACACTAACCAATGTGAAGCAACTAGACCTAGATTCAATAGTTTCCTTTCACACTCGTACCTAATGACAATGAACTCAGTCAATCACAGAAAACTAAAAAGAAAAAAGAAAAACGGAAATAGCATGATATCCTGAAGCCTCACGATAACAAGTTCCACACCAAACCCTCTTCATCCTACTCCTTTCAACATTCCGTATGAGCATCAAGGCTGCAGCTGATAGTAATCCAATTGCGATTTTCTCCCATCATTGCCCAAATTTCCCCACTAACATTTCACAGCAGCAACTGATTTCTTTTTCCCGTCCCAATTAGGCAAATATACAACAAAAAAATTTATAGAACTACTAACTAATACACCAGCAATCCACAACACGAGAAGAATTCGCAAACCTGTCGGGAAGATCGATCTTCTTCTATGTTTGGTTAATGTAATCCAGTGCATTCTGCTTATCCATGGCGCGGATCACCGCGTAAAATCGCTGGATCGGATATTCTCTTCTGCTCTTTCTTCTTCGAAAAGAATTCTCTGTTAACCTCTATTACGGTTTTAATTAAGTCCTACTATTCTCTTCTCACACTCAAAACTAATTTCTTATTTTGCTATATTCTCCGCCTATTTTCGATCTCTCTTTCGCATGTTTGATGTTAACCTCTATTACGGTTTTAATTAAGTCCTACTATTCTCTTCTCACACTCAAAACTAATTTCTTATTTTGCTATATTCTCCGCCTATTTTCGATCTCTCTTTCGCATGTTTGAATAATTTCTCCAATAATTTCCACTTATTAAATTGAGACTTTAAATAGTCTTGGGTCGTTGAGAGAAATGTACCCAAAGATTGACAAGTGGTAATGAAATTAACCCAAAAACAATAATTTAACGAAAAAGAATAGTTTTGTTTTGTCACTAATTTTAAGGTTCAAATTACATCTAAATTTCTTACATAAACCCCAAGAAATATAGTTTTTCCGAAATTAATTTATATAAAATATTTTCAAAAACTTTGGACCACGCTGATTCACATTAATCTAACTACGTCGCATGGAATTTCTGCAGTCAACCATGGCCGAGTAAACAATCCACAGTAAAATTCAAGTTCTTGGAAGATCATCGCCGTCTCCAAAAAGCTACAGAGCACATCGGCCCGAGCTCACCTTTACGAACCGCCGGAGATCCTCTCCGATCACGTACTCAATTAGTTTTCATCAGGCAACGACGCCGAACTTCCTCCTTGTTTCGAATTGCTGCTGTTATTAGCGGACCCAAAGCTATTCAGCACCACCGCCGCCGCCGCCGGCCACCAAGAAACCATCCATATTCTCCTCCCCAATCTCCTTCAACCTATTGAGCTCAGGCAAAACGACCTTTCCCAGGTCAGGCCTATCCTTCCTCCTCAGCTCCGAGCACCTCAGCGCCAGCTCAGCCATTGCCATCGCCTCCTCCACCGGCCACACCGGCACCGCCGAATCCAGCGCCTCCGCGAAATTCCCCCTCTCAATCGCCCGCGCAATGTGGTGGGTCAAACCCATCGCCGGCCTGGCCGTCAAGATCTGAAGCAGTACAATCCCAAACGAGTAGACGTCAGACTTCACCCCTAACATCCCAGTCTGCTGATACTCAGGGTCGATGTAGCAGAAGGTCCCCGCGGTCGACGTCATCCTGTACTGAGTGACGTCATCGGCGACGGAGGGCGGGACCAGCCTGGCGAGTCCCACGTCGCTGATCTTGCTGACGTAGTTCTGATCGAGGAGTATGTTGGCGGGCTTTAGGTCGCGGTGGACAAGGGGCTCGGGCTTTGTCTGGTGGAGGAAGTGCAGGCCCGTGGCGATCTCCATGGCTATTCGAAAACGGAGCTGCCACGAAAGGGCCCGAGTGTTTCCCCTTCGAAAGAGTCGGTCCTCGAGGCTGCCGTTTGCCATGTACTCGTACACGAGGCAGCCGTACTCTGGGCAGGCGCCGAGGAGGAGAACCATGTTCGGGTGTCTCAAGCAGCTCAGTACTTCCACCTGCCCAGACAGGTACGAATCCTCACGACCACTCAATGAGAATTTTAGCGTATAAGCTTAGACAAGAAATAAATCAGCGCAGACGTGAAGGAGAGACTATGATATGTTCCCTTCAATTTTAAGAGCTTTAGGTCATGGGTACGAATCTACATGACATGACCACTCGTTAAATGAAAATTTCACCTCTAATGCTAGATAAGAAAGACAGGATAGATATGAGGTGGCACGTTGGAATGAAATGTATAAATTTGAAATACGACGCGCTCGCTACAAGCTTAAGGTCGTAATCGCAATTAGTATGAACGATTCAGAGTACCTCTTGATTGAATTGTGATCTTCCCTGAGCGGCGTCGGGCCTCAGGACCTTAATGGCGACGTGCGTGTGGTCGAGGTAGCACTTGAAAACTGGGCCGTAGCCGCCTTCTCCGACTTTTCTCGACTCGGTGAAGTATTCGGTTGCGATTTCGATCTCTTCGATCGTATACCTTCTGTACCTGACGGCCATCATCGGCTGATTGTCGTCGTCCGATATGGCCTTCACTTCAGAGTTCACTCGCTTTTCAGATTCTATTTCTGAAACTCTGTTTGCCGCCTGAGAATTAGCGGCCGATCTGTACCTGTATTTTTCTTGCTCGGCGCTCAGCCTTGCGGATTCTTCGGTGAGTCGAGCCTCTTCTATCCTTCGTTCTTCCTCCATTCGCCATCGGTTTAACTCCACGGCCTGTTTTTGATATCATCGAAACCGTATCCTCGCGAATTTCTTGAGGAAAAACAAGTAGAATTTATTTAGCCGACGTGCCGTTTCGTCTCACCTTTTGTTTCGCCGATAGAGCTTCTTTGCAGGCGGTGCTGTACATTTCCATGGTCCTCTGCAGCTCAAGCTTCAGCCTTCTCATTTCCGCTTCGATATCGTCCTGTTAGCATTCGCGATGGTCTAAGAACAACCTGCGAGAAATTATCGTTTTTTTTTCTCAAAAAAAAAAAGAAGAAGCGCTTACGTTTTCGACGGAGGACGAGGAGAAATCGGTGAACGAGCTAAATTCGCTGCCCTTAGTCCCCGAGCGCATCGAACCTAAACTACTCTCCGAGCTGGTCGATATTCTCGATTCCACGCTATCGTAGAAACCCGTCGGGGGACGATCAACGCTCGCCCTCTCCGTGCTCGGCCTGTTGGGGCTTATGAATGATATATCCATCTCATTTTCCGCAAGTTGATCGCCAAACATTAATCCGTTGTACCCCTTTCCCCGCGTAAAAGCCGACCTGCGTTTCCACGCAAGAATAAACAAACGAAAATTTTCTGTCAGCCTATCGAAAAAACACGGTAAGCGACGCAGTAAAACTTACTTGAACGTATCTGTGTCGTCGACGACCGCCGTCCTCCTTTGCGTAGTCCTTTCTGCTGCTGCTCTTATGTTGGGGGGAAATTGCGCATCGGAAGAAGGCGGTGGAGTACTGACGGCGGCGGCGGCGCTCGCCTTTTCTTGCATTTGCTGCATCTGAGCTTTGAGGGGAGATAGAAACGGCGCCTGGCGAGAAGCGTTCTTCACGGCCGAGATCTTCGTCTTTGATATGACGTAAACCGTGCAGAAGTCGGGCGATGCCTTCGAAACGCTGCTCGGCACATCCGCCATCTTAAGCCTTCTGCTCGGCACGTCCGTCGCTTACTTAAAAAGAAACAGAAAACTGTATACCGAGGAAATTTGCGTTAGTATATAGTTTACCTTATAAATCCGTGATGGGAAGCGCCGAGAACCAAGGTCTCTATCGCGGCGTGGGCGACGTATTCCGTTATCGCCCGCGCTATATCCGTGTCCTCGAGCACCACATCGTAACACTTTATCTGTAAGTCGGCGGACAAAGTATTTTCGGTAAAGAAAAAAAAAAGGAGAAAACGAACAAGAACGTATGATTTTGGCTCACGTCTTTGCGGGTACAGAAGCAATGGAAGGACGATAGGAGCTCGTTGGTCTGCTCGTCGGGCACTTGCTTGTGGGCGTTGATAGCGCCGCTGAGGTCGTGAATGGCGTAGTTGTTACCGACTGTTGAAAATAAATTATATAAAAATTAAAATATGATGCGCACTCCCTCAAGCTTAGGAATTTAGGTAAAACCTGTCATCTTTTCATCATGGTATCAAAGCTCGGTACTAAGATAAGAAAGATTACACGAAACGGCAGATGTCGAGCGTTGGACGACGTGGATGATTATGACGGTTTGGCCTCTGCCGAGGAGGTTGTCGATGGCCCACCTCAGTGCGTTTTGGCTGCCTTTGTCTCTGTCGATGGCCACCGCCACGAGGCCGTTCCGACCGTTGGTTCGACCCGTCGTGTTTCTAGTGCCATTTGATGAAGCCCACATTTCTAAAATATAAAATAAAAAATTCTCGTTTGATTTTGTTCCCTTTTTTTGCTTTTATTTTATTTATATGTTATTTTGTGTCGTAGTGAATAGAGGAAGAATGTGAAGTCGTTTATTCTTTGCTTCTCAGCTAATGTAGAAGACTAATGGCAAGCCTGAAATGTCTCGTGCTTTCTCGGTAGAAAAATCAGTTATCGTACACTTATTTAGCAATTCTGTTCTATATGGTGAAGAGAGAAGAAACCGACCATTGACATTGGATATATGAAAAAAAGAATTAGTTGAATTATCATACTAACTAAACTTTCTTTCAAGTGACTTGCTCATCCTAGCAGTAGCAGCACACTATCATTACCACGCTGGGAAAATTCTCAATTTTCTAGCGTTCACTTACGTGTTGGTGGAGATGGGTCGGATCTGGAAAACCCACCCGATTCTCACTTTAAAGTGACCATTATAAATCCAAATAAGCAATATGTATACAAAGAGGACAATTCTTTTAATACATCATGTCAAATTATCCCAACCTCACCTCTTATATTCTAGATAGCTCATAAATATAATTAGGACACCTCCCTATATATATGTTATATATGATTGTGTTGTGATAGATTTTTATGATGCTTGGGGCAGGCTTCATTCAATGTATTCTTCGTTTCTTTGTCAAAGGTACAAATTGGTGATAAATGATGTCCCTAGCTAGCTCTAGCTATATCTTTAGCCTAGTTAGTTTTGCTAGCCGTAATCATTGGTTTGATTCAGAGGTTTTGACTGGTACTCATGATGTCTTAAAGAAGATGAATGAATGTTAATCATTCTATCCTATCTTGTCACACCTGCTTCCTTTTGACCTCATTGTTCGTTTACTTCACAACACAATCATGTCAAATAACAAACTCTATCTTTTGCCAACTTCTTTTTATTACGAGTCTTGATGTTATTACCTCCATCCCACTAATTTTATCGCATTTTGACATTTCGGGCGTCCCACTAATTTTATCACATTTCCTTATTTAGCAAAAACACTATCACAAACAATCAATATAATAATATTAAATATTCTTAAAAGACGTGTCAAAATATACACTTTATTACCTTTTCATTGTACTATATTATTATAATAATACCACCTTAATTTACGTGCCCGACAACTTATGTGATAAAGTTACCCAGGACGGAGGGAGTATACAAATATAGACCAAATGGCCGATAACTAATCAGTAATTTAATATTGGTTTATTTTGATCCATGATCGCTTTTAGTTTATATAAGTAGTTTATTTCCTTTGATGTATATTATATTATTTATACATTCATTATATAAATACATATTCCGCTCAATATATATATATATATATATATATATATATATCCTTTTGCTCCAAACACTCAGACGATAAAAGTAGCCTTAGTCGATTCAGAACAGAAAAGCAACCCCTCTTTTAACTTTCACTATCCACTAAAAAGAAAAGGAGAATATTTCTTTTAAATAAAGAAGAGATTATGATTTATATTTTGAAAAAGATATCGAAATCTTCTTCTCGGGAGTATGCACTTCTTATATCTTGACGTTTTTTTATATCACGCTAAACCCTAATCATCTCCGTACGGATCGGCTCTCTCGCGGCCACTCTCTCTGCTTATTATATAAAGGCGCTGAACAAAGCAAAACAAAAACGACGCAAAGCTAGCAGCTCCTTATTCAAATCACGAATCTTATTACATGTTCCATCTTTTCTCTGTTTGATCTACTTTATTCTTCCTCTTGCATTGTCCTCTCTCTATCTGGTTAGTTTTTTGCTGCATTTAAAGTCTTTTTGCTATACTACAAACATCTTCTCTAAATTCTTTCTTTCTTTATCTTTAACCCTTTTAATCGTCTCTTCAATGCGGCCGCCACATCATCATCGTATTCGTCTTTTCTTAATTCAGCTCTGGGGGTTAGAACTAACTTAGGAGCACAAGTATATACAATACGTATAATTTGATCAAGTATGCATTTACTAGTTAAGCAGAGACATAACACTTGAGTAGTGTAAAAGTGAATAATAATGGGATAAATATATTATATTATCATATGCCTGGCTCCCTGTATGCCATTTGCAAGAGTCCGCCGGAATTTTCGTCGGTCCTCCGTGAATGGCGTATGAGGAGCCAAGCATATATATACATTCACATGCATATACTCTTGGCGTGTGTTTATTCTCTCTGTGTTCTTTTGTTACCTTTTCTTTTAACATCATATTATTTTAGTTGAGGTGATTATAGATTATCGTGATCCTCAGTCGTATGTAATTATCTTTTATTCAATTAACTCGGCTTAATTTGAATCATATTCTATATATATGCATGCATTTGGGTTTCTTGGAAAATGGGTATGTATGATTCTTCTCCTCTCTCGCTCGTCGCGTGTCAGAGATGAGAATAGATCAGAGGCATTCACGTGGAACAAAAAGACCTCTTTTGCTGTAAAATATATTCCCATGCGTTCAGACAACCCATCAATCAAAGCCTGCTTACAAAAAAACTCAGTTGTTTTGTTTGTGTTAGATAATTTAATTTTGTAAAGTATTTATTTGAATGAGAATTTGGGTTTTAAAATTAAGTTATTGGGCTTTGGTTTGGGCTTTGGGCTTTCAAATTAAGCTATCGGGCTTCGGTTTTGGCCCAATAGGCCCAACTTCTAGAAGTTGGGATTGGTGGCTTTGTAATTGAGTGGTCTTTTAACCACTCTTCAACTCAATCTAAACGTGTAATCCACCATGTATTAAAAAAAAAAAAAAATTAACCATTTTTTATTACAAAATTTTGGCTATAAATAGGCCATTAATTCAAAGGAAAAGATACAAGAATTAAAAGAAGATAAATAAGAAAATAATTCCTAAAATATTGCTCTGCTATTGCTTTTATTCCGTTCGCCGTCGGTGTCGTTTTTGTGCTAAACGAACGCCGTGTTTTTTTTTTTTCGAAGTATCCTGGGAAATAGACGCTCGTTAAAACCTCTAGCACATACGTGAGGGAGCGAATCTATTTTAAGGAAATTGTGTGCTACACAATCTTCGAATATTTTTTTTTTTTATTTCCCGGTCAACAATCTTAAAATAGACCGACGATCCCGCAAAGATGTCAGACTACGTGGACTTCCTCAACAATCAAGAATCTACGGGAAACGAAGGAAACATTGACGTTCTCCCAACTACTTTTATCCCCACTGCCATACCTGTGGTTACGAAGCCAAGCGTACCAATCAACCACCTGGAGAAGCCGGAGAAATTTACGGGGACAGCCTCGACGTTCAAAAGATGGCAACAGAAGATGCTCTTCTACCTCACCACGCTGAACCTGGCAACATACCTGAAAGAGGTCGAGCCTAAGGTAAACGACGGCGAGACGAACGCTGAGGTCGTGATCGCTGTCGATGCATGGAAACACTCTGATTTCCTGTGTCGTAATTATATTCTGAATGCCCTAAGCGATACTCTGTACAACGTGTATGGTGCGGTCGCTACGGCTAAGGAATTGTGGGAATCGTTAGACCGGAAATATAAAACTGAGGATGCCGGCACAAAGAAATTTGTTGTCGGACGGTTCCTTGATTATAAGATGGTCGATTCCAAGACTGTGATCAGTCAGGTGCAGGAGATCCAGTTGATCTTGCACGAGATCCATGCAGAACGGATGGTTCTGAGTGAATCTTTCCAAGTTGCGGCTATTATTGAAAAGCTGCCGCCGGGCTGGAAAGACTTCAAAAACTATCTCAAGCATAAGCGCAAGGAGATGTCTTTGGAGGATCTGATTGTTAGACTTCGAATCGAAGAAGACAACAAAAGGTCGGAAAAGAGAGTGTCGAGCTCATCTGAACCGAAAGTAAATGTGATGGAGCATGGCTCTAAAAAGGGCAAAGGCGCGGTTAAACCCAAGGCGAAACTTGGAACGACCGGAGGCGTGTCAAAGCCGAACTATAAGTTCAAGGGAAAATGCTTCAACTGCGGGAAATTGGGCCATAAGTCGTCGGACTGCCGTTTCCCTAAAAGGAACAACGAGGCGAACATGGTAAAGACATCACTAAGGGTGTCGATGATTTAGATCTTGTTGCTGTTGTTTCGGAGGTAAACATGATTGGGTCGAATCCACAAGAATGGTGGATCGATACCGGTGCTACACGTCATGTGTGCACGAACCGTAAATTCTTCTCTACCTGTGAGCCGGTTGAAGGAGAAAAGATCTACATGGGCAACTCGGCTGCTGCTACCGTCGAAGGAAAAGGGAACGTGATGCTCAAGATGACGTCCGGAAAAATACTAACGCTGAAAGATGTGTTGTATGTACCGGAAATTCGCAAGAACCTTATATCGGGATTCTTGTTGAACAAACACGGTTTTCGTATTGTTATTGAATCTGACAAAGTGATATTGTCTAAGTCGGGTGTGTTTGTTGGTAAAGGCTATGCCTGTGATGGTTTGTTCAAACTGAATGTAATGACTATTGTAAATGAGAATGAAAAACGTTCTTCCGTTTACTTGCTTGAATCTTCCAATTTGTGGCACGGTAGATTAGGTCACGTTAATTTTGAATCGATACGTCGATTAATTAACATGGACCATATTCCAACATTCGAAATTAATTCGAAACATAAATGTGAAATTTGCGTTGAAGCAAAAATGACGAGATCGTCTTTCCCCTCGGTAGCAAGAAGTACCGAGCCGCTTGAATTAATTCATAGCGATTTATGTGATTTGAAATACGTTCAAACACGTGGTGGCAATAAATATTTTATAACATTTATTGACGATTGCACCAAATATTGCTATGTTTATTTGCTTAAGAGCAAAGACGAAGCATTAGAGAAATTCGTTCTCTACAAAACCGAAGTTGAAACGCAACTCGGTAAGAAAATTAAAAGATTGAGAAGTGATCGAGGTAGAGAATACGAAGCGCCAATTGGGAACTTCTGTGTGGAACATGGTATTGTCCATGAATTGACCGCCCCGTATTCACCTCAATCAAACGGAGTGGCCGAACGAAAGAATCGCACATTAAAAGAGATGATGAATGCGATGTTACTGAGTTCAGGTCTATCGCCAAATATGTGGGGCGAAGCTATCTTAACGAGTAACTACCTATTAAATAGGATACCTCGAAAGAAAATGAATAAAACTCCATATGAGTTATGGAAAGGAAAGACGCCTTCGTACCAACATTTGCGAATGTGGGGGTGTTTGGCGAAGGTAGCCGTACCTACGCCTAAAGCAGTGAAAATTGGTCCTAAAACGGTGGACTGTATTTTCATAGGATATGCACTCAATAGTACAGCATATCGGTTTCTTGTATATGATTCGAAAATTTCGGATATACACAAGAACACGGTCATGGAATCGAGGAATGCGTATTTCTTTGAAAATGTATTTCCTTGTAAATCCGAGTATGGATCCGGTACATCTAAACGAGATGATATAGAAATCGAGATTCCTAGTACGGTTCATGAGATGGAACCGAGACAAAGCAAGCGTGCCCGAATAGAGAAATCTTTTGGTGACGACTTTGTTACATATTTGATTGAAAAGGAACCGCTGACTTATGACGAAGCAGTGAGCTCCGTGGACGGGCCTTTATGGAAAGAAGCCATAAAAAGCGAGATTGATTCTATTTTGCAGAATCATACTTGGGAGTTAGTTGATCTCCCAAAAGGATGTAAACCTTTAGGATCAAAATGGATCTTTAAAAGAAAAATGAGACCAGACGGGTCTGTGGAAAAGTATAAAGCCAGACTTGTTATCAAAGGATACAAGCAACGCGAAGGCTTAGACTACTTTGACACATATTCTCCCGTGACGAGAATAAATTCGATAAGGATGATACTTGCTATCGCGCTTAAGAAATTTGGAAGTACACCAAATGGATGTCAAAACGGCTTTCTTAAACGGTGAATTAGACGAAGAAATCTATATGGAGCAACCCGAGGGTTTTCGTGCTCCTGGAACCGAAAAGAAAGTATGTAGATTAATCAAATCTTTGTATGGTTTGAAACAAGCCCCTAAGAAGTGGCACGAAAAGTTTGATTATGCGATGATCAACTACGGCTTTAAAATCAATGAGAGCGATAAATGCGTTTACTCAAAGGAAACAGGCGATGACTACGTCATTTTATGTCTGTATGTAGACGACATACTCATTGTTGGTAGTAATGACAAAATGGTCAAGTTTACCAAGGATATGTTAAATTCAAAATTTGACATGAAAGATATGGGACTTGCGGACGTGATTTTAGGAATTAAAATCAAACGAACGAGTAACGGTCTTGTTTTGAGTCAAGCTCATTACGTAGATAAAATTCTCGACAAATTCTGCAAGGGTGATTCTGGTGTTGCCAGAACGCCATTAGATCGAAGCGTTCATTTGTCGAAAAATCACGGGGAGGCTATTTCTCAAGTAGAATACTCCCGGATTATCGGAAGCTTGATGTATCTAATGAGCTGTACTAGGCCAGATATTGCTTATGCTATAAGCAAACTGAGTTCCTACACGAGCAATCCGAGTGCGGATCATTGGACCGCTATAATACGGGTTTTGAGATACTTACGGTATACTCGAGACTATGGATTACACTATGGTCGATATCCCGCTGTGTTAGAAGGCTACACAGATGCGAACTGGATATCTGATATGAAGGACTCTAAGAGCACAAGCGGCTATGTGTTTACACTCGCTGGAGCTGTTGTGTCTTGGAAATCCTCGAAACAAACGGTTATAGCAAGATCTACTATGGAATCCGAGTTCTTTGCCTTGGATAAATGTGGAGAAGAAGCTGAATGGTTACGCCATTTCTTGGAGGATATTCCGAAATGGGAAAAGCCTGTGCCGCCTATATGCATACATTGCGATAGTCAATCGGCGATTGGACGAGCACAGAGTACTATGTATAATGGTAAGTCGAGACACATACGTCGTCGACATAATACCATTAGGCAATTGCTCTCAACTGGAGTTATTTCGATTGATTATGTGAAATCGACGGATAACATTGCGGATCCGCTAACCAAAGGGTTAAATAGAGATGCAGTTGAAAGGTTGACGAAAGGAATGGGCTTAAAGCCTTAAAGTATAGAAGTACTAAGAAGGAAAACCCTACCTATGTGACTGGAGATCCCAAGATCTAGGTTCAAAGGGACAACCTAATCTTAGGACTTGGTATCACTGTGGGGGATAACCCCGCTCATTCCTGTCAAGAAACAGTGATGACGGAAAAGGCTAGCATTATGATGCTTTAATGACTATCATAGAGTATTGATAGAAAATACCCGCGACGTGAGAAGTCACCTATGTTAGGGAGAAGTGGGGCCGCTTCAAAGGAGAACTGAAAGACTTAGTTCTTTAGAAACCCTCGCAGAATCAGGACGTGTCCATGGCCATACTGGACAAAACCATGAGAACGGAACAAGAGGAAAATGGTCTCTGTGTATTGTACGTGGGTTCGTTTACACGGAAAGCGGGACAGTTCAAAGACATCGCGTTCTACTGGACTGCAGTAAACCAAGCGTGCATACAAGGAGGAAGTTCAAATGGTAAAACATACTATCCTCTATGCAGAGTATCATTAGATTAGCAGAAACATTACAAAAACAATTCTCATTCATGTGGGGGATTGTTAGATAATTTAATTTTGTAAAGTATTTATTTGAATGAGAATTTGGGTTTTTAAATTAAGTTATTGGGCTTTGGTTTAGGCTTTGGGCTTTCAAATTAAGCTATCGGGCTTCGGTTTTGGCCCAATAGGCCCAACTTCTAGAAGGCCCAACTTCTAGAAGTTGGGATTGGTGGCTTTGTAATTGAGTGGTCTTTTAACCACTCTTCAACTCAATCTAAACGTGTAATCCACCATGTATTAAAAAAAAAAAATAATAACCATTTTTTATTACAAAATTTTGGCTATAAATAGGCCATTAATTCAAAGGAAAAGATACAAGAATTAAAAGAAGATAAATAAGAAAATAATTCCTAAAATATTGCTCTGCTATTGCTTTTATTCCGTTCGCCGTCGGTGTCGTTTTTGTGCTAAACGAACGCCGTGTTTTTTTTTTCGAAGTATCCTGGGAAATAGACGCTCGTTAAAACCTCTAGCACATACGTGAGGGAGCGAATCTATTTTAAGGAAATTGTGTGCTACACAATCTTCGAATATTTTTTTTTATTATTTCCCGGTCAACAGTTTGTAATGCTAATCAGTGTTAACAAAGCACTATTGCGCTCCGATTATTATTACAACTTCATAATACTATGTGATCTATCTGTATCTGCTCGGGTTTGAGTTCTTTAAAACATCCATGTTTACACGGGCGAGCTTATATAATGTACAGTACAATAAGCATTTCCCTTACTAATTTTATAGTCTGGAAAGAATAAAAAAGAAAGAAAAGAAAGGGGACCTCGTAAGTTCTTTTTTCTTTTTTTTTTTTCGTAAGTTCTTTTTTCTTTATGTTGTTGCATTGTGCCTATCAGATGTTCTTAGAAGTATATTTTATTCTCTCCACAAACTTGTCACAGAGAAGAGAATATATATATATACATATATATAAATCTCTCCGTATATATATGATCACATTTTCTGCATAAGTGGTGCTGGCACAGTACATCTATAAATGTTAATTGCTGATCTCATCTCATTACAAAGTCAAGAAAGTGATTCACAAGATCGGTGTCTGCAATTCTCACGCCACTGTCGACAACTTTGAATTGATTATACATATATATATATATATATAAATATAAATATATAATTCAAGATCTTATAATATAAGGTTTAACTATTGGGCCATGACCCAAAACCCAAAGGATTGGATCCGACAATAGTCCGTTTTGGATCCGACCCTTTTACTGCGACCTAATTCGTTCTTCAGAAATCACAACTGCTAAATAATGAAGACAGACCGAGACAGATTCCTACGGCCCACGTTGTAAGAGAATCAATCCTTCACAATTTACAGCTTATGAGTTATGACAATTGACAACATCCATCCATCTTTTCTCTTGTTTCCTTTTCCAGGGAAAATTAAACATAAACATATAAAAATTCTGGCATGTTATGGCTTGGAGTTTGAACACCCTGTCTCTTGCATATAATTATCTGTTACACATATTCATGTGGGGTCGTTTCTTGCATGTGCTACAGCTCTTATCCCAAGGAAAGGCCCTCTCTCAACTAAGCTACCCTATCACTACTTTCTGGTATCAATCACACATGCAGCAGATACATTGATTCTATCATATCATCTGTTCATCATCATCATCAACCTTTCACACCTTTTTTCACGAAAAAGGAAAAAGAAACAAACAGCCTTTTCTACGCTCTTACCCAAGTTCAATCGGTTACAAGAAACACATTTTCCGCTCGAAGAAGGAAAGAAATGAAGAAAGATTCAATCTTTACTGTCACTGAAAGGGGCACAGTTCGGTCTTTAATTGTTTACTGGCTTATGCTGCTTTGGTTTATTCCCTCGCTGGCAAGCTCGGCTTCAGACGACGATACCACGGCGATGCTGGCGCTGAAGAAAAGCCTAATCTTACCAAGTGAGCTGTCGTGGTCCGACCCTGACCCGTGCAACTGGACCCAGGTCTTCTGCTCGGAAAATCGGGTCACCCGGGTTCAAATCGGGCATCAGAATCTCCAAGGTACGCTTCCCAAGGAAATCTCACTCTTGACTCAGCTCGAGCGTTTGGAGCTTCAGTGGAACAACGTTTCTGGCCCTTTGCCCAGTTTGAAAGGCTTGGGAGCACTTCAAGTGTTGATGCTCAGCAACAATAGGTTTACTTTCATGCCCGACGATTTCTTCGCCGGTATGTCCTCTCTGCAATCTGTCGAGATAGATAACAATCCTTTCGATGCTTGGGAAATACCCGTTAGCCTTAGGAATGCTTCGACGCTTCAGAATTTCTCCGCGAATTCAGCGAATATCACGGGTCGTATACCTTCCTTTTTGGGCCCTGATGATTTCCCCGGGCTGACTAACTTGCATTTAGCTCTTAATAACCTTGAGGGAGAGCTTCCATCTTCTTTCTCGAGTTCGCAGATAGAGTCTTTGTGGGTTAATGGGCAGAAACTCAGCGGTGTAATCGATGTTCTCCAAAACATGACGTTCTTGAAAGAAGCTTGGCTGCATTCGAATGGATTTTCTGGGCAGTTGCCCGATTTTAGGGGCTTGAAGAACTTGGAGACCTTGAGCTTGAGAGACAACTCCTTGACGGGCCAAATTCCCATGTCGTTGGTTAACCTTCAGTCCCTGAAAGTCGTTAACTTGACGAATAACTTGTTCCAAGGCCCCACGCCGAAGTTCAACAGCTCCGTTTCTGTGGACATGGTCGAGGGCACGAATAGTTTCTGCTTGCCAAAGCCCGGCGACTGCGATCCCAGGGTAGTTACCTTGCTCTCGGTTGCAAAATCAATGGATTATCCGAGGAAGTTTGCTGAGAATTGGAAGGGCAACGATCCTTGCGCCAATTGGTTTGGGATCACTTGCAACGCCGGGAATGTAACCATAGTCAACTTCGACAACATGGGACTCAACGGTTCTATCTCCCCAGTTTTTTCGTCGCTCAAATCCCTGCAAAGATTGGTTCTTGCCAACAATCATCTCGTTGGGATTATCCCCATGGAGCTCGCCTCCATCCCCGATCTTACAGAACTCGACGTGTCGAACAATCAGCTCTATGGAAAAATCCCCGCTTTCAAGAGCAATACCATCGTTAAAACGGGTGGAAATCTTGATATAGGGAAGGATCGACCTTCTTCGAACTCTTCGACCGATTCTCCAGGCGCATCAGGCTCTGCTTCAGGCACCGATCCCAGCAACGAGCGCAAGAAATCACAGAAGTGGATGGCAATCGTTCTGTCAATAATTGGCAGTTTGCTCGTCGTCTCCTTAGTAGGGCTGTCAGCTTTCTGTCTGTACAAAAGCAGACAAAAGCGTTTCAGCAGAGTACAAAGCCCCACAGCGATGGTCGTCCATCCTCGACACTCGGGCTCAGACAACGAAAGCGTGAAGATCACAGTCGCAGGCTCGAGCGTGGTGAGCGTCGGGGCGGCGAGCGAAGCCCACACCATATCTTCCCGGGCGGCGAGCGACGTACAAATGGTCGAGGCTGGAAACATGGTGATCTCCATTCAAGTCTTGAAAAACGTTACGAACAACTTCAGCCAGGACAACGTTCTTGGCCAGGGAGGCTTCGGCACGGTCTACAGAGGCGAGCTCCACGACGGGACGAAGATTGCTGTGAAGAGAATGGAATGCGGAATCATGTCTGGCAAAGGTTCCGCCGAGTTTAAGTCTGAGATTGCTGTCCTAACGAAGGTCAGGCACAGGCATTTAGTGGCCCTCCTTGGGTACTGTTTAGATGGCAACGAAAAGCTCCTCGTGTACGAATACATGCCTCAGGGAACTCTTAGCAGGCATATCTTCAACTGGGCCGACGAAGGGCTGCAGCCATTGGAATGGAAGAGAAGGTTAAGCGTCGCCTTAGACGTGGCTCGTGGCGTGGAGTATCTCCACGGCTTGGCCCACCAAAGCTTCATACACAGAGACCTCAAGCCTTCGAACATACTGCTCGGAGATGACATGAGGGCTAAGGTCGCAGATTTTGGCCTCGTTCGTCTCGCCCCTGAAGGCAAAGGCTCGATCGAAACGAGGATCGCTGGTACTTTCGGCTACCTCGCGCCTGAATATGCAGGTAGAAGCTGCTCATTGCACGTAAACCTCTTACATGATGAAGAAGAAGATGCATTTGTCTTATCCTACCATTGGTTCGTTTTTCTTGCAGTAACGGGGCGAGTGACGACTAAAGTCGACGTCTACAGCTTTGGGGTCATACTAATGGAGCTAATCACTGGGAGAAAAGCCCTAGACGAAAGCCAGCCCGAGGAATCGGTCCACCTTGTGACATGGTTTCGAAGAATGCAGCTCAATAAGGACGCATTCAAGAAGGCCATCGACCCAACGATAGACCTTAGCGAGGATACCATTGCAAGCATCAAAACCGTGGCTGAGCTGGCGGGCCACTGCTGTGCGAGGGAACCGTATCAGAGGCCCGACATGGGCCACGCGGTCAACGTTCTTTCTTCCCTGGTCGAGCTGTGGAAGCCCACGGAGCATCAGAGCTCCGAAGATGTTTACAACATCGACTTTGAGATGTCTCTGCCTCAGGTGATAAAGAAATGGCAGGCCTACGAAGGGCAGAGTCGAATGGACTCAATGATGTCTTCTTCTTCTTCGTCGGCATACCCTCCGAGCTTGGATAATACGCAGACGAGTATACCTACGAGGCCTTATGGGTTCGCCGAGCCACTTAGATCGGATGATGGGAGGTGATTATTTGATTGTGTTCTAACTGGCTTTTGAGAGTGCTTTTAGTGATGTGTTATTACACTACATCATTCGTTGTCATGGATTCAGTCGTTTGTTTGTTTTCTGTACTTTTGTACTGTCTTGATTTTTTGTTGCGAGACTGATGATGGGCTGGCTAGTGGCTAGTAGGGGTCTTTATTCATCTTTTTATCTGCTTTTCGTCACTAGTGGGGGCGTTTTTTGCCTTCTTGTGTATATTTTATTTGAACTAATTGGATATTTTATAATTATTGTAACTTGTGTTGATATTGATAATTACTTTACTGTGTGAGTTCGTTGGTATCTAAGGAACCCTAATATTAAATATATGTTTAGAAAAATAAAGTATGCACATATAACTGCTGAGGAACTGAGACGGAGAACGAGGTCAGTCGAGTTCATAATGCGTTTTGGTTTTGCTTGTGTTCTACTTTTGTGTTATATATAATATAATTTGAATGCGATATTTCAAAATATTGATAATAAATGTATGATTGATCGAATACATAATTACCTTACAATAATTTAGTGCAGTGCAGGCAACGAAAACCAAGCCATTATAAATATATACTTCATCCGTCCTGCTAATTTTATCACATTTTTCCATTTCGTGCGTCCCACTAACTTTATCACATTTACTATTTGGGTAAAAAACTATCACAAACAATCAATATAATAATATTAAATATTCAAAAGACGTGTCAAAATATACATTTTTTTAACTTTTCATTGTAATAAATTATTATAATAATACCACCTTAATTTGCGTGACCATCAATATATGTGATAAAGATAACGGGACGGAGGTAGTACTAAATTAATAATTGAAATAAACAACAGCTTCAGGGGAGGCTGGATGAATTTCTTTGCAGAGATTCGAAAGCTGTAGCAGTTGGTCAGAAGTACAATGGTAATCTTCATTTATTGCTGCTCTGAAGATCCAAAACGTGGGAAATCACACGCAATGGGCCGTCGTTGAGATGCTCCCAAGTGCCAGGAACATCAATGCCTCTAGAATTAAAATCAAGTACAGGTACGGTTTGCCATAGGTTGGAAAAGCCCCGAATAAGAACCGTCTTAACAGCAACGTCGGTGGATAGTAAGGAAAGGATGTGGACAAGAACTTCATCTGGCAAATCAGTGATAGTGGTAGTCGTCGTCTTTGACCTCTTTGAAGAACACAATCTCTCCCCCATTGCGGGCCGTCCGTCGGCGTATAAATATAGATTGATTAGAAAAAAACACCGATCAACAACTGATATTAACCAGCTATAAAAGATCGTCAATCGATATCAAACGCAAAATCGTTAATTAAAAGAATAAATAATAGTAAATAAGAAAAAGACGACGAAGAAGAATCCCGATAGAAAATTTCGATGATTAGATATGCTTACTTCTATCATATGTAAGAGACGACAAGTACGCTGACGGTAATCAAATTTGAAAAGGAAAAAAAAAAAACTCATGGACAACCTAATCTAAACCCAATTGTAGACATTCATAAAAATCTAAGGCTACTATCCGTCGCACCGGACACTAATTCAATCTTCGTAGAAGATAACAGATGCGTAAGTTTAAGCAAAAAGAGCCTTACCTGGGAATTCTCTGCGGCTAAGCTGTGAAGAAACACTGTTATGAAGGTAGCGTCCCCTATTTTTATTAGACAAAATGAAGAGACCGAAAGTTACCGTAATAAAACCCAATTTAAATTGGCCTTTTTCGAGTAAAAAGAATTCGAATAATTCGAATAATTTTTTCAATTCGAATAAGTAATTCGAATAAAAAAAACTCAAAAAAAATCTAATTTTCAATTCAATTTTTTTTTACCCGAATAAATTCGAATTTTCTACCCGAATGTTATTCGAGTAACTCAAATCGAGGTCGAATAATTCGAATAAAAACTCGAATAAACCGATTTTTGTTCGAAAACGTCGATTTCAGACTCAGAAACACAAAAATTCACTCAGATTTGGGGTTAATATGTTTGATAATCACGAACCCATCGATTAACAACTCATTTCGACATGAAATTTCAGTCGAGCGGATCAAAATTACAATCAAAACTTCGATTTTCTTTTTCAACACCCAATCCCTTTTTTAAAATTAAAAACTATAGACTCCTTTTTTTTAATTTCACTCAAAACTAATCATATTTAGCAAAATGTGTATGAAGAAACACTCGATATCATGTTGATCCGCGAGGGGGTGCATAAGGTTTTTCAGGTGTCCTGTTACGCTCAAGAGTGCGTCGACGATTGTCCTGTCCCCGACCAGCCTTGGCCTCCCCTTGTGGCTCAACTCGCCTTCGCTCGGGGGATCGTTGATATCGCCCTGAGGACCGCTGGTATCTTTCAGGGCGTCGGTCATTCACATAGGGTTGCCTCCTTCCTATTTCTTGTTCGAGTTCCTTCCGAGGGTACTTGCGGGGGGCGTTCCCTCCTTCCTCCTCTATGAATTCTGCTCGGGCCTCGGGGTTTGCCTCCACCAGTCTCTCCAGCTCATCGTTCAAGTGAAAGCACCTTTCAGTGGTGTGGCCATACTCGCGATGAAACTCGCAGTACTATTTCGAGACGGGGTTCCTCGGCCCATTTCTGCTTCCAAAGGGTCTCTTTATGAAGTACCGTCCTTCACACATTTCCAGCGCCCTCGCTTTGCTTATCTTCCATCGGGTATGTCCCATCCTAAACAATGACCATTTTATGTTTTTCACTTGCCAACGTAGTGCACATCATTTTGATATATGCAATTTGACAAATATACCCATTTAAAAACGAGTTGACCAACTGTACACTTGTCGCAATTTGGTTGGTGGAACACCAAATTGGAACACCAATCTGGAACAGAGGATTCAATCTACACTTTCCATTGGTCGTTCATTCTTGACGCTCTCATTCTCAATAATGGTTCGCTCAATTCCAATTGAGTTCTTTGAAAATAACATGCAGGTTACCTTGCTGAACAACAAGTTCAATTGAGCACTGAAGCAGTGGAAGAACTGGCCGTGATTGCCAGTGTCCTAGTGAACCGCATCGCCAGAAAAGCTGCGGCAAAGTGCGCGAACGACAGAAGAACCACTGTAAGTGTCCAAGACGTCAACTTTGGTCTTGGAAAAATCAAAAAGATAAAGTTGAAGTCAAGAACCGTCAAGCTTTCTAGAGTATTTGTTCAGAACGGGGTTGAAGACGAAGTGGCCCTTGAGCCGCCGCCCAGCCTTGCGACCTCCATTGGTCTTGTTGGGTCAACATACGAAGGTATGTTGAACCTTATCGACAAATCGTATAGAGAAAACGGAGTGGCTTTTTCATTTGACTCGGCTGAGCAAATGAGGGCAGCGCTCGAGAACGTCCTGAGAAAGATTTCTGATAAGGCTATTCTGCTTTGCAAGTCAGCCGAGAGATCGGTTGTTAATGGGAATGATATATCTACCGCCTTAGACAGACTTCCATTGAAAGACATTATCTCAAGTATCAGTTCTTTTCCAGTCTTTTTAAATATGTTGGCTAAAGTTTTTCCTGTCTTGTTGAATAGGTGATGGACTACTTCAAGTGGCACCTCTTCTCCCCTAAAGGTTCTGCCATACGAAGACTAGAGGATTAATAGTGGGTCACTCGAATTCTGTCCATAGATCGATGTTTACTTCTGATATAGTTTGTTTTTACAATAGTCGATTTGTCATTTTAAGGATCACATATAAACTTTTCAGTTCACCGTGTCTAATGCGTTTCAGATCATATATAACATTTTCAGTCACTCTTGATATACTGAGATGATCATCACATTCTTGTTCATGATGTTTCTTGATGTAATCACCAATAATCTATACAAGAACATATCCCATCTTTAAAGTGATGGAACCTACTCGAATCTCGAATTCTGTCCATAGATCGATGTTTACTTCTGATATAGTTTGTTTTTACAATAGCCGATATTGTCATTTTAAGGATCACATATAAACTTTTCAGTTCACCGTGTCTAATGCGTTTCAGATCATATATAACATTTTCAGTCACTCTTGATATACTGAGATGATCATCACATTCTTGTTCATGATGTTTCTTGATGTAATCACCAATAATCTATACAAGATCATATCCCATCTTTAAAGTGATGGAACCTACTCGAATCTCGAATTCTGTCCATAGATCGATGTTTACTTCTGATATAGTTTGTTTTTACAATAGCCGATATTGTCATTTTAAGGATCACATATAAACTTTTCAGTTCACCGTGTCTAATGGGCTTCAGATCATATATAACATTTTCAGTCACTCTTGATATACTGAGATGATCATCACATTCTTGTTCATGATGTTTCTTGATGTAATCACCAATAATCTATACAAGATCATATCCCATCTTTAAAGTGATGGAACCTACTCGAATCTCGAATTCTGTCCATAGATCGATGTTTATTTCTGATATAGTTTGTTTTTTACAATAGCCGATATTGTCATTTTAAGGATCACATATAAACTTTTCAGTTCACCGTGTCTAATGCGTTTCAGATCATATATAACATTTTCAGTCACTCTTTAATTTAATTTCTCTCTATATTAATTTACATCTATTTAATATTTTTATGATGAATCATATTCGTAAATAATATTTTACTACAAAAAGGTAAAGTAATCTAACCATAATTTTGTTGCAATTTAAATTAGTAGTAAAAAGACGTATATTTACAATTTATCATTTTGAATTATGTTAAATAATTTGAATTTTACTTTTATTTAACAAAAATATGTTCCATTACATTATAAAATTTATTTTCATATATAAACTAAACATGTTATGAAAACGTCATTTTAAAAGCAATTTTTCGACTCGTTTAAGTTATAATTTCTGACTATGTCAAAGTTATAATATACTATTTCTTCTTGTATATGTAATAGCACATTAAGATTTACAAAGAGCTTATGATTTTTATTATTTTGTTTACAAAGTTATAACTTATAATATTATTTGATTACAATATAGAATTAATTTTCATATGTCTACTAAACATCTATGCAAAACGTATATAAGACATTTGGAAGATTAGATAACGGACTAGATGCTGCTTATTATTATTTTTTAAATTTATTCTTCGATTCCTAAGTTACAATGTATCATTTTGCCATTGATAACAATATGTAATACATATGCTAAAATGTATAAAACAAACATTTTAATGATTATACGAGGAACTAGATGTTTCATATGATTTCAATGTATACTTTGATCTAATTTATTATTTCTTCATTAATTACGATACGCAATTTATTATTAGGTATACAATAAACATATTACGTAAAACGTATATAAGAAGAAATCTTCACAATTTTACCACCTACCAAATCTTTCGTATAATTTTGTTTAAACATTTTTCGACCCCCTAAGTCACAACTTCTGATTCCGTCGCTGTCTAAAACGAACACCGATTAATATGTTTAACTAATTAGAAAGATCTTCGAGCGATATCAAATACCAAACGATAACAAATAAGCTCTCGCTCGATAACAAAAGGTAGGCTTATGCAATTAAAAGCTACAACACCGCCTTTGTTTTTCCCCCTCAAGCTCATGCGCTTAGGCACAAATACATAGATGAGGAAAGGGAGGACACCTTTACCTTGATTGCAGCGGCCGAGAAAACTCTCGTTACGACCATTATTTTGAGTGGAACTGTAACGGGTGTATGCGTGGCTTGGGCTTATTCTTTTAGGTGGGCCTTTGATTAAATTATAAGAAAAAAAGACAATGAAAATTATAAAAGGAATTGTTAATACAAAAATAATCGTGAACCCTAATATTAAATATATTTAGCACATCATATCCTATATATGTGCAAATATATAAGCCATTTTAAATTTTTATATTATTAATTAAGTTAGTTAAAAAATAAAATTTTAAATCAAATGATTAAATTGTAATAAATCAAGGGTAAAATTGAAAAAAAAAACTAACTATTTTACATACCAAGCAATTTATACTGAGCCTTACCATTAATATATTAGAATAAATATGTTGACAGAAACTAAATGTGGACCTGTATAACTGCCGAGGAACTGAGACGGAGAACGAGGTCAAGTTCATGTCTTTTGGTATTCTTGGTTTCTATATTTCTGTTACATATAATCTGAGTGCGATATTTCAAAATGTTGATAATAAATGTATGACAGATCGATTACATAGTTACCTTACACCTAAACGACAGAAACACGATATATATCTAAATCTTAATGTGAGCCCACATAGAATATAATAATCAAGATCAGACAACATGTGCTTAGCAAGGTTAACTGGCTGGTTTGTCTCCTTTCCTCAGCGTTGAATGTTGATAATTGGAGATTTTATTGAGAAATGTCCTATTTTATCACTTTGTTTCTTATCGGAGATTGTTTCGATTAGTTAATGAAAAAAGTTAATAAAAAGGGGCAAAAAAACGAGATACGGCTTGACGTCCTTGAGGTTAAGGTTCGGAATAAAAAGGAAAAATCCCTCGACATTATTAATCTCTTCGTATTAGGTAATTCTTCTATCAATTCCATTTTCGATTGGTTTCGAGAAATATTATCGTACATTATCTTAAAAAAATACAACATTTAGTATCAAACATATCTTGGGTGAATTTAGTGATGATAGTTCTTTGTGAATCACAAGTTGCTAAGTATAGTTTGTTGGAAGCTTAGCGGTAAAAAGCTTTCAAGTTGCTGTGGAGATAGCAACATTAGATTTACTTATTTATCTATCCCCCATAATATCTCTTTTTCTTTTTTGCAGTTTTAATTAACCTCTCACCACTAATAATTACTCCCTCCGTCCCATAAGTTTATGGACATTTGGGTATTGGCACGGGAATTAAGAAACTGAATATTTTAATAATATAGTGTGTTGGAAAGGTAAAAAAGTGTATGTTTTGGCACGTCTTTTGATGATATTTAATATTATTATTTGATTGTTTGTGGTAGTTTTTTGCTATAAAAGGAAATGTCCAAATGGTTTGGGACGCCCGATATAGTAAATGTCCAAACGGTTTGGGACGGAGGTAGTATCTCATAGGCCGAGGTCTCTTAGGCCATCTCCAATCAATCTATAAACTAAAACGCAAACCAATAAATTCAGTCCACCCAAACTGAAAAAAAAATGTGTAACACTAAATTCTCTCACCTAGAAACGCATATATGCGTTGAAAATGATCATCAACCTATAATTTTTTAACTGCTATAAATTGACCCCAATTTTATTAATAATTTATCTTTCTCACAAATTGTTTTAATTTGTCTGCTGAATTATAATTATTTAAGCGTTTTATATTTATATAATACTGAAATAATTATTACTTATTGTAAAAAAGTTAGTTAAATAATTTCTAAATGCTTAAATATTATTTTTATTTCTCTTTTGGTATCAATATGAAGTTGTAAAATATATGGGTATAATTAAAAAGTTGTAAAGTGGAAAAGAATATTCCGATAATATTCTTTAGAGTTTGAGAATGAGTTTAATGACGGTTTGACGTGACACATATTGGGTTTGAGAAAGAGGTTGTCTTATTGCCATTTAGCTTTCTTTGCACGATTAACCTTACTTAGAATCAATGTATATATTACGACCAACTCGACAGGAAGTAGAGAGCCGTCACGTGGGCTTAGATCTTGTACAAGTTTGAGTTGCCCATTGAACTGATTCTCTTGCAAGCACCAATTACATATATATCATTTAGTACAGAGGGGAATGATCCCTTATATGATACCGTCACATTGGATGGTGGGTTCCATTATATTATAAGATATCTACATAATGATAAGCATGTAATTACATCATCAATCAAGGCTGTCATTTCTATCCACTTACTTGTGTGTTCTAACCTTATGCAGCCATCATTACTTCGGATCATTTTCATCATTATAGCACTACTCATCATGTCTTTGTAGACTATATAACAAGTTGCAGTCAGTTCAAGCCTGTGTTCTTCCAACCTTAAAAATCGCAAACACTTGAAAGAGGCGCCCCTTCGTTTGTCTCGTACAGATAGAATTTTGAAGCTTGAGAAGTGCAGGAAAAAGCAATGAACAACTCCGTGTCCGAGAAGAGCTTCTACATAGAGAGCGAGGAAGAAGAAGACGAGGAGAAGCAGCCATTATTCGACGATAAAGCTTCAGATAACGAAGACGAAAACGATTCAGATTCTTCCAATTTCTCGGACGAGCACGATGAAGATGCTCGCCGGGGAAGCAAGCCCAATTCTTTGAATCCATCGTGGCCTCAAAGTTACAGGTGATTGATTATGTTTTTCCCTTTCATTTCCTTCTATTGTGAGCGCTCAAGCAAGTCTTTTTTCCACTTGCTTGTATGGTCTCTTCTTATAGAAGGCTTTCCAACATACCGTGTTCGTTGGTTTTTATGGCATGGCAGGCAATCCATCGATCTGTACAGCAGCGTACCATCTCCGAGCCTAAACTTCCTCGGTCAATCGCCATTATCCCACCTTAGTGGATCGTTTCTTACGAGGAGGCACACGCCCGAGATACTCCCTACTCCCAACGAGCCTCTTGTAATCCCAACTAAAGACGAAGAAGCAAAGCCCAAAGATAGGCGAAGCTCTCATTCTCTCCTCCCACCCCTACCACCTTCTAGAAAGTCTAGCTTACAAAAGATAACCCCCGACGGAAAGCCATCGGCGGCTGCCCACGGGCCTTCCGTCCCTCGCAACAGCTCGTTCGGGCAAGCAGTTTTAAACGGTATGTTAGGTAGTAGTATATATCATTGAAATGGGGGTTTGAAGTTGTTTCGAGGGAGTGAATTGGAGAGCTTTTTTTTTTCCCTATACGCAGGGATGAACGTTCTCTGTGGAGTTGGGATTCTTTCGACTCCTTACGCTGTAAAGCAAGGAGGATGGCTGGGGCTTTCTATACTGTTGGTATTTGCTCTGCTTTCTTATTACACGGGGATTCTCTTAAGGTACTGTTTGGACAGCCAGCCCGGCCTCGAGACCTATCCCGACATTGGACAAGCTGCATTCGGCACAAAGGGACGCGTCGCCATCTCTGTATGTGTCGCCTCATCTTTCCTTTTTTTGCATAGCCATTAAAAGCTTCATACGAGTCGGCGTTTGATTAGTCTTGGTTTAACATGGATGCAGATCGTTCTGTACGTGGAGTTATACGTAAGTACTTCTCCTGCACTGCGACAATTCGAAAAAAAGGAGAAAAAGAAAAAAAAAACTCGAACGCTTTTTTTGCATTGTTGTCTCACGACAGGCTTGCTGCGTGGAGTATATCATATTGGAGAGCGACAACTTGTCGTCCTTATTCCCAAACGCGCACTTAAGCCTCGGACCGCTAACATTGGACTCTAAGCATCTCTTCGCCGTATTGACCGCCCTCGCCGTCCTTCCCACCGTATGGTTGAAAGACCTCAGCGTCCTCAGCTACATATCTGGTAAAAAAGCATCATTTTCCACCTAAATCCCAATTGCTTCTTCTTCACACATATATTATTTTTCTTCTTACCATACAGCTGGTGGAGTTGTTGCATCGATATTGGTCGTGGCTTGCCTGTTTTGGGCCGGCCTAGTCGATCAAGTCGGCTTCGAATCCAAGCAGACGACGCTGAACCTCTCTACGCTCCCAGTAGCTATCGGCCTCTACGGTTACTGCTATTCGGGCCATGCAGTTTTTCCCAATATCTACTCGTCCCTCGATAAGCCTAACCATTACCCTGCTGTACTTCTCACGAGGTACATTTATCAATCTTGTATATTATATAACACTCAAATGTTAATTATCTGCAATAACTACATGCAGCTTTTGGATTTGCACGGTGATGTACGCCGCGGTTGCCGTCATGGGATACTCGATGTTCGGAGATTCGGCGGAGTCTCAGTTCACGCTCAACATGCCGAAAGATTTAGTCGCGTCTAAGATAGCCGTGTGGACTACGGTGGTGAATCCATTTACGAAATATGCGCTGACAATGTCGCCCGTGGCTATGTGCCTCGAGGAATTGGTGCCCTCGAGGCACGTCAAGTTTCGCGCTTATTCGATGCTCATTAGGACGTCTTTGGTCCTTTCTACGCTGGTCGTCGGCGTATCCGTGCCTTTCTTCGGTGAGCATTTTCTTTTTTTTCCCCGCCTCTCTACGTACTATTACGTGTTTATATATGAGGAGGAATGAAAAAGAATGTGTAATTGTATTCAGGTCTTGTGATGTCGCTGATCGGAGCGTTTTTCACGATGCTCGTCGTAAGTCATCTCTTGAGTTTTTTTGAAATCGTAGACTAACAAATGTGTACGAAGAAATGAAACGAATGTGTCGTTTGTTTGTGCCTTTTTTCCTCAGACATTGATTCTTCCATGTGCGTGCTACTTGAGCATCTTGAAAGGGAAGATCAGCTTATTACAGGTAAAAAGCTTTTTACAGGTCAGACAAGAAGATTATTATTACAACGATTCTTTTTCTTTTTGATTTGTAGGGCGCTATGTGCATAGTGGTCATCACAGTGGGCATCATATCATCTGTTGTTGGAACCTATTCATCTCTCTCCAAGATTATCCAGAATTTGATCTGATTGATACTTATATTTGTAGAATATTGATTTATTGCAAGACACTGAGATTAAAGTTGTTTGTTTGGTGTTTCTTTTCACATGTTTTTAGTACTTGTTATGCAGAAGTTAGTCACCGAAGATGGCAAATATTAGAATTTCATATCATGAATGGACGACGTCGTCTAGTATGGTCGTCGGGACTGTGTCTGTAACAAAAATAATTTAATCGTGAAAATATAGAAATAGCTCACAGTTGAGGGACATAAAAATAACAAATTTAGTACTTTCGAAGAACGGACTCGACATCGATGAGTGCAATAAATAATTCATAACCTGGGACCAAACACATCCTAAAAAAAGCCCTCTCCCCCTCTGCAATATGGCCGCCGCCGCACCACCTCCGCCGCCATCGGACGCTCCGATCACCCTCCCCAATCCAACTCCCTCCGGCCAAAACCTCTACACTCGCATCCGACTCGCCACGGTCGCCGACGTCCCCCACATCCACCGACTGATCCACCAAATGGCCGTCTTCGAAAAACTCACCCACCTCTTCTCCGCCACGCCGGAGTCCCTCTCCGCCACCCTATTCCCACCCCACAACCCTCCGCCGCCCTTCTCCTCCTTCACCGTCCTCATCCTAGAGGTCTCGCCCACCACCCCCTTCCCACCCCAGCAAGACGCCGCCCATTTCACCCCAATACTCAGCACTATCCGCGTGGACCTACCCGTGGAAGACCCCCAAGAGGGCGTCTTCAAGAGCGGAAGCTCCGGCGACGTCTCCGTCGCCGGATTCGTCCTCTTCTTCCCCAACTACTCGACGTTTCTGGCCAAGCCGGGATTTTACATCGAGGACATATTCGTGAGGGAATGTTATCGAAGGAAAGGCCTGGGGAAAATGCTGCTGTCGGCAGTTGCGAGGCAAGCGGCGAGGATGGGCTACGGCCGAGTGGAATGGGTGGTGCTTGATTGGAATGTTAACGCCGTAAAGTTCTACGAGGAGATGGGAGCTCAAGTTCTGCAAGAATGGAGGGTTTGCAGGCTTAGTGGAGATGCGCTTCAGGCCTACGATCGAGACACCGTTTGAGTACTTTTTTCTTCTAATCTTGTCATGTTTTGCTGCGTTTTAAATCCTGACTTGATGAATGTGTGGTTGAAGATGATGGTTTTATAATCAATGCTCTGTTCTTTGTCATCGTGGTTTGCTTTGCTGCTTTGCTTGAAGGAGAAACTAGTCAGCCATGTGTGTTCTTGAACTATTGATTCAAGAAGAAACCATGGAGATTTACTCTTGCTTGATTTGATGCTTCAGTCGATGATTGATTGAGCAATCTCCATACTTTAGACTCACCCTTCCGTAGTTCCCAATATACTGAAGATCATCATCAATAATGTGGTTATCTCGATCGTTCATTGAAATAAAATAAAACTTCTGGACTGGATCATTGTCCATATTTCGAAAAAAAAAAAGATCAACATCCATATCAAAATTTGGAAAAATACCAAAAAAGTAAAACCCATTAAATGCATATCGAGCAAGAAAATATCTGGCTAGCCCAGCCCATAACACTATTGTGTAATGGGCTTTATTTTTAATATACATTCGAAGGTGATAGCAAGTATGGGCTATGTACTGACTTTAGCAATTTCTATATATCAAGTTCTTAAGCATATTAATATATGTTTTTTAAACACTTTTATTAAAAGAAATTAATAGTATGGGTTGCAATTTCACTGATCCATCCGCGGCATAAATTACGCTACTTCGAATCTTCATCGCATGGGAAACGAGAGGCGTCACATGATTTTCCATTAATGCCCCTTTCAAGTCCTGGACTCAGCTAGAACGCTAGCTTTTAAATATCTCATGAGATGAATATCGCTTTCACCAAATATTAATTTGAAATACTTCCAATTTTTCAGTTCATATTATATGGAATAACTACGCGGCACGATCACATGATTTTCACCTACATGTTTTGCGAACCAGCTCATCCGATCACGTCCGTAAAGTTTCGAAAATAATTGCGCTTAAAAAATATTTTACCACTTTGTCTTTTGTGTCTGTACACGTACTAACTTATGTTAATTTACTCGTAGAAAAAATTGCTACATCCGCTATATAGTGAAGTAATTCTATCAATAATATACATCATATATAGAAAGCGTAATACATAGAATAATCGAAAACCAAGTATCTTGAGTTTTTCTAATTTTCACCTTTTACCCTCGACTGAGTTATGATAGTCAGTTAATATTCTCACATATGGGGAAAGCAAATCAACGGAAAACCCGTTGACGTTACCGTACTTGATTAAAAAATTATTTACTACAGTCACCGACGCCGTGAAATATGCCCGTGAAGTTGACCGGCAATTGCCCGTCGAGACTTGACAAATTATACCATGTTACCTGTTACCGTTGCAGCCTGATACCCTGTCGGCACCGACACGCCAGCTGCTCACCGGTTGGTTTATTTATATATATAAATTTATATATAATGGAGCCCAGGCACTGGCCAGGCCACTATAACTATATATTATATATATAATATATATATTATGATGTGTGACATTTTATTAAATCCAAATGCACGAACTCATGAATACAATGTAATGACTAATGAGTGATTTACAAAAATTTACACAAATTACGGAATGTTAGTATATATATTCCCAACCGACGTGCATATTGAATTGAGGTGGAAATGACAGGACATACTATGAAAAGAAAATTTAAATTGTTTTCCCAACTTACGATTTGGGAGGAGCAAATTAATATGAGCAACACCAAAACACATCAGAGAAAACCGCGCCATGTGCATGCAATAAATTTATGAAAACAACATTGTTCGAAATTACTTAAATATATATGTAGGTTAGCAAATCATAGACAGAGAAATCGCATATCGCATAAAAGCCCGATTCCATGTTCATTAATGTGTTGAAAACGAGATATGTATGTCCAATATCAACTTAAACATTTAAATTATATATAACAAACATGATTTAGGGGCAGTTTAAGTGACACTATTTAGTTTGAAAGATTCGTGCAAGAGAACCTTGAAGATAATAGCTATTGTCGGCATATTAACTAATGACACTTAGGTTAAAAGGTCCCTGAATTTGACTTGTTTAAAATTTGCAAATAAAAAGCCAAACCTAATTAGGTGTGTGCACGTGATTTACAGCCAAGAAAAGAGTCTTGCAAGCCATGATCTTGACACTTCAACCTCACCTCACCCATTGATGATCGTGGGGACTCGCTCATCATTTTCTATATGATCTATTCTATTCAATTTTAATTTTAATTTTATATGGTCCATAAATATAGCAAAGTATTGGCGTTTCTAGTGATCTGATGAGTAAATCAAGCAATAATTGCCTGAGTTCGTTATTTTGAAGTTTGGCATTCAACGTGTCAAATCATTGTAGTCATACATCAACTTTAATTGATAACTCGTAGAAATAAACACTCTTTTTCTACATACTACATAGCCAATTTGACGTATTTTTTTGTTATTCGAATCGAAGTTCGACACATACAATAAGATTCGCCACGGTATATTTTATTTATTTTTTGTTTTACTAATCGGAGACAAGACAACTTAGGACCATAGCTTAATTTAAACCTCCCTAAAATTTAAATAAATAATGAAGGAAGATAATGAAATAACGTACGAATATGTCGGGCACAGATCCCAATATAAAGTCGTCACGTGACGCTAGTCGTTTTGCTCTCTAGTGGGCTTCTCGAAATATGACCGTCCGATCAAATGGGTGGAGATTTCAACGGTTCAGATCTTACCGACTCCACACAACTTTTGTGGGTCCCATCACTACGTGGACTCTTACATGTATCCATCCACGCCTTCCGCCGCAATATGAGCTTCCATAGTTCAAAGGGGCACCAATGTAAATTACTATAATGAAGTTATTTCCCAAATTTACCTTAAATATATTATTTGTTACCATAATTAATGGAATACCTTACAAAAATATACGTTAGGAGCTCAGTAATGCTCACCAATCTTGTATGGGAAACATGTCTTGTGCTCAACGACTCATTGATGTTCAATCTTACATGTGAGTCTGTGACAAGATGGCCTTTAACAAGAATTATTAAAACTAAAAAAAGTTACTAAGTCAAGCATCGATGAATGAAGATAATCTTATTTACTTACAGCTATGAAATGTTCGTAACACGATTGTTACAACGTAACGCGTGTTAGCTTATGATTTTTATTTAACTTATAAAGTTGTTAGAGTATATATTACATACATGTTATGGCTGACTATATTTTTTTTCGTTTTAGTATCTTTGAAGGAAAGGTACGTGTGAAATGGGTGGCAATCATGATTATTTTCTCCTTGGAAAAATATCTACTTCGATGAACGATATTGCTTTTCGAATATATATATGAATGAAATATCTTGTTTATGGTTTTTTTTTTTTGGATTCCCTTTAAACCCTGTAAGAAGGGATTCCATGAGTGCAACCGAGTCGCAAATCAAAGCCTGTAAGAACGACCTCATATGTCGTTTGAGGGTAAAATGGACAATTCCAATATATCGTTTTCGGATATAATAGTAAACTCTATATACGTCATACGATAAGTTTACTTTCTAGTTATTAATTCCCATCCCAAGGGTATAAAAAATAGTAATAATGATATTAAACGTTTTACGGTAAGATATCAACGTTGGCTTAATTTGTATAATATAGCTTAATTACAGCTGCGGTGTCACTTCAATTAGCTTATGTTTCCTTGTTAAATATACATGTTCAGTCAGTTTCAACTAATACCCACTTTAAGAGATCGTCATTTGAAAATTATAGAAAAGATATTTAAAATTTCGAACAGAAAACCCCAAGCTTAACGACTCAATTTGGAGCTCATTCTATTTTTGAATTTATATACATCCAAGCCCATACAAAGCGTTTTGAATTTCAAATTTTATTGCACTCTCTATATATGCTGTGAAACCGCGCATGTTTACATTTATATGATGTTGAATGTTGATATAATACCACAAAAAATACATGCATATAGGGACGATCAACTCCCTGTTACGTAGCACAAGTCACATGCAAATATAAATAAACATTAATTCATTTCCACATATTTACAAAAATTCTCATAAAACTTTCCATATATATATAATCATAGTCATTGTGTCGGAACCATAACTAATATCCGTGATATATATATATATATATTTTTTCCGATTTAGGTACGTATGAATTATGATACACTCTAGTACAGTGATGAGTATGTATTTATGTACACGATACAATACAACATATATTTAATATACGTATATATTAAATGAAATGATTGAAAAGGTTGAGAGCGGTGGTGAGTGGCGTGGGACCTGTGTGAATTGAAGAAGAATTAAACATCACGACAGAGCAGTAGTGAAGAAGGTGAGAGAGAGCAATGAAATTGAAGCAAGAGGTTTCACCTACCTTTTTTTTCTCTTCATTTTTTATTTATTAATTAGCCCTTAGCTTTTTCCTTTTTTTCTCTCTCCCTCTCTCACTCGTCTTTTCTTCTCTTCATATTCACTCAAAATCCTCACTTCACATATTCCCATGGCGTTTCACTCTGCATAAAAGAACGCAGCCCAAAAGAACACAAAACTGAGCTGAACCTTTCTTTCTCTTTACCATCCTTGCTGAAGAGACGATACAGGTTTGGGTTTTTGCCTCGACGCTTTTTACCTCCACCTTGATTTTGCTATCAGCTTCGTTATTACCTGTTTCCATGGGGTTTACTTACCATAGTAAAATATTATTTCTAAAGACAATTATTAGCCTTTTCTCTTTCGTTCTTTTGTTTTTTCAACTGTGGATGAACGAAGCTGTTGGTGATTGTGATAACAAATGCGTAAGAAAAACAACAACAGAAGAACAATTGCAGTGTTCTTTTGAGGAAAGTAATAATAATTCTATCCTGGGTCCTCATCCGTAATGAAAGAAGGATTCCCTCGTCTTTGTTGAGGGGAAAGTAGTATGAAAGTTTGAATCTTTTTTAGCCATTCTTCTCACCTCTTCTGCAAATGGTGGTTCTATCACTCTCTGAAAGAAGGATTATCTGCAGTTTCTTTGCCATTTCTACAAAGTATTCCTTATTCATGTTAAGCCCTTCATCTTCATCCACATTTGCTTAAACTTAAAAACCATTGTTGCATCTCCTCAGCTAGAGAAAGTGGTGATGGGGCCAAACTGCATAGACGACATCGACTGCTCAAGCTTCTTCGACCAAATCGACGACTTGATCGAATTTCCGGCCGACAGCGATGGCCTAGACATCAACATCGGGGGCAATTTGGTCAATTCCGCAAACGAAGCTCCGAGCGTATGGACGACCGGCGAATTACAGAACCCAAACGCCAACTTCGCTGCCAACAGCTCAGCCTCCGACATCTCGGCAGAGCTCTCCGTCCCGGTGAGCTTTCGCTTTTCCTACTATAAAAAGTTTCCGCATTAAAATTCGGCTGACTGATGTAATATTTTTGCCGCCTCACCGCTCCATTAAATCACGCCAATCTTTCTTTTCTTTTATTTGCATTGTAATCCATCCGTTGTTTTCAATGCGATTTTCGACTGATTTCATTCATCTCATTCTCTTACAACAGTACGAAGAAATCGCACAGCTAGAGTGGCTCTCGACCTTCGTCGAGGACTCGTTCGCAGACCATCATAAGGACGAACTCCCTTGCCTGGGCAATAAAGATCCTAAAGTCAACAACAATTTTCAGACATCAAGCCCAATCTCCGTCCTAGAAAGCAGCAGCAGCAGCAATAGCAGTGGTAACTCATCATCCTCCATAGCCAAAACTGCCCAGCAACCTCCTACTCTATGTGGGACCCAACGGGCTCGGAGCAAGCGACCCCGCCCGCCCGCTTTCAGCCCGCGGGCCCCAATGACCGCACCGCCCACGACCACCATGGTCCCTTTGGTGGAGTCTTCGCCGTCGAGGGAATCGAAGAAGAAGAAGAGAAAGAAGAGCAGTGGGCCCGGCGGCGAGGGGGCTCATGAATGTCCTCCGCCTTCGCCGGCCGCTCGAAAATGCCTGCACTGCGAGATAACGAAGACTCCTCAGTGGAGGGCCGGGCCCATGGGCCCGAAGACGCTGTGCAATGCTTGTGGGGTCCGCTTCAAGTCGGGCCGACTGTTCCCCGAGTATCGCCCGGCTGCTAGCCCTACGTTCGTCCCGGCGGTTCATTCGAATTCTCACAAGAGGGTTCTCGAGATGAGGAACAAGGCGGGCCATGGTGGGAATGTGGGGCCCGCTTATGAGAAGCCCGAGCCCGAGCTCGAGGGTTTGGTTACCGAGTATAAGGCTTAGTAGCATATAGCGAGCGAGCCCTTTATGCGAGTGGTTATCTTTTTTTCATATGCTTAGTAGTTGATTTTCCGAGTACTATGTTTCTCTTGCAGCTTTTTTTTTCGCGTCGGTTTATTTCTTGGTTGGTTGGTTTGTGTATAGTAGTTGTAAGAAGGCAATAGCGAGAGAGGGAGAGAGTTATTCTAGCGAGGTTTTAGAGGTTAAGAGAGGGCAAACATTTTTAGGACTAGAGCTGATGAGGTTTTGATGTTGTGTTAGGGACCTTTCTATTCTACTACCGATGGGTGGTCTCTTTCCTAGCCTAGCCTAGGGCTTTCTCAGTTATCTATTTTTGCAGTTTGTTTGTTTAATTGTAGTATAATTACTTCTCTCTCTCTATCTTTTTTCCCTAATCATATCTACCCGCAAGAAGAAGTCCACCATTTGTGCTCATGAATCGGTGGAGGCGTACAAGTTTTTCGATGATCTCTCTTCTCTGCATTGACTTCCATCGTTGAGTGATCCAACAAACACCTCCTTACTTCTTTTCCAAAACTTCAAAATCAATAAAGCTTTGGTTCGGCAAACAAGCACCGATCAAATAGACGGCTTTTTTTTTGAGTAAAGTAGATTTCTAGCATGAAAGTGATGAAAGAATCAAGAGGAGATAATTGGGCTGAAATGTAAATTAATTGGGCTACTTTCGGCCCAACGTAGTAAATCCTAGTTCATCAAACCATGCTTGTGGTGATTGCCATAACTACCAAATTTCTTACACATGGTTGGTTACGTTTGCTCCGTCGCCCACTTTTAGAAGATGGTGAATGTTATGAGAAAACCATTTCAGTTTCGTCTAACTAGTAATGTGATTAGTTGAGTCAATTAGGCAATGGTTTTTTTTTTCTAAATTAAAATATCGGAGATATATAACTTTTCCGTTCAAAATAAGCAGACAAGTCCCGCAAGAAAAACCAAACAAATGTGTGGCTCCTAACATCTAACCACGTGGCATCTTCAAAGTGGACAGAGAAATGTGCACCACTTTGCTTTCTAACATAATTTTGTATTTATTGTGACGATTTATTTATATTTATTTATGTGACTGTTCTTCAAGTCCAATAGCGAAGGAGATCCATTGGAATCTTCCGTTCTGCTAATCAACAAAATCTCATTGCCTCCCCGCAGCAGCCAATCACCGTCTACTTTCTGTACAGTTTTGATCTCAAATTTTTCCAATTTTTTTTTTTCTCCCTTACACATTATTTTATTAAACAATTTGAGATAAAGATTGGTGACGACATATTAGAAAGAAAATGAGAGCCCTTAATTCCCACTTTGTGCTGATTGATCTCCACGGTTCTCTAAGCTCAGCTCATCCGATTCAAAACCTACGATTTAGCTACCCAAACAAATGCAGAAAACCACGCCGTTCTTTCCCAGGCGCTGTCTGCCTATCACGTCGCAGGGGAGGGAAGATTTCGTCGTCCAGGTCGCCGGCGCCGGAGTTTCGCTCCCCGGAAATCCGCCGGCCGAAGGACTGGTCGCTTCTGGGAAATGGGTTCACGTCGATTTCTCCAAACACGCCGTCCACGTCGACTTCCGGCCATCGGAGCGACGTGGTGGTTTCAGACATGGACTTGTTCCTCGAGTTAGTTCCTCCGAGGATGAGAAAAGAGCTGTTTAGGCACGAAGAAATGTCCGAGCTTATTGAGGTTGTAATGGACTTGGGAAGAAAACCCCTCGCAAGATTCCCATCAGGCGATTGGGAGATCACAGAGCAGCCAGTGATGATCGAAGATCTTCATTACGCCATATCCAAGGTTGTCATATTGCTTATTATGAGTTCTCCATCTAATTATCTCACACTTTTGTATAGCTTCGATTCACATACGTAATTGGTGATCCTTAGGTTGGTGAGTTCTCAGATGATAATCGTTCGGGGATTGACCATTCTCTACACCGCATAAGCGCGATTAGAAATAGAAAGCTGCAGATAATAGGCCTCACTTGCCGTGTGGGCCGAGCAGTTTCGGGAAGTGCTGAGATCATACGCGATTTAGTCGAAAGTGGAGGCTCCATATTAGTCATAGGCCCTCCTGGCGTAGGAAAAACGACACTTATCAGGTATTATTGTCATAAAGACGACATTTTTACAGTTTGAAAAGATTACTACACATTCATTTATAGCTTGGAAGTAGTGAAACCAATTGATAATTCTGCTACAGAGAAATAGCTAGGACCTTGGCCGACAATCAGAAGAAACGTGTGGTGATCGTGGACACGTCGAATGAAATCGGCGGCGACGGAGATGTTCCTCATTCTGGCATAGGCCGTGCTAGAAGGATGCAAGTGCCGAATGTTCACATGCAGCACAATGTTAGCGCTCTTGAGATTTTATTTTTTTTTGTTCTGGGATTTTTTGAGCTTCTGAAATCTTATTAGCTTAGTTGACGTTTATGGGGGCAGGTGATGATCGAAGCAGTGGAAAACCACATGCCTCAGACGATCATAATCGATGAGATTGGGACGGAGCTCGAAGCATTAGCTGCTAGCACCATTGCTCAAAGAGGAGTTCAGCTCGTTGCAACTGCTCATGGGACTACCATAGAGAGCATCATAAAAAATCCCTCTTTGCAGATTCTTGTTGGTGGAATTGAGGTGAAACTGAATTCCTGAATAATTAATTATCTACAAACACCTTATTTATTACGCCTGACTTCATTCAAACGACAGAGCGTTACCTTGGGAGACGAAGAAGCGAGGAAGAGGAAGGTGCAGAAAACTATCCTTGAAAGGAAAGGGCCGCCGACGTTTACTTGTGCGGTTGAGATGGTATCGAAATACGAGTGTAGGGTTCATCACAGATTGGATGCTACTGTGGACGCATTGCTAGCGGGTCTTGAAAAAAAAAAATTCCTTGTCGATTTCTCCTACTGTGTTCTTAGATTGATTTTAATCATCCGTTCTTGGCTTATAAACTGTTGTATATGCAGGAAAATTGCCGTTCTTTGAGGTTCGGAAGTTAGATGTAGAAACCGATAAGTCGTCGAAATCAAGCCAGCCCACCAAAGAAGGCCGCGTGGAAGAAGCTAAGGTGGTGGTAACAGAAAAGGAATCTCAGGTGTTCAAATCCGGCAAGATTGACGCAGAAGCTGATAGTCTTTTCCTATCGACACTAACTGACACACAGTACCATGTCCAAGATGGCAATGCAATGATTGAAGTGTCTAATTTAGAATCTGATGAGGAAGAAGAGGATTATCATTCCAAATCTGGGAAAGATACCTCCAATGCATCTGCGACTAGAAAGAACAAGCCAATATATGTTTACAGCTACAAGGTTCTCTATTGGCTTTCCCTTAAACTTAATATGGTTCTTTTCCTGCATGTCCAACTCCATTGTTGATTGATGCTATTGAATTCGAAACAGATACATGAAGCTGACTTATTACAAGTGGCATCTGTAATGGGACTCGAGGACAAAATAGACGTAACCGACGACATAGCTTTAGCAGATGCGATTTTGGCATCTAGATTGGAAATAAAAAAGAATCCTTGGATACGAGGAGTGGCCAAATTTCATCAGGTGCCTATATTTGTCATAAAGGTATGCATTTTTTTTCCTCTCCTTCAATGAAGATCCTTGGATTCGCTGATTTCTGTATAAAAGAGTTACCTTTTCGGTTAAAAAATTGCAGTTCAACGCCATGGCACAAATGGTAAAGGCAGTTCGCATGATTCTTGACATGGATTCGTTCAGCGCCATATCAAAGCAATCTAACGGGACTTTCGACATTGAGGTCGAAGACGATGCGCCGAAAAGAAAACCATCCTTGGAGGAAATCGACGCCTTGGAAGTAGGTGCTTACGTTTCCTTCTTACTACACCTTCTATGGTAATAATGACACATATATTACGTTACTTCTTATTGCAGGAAGTTAGACTTGCGATTGAGTACATAGTGATACCTGGCGGCGAAGCTGTGGAACTTCTGCCGAGGCGCTCGGAGATTGTCGCTCGACAGGTCGAGCTAGTCGAGAGTTACCAGCTAGCTGTCGAATATTCGGGTCCCAAATCTAACCCGAGGCTTCAAATTCTTCCTCAGAAAGTCAGAAATTCTTCCTTGAATCTCCATTCGAGTTTCCTCAAATATGCGTCGGGCGATGGTGCTTCAGGCACTAGTGTGAATAGGCTGCCATTTTTGCCCGAATAACTGCTAAAGAAGAAAGGATCACTCACACAGTCAACAAGCGATTGATGATGTAAAAAGCATTGAACTTTGTACAGGTTCTGCAGGCCATTCATGTTCTGCTTCTCTTCCTTGATCTATTGATGATGTTGTAATATTATTATTCCTCAACATTATTAACTGATGTCAATTGTGAAGATACAGATGTTGTACATATGCAATTCAAGAAAAGGGGAAATGTATTCTTACTTACTGTATATGTTCTTGTAAGCTGCGTTTTTGCCGTAGACTTGAAAAGCATCCACCCAAACTGTCAAAAATCTGAATTTTGAGCTGTTCTCTCAATTAAAGATCGATCCTTCGTAACAGATCGTTCTATATAAGTAGCATATCTGATCCCACAAACATCTGAAATTGTTTATTTAAAAGAAGGTTTTAATACCCCCTACTTTACGGATCTTCTCCCAAACAAATTTCCATTCTTTGGAAAGTGTTTCTTCATCCTCCACATCGAGGTACTACCTCATGATCTTTCCATCCCTTTACGCTTTGCAATCTCAGCTTTCTCACGCAATCCAGATCCAGGAATTTCGTCCCGAATTTCACCTGGGCTCTTTCGAATTCCTCCGAAACTGTTTACTTAATGCAATAAACGAGCTAATTTGCTGTTGTTTATCGTCGAGTGCGATAATCTGGCGTTGTCGTCATGATCGCGGATCGTAATTTGGATCGTGGGGTCTGCAAAATCTCCATAGGAGACGTCGATTGGTGATGGTATCATCTTAGTTCTTCTGCCACAACTAAAGATCTGTCGATTTCTGTTTGTTACACCAATCCATTACAAAGAGGAGGACGATGTTCAACAAGATAATGAAAAGGGGGCAGAAAAAGCCCCAAAAATCGGAAGCAATCGAGACTCCAATGCCCTCGTCGTCAGCCCCCGACGTAACCGTAAATCACTCCTCGCGCCTCGCCGGAGCCGTCCCCCACCCACAGAACGCCTCCACCGTCCAACAAAATCCCGGGATAGTCGAGGTATTGCCCTTGCTCAAGGACGTGTCCATATCAGACAAGCACGGCGTGTTTGTCCGAAAGGTTCAGGTCTGCTGCATCTTCTTCGATTTCTCCGACCCAATGAAGTCTGTAAGAGAAAAGGAGATAAAGAGGCAGAACCTCGCCGAGCTCGTCGACTTGGTCCAGTCGGGCTCGTGCAAGATGAACGAAATCATGCAAGAAGAAATGGTGAAGATGATTTCCCTGAACATCTTCAGACAGTTCCCTCCCAACAATGGCTCAGAGGTCGGAGATCCCGAGGAAGATGAGATGTTTATGGACCCCACTTGGCCCCACTTGCAGCTCATTTACGAGCTTCTCTTGAGATACGTCGTTTCGTCCGATACGGACACGAAGGTTGCGAAGAAGTACCTCGACCACACCTTCGTAACGAAACTGCTCGATCTGTTCGATACGGAGGATCTTAGGGAGCGAGAGTATTTGAAGACTATATTGCATAGGCTGTACGGAAGGTTCATGATCCACCGACCCTTTATTAGGAGCGGAATAAACAACGTATTCTACCGTTTCATATTCGAGACGGAGAAGTATAATGGGATCGGCGAACTGTTGGAGATTCTTGGGAGTGTAATCAATGGGTTCGCTCTGCCTATGAAAGAAGAACACAAGCTTTTCCTCACGAGGGCGCTTATTCCATTGCACAAGCCGAAAAGCGTGGCTTCGTATCACCATCAGCTGTCTTACTGCGTGGTTCAGTTCGTGGAGAAAGACTATCGACTGGCAGACACTGTGATCAAGGGAGTGCTCAAGTATTGGCCCGTCACAAACTGTGGAAAGCAGGTTTTATTTCTCGGGGAGTTGGAAGAGATTCTCGAGGTGACTCAGCAAGTTGAGTTCCAACGGTGCATCGTTCCTCTGTTCAGGCAGATAGGAAGGAGCCTCAAGAGCCAACATTTCCAGGTTCGAGGGAGGATGTCTGTAATCGGATGATTTTAACCGTGTTATTGCAGTGAGTTTCTTGATTTTTTTTTCGCCGTTCTTATTAACAGGTTGCTGAGCGAGCTCTGTTCATGTGGAACAACGAACACATAGTGGGTTTGATTGCTGATAACAGGCACGAGGTGTTGCCCATCATATTCGATGCGTTGGAGAAGAATATACAGACTCATTGGAACCAAGCGATCAATGGGCTGAGCTCTAACGTGCGGAGGATGTTCCTGGAGATGGATGCCGATTTGTTCGAAGACTGCGAGAGGCAGTACGAGGAGAAGGAGGCGAGGGCGGGTGAATTGGAAGAGAAGCGAGTCTCCAAATGGAGGAGGTTAGAAGAAGTTGCTGCTTCGCAGGTTGCTGTAGGAACAACATAAAGTGTGTAGTTAGTTCGGTTGAGTGAATTGGTGTAGCGTTTTTGGGTAGCTGTTGTTTGACACAGAAGATCGGTGAAGAAAAGAGGTTATTTTGGTTTAATTGATCTTTTGTAGATGGTGAATATTTCATATTCAATTATACTCTTGGTAATTACAGTATTGTTTTTTTCTACTTGATCGGAATAAAGGTATGGTTTGAATTCAGATTGTTTTTGAAAATTATAATTTCTGGGGTACAATGAATTACTTGGAGATGTTTTTGAAATTATGGTAATGCTTCTTCAAAACAATTTTTGACGACTGTTGAAACAAATACACCGTCGATCAATTGCGCAAGGTGGAGGAAGTGGGAAGGGCAACGCAGGAGGTGGGCCGGGAATGTGGCAGCAGGCAGGTTATAAAGTAGGTCGGATAATGTATCATGATATGGTAGCGGGTTATGGGTCCGGGTATGGGGCGGGAAAGTGGTCAGAGTATCGGGCTACTTTTGATATGTGTATCACATTGTGTTTTCTTTGCACATATATTTAAGTAAGAACCAAAGACGGGGTATGTATACAAACAAAACAACAAAGATCTCCTTCCTACATCAAATTCCCTCAAAGGCATCTCATAGTTATCAAATGCAAAAAGAACGTTCAAATAAGGAATTCATTTTAAGAAAAAAACTTACTCCACTCCTCTCTCAGCAGCAACTGCAGCAACTTTCTCCATGATCATGGATTCAGCAGCACGAATCGCTCTTTCAGATCCAGTAATAGTAACTCTTCTGCAAATGCACGCAAACCGTATCAAATCCAGCAGTTCAAATGAAAGTGTTCCTAGTGTGTTCATACCTGTCTGATGTACCAGAAATGAAATCACCCCTATCAGATACTTTTATCCTAGCTCCGCTAAGCTGCAACGTAAAGACAACACCAGGAATGGTCTAACGGGTGAGACTAAAAATCAAAACTAATAAGAAAGCTCACAAGAATATGAAACCTGAGTTATCTCCATGATACTCCTCCCACCACGGCCAACAACTACTCCAATATGCTCATCTGCAATGCCAATAGTCACTGAACTGCTTCTATCTTCCTGCAATGGTACATACATAAATCGAGGGTTCACATGAACCTCTATCAGGGGCTGAAAACAATTTAGGAACGTATGTGGAAGACAACGTTGGCATACTGAAAAAACAATGCATTATGCTTTGATTGCAGTATCTATATACTCGTTTTTTCTTCAGATCCTTTACACCAAGCATAGCTAATGAAAAAGTGTTATTAATTCGTGGAACAAGATACTAGTACCGCATACTTCTGGACCATCATGACATTATTATATAAGCAAAAGTTGATTGTGATGAAGATTATGCAGGAACATATTAGATCAGTCAGTAAGAAACAAACAGCATTCCGATCTTGAATTCATCAAACACCAGCTCGATCCACAATGACCAAGTACCTTGATTGGCGTCCTGTTGTTGTGGTAGTTCCCTGGAACCCCATTTAGTCCGTGATGCATCCCATTGTAATTCAGAACTGGATTGGACATTTTGAGGACACAAAAAATTAGCTATGAGAAAATAGTTATATGTTTATAAGAAAATGAAGATAATTAAGAAAACCCCAGTAGACAAATAAGAACAAATTAAATTCGAACCTGCATAGGGATATACAGAAGTAGCAGACTGCTGATAATACTGGTCCTCTGCCAATTTAAGTAGGATAAGCTCGATTGCCCTCATTTGTTCTGTTAAGGTACCAGTCACCGTCACTAATCTATCATGCACCCCAGGATAATAGTTATCCTGAGGAGATACCTTAATGGCAGCTTGGGATTCCTCAATTAATGATCTATTGGAATGATGAAACCGAGTAAGGAGAGGTACAGTTCATCACCGCTAAATATGCACATTATGACTTAAAAAATTTGATGCACTACTGACGAATAGAAAGGAGTGAGAAGGATATTCACAATCACATCAATTTTCTTCTAACAAATCAAATTGGAGTAATCGGTTTAAGAGAATGGATGAAAGCAGAAGTGTGTCAACAAGAGTAAAGAAGTACACCAAAAATTGAGTGCCCACTTTCAAGATTGCTAGCACATTAACACAGTCGCACTACACAACGCCATTAGCCAAGAAAGATCTATATAAACAGAAGCAGAAACAATAAGTGTTACCTGATGATGGCTCCGCCCTTCCCGATTAGTCCACCACAAGAGCTGTTAGGCACAATCAGTCTAATCCTCGATTCCGGATCATTTTCATGACCTTCCTCCTCAGCATAAAACTGAAAAACTTAAGTATATGTCCTTTACAATATGATCTGAAGTTTTCAAAACAAAACATAAAAAAAATCGTTATGCTGACCTCATCAAGTAATTTAGATACTATGAGTTCAATTGCCTTTAACGCATAACCAATGAGTCCAGAGACCATGACAATTCTATCAGATGTTCCAGGAAAATGCTCATAATTGCGTGACAATTGGATTCGTGCTCCTGACTTTGACTGAATGTCATTGATTGTTGAGCCACCTTTTCCTATTATTGAACCAGCTTCAGAATTTGATAATAGGAACCTAAGATGAATAGCTTTTTCTTCACCATCTGCTCAATATCAATTACAGAGAACAAGTTAAAAAGGAAACAATACACGAAAAGTTACAAATGACGATACTGTAACAGGTACGGCAACATAAAAATCGCAATACAAACTCGCTGTTCAGCTCAAAATTTAGCCAATTACATCAACCAATCAATATACACGTTATTAGCATCAATAATTAGTAGAACAGTATATCTAGCACAGGTTTAAATAACCAACGGATCAGCTATGAAATTGCAACATCAATCGTCGACAGCAAAAGCTAGCACTCCAGACAAACTGCATCTCTTATCCGGCAAATCAAATGCGAAACCACATTGGACAACCGAACGCCAAACAATAAATCCGACATAAGCATTAATCAACCAAACCTTGAGTGACCGTTGACTTTTCAGGAGATGAATGATTCTTCAGCTCAACCTCAGACGACGTCCCATTGCGCAAGGAATCGCTCTCTTCCGTTGACATCCCTCTCCAAAGCTGATATGATGCAGTTTTAGATACTCGTATTCGTGTCCGTGCGTATAAATCACGTCGTGTGTGAAGCGAGATGGTCAGAGCATTCGAAGTGATTCGAGCGAAGGCGTTGAGATAAATTATTTATGGCATTATGAGAGAGAGAGAGAGAGAGAGAGAGAGAGAGAGAGCCGCGGAAATTGGGAAGGGTAGAGAGGGTTTTGCATGTGTGTGTTGTTGAGCTGTTTGGTAGCGTTAGTTACCTACGGTACCGAATCCTGCATTTCCCTACGCTACAAATTGACATTAATCTCAACCATTGAATCTCCAGCTTATCAACGGTCTCGATATAAAATCCGCGTCAACGCGAACTCACGAAGAACCCGACGATCGATCGCTTCCCGCGAGATATAGACTGGTGCTTCCCGGCGAATTGGCCAAGCTCGTAGAAAATATATTGGGCTTCTCTTTGTTCCTTATTGGGCGGGCCCATACGTTCAGATTAGTTGGGCTGGACCAAGACATGTTATTACATTTCTTCTAATATTTGCTGAAATCCATGTACGGAAAGAAAAGCTGCGTCAAGGAAGACATCTAACATGCGTTCTTTCAAAGAAAACAAGAATGAAATGCCAAATAAAGACGATTGCTACGTAAAGCATATATAATTGCTTCCCCTTCATGTAAAAAAATATATTCCTTTATCCAGATAGAGACAAATACTACGATACTTTTGGACGCTGAGAACTATATCTTCAACCTAGGATTCTGATCTTATGAAAATAATAATAATAATCCCTATGGTGAGACCATCTCCAACCGAAAAACTCATTTTCAAACTCAAAATGCAGTAAATGTCACATCAAATAGTAATTCTTCTCCAACCATTAAACTCATTCTCAAACTCAAAAGAATATTCTCGGAATATTCTTTTTCACCACCTTTTACAGCTTTTCAATACTACCCACATATCTTACAATTTTACAAATTATACTATGATGTTATTTTAAATTCACTTGAGATATATTAAAATTAATTATAAAATTATTATTTGTATGTATAAAAAAATAAAAATACTATTTATTAAAACACGGGTCATTTAGTATATTTTATTATTGTTATTTTCCTATGTGTGGTATTTTTTCATGATTTATGTGCATTTCTAGCACGAGTAATTGATGTATGTTTTCATTTAACTAACTGCATTATTTATTGTTGCAATCAAATAATATATCATAAGTAATAAAAACTAATTATAATTTTTAGAGGGGTCAATATGTAGGAGGAAAAGATTTATCGGGTAATGAACAGTATGAACGCATTTATACGTCGAGAGGGGAGAGAAAATCATGGAAACCTATTTTGCGTAATCGTTTTAGTATCCATTGGAGCATCTTTTACATTTTGGGTTCTCCTTTTGGTATCGGGTGGAGATGCCCTGAGGCGTCTAGTGGTTTAACGTGATTTGTTTCCAAAAGAAGGCACAATATGTATGAGTCCAAGAGGATGTTAGTGTATTTAGGATTGCATATTGTTTTGTGATGGGAATGATGTTAAACAAAAACGTGTGGATCGAAGAGAAAGTTGAGTCGATTGGTGTAGGGATTTTATCCGACCAATTCCAGCCCAAGCCCAAGCCCGTTATAAGCTTGTGGGGTTCCTCTCTAAAACCAATTGGCCATAGAGGGAGTGAACCCACAAGCTTATAAACCACTTAATTTTCCTTATTTCAACCGGTGTGGGACATGAGGTTTGCACCCCAACAATCCTCCCCTCAAACTCAGGACCACACAACGGGCTTCCCTTTCAACGATTATCATCTTGTACCGCCGTTCCTCTCCAACGGCACCCGCCGCCTGACCACCGTCAAGGTCAGGAAGACTTTCGACACAAGGCACCAATCGTTTTTACAAGGGCCGGGGACACACCACCCACACCGTATCCGGGCTAGAATTTCTCCGTCTGAAGGCACCCTCACGCCTTCGTCCACGCTCATCGCACCATGTAGGGATTTTATCCGACCAATTCCAGCCCAAGCCCAAGCCCGTTATAAGCTTGTGGGGTTCCTCTCTAAAACCAATTGGCCATAGAGGGAGTGAACCCACAAGCTTATAAACCACTTAATTTTCCTTATTTCAACCGGTGTGGGACATAAGGTTTCAACCGGTGTGGAACGAGAGCTCGGTTCCCGGACAATGGCTACCATGACCAAGTTGGAAATGGAGGTTTTCAATGGGATGAATGACTTTGGGCTGTGGAAGCTCAAGATGAAGGCTGTGCTTGTGGAAAAAGGATTGGAGGAAGCTTTGAAGCCCGATGCGGAGATGGAGCCTGCCACATTGACCCCGGCTGCGAAGAAGAAGCTAAAGGAGAAGGCATACTCAGCACTGATTTTGAGTCTCTCTGATAATGTGCTTCGTAAGGTTGCTTCTGAGACTTCGGCTGAGGAATTGTGGAAGAAATTGGACTCGCTTTACATGACCAAATCCCTGGCTAGAAGGTTGTATCTCAAGCAGTCACTTTATAAGTTTCAGATGGAAGAAGAGACAGCCATAGAAGAGCAGATTAATCGGTTTCAGAAGCTGCTACTTGATTTGCAGAACATTGGAGAGGTAATCAAGGATGAAGACCAAGCTCTTTTGCTGCTATGTTCACTGCCGAAAAGCCATGAATACTTCAAGGAAGCTCTTCTCTATGGAAGGGAGAAGTTGAGTATGGAAGATGTGATGGCAGCATTGAGTACGAAGCAACTAAACAGCCGAGTCTTGCCAAAACAGCTTGCTGAAAATTCTGGTACTGCCGAGCTACTAAATGTTCAGCATAAGTCAAATTCATGGAAGAAGAAGGGCAAGGGAAAGGAGCTAGCCGAGCCTAAGAGGTGCTATCACTGCAATGAAGTATGGCATTTTAGGAGAAACTACCCAAAACTGCAAAAGCAGGGATGTGTGAAATCGGCTAACATCCATGATGATGGATTCGAGTATGCTGAGGTCCTGGCTATCTCTGAGCTAGAGAGGAGGAAAATTATGTAGGGATTTTTCAGACCCAATTCCAGCCCAAACCCAACCCGGTATAAGCTTGTGGGGTTCCTCTCTAAAACCAATTGGCAATAGAGGGAGTGAACCCACAAGCTTATAAACCCATTTATGTTGCTTTTACTAACCGGTGTGGGATAGGGGTTTGATACACCCAACAAACCTCCCCTCAAACTCTAGACCACACACCGGGCCTCCCCTTCGACGATTATCTGCCCCAAGCGTTTCTCCGCAATCACTGCACCCAAGCGCTTCTCCCCGCAGATTCACCAATCGTCCTCACAAGGGGCCGGAGACACACTACCCACACCGTATCCAGGTTAGAATTTTTTTCAGTCTGCATGCACCCTCACGCCTTCGTCCACGCTCACCGCACCATGTAGGGATTTTTCAGACCCAATTCCAGCCCAAACCCAGGTCCGTATAAGCTTGTGGGGTTCTTCTCTAAAACCAATTGGCAATAGAGGGAGTGAACCCACAAGCTTATAAACCCATTTATGTTGCTTTTACTAACCGGTGTGGGATAGGGGTTTGATACACCCAACAATTGGATTGCCTTTTAACCTAATGTGCATGGGTACACATATTTGATTTCCCAATACATTTGTCCAAATTGTCGTCGACATGATGAGCTTCTAGTCTAGTCATGCTCTTGGGATATGTCAGCATGCCATGCATCTATAATGATCTATGTCATTGCAGGATATTATTACCACGTAATTTGTACGACATAGAATCTTACTAATGGGTATATATATCAAGAAAAGAATGCAGAATAAAGATTGACTCCAAACACAGTTGTACAATTTTGGGAAATGTATCAATTAAAATGGATGCATTTCAATTTCCCATATTCGCTGTTTGTGATCCGAGAGACACAAGCCCAAATTCTCTCACAAATCCATACTGGAATTACAAGAGAACCTTCTCGCATGCTTGGTATAACGAGCAAGTTAGTATTTTTCTTATTAGCACATTGGATCAAGATAAACTAATTTTGATAATCCCTATGTATACGAAGATGTTAATGTATATGCTCTTCATTCTTCGACGCATGCATGTAAATAAAAATAAAAATAAAAATGCAACTTATAGCTATACATATTATTATTATTATTAATTTTCAGACATTCTAGTTTCTATTTCTAATATTTACAGTGGTCGCCTGTTAGGTCAACTTACCATGTAAATGTTTCCAAAATAATGATCAAAAGGTTGGCCATGTAATATTTATTTCAAATATGACCGATCGATTGGTTGATGCTGATCTTTCGGTATCTATTAACTCGAGAGTTTGTAACACAAAATTGCTCTTCATTCCATTTATTTTATTAGTTGCACTACAACTGTCAATCTCATTTAAATGCACGAGAGTTACTACACTACCTACACTAATTTATGAAATTTACATGGCATCCTACATTTTTTTCGGAGGGATCTTACATTTATTTTGGTATATACTATAATATTTAGTTAACAAATGAGAAATGGCCCGCTACTACTGTTGTTCAGACTTAAAAAGTAGTTAATGTTTTAACAAATAATGAAAAAATTGATTAAATGAAGAAACTTACTTTTCAAATGGTCTAATAAGAAGAATTAATGTGTTGGCTGTTTAGAAGGGGGTGATCTCACGATCCATTTTGCGCGTCTCACGCTTTATCTCTTTTCTTACAACCTTTTAAGTTTGTTTTTTGTTTTTTAATTATAAGTTACTCCCCTTTGTCAAATTTCAAACAAGAGAAAATAAAATAAAATAAGGGGTTTTACATAACAATACCCATTGATATAAAAAACTAGCAAGTCAGTACCCTGTCAGTAGTTTTTATATGCAGGTACCTGTCAGAATAAATTTTTTGCACATTGGTACCTGCACGTCTCAAGGTATAGTACATCATATCACATATTGTGGTACATAATACAGCTAGAAAATGTACAATCATAGTTAGCCGCAAGGTAATGTATGGAGCGTATATATGGGTACCATATATGAGTACGATATAAATGTGTGACGTGGTACGCGATACACATAAAAAGGTACGTCAAGACCGGAAAAAAGGGTACGCACAACCGAACAGGTACTTATATAAAAAAATTTCTGACATGCTAAGGGTGTCCACAACAATAACACACTCGTAATACTACCACATCAGCTTTTCACTATATTTTCCTATATTTTATTCTATAACACTTTTATTCTACTTTTCCCACAATAATAACACTACTATAACACGGACCCACAACTATAAATAAATAATTTCTTTTTTTCTTCTCCCTCATTCTCTCTCCTCCATAATATTATAATATTCTTATAACACAGTGTCATAAATATGGCACAGTGTCATGCTCATGACACCTTCACAATGATGGTGTGTCATATAAAGTGCCAAATAAGCACATATGACACACATATAAACCACCATTGCAAATTTTTCAATAGATTCACCATAAAATAATAATTAACATTTTCTTGTAATTTCTGTTCTATAAATTCCGTTGCAGTGTAGCGCTCTTTCTCTCTCTGAAATGATATTTTCGCCACTATTTTTCTTAATCTCTCTATCTTCATACAACACACACTCCACAGGGAAAGTCGCACACATTCTACCTACACGCAATCAAAAAAGCGCCTAAGATTATACAAGATACAATTGCATAATCGTTTGGAAAAGTTATCCCTTTTTTTTTGGTTTTTTTTGTTGTTCACACCCTGGATTGGAAGAGTAAAGACCTTCACGGGTACGTATCCGTATGCATATCATTAATTTAATGTTGGGGGTGATTTCGATACGAGTATCGTGATGATCTCCATGCGATCCTTATTAACTAGATTTAGACGTTCAGGTTCGAGTTTAATTTCATTGTTTTTGTGGCTATTGTGTCGGTGGCGTTTTCTGAAAGTGGAAATTTTCTGCCGGATGGTTAGGTTTTATGATGCATCGGCCTAGCAATTCGAATCAATTAACGGAGTGGCGTTGCACCGGGTTTCTTGATGTCAAATTTGGGTTCCTAGGGTTCGGTTTGTTATATGAATTCGGGAATTGGGTATTTATATGATCAATGTTTGATGTATGGTAAATTGTGGAGAGAAGTGGATTATTTTTGTAATTGGGTTAAGTTTTTATCTTTTGAGTAGTAACTTGTAGTTTTAGGTATTTTGAGGAGTGAGGAAATGGATGAGGTTAGGCAACAATTGCAGCAGAAGCCAGAAAGTACGAACAACGGCTCTCATTCGGAATTTGAGAGGGGTTTCGAAGAGTTAATGCGTGGCCACTATGAAGAAGAGTTCATGTCATTTGCATCTTGTAGTTCGCCAAGGACAACAACTACTGAGGACGAGGAAGAAGATTCTGAACGACTTGTTAGAAGAAGAAGATCTGATCTTGACGGTGAGGATCTGGCAGAATCATCTGCCGCTAGAAGGCGTCACTCGAGGATTTTGAGCCGCTGGGCTGCTCGTCAGGCTCAGGAAATGATTACAACGATCGAGAGGAGGAATCGTGAGTCCGAGTTGATGGCTCTTGCCGGATTGCACACGGTTTCTACGCTCGATTCTTCATTCTTGCGAGAGTCTCAGTCCCCTACTTCTAGACGTCAGGGTAATGTTGAGAGGCTAAGCACACATGCCTCTTCCATTTTACAGATGTGGCGTGAGTTGGAAGAAGAGCACGCCCTAAATCGTGCTCGCGTGAGAGTAAGAGAAAGGTTGAGACAGCAGGGCAGTGCTGGTTCTGATACAAACATGTCTGTTAATGTTCCTGAAAGCAGGGAAGGTGAGAACCGTGGAAGCATTGGCGACGCTAGTGAGAGTGAGAATGACTATGGGACGTGGTCCCGTAATCAATTGGGATCACGAAATGGGAACAGAGATCGTGAGAATTCTAGCCGTGAGCAATCGCGTGATCTTGGAGAGGTTGAGCGAGAAAGGGTGAGGCAAATTGTACGAGGCTGGATGGAGAGTGGCATTAGCGAGAATTCTTCTAATGTAATGCAGCAGAACAATAGTCCAAGAGCTGAGTGGCTTGGGGAAACTGAGCGTGAGAGAGTGAGGATTGTGAGAGAGTGGATGCAAACAACAAGTCAGCAAAGAGGCTCACGTGGTGGTCGCAGGGAGCAGCAGCGTAGTGATCCCAATGGTCAAGCCGAACGTGCTCGTGAAGGGTCTGTGACTGACCACGATGAAGGTCAACCGGAGCATATACGAAGAGACTTGTTGAGGCTGCGAGGACGACAAGCTTTACTTGATCTGCTTGTTAGAATTGAAAGGGAGAGGCAAGGAGAACTTCAGTCTTTGGTAGAACATCGTGCTGTTTCCGACTTTGCACACCGTAATCGTATTCAGGTATGCATATATGTGCACATTCTTTGGTTTTCTCAACTTATCGAACCAGTCACATGAGATTCTCGATGACTTGATTTCTGTATGATTAAGACGGAAGTTTTACTAATAGTCTTGGTGAGATTTGCAGAAGTTTTATACTGTGGATATCTCATTAAAAGTTCAACGGTATCAATAGGAGATTCTTGATTTAGGAATAAGGCTGCTTCGGTACCAATTCATTTAATGAAAATAAAATATGATTCTTATTAGCTGTTTGCCAATGCACTAGGGATTTCTACTGATCTTCATGCTGTGCGGCTTTTGTGTCATTTTTCTTCTACAACATGAACTGTCAAGTTGATGAGACAGCATATTAAACATGCCTCAATAGTATCTTTGATAAAACAAATCGTTGTACTATGTATACTAACTGGGTTTGCTAAATCCATTTTCTCCTTGCTTTTTGCAGTCTCTGCTTAGAGGTAGGTTCTTACGAAATGAAAGGCCAGATGAGGAGGAGAGACCGCCTTCAACGGCAGCGAATGAGTTGAATCAGTTAAGACAGAGGCACACAGTATCTGGCCTAAGGTAAATCTGAGAAGGAATTATTCACTTCTTATTTCCTTTCATTCACCTTGTAACACTTGCAATTTAGCAGTGCGTGTTACTTGAAATCGTCAGAAGTACCTTTTTTTGTGATAATCCAATGATAGACAGACACGTGCACCCACACATCTCGTAAGAACTTGAAGGCACACCTAGCTGTGGCTTACTTACCCTGAAAACACTAGTCTAAAGGCCTGTTAGTGCTCTTTGACTGGAAGTTTTGTAGTTTTTCTATTGGTTCTATTTCTTATTTTATAAGAAATTTCTGGGTCTTCAGTAAACAATTGTTATGGTGACTTATCAATCAAATGCTCGGTAGTTTTTGCTTCACTTTTATTATAATTCGAGTCTGTAGTCATTGTTTGCCTTTTCGTATTTTTTTTATTTATATTTTTATAGGGAAGGATTCCGCTCAAGACTTGAAAACATTGTTCGCGGTCAAGTTAGCAGCCAACCTGAGATTGCCTCCAACTCTAGCAACAGTGATTCGAGAAGTAGTCAGTTGAATGCACTTGCTTCACAGGAAGTGATACGTGGAAATCATGAAGTGGAAATCGATGTTCATCAATCACCAGAGGAAGTGGAAAACATGGAGATCAGCTTGTTTGCCAATGGTTCAGACGAATATGATGTACCTTATCGGGATAATGGCTGGGTGCAGGCACAGGTTGTTGAAGACGAAAGAGTCAACCAAGAACAATCTGCACATAACGACTCGAATGGATGGAGACATGATATCTCAAGCAATACAGAATCTAACTGGCAACAAAATGCCGTATCTGACTGGCCATCAGAAACAGTGTTAACCGAAGATGAAGAGCAACCCCGCGTACCTCAATCAAGTGAAGCTTGGGACAACAATGGCTCTCGAGAATCTGATAATTGGTCGGAAAGGGATCCTCGAAGAATACGGAGATCCATTCCATACAGAAGAGTCACAAGGTTTCACCCACCTGACGATGATAATGTTTACAGCATTGAACTAAGGGAGTTGTTAAGCAGGTGATTCTGTGTTATGTTTCTGCTTTTGTCATCGAAACTGTTCCTTAGTAGCTCAGCGTTATATTTTAATCTGCAGGAGGAGCGTATCCAATCTTCTTCACAGCGGTTTCCGAGAAAGTCTAGATCAATTGATTCAGTCTTATGTGGAAAGAAGGGGAAGAACTACTCCTATTGATTGGGATATCCATAGGAACATGCCCCTTCCACCTTCACCCGAACGAGATGGCGAGCAACAAAATAATGTGCAAAATGAGGGTCAACGTGATGTTGCCGGTAGGCCTTCCTTAGTATTGCCTACACCTCCAATACCACCACCACAACCACTATGGCACCAGGATTTGCGCCACTCTGGGTGGCCTCGGCACAGTGTTCACCGTTCTGAACTTGTGAGTTGACATAATGCTCTCTCTCTCTCTCTATTTATATATATATATATCTTCATGCTTGTTTTGAAAAAGAAACTGCATTTGATTTGTAAATAATTAGATTTCCTTGAATGTCCTCTCTCTCCCTCTCTCTCAAACTTACAAGGCAACTCTGGGAAAAAACCCAGTGATACTTCATTGGAAGTAACCGATAAGAAATATACACTACTAGTTTTACGGAAGAAAGTCATTGTTGCTGTCTCTTAGCAAGTTTATGTGGTTTGACTTTTGTTTCAGTTGTATTCAGTCATAGGGGAACTTAAAATTATTCTGATCTGTAATATGAACGGTCTATTCTAATCAGGAATGGGAGATGATAAACGATCTGAAAGGCGACGTTGCAAAACTTCAGCAAGGTATGAATCACATGCAGAGAATGTTAGAAGCTTGCATGGACATGCAGCTTGAGCTCCAACGCTCCGTCCGCCAGGAAGTTTCAGCTGCCCTCAACCGAACAAATGGCGGACAAGGTCTCTTTTCCTTGTCCTTTTTCTTCCCAACTTTCTCGCCCCGACTTTGTCTTGCTTGGGATTATGAGAGCTGTGAATTGGGGTGTGAAATGCAGGTGTCGCTGAGACATCAGATGACGGATCGAAATGGGGACACGTTAGGAAAGGAACTTGTTGCGTTTGCTGCGATAATCACATCGATGCCTTGTTGTACAGGTACCTTGTTTTTTTCTTTTCTTTTGCTTTTTTTTTTTTTGTTTTCGTCGTCTTTATCATTCAAAAACACCTTCTCTTCACTGCGCTCGAATTTGTGCGGCAGATGTGGGCATATGTGTACGTGCTCGAAATGTGCGAACGAGTTGGTTCGTGGAGGAGGTAAGTGCCCTTTGTGTAGAGCGCCCATTGTTGAGGTGGTTAGAGCATACTCTATACTGTGAAAAAATTGTCGACCCATTTTATTTATGCATCTGATGATGTCTTCTCCCTCTGTTTCCTGATTGTACTTTAGAACGCAACAATTAATTGGCCCTCTAATTACTGTATGTCTCTAACAATGATCATAATAATTGAAGTTTATTAAATCTAGCTTTCATGGAACAAATTGTAGGTAGACGACCTTGCAAACCTTCTCTTGAAATTACCAACTCATGATCAATTCCATTAATTAAACAAATTCTCTACTAAGCTAAGCTGCATCTATCAAGGTATTTTTATTGACGAAATATGATGCCGATATATCATATCAAGTGGGAATATTATATAGACATGATACACTATTTTGATAACTCAAGAGGCAATACATACACAAGGCACCACATCATATATAAGAAACCCTTGTGAATCATAAATTCGAATGACTATCCACCACTTTCCCATCTCCGCCCTCGTTCGCGCAATTATCGGCCCTCTGGCGGTGGTTGTAAGAATGAGCGCCGTTCTGTTGATATCGAACAGCGGGGCTAAACATGCGCTGCTGCACGGACCATTGTTGTCTCCTCTCGGGGGGACAGTCCCTACAAACTGGGCAAGTGGAGTTTTGCTGGAGCCATTTGTCTACGCAGTATTTGTGAAACCAATGGCCGCAGATTGGCAAGGCACGGAGCGTTTCTTCTTCGTCGTATTCTGATAGGCATATGACGCACCTGCGTTTTGCAGGGAAAAAAAAAGGAGGGCTTTTTTTACAAGGATTTTCTGTCGAGGGATTACAGTACAGTGCTGCCAATGCATTTTATTCACTTACTGGGAAATTTCTGGAAAAGATGGACGTAGTTCTCTGTACTTTAGGGTCGGGAAATTGGCCACGACGAGCGGATCGAGCCCGTGAAGGCCCCTCTCCAACTGTTAAATAATGCAGCAGCCGATTAAGAGTACAACAGAAGATGAATTTATGCATGATATTATATATGACTGCAGAAACCTACTTTTAGTTGGCAGATTATGATTAAGAAAGCTAAGTTCCTTATACACTTAGCAGAAGATCATAAGGATCATAGGCATAGAAAGTAGAGAGCACAACAACAAGAGGATTTTCATTTCAGGATATATGGACAAGATCCAATAACTAAGCATGATTCAGAATTAAGGAATATTTGCACAGAAAGCCCAAGCAGAGGCTATGATATGTTCTTCTTACCATGCTAGGGTCGGAAGCTCTTGCACGAGACCTTGTTGCAGCGCTCAAATGAATTCTTGCACAGATTAGCCTCGTGCAAACGAACAGTATAAAGAGGACACTGAATGAAAACCCAACCACTGTCATCACCAAATTCAAATCTGAAGACATGATTTTTATATGTATCCGAATAATTATTCCCGATGATGATGGTATTTGTCCTATTCTCTTACGCTATAATGTAATAATATGCCACCGCTAAACAAGCCGAACTACTAATTATATTCTTGATGTTTTCATAACACAAGTAGAACAATCCCACAGCTTCAAAGACTCCACCTTTAACGAAGCACTGCTTGTTATTCCTTTCAACAATTAAAAAGGTTTGATCTTTATCGAAGTTTGAAGCTTGGTAGAGATCAAAATTAAGTGTCCCTTAAACAAATCATATGAGCATTAGGGGACACGAGGAAAACAACAAAGATCTGCGCTGCTACGTGGATTACGAATCCCAGTTGACTGATTATAGATAGATGTGGCGCAGTACTAACAGATATTGCAATCAATACTTAGTAAACTAATAATTACAAATTATTTATTTAATACCGTATTTGGACTTTTAATTGTATAATATAAACAATGAAAAGCTATTGGAATATTTGCGTAAGAATATCGGCGGACAATCCACGAGTACGCAAATCTTTGCATCAAAGCCATTATGTTTGGCCCATTTCGGTCCAGAAATATTATTCAATGACTATTTGTGATGATTGGACGGTGGTTTGACTAATCTGCATTGCCTGTCTATATCTCTTGTCATATTTTACTAAAAATAAATTACTAAGAAAATGATATAATTAATTTGAAAAAAAGAAAGAAAATAAAACATCAATTCAGGCCCAATTGATCTCTGGCCCATTATGCAAACTCTGATCGAACCCTAAAAATGCCCCTTTGCTCCATGACTCCACGCTCCTTCGGTTTCTTCACAGGCTAGCCGCAGAGAATTCCCAGGTAAGGCTCTTTTTGCTTATGCTTACGCATCTGTTATCTTCTACGAAGATTGAATTAGTGTCCGTGCGACGGATAGTAGCCTTAGAGTTGTTATGAATGTCTACAGCTGGGTTTAGATTAGGTTGTTGTGACTTTTTGGCGTAGTTTCCGACTCGCCATAGTTTCTGTGTGGTCGATTTTTGTTGGTGTTTTCTTGGTCAAATCCGTTCGCGAACGTGTGAATCGATGCTTTAGGATGTGATTTGATTTAGCTGTTTTCTTTTGGTGAGAAGCCATTATGTCAGTGTCATGATGTATCTGTATCTGTATTCAAAAGAAAACTTGTCATATTGTTCGTCTGCAAGCATTAAGCTGTCTGTCTTAAGCCGATTATGATTGTGTTTAGAATCTGTCAATGCTGATATTGTTCATCTTCATTATTAAGCTGTCCAAAGGCGATTATGACTGTGTTTAGAATCTGTCAAACCCATTCGCAGACGTGTGAATCGAAGCTTGAGGATGTGATTTGATATGGCTGTTTTCTTTTGCTATGAAGCCATTATCATGTCAATGACACGATGTCTTTGTATTCAAAAGAAGCCATATTGTTCGTCTGCAAGCATTGAGCTGTGTGTCCTAAGCCGATTATGATTGTGTTTAGAATCTGTCAATTTTAGGTTGATATTGTTCGTCTGCAGTATTAAGCTGTCCAAAGCCGATATGATTGTGTTTAGAATCTGTCAATTTTAGGTCGAAGCAACCCTTAAGCAGCTGCTACCAAGATGGGGCGTGTCAGAACCAAGACAGTAAAGAAATCCTCTCGCCAGGTGATCGAAAGATACTACTCCAAAATGACCCTCGATTTCCACACGAACAAGAAAATCCTCGAGGAAGTGGCTATAATCCCATCCAAGCGCCTCCGCAATAAGATCGCTGGGTTCTCCACTCACCTGATGAAGCGTATCCAAAAGGGCCCAGTTCGTGGAATCTCTCTGAAGCTCCAAGAGGAAGAACGAGAGAGGCGCATGGACTTTGTGCCCGACGAATCTGCGATTAAGACGGACGTTATCGAAGTCGATGCTGAGACCATTGACATGCTTGCTTCTTTGGGCATGGCTGATCGATCGAAATCGCAACCGAATACTTCCCGGCGTAGTGAAGCAGTCTACTGATTCTCAGGCCATCCCTGTTTCGACTGGTGGTTATGGCCGCGGCGGCGGTGGCTATACTAAGAGATACTGAGGCAAGTCCAGTTTTTTGCTGCATTATGCATTATGTTTTCAGACAATGGTTTGTGTTTTGCATTTTGTTTGGATTCTCGAACTTGGAATCTTGGGCTCTTCACCCAAAACTTAGTAGTATTGTGAGTTCTTGTCATGATTGATGAAATGGGCTTTGTTTGGTCCCGCGGCTGTTTCTTTATTTGTGAATATATTAGTTTACTTATTAAACTAAGGTGAATCTATAGAGAAATACCAATTGGATAAATTTTTTACATATAGGTACAAATGTCAGAAAATTTTATAGATAGTTATCCGATTTAATTTTACCAGTTTCTTTAGTCATGTTGTACCTTTTTGTGTGTATATTGTACCATAACAAGTTGATATAGGGTACCTAAAGATAACATACGTCGTACCTACGGCATATTGTGTGTTACATAAGACGTGCCTAAATATAGAATCGTCGTACCATTTTCTGCTATATAGGGTAACCAAATGTGTTGATATAGTGTACCTATGTATGGTGTACATTCGGGTATCGTTATATATGTGCAAAAAATTTATTATGTTAGGTACCTACGTATAAAAAATCCTGACATACTATTACAAACTTTTATCTAAATAGGTACTTATGCCCAAAGACCTTAAACTAACTAAAATGATATATAAATTGGAATCTCTAGCACTTTCCGGGGGCTTCAACAAGAAGCAATGACATATAAAATTGTAAACTGAATTCGCGGTAAGAGCTGAAAAACGTGTTGCCTTCTCTCTTCATATTAGGGTAACCACAATGGTGGTTTATATGTGTGTCATATGTGCTTATTTGGCACTTTATATGACACACCACCATTGTGGATGTGTCATGAGCATGACATTGTGTCATATTTATGACACTGTGTTATAGGAATATTATATTATTATGGAGGAGAGAGAATGGGGGAGGAAAAAAAAGAAATTATTTGTTTATAGTTGTGGGTCCGTGTTATAGTAGTGTGATTATTGTGGGAAAAATAAAATAAAAGTGTTATAGAATAAAATATAGGAAAATATAGTGAAAAGCTGATGTGGCAGTATTATGGGTGTGTTATTGATGTGGACACCCTTACGTGGCGGTCCATCTTATCCAAATATGAAGTAAATGATTACAAAAGCCATCAAGAAACGTGGTTTTATGACAAGTGGACACACACAAACACATATACTATCTATTTTGTAAGTAGGCGGCGTTTGTAATAATGTAAAACTAAAACCCTTGGCGTTTGCCGACGTTTTCCACCCTGGGAACTGTTCTTCTAGATGATGGTGTCGACATATTTTTAATATATATATTCGGATTAATTAAGATTTGCTATAATACTGCAATTCTCCTAGTTGTACTTCTAACTGATACTAGTGATTAAGAAGTCCAAATAAAGTTTTGCTTCCTAGTTCCATCCAATTAGAGCTGAAAACGTGTTACATATCTCCCTCTTTTAAAACTCGCAAGACTCCAAAGCCTCCCCTCTATATTTAGACAACAAATTAAGATGAAGGATTTGCTAAACTGAGAAATAACAAATTCACCCCTCTTGATTTTTTTTATCAAAGGCGGCGACCAGCACCACCATGTACGGTACCTCTAATTCTGCCACGTGGACTCGACAAGAGGACAAGCTGTTCGAACGGGCTCTGATTGAATTCCCCGAGGGTTCGAACGATAGGTGGAGTCGAATAGCTGAGTATTTGCCGGATAAATCGGCGGACGACGTCAGGGACCACTACGATGCGCTGCTGTACGACGTCGGAGAGATTGATTCGGGCCGGGTCGACCCTCCGAGCTACTCGGATGAATGGGATGACGTGTCGGGTTCTGTTTCGGGTCATATATCGTTCGGTGCTGCTGCCGGGAATCGCACGAAGCACTCCGATGTCGAGAGGAAGAAAGGGACGCCTTGGACTGAGGAGGAGCACAGGTTTGTGCGTCTCTACTCCATTCGTCACAAAAAAAAATTATGTATTTTTCTCATTTTAACTCTATTTATGGTGAAGTTCGAGGAAGATCTGTTTATGCATATCGCAAGATTCTATTTTTCGTATGTAACATAGGGAATGTGGCGCTTTCTGCTATTCGTGGTAAGAAAATTAGACAAAGGATGCAAGAGAACCTTAGTCAGTCTGATATCTATTTTGATACTAATGTTCTTTGACAAGCCTTGAATCCGTTTTGAAGGGTTGGGATATGGTAGCATATTATTGAGCTAATGCATATGTGTTGAGATTTGGGTTGGTCCCACATCGAATAATTCAAGCTCTTGAGGCTAGTATATATAAGAGGCTTTTTCCTCCTATTACCAATTGGTTTTAGGAAGAATTGCTCGATTTCTAATATGGTATCAGAGCGAGTTTTCTCACCGTCACCCGATTCATATGTCAACGTGTTAGGTCAGTCATGCCACACGTGAGGGGGCGTGTTGAGATTCTAAGTGGGTTTCGTCCCACATCGAATAATTCAAGCTCTTGATGCTAGTATATATATAAAAGGCTTTCTCCCCCTAGTACCAATTGGTGTTAGGAAGGACCCTCGATTTCTAATAATATGCAAATGGCAGCTAACCCTGTAGTTGGGTGTTTTAGGGGGACATATATATAAGAGAAAAGTCGATGAAGAAGATCCTTAAAACAGTGGAATAACTGTTTATATTTGTCCATAGAACAAATGCAAAAGTCGACCATCACCTGAGTTTTGTGCATTCTCATGGCAAATTAGATCTTCCCTTTGCTATTTTCGACAGCAGTTGCTTTTATGACTGGTTTTTTTACTCTTTGTTGCATAACTTCAGTCGATATAAATCACTTCGACTTGCGCAGGTTGTTCTTAATCGGACTAGATAGATACGGGCGAGGCGATTGGCGAAGCATCTCGAGAAACGTAGTCGTCACAAGGACTCCAACTCAAGTCGCTAGCCATGCCCAGAAATACTTCCTGCGCCATAATTCGGGGAAAAAAGAGAGGAAAAGGTCGAGCATTCACGACATCACGACTGCCATGGACGGCGTAACTGTGCCCGCCCCAACAAATCTGCCCAGTCAAGGAGGCTTACAGCACAACTATTGAACCATAGGCCCATGGATGATGTAGAAGAATACAAAGGTTTGTAGATAGAATGCCGTTAGTTGCATGGGGGAGTATTTATAAAGTTCGTATTTTTATATTGGGTAGGTTTGGTATCTTTTATATATTTATGTACTTTGGATTAGTGTAAAACACGACTAAGACGTTAGTTTATCCAAATGTTCTTTCAACATTATGTGTCGAATGTTTATCGCAGGAAGTTAAGACTCTTATGTGCCTGAATTAAGCTTTGCCTACCAGAAAATTATGGTTGTGCTGTTGCCTCCCCTCTGCACGTTGAAGTTGACTTTGCCTTGGTACTATAACTGAGATTAGGTGCTATCATTGACCATTAGTTAACTTAAAATGTATATCCTCTTGGAAAAATTATTAATTACCTATGAGTACATCTGTGTTTAATCTAGTTGACTCACTAAAAAGACAAAAATCCTACATGTATTAATATACTATTGCAAGTGGCCTATCGACGAAGGTATCTACGCATTGCATCCTCTTAAAGCACTCTCTCTTTCCCTCAAATCTCAGACAAACTCAAGCTTCGATTTTCTCTTACAACAGATGAATAACACCAACACCACTTCGAGCTCTTCAGTGGACGAAGGTTCATTCGAGGGCACGGGCCAATCAGTAAGCAGCTTTGGGTATGGGTTAGGCCTATCCTTGGGCGTATTGCTCGTCTTCGTAATCTTAACTTATATTTCCTACTCATGCAAACGCCGACAGCAGGCGATTAGCGGACGAAACGTCAGCAGCAACGCCGACGGTAACCAGGCACGGCGGCGCTACGCAGACACGGCGGATGAAGGCTCGATAATGTTCCGTACGAACGGATTAGATGAACCCACGATCAAATCTTTCCCTAAATTCGAGTATTCAAGGGAGAAGCATCGCAGTAATTGTAAGGACGACGAGCTCATGGCCTTGGGGTGCTCGATTTGCCTGGGCGATTACAAGGACGGCGAACTGCTGAGGTTGCTGCCTGATTGTGGGCATCTTTTTCATGTCAGGTGTTTGGATCCTTGGCTTTCGATAAATCGCACTTGTCCCATTTGTCGGAGCTCGCTGGGGAGGATACCGCCGGCCGTGACGGACGTCGGCGGGGGTGGGGCCGGCGGCGATTTGGTGGTGGTTAGCGTTTGTTAGAGATTGTTTGGCTTTCGTTTTAGTTCCATCGTTGGCCGTGTTGGTGGTTTTGTTTGACTTGGTTTATTACACACATGTTGAGGTTTAATTGTAATCAAATATTGGATAGAAGAAGACATTAAGTGATCATCTGAAGTAGGCGTAGCTGGGCAGGAGAAAGTACGTTCTTCGAAGCAAAGCTTTGATATTTATCTGAAACTTTGACGAATTAATGGAATGAAACAAAGCTATATATTTATATGTGTGGAAGTATATAGGTATTTAAGAGGGTTGGAGTTTCGCGCTGCGGATGAAGATGGTCAAACGGCGACGTTTCAAGAATCCCAAAAGACGGATTAGCAAGTAGTTAGGTCACTAAAAATGGTTAAATTTTCATTTGTTAAATTATCTCAAAATCTTCCTCCCTATTGAACATTCTATTTGGAGATTTTGGCTTTTCGTACACTAGGTTTAGACCCGTGCGATGCACGGGGTCTCTTGTTCATCCCAAGTACACGATACATATGTTAATAAGAAAAAAGTTAGTCGTTTATGCTGATAAATAACATGATGGATGAATTACTCTTGATGAAACCAGAAAATGACATGTATGACCGTTACTTGTATTGATTTGACTCACACAATAAAGGAACTAAGATGGTGTATGTTGTAAATTATGTATAAATACCCCATTCTGTATTTCTTTGATTGATGACTTCTATTATCGACACATAAAATAAATCACATGTTTGATGAAATAATGTTTTATATTACCTTTTCAATTTACAATAAATGCACGACTGTTCATTCTACATTATCTTTTGTTCCTCCATTACATATCATGAATGCATATGAGTTTAACATTAGTATTTAACCCCATGTACGACTGACTTTCATCGATCCCATTAAAATAACATATTTGACAAATTCTAATTAAATTTCATGACTAAAAACATCCCCGTGCATCGCACATCCATATGTTCGTCATTACTACGCACGTGTAATATTTTATGAATTACTCGTCCATATTTTTGTAACGGACTCGGTCCCTGCTCTGTCTCAGGATAAAGTCATCTAGCTCGTGCCAAACCCCGAATAAGCGGGATCGAACAGGGCAGATTCGCCAGTCCCGATTGTTGTATAGTTTAGGTACATGGCAGATTATCTGTGATGAAAGTGTATTGTACATGCGTGACATGATAATATGTGGTGAAATATATGCAGCACTATGTTCATCACAAAGAACAAAATTATTCACGTCCATTGACCTGATATACCCTGTTGTAAGGTTGCATCAGTGTAAGACTGCAATTTGTGAGTTTCCAATTTACACCAGTGTAAGACTGCGATTTTGTGTGAAATTACAAGATTGCTTGTCAAGGATATATCCGCAGCTTTGTAAGATTGCAAACTGGCAAGACTGATTACAACAGTGTAAACTGTATGATCTCGCAAGACTGCTGATAGCAACGTAATACTGTTCCAGAAATGTAACAATGAGCTTAGACTTGCAAGTATGTAACAATGAGAAAGAACACGGATGAGTTAGCCTACTAAACAAACGATACCTTTCTTCGATTATCTGTAAAAATAACCGTACAACCGAGCAATCCAACTCATAGTAGCCCCCTAATATTGAATGGGCCTCAAGTATCAATTAACGGCGAGCTCTGTATACTTCTTTGCTTGGCCATTTTCTTTTTTCCTTTTCTCATTTGCTCTGATTTTGCTCGATACCTACTTCGTGATAATTGGTTCTTTTACGTGCTTAATGAATCATCAATGAATGAATATATATATCATTATTATAGCTAAAGCTCTTTGTTTTTAATTATGTTTCATAAAATAAAATTATTTTACAAAAAAACATTTATTTTTACGATAGATGATTTATTGTTGCGTTGCTTTTATAATATAAAACATACTAAATTAAATGGAAAATATCATATTTGAAAATTGTATTTAAATCCCCATGCATCGTCCATATGTTTGCCATTACTAAGCACGTGTAATATTTTGTGAATTACTCGTCCATTTTAGTAACGGACTCGGTCCCCGCCCCGTCTTAGCACAAACTCATCCTAGCTCGTGCCAAGCCCCGAATAAGCGGGATCTAACTGGGCAGAACCGCCACAGTTGTTGCATAGTTTAGGTACTTTGAATGGCATATTATCTGTGATGGCAGTTTATTGTACAGCCCTGACAGAATAATATGTGGAGAAATATATGCAGCAATATGTTCATGACAAAGAATAAGATTACTCACGTCCATTGACGTGATATACTCCGTCGTAAGGCTGCATTAGTGTAAGACTGGAATTTGTGACTTTCCAATATTACACCAGTGTAAGACTGCGAACTTATGTAAAATTGCAAGAATCTTGTCAAGTATATATCTGTAGCTTTGTAAGATTGCAAACTTGCAAGACTGATTACAACTGTTTAAGCTGTAAGATCTAGCAAGACTGCTGATAACAATGTAAGACTGTTCCAGAAATGTAAGATTGATACAATGACTTTAGATTTGCATGTATGTAACAATGAGAAACACATGAGGAGTAAGCATAATAAACGAACGGTACCTTTCTTCGACTATTTGTGAAAGTAGTCGCACAATCGACTATTTTTGCTCGATACCTACTTTGTAACAATGGGTTCTTTTACGTGTTTAATGAATCATCAATGTGTGTAATGAATATATATATCATTATTATAGCTATAGCTCTTTGTTTTTAATTATGTTTCATTAAATAAAATCATTTTGCAAAAAATATTATTTTTACGATACGATGATTTATTTGCTTTTCCGGTGCATAATTTGACGACAAACAGTGTATTGTTGTTTGTTTGCAATACTGACTATCAGCTGTATTATCCAATACAAGTCATAGTGTTAACATATCTGAAATGATGATTGCACATTAATCTCTAACATCTGCACAGTACCAAGCTTGTTCGTGATGCGAAGAAGTCTGTTGCGAACCTCCAAGCAATGGTTGTCTACAATAGTTGCACGGAGGCCAATGGTGTTTTCAACTGAGTGGAGTCTGTCATTCGTGGTGTTCAATCCGATTTGGTGAGTCTGGATGTAAGAACTGAATTCTCCATCAATGCTGGTAATTATGTTTGCCATTGAGGTGCGAAGATTGTTCAGACACTGGTTCAATACCGTAGGTAGATCAGTAGCCATACGGTACCGAGACAATGCAATATTGGTGAAATGCTTCCAATAAAATATGATGCAGATATATATGTATATCGGGGTTATTATTGTGAATATTAAAGTATTGTACAAATGCTTCAATAAAAACTGGCATTAAATACGACATTAATACCCATCCAATGTTTCTGTATTTTGAGCAACGTGAAAGCAATGCACAATATTGTTATCATCTGACGATTGGCAATCATGCAATTAATATACTCTATTTTAATTCAGTTAATCTTTCCGGAGTCAGAATAATGAAACTGCGAAGTCAATAAAGAACACTAATTATTTAATCATATGTGATGAAAGTCCGGGGTTGATGGATATTTGTAAGACTGTTTGAAGCCTGACATTTGTAGGACTGCAGGAAGCTTGAACAAATATATCATATCCTATTGTAAGACTCGTATGGCTGTTATGAAACAAATTAAGTTAAACTGTTTTTCATGCTCAATACTTATGATATATATAATTACAGTTGCATAACTTTTTTTATTCCAAAATTTAAAATTCCACTCAGTCAGCATGTGCTACAATGTTATCAGCCTATTTTTCTTGAATGTAATGGAAAGAAACTGCACATCTTCATGGCAAAATTGTATGAATGAAAAAAGAAAATTATTATAGCATTTATTTCTTGGTGAAAAACTGTACGCCTACCGATATGCATTCAAACGGCGTAGACCAGTCCAATGTCAACAATCATGCAATTAAATATACATGAAAATTGATATGCAGGCAGCTTAATTAATGTCAATAAGCGTGATAGTGAAAATGTTTAGTCTTTGCGTAGACGACACTATTTTGCGACAAACTTAATATACACATGATATGAACGGCAGATAGTTGTCGAATATCTATGGCCGAACAATTATTTACCCGTCTTACATTCTAAGCATTTTAACATTTTTAACAGTCGTACATCTATTAAATTTCCTAAATCTGTCCAAGCACATCGCATCCATACAACAAAATAGTCCATTCAGCTGTAGAATAAGACACATAGATCATATAACAGCATTCACATATTTCTGCCATACAACATTGATATCTTATCTACTTAAAACACATTTGTGCCATACAACAATTGATGTACTATATGTTTACATAGACAGTGTATGACTCCTACAGTGAAATTCTTTGCATATGAGCGAAGATTATGTTTATTTTTTTATGTGGTGGCAACATTGGAACAAAATTTTTTAAAGTCGTCCATAAAATAACAAAATATCGAGACAAAAAATGACATATTTATATTATTGATTCTAATCTTCTTATAATTTTTAAATAAGAAGTGTATGACTGTTCCACTGCAACTGTCATACACCATGTAACTCATACCTGGATGAAGCTTCTAAAGTCACAGAAGTCGTATTCTTACACCTGCGAAGTGTTCACACTTCACGAAATTCACAGCACTCTTTCACCGACATAATTGAACAGCCTTCCTACAGTACTGTTGTAACGACTCATCATTTGGATGGTACGAAGGAAATAAAATTTGCAATAATTAATAACCCACCACCATTTCCATATCATAGAATACTGGAATTTTCTACAGCCATGCACTTCAGTAATGTATAGTGTAGTACTAAACATATGTACATACCAACCACGACTAAAGCACATCCCTCCTTACAATTTCTCTTTGTTAATTTTTTCTTCCGTGCATGAATAACATATTTGAAAATATTTAAATTTCATGACTAATAAAATCCCAGTGCATCGTCCATATGTTTGCCATTACTAAGAACGTGTAATATTTTGTGAATTACTCGTCCATATTTTTTGTCACAGACTCGGTCCCCGCACTGTCTCAGCACAAGGCCATCCTAGCTCGTGCCAAACCCCGAATAAGTGGGATCTAACCGGGCAGAACCGTCAGACCCAGTTGTTGTATAGTTTAGGCACTCTAAATGGCATATTATCTGATGACAGTGTATTGTACAGCCCTGACAGATTAATATGTGGAGAAAAATATGCAGCAATATGTTCATCACAGAACAGAATTACTCACGTCCATTGACCTGATATACTCCGTCGTAAGGCTGCATCAGTGTAAGACAACAATTTGTGATTTTCCAAGATTACACCGGTGTAAGACTGCAAATTTGTGTAAAATTGCTTGTCCAGTATATATCTGTAGCTTTGTAAGATTCCAAACTGGCAAGACTGATTACAACTGTGTAAACTGTAAGATCTCGCAAGACTGCTAGTAACAATGTAAGACTGTTCCAAAAATATAAGACTGATACAATGACTTTAGATTTGCAAGTATGTACAATGAGAAACAACATGGAAGAGTAAGCATAATAAACGAACAGTATCGTTCTTCGATTATTTGTGAAAGTCGTCAACCGAGCAACCAACTCATATTAGCCCCCACTGAATGGGCCTTAAGTGTCCGTTAACGATGAGCTCTGTTCGTGGCCATTTTATGTTTTTCTTTTCTCATTTGCACTGTTTTTGCTCGATACCTACTTTGTAACAATTGGTTCTTTTACGTGTTTAATGAATCATCAATGTGTGTAATGAATATATATCATTATTATAGCTATAGCTCTTTGTTTTCAATTATGTTTCATTAAATAAATTATTTTACAAAAATAATTATTTTTACGATATGATGATTTATTGTTGTGTTGCTTTTATAATATAAAACATACTAAATAAAATCGAAGTTTTGAATTTTATCGAAAAAAGTAATATGATATATTTGATGAGATATAGTATGTAATTGTTGTAGTACTGATAACTTTGTATAGTCATCCCGCGCCTCGTGAGAAATCCTCGTCAACAAAGGCGCGTAAATTAATGATTACCCAATTCGCCGAGAAGAAAATTAAAAATTGATGTTTGCAGCGAATGGACTCATTAGATAAAAAAAAAGTCATATTACTGCTCGGAGACACTTTTTAACTGCTAAGAAAACCAATAGCAATCGCTTAAAAAAGAGGAAATGTAACAAACCAAACATAAACTCAGGAAGGAAGGGCAGGTCAGACAGAAAAATAAAACGAATACAGGTTGATAAATAACTACATGACATTAAAAATCAATTACGGTGTGTTAGCGTGTTGAACATATGCTTCGAGCACTTTGAGTCAATCTTTCAACGAACACCCATGAACATCTCCCTATATATGCAAGGGTGATATTTTGTGATCAAAGTTAAATATATTTATCCAATATTAGTTAGTTTTCGTGTAAATCGGGTTTGCCATGACCCGATAGCCCTCATTACTTTTTAAAGTGCCTCACCCCGTCTCAAGAGAGCATAGTTGAAGAAGATCTCTTCCTCATACTTCGACCCAATAAAGATCAAAGAACCCGACCCTCTAGAGACATTTTACTGTTGAAGCGGTGTGAAAAAACAAAAACCACATTTTATATATATATATATATATATATATATATTATACGGTAATCTATAGAAAAATACCCAATTGGAAAAAAAATTTACACATAACTACCCATGTCAGAAAATTTTATAGATAGGTACCCAATTTAATTTTACCAGTTCCTTTAGTCATATCGTACCTTCCTGTGTGTATATTGCGTACTATAATACGTTTATATAGGGTACCTAAATATAGGATACGTGGTACCTACGGGCATGCCTGTGTGTTACATAGGGCGTACCTAAATATAACATACGTCGTACCATTTTCTGTTATATAGGGTACCCAAATGTGTTGAGATAGGGTACCAAAATGTGTTGTTTGGTGTACTTTCGGGGATCGGGTACCTATGTGCAAAAACTTTATTCTATTAGGTACCTACATATAAAAAAATCCTGACTGGGTACTAAATTACAAGTTTTTTTCCAAATAGGTACTTATGTGTAAAAATCCCATTATTATATATCTTTACTATATATTAGTGCGGATTGCACGGTATATCTCAAGTTGACGGTAAGCATATGTATTAGTTGAATTTTAAATATAAAAATGCTATCAGTGGGCCTGTGACTGGGAACGGGTTGGGTGATACTTATTTTTAGTTTTATCTACTGTATAAGTTTACCTACGTCACAGAAACAATTAACTTCAATTTCATTGTAGTCCCACATAACTAATTTAGAAGAAACAAAGCATTTTGGTGTTAAAATCTAGTAAGAAAGACAACTTGTGATTCAAAAAAATTACTGATAAAAGAATATTTTTGTTAATCCTATGGTAATATAATATATCATCGATCATCTTATTGATGTCAAAAACCATGATGGTGTTCAGCAACACAACATGGTCAGGCAAAGAACCCGAGAGGTCGGGGCGGGATTTCTCCCATCGCAAATCCCGTCAAAAGTATGTTTATAATTTATTCACCCTAAAATTAAAAAGTAAAAAATCATTCGGTATTTATTTGGAGTATATTTAGAAGTATATACTTTCGATATTTATGCACCAAGTTGAATCATGACACATATAATGCGACTTGCCAGCAATGTATTAACACATAGGCTATAGTCTTACCAATATATAGGATAGTAATGAGAATGAAGTTAAGGCATGTTATTAAATGACAAATATACGTCGGACATAGCGTTTTAATAACATATACATCACATGTTAGATCAACCTTTAGCAGCAATCTTACAAAATGTGCGATAATAACATTCTTAGAACTGTAAATACCAACAACAATCTTACCTCAAATGCAAGTCTTACGATATTATTACTAATACCTTACAATAATCATTTGGAATTGTAATAATAGTACCCCATATCAACATCACTAACGTACATACCAACAACATACAGTAAAGCATTTCCTCACTTTGAGTTGTCTTACAATATTAAAATAGAATTTATTAAAAGAAGATTAAATAAGAAGGAGGGGAATCTCGAAGCTATTCCGAACTTTAACATAGTTTTTAAAATTCAGATGGATTGATCCCTTTCTCACATACAACAAATATATCATTGGTACTACTAACGGGAAATAGTAATTTAACGACTGAAATTTAAATGAAGTTAGAGAAGTGTTCGTCAAATTTGATATACAACTATTTTCATTGTAAGAGTGAGACTGAATGTATGAGTGCATGACTGTAACAGTTGAGGCTCTGTGATTGTAATTGCACATGCATAGCTGGAAAGATAGTGACTGTACGACTGTTTTGCCTCATGGATTTGCGCTGAAGGAGGTTGCTGAGTAAATATACTACATCGAACAATCCATCCGAGGTATGTGATTTAACGTCTTAATCTGCCACTCTCTGAGCTTCACCTACTGACGGTGCAACCTGGAGTTAAGAACACTATATCTCTGATTAAGAGTTCTCAGAGGCAATAATAAAATCCACTGCATAAAAAATAATAAAACAGATAGCGAATGATCCTCATCTACCATGCGCCATCTGCAGCCTATTCGCAATCTCCAGACAGATAGTCTGAAATAGGCACAAACTTTCATCAAAGAGAAATGAATTGACCACAACATAAAAAAAAACAAAGTAAATTGACAAACTCAAACGGGGAGGCGGCTATATGTGGCACAAACCTCGGGTTCTAAAATGCCGCTTTGTTTCTCAGGATGTTGTGATTCGAACTTGTTGGGAAGGTTGGAGGAATATGTCCGCCCCCTTTTCCTCTAAATAATCATTGCCCCTGATCCGCTAGAACATCACAACTCCAAAGCCACAATCATATTTGGGCCCTCTACGTCGAGAAGCTTGGGCGTGACAATCGTCCTTCGGTCCTTCAACCCCATTAATTCCCAAACACCATAGCGAAGTCGATATAAGACAACCTGGCTTCTAGGTAAGAATCAAGGTAAACACTACTTGCCTTGACATCTCTGTGGACGATGGTCGCCGAGCAGTTATGGTGGAGGAAGCCAGGGCAGGAGGCGCCCCGAGGCCACCCAATGCCTGAACCAGCAGTAAATGGTGTCCAGCGGTATCCCGAGGATTGAGGCGATGGGCTTTCGCCCAAGGCAAAAAAAAAATAATTAGGAGATGGGATGATTAACATCTCTACTTTTTCCGATGGTTATATTGTGGGACTAAGAATCAAAGCTCACGTTTATCATTTGAAGGAAACCACCAGAGATTAGATAAACAGCTTTGTTCATGTCTATCAGCGTCTTCACCAGCAAATCGATTCCTGGCGATAGTCTATGCAGGAATATATATCAAGAACAAAGCCATGAACAACGTACTTCATGTAACAGTGTCTAATGAAAATACCTGGGAGGTTTCTTGTCAAGGAAATCTTGGACCTGGGACAGGGAAGGATTGAATATTGATGATCGAGCACCCAATGCTTCTTCAAAGGGAACAGAACCGCTTGTCGCCCTGAAAAGAGCCCAACAACAAGTTGTTTTAGAAAAAGAGCTTTGTAAGATGATCATAAGAATGGAATGTAATAAACCTGGCCGTCCACTCAGCTACTGCTGTCCCAGTTCCACAAAACTCTGCTAGCTCATCTATACCCTCATTGATACACACTGTGCTGTCCACAACAAAGCATACATCGTTCACATTTCTCCACAAGTCAATGATCTCTGCGGGAGAGCCGAGCATAAAGACGTACAACATAAGGATCAAGTGCCAACATGTCCTTGATGAAAGTTTAGCATTAAATGAAACTTGATTCTTTACCATGTTTCGCAGGAAAAATTCAAAGACACTACGACTCAATTGTCTGAAATAATCGCAAGGTGTGAACAACTTCAAGGGGAAATGAGTTAAAATGCATAAAGAAACAGGAGTTTTCATGCTCAGCCATGACACCTACCTTAATTCATTCAATCATAATGGCAATAATGTATATGAGTAACAAATGCAGTAAAAAAGGTGAATGTAGAAGCAAAGAAGCTCACCTTTAGAAGGCCGACGTGTTCTTGAAACGATTCACGGCCGAAGCGGAGGCATCAATCGATGATCGAACGGCTTTATTAGCAGCAGCTGAAGCACTAACTGAACTAAACAGTTTGTTATTTCTCACGATCCCAAATTAAAGGACTAATCAAGCTCTTTTTGCTTCACTACGATGAAAGAGAATCGATCTTTCTTGCCCGTTCAGCTACAAAAATTGTGAAACGTAGCTGGATTAAATCCGATCCTTGAGCTAACGAAACCCTCCATTTTGTGATCAAGTAGAACGCCGACGAAAAAGAGAAATTGGACGAATCGAAAAACAAACCTTCCCCTTTGTCAAATGAGAAATTAGTTGCGAACACAAAGAGAGATTCTTCAGCGTCTCCAGGACTGTTGTAGAAGGCAGCGACGCTCTGGTACGGCGGCAAGAAAAACGGCGAGAATTCTGGCAACACACAAAGAAATGGTCCCAAGGATTTCTCGACTCTTACAACGCCGAGACAGACCCTGAAATAAAAGCCGAGATGAGAAACATCAGCAACGATTTGGATAGATCGATCACGGGGAAAGAAATACAACAGGCCGCCGAAAAGATGGAGAAAATCCCAGAAATGGAGCTCTTCGGGCCGTGGTGAGTAAGTATCGCAAACACCCAGACGAAAAGGAAGAAGATTACTTGTGGTGGCTCGACCTACCCCATGTATTGGTATGCAGCTTACATCCTTCCGTTGTTTCATACGATTTCTTGGTAATTCATCGTCTTTCTCAGTGCACCTATACACCGTTGAAGATGATGGAGAACGGAAATGAGCGACTGTTTGCTTTCCACACCATTAAATCATTGTTTCTTAAATATTCCTTATATTAATTACCGTGAATACAAAAGACGACTTGGCATGTCACGTTAGCAAGTACAGTTCAACAGCCGTAGTACAGTGAATATAGACATGTATGAGACTTCCAATGTTTCAAGTCCCAAGGGGGGCATTAATTGCTCGTCCATGAACTTAAACTGCTTATAGCAAGCACAACCACAAAAACGACATCGTTTCGAGGAGGGAGGGGAAATTATATGCCACTTGTCATCACAATAGGGTCCCTATCCTACTTTTATAGTATATAGATTTCAGCAAAAAAATAATGGAAGATATTTTTATTAGTAAATCGGACTACCATGTATCATTCATAGATAGATAACTTATTTTAGAAGAAAATCCTCAAATTAGTATGTTAAATCACAGTTGCAAAATAAAATAACTTCTATACATTTAATTGCCGGGAGTTATTACAAAGTTTATATCGGAATTAGTATAATTTACGCGCGAGAGAGAGATGGCGAAGAAGAATACCTAGTCTGAGTTTTCAGCCACGAATTGGGCGTACAAAATAGAATCGATCCGAAGTTTGAGGGAGGGCGAAACAGCAAAATTATGAGCAGTCAGCTCAAACAAACAAGAAAACTTCACACTCGTTTGCTCTTGCATGAATGCTCTCCTCGTTTTCGTACTTTCTTTTCGCGTGAAAAATCTAAAAGGAGGAAGAAAAGGAAAAGCTTTTTCTTGGTCCAATTTTCTTCAGAATGGGTTCACTTGAATTAGTGCGTCGCATAGGTGAAAATGCACGTGCCTGTCTCAGGTGCAGATGGTAAACAGCTGATGAGAACGATCGTTTGATCTGAAGATATTGTAATGGTACGTCATGATATCGTAATTTTTTATTTTGTGATGTAATAGTTATATTAAGTGAGTGCGAAGATCACTGGTGTGCGGCTAATGTTGATAGGATTGTGCGTAAACCAGTTTGATTGATTGACGGTACTTGAGTCTGGATTATGATCATCAAGATTGCAAATTGATTGACATCTAGATTTCAAAATTGACCAGTTTGATTGGTTGCGTCGATCTTCATTTTGACATGCTAATCAAGATTATGATTTTGTCAGGTTTATCTTAATCTTAAACTTATTGATCATGGTTGTAAATGTGAATCAATCTGCATTACTGAGTGAGGTCTTTTGAAATTGCAAATTTGTGTAGTCTGTAGGTGTATTCAAATATATTCTATTGCATAAATATAGTGAACTGCTGAATCTAACTGTAGCAGGCAAGTCACACTATGTTTATGGTTTTGGAAATACGACTTCATGCATTATGTTTTACCTGATGCACCCCTCTGCACATATGCAATGCCAGCTATAATGAACACATTACTTATGCTTCAAATAAATTTTTTTCGACAGGGGACTCCTGTGAATATAATTGTTGGATCTCATGTTTGGATTGAAGACAAAGGACTCGCGTGGATTGATGGATATGTTAGTAAAATCAATGGCCAAGAAGCTGAGATCCATCGGAGTGATGGAAAGACTGTATGTTCCCTTCATTCTCAGCACATATTGGTTATGCATCTGACGTTAGACAATTCGAGTGCATTAAACACTCTGCCTAGCTTTATTCCCAAATGCTTTCTATCACCTAATTTGCTTCATTACATGGTATAATTTTTTGATTTCATCTCAATATTGATTTTCCTTGCTTTTGTGATTCAGGTTGTTACCAAGTTGTCAAAAGTTCATCCTAAAGATATGGAAGCTTCACCAGGAGGTGTCGATGATATGACAAAACTATCATACCTGCACGAGCCTGGGGTGTTACAAAATCTTAAAACTAGATATGAGCTCAATGAAATTTATGTAAGCTTCACCGACTTCTTACTGTTCTGTTAAAGCTGTTCCTTTATAATATATATTCTGATTGTCTTTTGCCCAAATATATTACAGACTTACACTGGAAATATTCTGATAGCTATAAATCCTTTCCAAAAATTGACTCATCTATACAATCCACATATGATGCAACAATACAAAGGAGCACCATTTGGAGAGCTAAGCCCTCATGTATTTGCAGTGGCTGATGTTGCCTACAGGTTTAGCCTAAATATTTTGTAGCTTGCAGTCTCTTATGAATGTTGTATTGCGATTTGCAGGCTATTTTGCAATGATCACTGTGTATTCTTTGCAATGTATACAAATGTAGAATTACTTGCGATGATCGTATTGCATGTTCTTATGTACATAGTTGTGACATTTACGTGGTCTATTCTGCAATACTTTCTTTGCTAAACAGGGCCATGATAAATGAAGGTAAAAGTAATTCGATTCTGGTGAGCGGAGAGAGTGGAGCAGGTAAAACTGAGACCACAAAGATGATTATGCGCTATCTTGCATTTTTGGGAGGTCGAGCAGCTACAGAAGGCCGCACCGTGGAACAACAAGTTCTTGAAGTATGATTGATAATGATCTAATGGTTTTTCCGTTCTAAATGTGTTTCAGTTTTCATAAACAATCCCTCATGTATATTTCTCCATTCATGAATGTAGTCCAATCCAGTTCTTGAAGCATTCGGCAATGCGAAAACTGTTAGAAATAACAATTCCAGGTGAGCTCTTTATTATTTTTACAGTTTCTTCTTCTTTTGTTTCATTTATCTTGTTAAAAGATATTTTTGATGTGAGTATATCCTTTTATTTATTCAGAAGCGTAACCATTGCTGTTGGAATACGATGTCATTTCGTTTTTGTAAATACCATTGCACTACTTTCCTACTCACTTTTTGGACTGATATCTAATCATTTGTACCATCATATTTGTGGTGAAACTGCAGCCGTTTTGGTAAATTTGTGGAGATTCAGTTTGATAAAATGGGGAGAATATCTGGAGCAGCTATTCGAACATATCTTCTTGAACGATCTCGTGTTTGCCAAATTTCTGATCCCGAACGTAATTATCACTGCTTTTACCTTCTATGTGCGGCACCAAAGGAGGTATTATTGGTTCCGTAGTTACAGATGGGATATCACACATTTTCTTCTCTGAAATAATATGACTTGATCCGAGTACAACTTTCTTAACCTTCCAGGACATAGAGAGGTACAAGTTAGATCACCCAAAAACTTTTCATTATCTAAACCAATCAAAATGTTATGATTTGGGTGACGTAAATGATGCTCATGAGTACCTCGCCACGAGAAGAGCCATGGACATTGTCGGAATAACCAAAAATGAGCAGGTAAGTTTCGAGCATATGATTACAAGAAATTTTGAAATATACTCTGCTACAATTAAAGTTCATCGCCGTCGTCATCATCGTGATCTTTATCATGAATGCCTATATATGGCTCTTTATCTATATATTTCTCAATCTTGCCACAGGAAGCAATTTTTAGGGTTGTTGCTGCCATTCTTCATCTTGGTAATATTGATTTTGGCAAGGGAAAAGAAATCGATTCGTCAGTTCCAAAAAATGACAAATCCAAGTTTCACCTGAAAACAGCCAGTGAACTTCTCATGTATTATATATACTCGTATCATTTGCATCTAAAAATATTTCTCCCGTGATCCCAGGAAAAACTATCTGATTGCTCTTTCTCCTAGGTGTGATCCGGTTGGCTTAGAAGACGCGTTATGTAAACGTATAATGATCACTCCTGAAGAAGTAATCAAGAGATGCCTTGATCCTCTCAGTGCAGCAATTAGCAGGGATGGACTTGCCAAGACGATATACTCTAGACTTTTTGATTGGTTAAGTCCTTCCCATACATCCTTCTATTTTCTTGTGTTGATTTCATTTAGCAACAATTAAAATTACTTGATTTTGTTCCCTGCTTGGTTGAATTTTTTAACAGGTTGGTCAACAAGATCAATAACTCAATTGGCCAAGATCACAGTTCGAAATCTCTGATTGGAGTTCTGGACATTTACGGTTTTGAAAGCTTTAAGCACAACAGGTAGTCAATGCATCCAAGTGGATCTCTTTGCTGTCCTCTAAACAAATGACAAGCTCTATTCTGCAGTTTTGAGCAATTCTGCATCAATTTCACGAATGAGAAGCTACAGCAGCATTTTAACCAGGTATGTTTTCGTATAAGCTGGTGCCTGATAAGTAAGGTAACATAAGGTTAACTATCTTAATTCTCCATGATTGGTAATTGGTATGCAGCATGTTTTCAAGATGGAGCAAGAAGAATACACAAAGGAGGCAATTCAATGGAGCTACATTGAGTTTGTTGATAACCAAGATGTTCTAGATCTCATTGAGAAGGTACTTTCATGACCCTGGGCTAGGATATCTAGTCCAGACTTCGACTGACTTACTACGACCCAATAACTTAACAAACTCCAAAAACGGCCCCCCAAATCCAAAAATTGTCTAAATAATTTATGTGTTCAAGTATCTGAACTGTAGCTCATGACAATTGCTTGTTACGATGCTTTTATTCGTGTTACTTGTTACATTTGACTAACGTTTAACAGCAATGCACTCCATATCACAGTTTGATTTTTTCGTTTAGTTGTGACAGTCAAGGATATGTCACTTTCTCTTTTTTATACTGTCACTAAAATAAGTTTTTCGTTGCATTACTGGAAATACAAGTTGGTAGAGGCATTCTGAATTGTTTTACATGTGTGGATAGACTAATACGAAAACTAAGGTTTTCTCATCCTATTGTTTTTAACCTGTGAATGTGATTAGGGGCATGAGAATCTGCTACTCATTGTACCATACTTACTTTCACTGAAAGATAAGTTCACAAGGTTGCTGCTTTGTCCCGATTAACAAATAACAACTCATTTTACTTCTGTGGCAGAGACCTGGTGGAATTATCAATCTTCTTGATGAAGCATGGTAACGTCTGAAACCATTTAATAGGTTTTCTTATCCTTTTTACCTAGTATCCTATAGCATAAAAATAAGTCGCCTTTCTGATTATGATAACTCTCGGTCAGTCTTAATTTTTACTATCTCAAATTCTGTTGTTTATGTATTCTACTCAAGGAGTTCCTTTATCTAGTCCTGCCACCTAATTTGTTAGTTATTGATAAATATATTGATTTTGCCTTGCAGTTCATATGTTCGCATATGGTGTCTGTCTTGCTCAGTTTTCTTGAATAATTTGTTGGCTTATGATAAATTTTTTCGTTTTTGTTTTTTATTTCCTTTTAGCATGTTCCCTAAGTCGACTCCTGAAACGCTGTCCAATAAGCTCTATCAGACATTCAAGGCTCACAAACGCTTTGTAAAGCCAAAGTTATCCCGTACAGATTTTACAATTGTGCATTATGCTGGGGAGGCACGTACTGATGATACTCCTTTTAAAAATAAATTAGTCAGGTCTACACAAAAAATTTATTAACCAGCTATTGTATTCATTCCAGGTTCAGTACCAATCCGACCAGTTCTTGGATAAAAATAAAGATTACGTTGTTCCTGAACACCAAGACCTTTTAAGTGCTTCCAGATGTTCCTTTGTAGCGGGTCTTTTCCCTCCAATTCCTGAGGAGACAACGAAATCTTCTAAGTTTTCCTCTATCGGTTCACGTTTTAAGGTAATTTAGTGTGACATAGATTTGTAGCATTTATCATTGTCGCGTCAGGGACAGAGTCGATTGTTATGGGGATGCTCAACTTCAACGTAAAGAGTAATACTTTCTATCACGTCACAAATTGCTCATTGATAATATTTGAACAAACCATTTTACAACGCAGCTGCAACTTCAACAGCTGATGGAGACCTTGAGTGCAACAGAACCTCACTATATTAGATGTGTGAAGCCCAACAACCTTCTTAAACCTTCTGTATTTGAAAACTCGAATGTCATGCAACAGCTACGTTGTGGTGTAAGTTTTGAATTTCAATCCTTTCTCAGTTATTTTTTCCGTTATCAATTTTTTATTATAATCCATGGACTTCAATTTTTTGTGATTACTTATGTATTCAGGGTGTTCTAGAGGCAATCAGGATCAGTTGCGCGGGATATCCTACTCGACGTCCTTTCTTTGAGTTCGTTAACAGATTTGGCATTCTAGCACCAGAGGTTTTGCATGGAAGGTATGTAACTGTTTGATTGGAGAAATTGTTTACTTCATTTCAATCACAATTCCAAACTATTGTCATAGCTCATCTATGGGATGCTTGACCATTGCTTGTTTCTTGCATAATTGTGTTAGTTCAATTTTTACTGGTACAAAGATTCAAATTGATGACATTCAATGATTTCCTCCCTAGTAGCTGCGAGGAAAAGCAAGCATGCAAGATGATATTGGAAAAGAAGGGGCTTGCTGGTTTCCAGGTAAAAGGGTTGCTATCGCTTGGTTCTTGAGTGCATTTATCGGTCTTCACATGATAAAGAACCTGTCTAACCATGCCTTTCAAATTGGCCAACATTCTCGTGTGATGTACTAATACACCTAATCAACCACCTCTCTTTCCATATAAAAATTTGATGCATCATGCATGCATGAAATTTTAGATGACGTGTCCGTTTAATCTTTGGCTTGATATGTAAATGTGAAGTACATGTACTTTCTTGGATTGAGTGCTACACGTTATTGAATTACTCTCTTGTTCACCTGTAATCATGTCCACCTATTCATGAAGCACAAACATCTCGTACACATACTCTTTAAACTTGACAGATAGGGAAAACAAAGGTATTCCTTAGAGCTGGTCAAATGGCCGAGCTAGATGCTCGCAGAATTGAAGTTCTCACGAGTGCAGCCAAAACCATACAAAGGCGTATGCGAACTCATATTGCTCGTCGATATTTCGTGGCAGTGAGACAAGCTGCGATATATGTGCAATCATATTGCAGAAGTAAAGCATTTTACATGTTGATTTTTTACCACTTCAAATATTTGAAAGAATCTAGTTACCATTACTTATACATTTCTGATATTTGTGCAATTGTTCAGGTAACCTAGCATGCAAACTCTTTGAAACTGTGAAAATGCAAGCTGCTATTTTGAAGATTCAGAGAAACGCGCGAGGATACCATTTTAGATCTGCATTTGGCAAGTTGCGGTTATCTGTACTCGTTATACAAACAGGTTTGCGCAGTATGGATGCACGAAAGACATTTAGATACAGGAAGCAAACAAAAGCTGCAACTGTTATCCAGGTTTCAAAATCACGTTACTAGTAGTATAACTACTTACTCACTTGCTAAGAAACAATTGTCTTTTATATACTTACTTATCTCAGGCAAGGTGGCGCTGCCATAGAGCAGCTACTTACTATAAGAAGCTGAAGAAAGGAACTATAGCTGCACAATGCAAGTGGAGACAAAAAATTGCGAAGAAAGAGCTAAGAAAGCTTAAGATGGTTAGATTCAGACACATCATTCACTGCTCAAAAATAATGCTGTTCTTTTGGACTTTCCATTGGTGTCAGCGAGAGTTTCGACTAGAACCCTAGGGATCCAAGTGATCAACTCTTTCATTGATCAATGCATTAGTTTAAATTATACTTCGTTCAACCATAGGCTGCTAGGGAAACAGGTGCGCTCAAGAAGGCAAAGGATAAGCTTGAAAAGCAACTTGAGGAACTTACATGGCGCTTGCAACTAGAAAAACGTTTAAGGGTATGCCTAGTCTTTCTTCCTGGGGGGGTCTTCTTTCAATTCCATGAATAAATTACAAAATTGTTGTGAATGTGTTTGTTGGGCTCACAAATGCAGACAGACTTGGAAGAAGCAAAAGCTCAAGAGACTGCAAAGTTTCAGAAATTGTTGGAAAACATGCAAAAACAACTTGATGAAGCAAATGCATTGGTTGTCAAGGAAAGGGAGGCAGCTAAGATGGCTGTTGAAGAAGCACCTCCTGTTATCAAGGAGACTCCAGTTTATATTGAAGATACCAAGAAAACGGAATCTATGAAAGAAGAAATAGAGAGTTTAAAGGTAACGTGACAGATAGTATATTGAAGGTGCTTGGTTAAATAATAATTTGAATTGAATGTTTAAGCAGTATGAAGAAAGGTTTGAGTTAGCATATGCTAAATGTATTTTCTTATCTATATCACTCTCAGGCTTCTTTACAAAGCGAAAAAGAAAGTTCTGATGACTTGCGAAAGAGGTATGCCGAAGCACTTGCATCCAGTGAAGAGAGACGTGCAAAATTAGAAGAGACAGAAAAAAGAGTTCACCAGTTTCAGGAATCTCTGCACAGGTAATACGACCAACCATGTCTTGTAAGTTGTAACATTCTACAATTGGGGGAGCCTCCAAAAGAGGCTTGCTCAATTGACTTGCCTTACCACAATGTGAAGTGCATTCACTTTACATTACCATTTGGCAAATGTGTGCTGCTTGAAGTGTAATGCTGGAGAATGATCAACTCATTTTATAATAATGATGGTATAAATGAGTTGGAATTGCACAATTGTAATTTTTCTCGATGTTCTGATAAGTTTTGACATCAAATGCTTATAGCATGTATATATATAATATATTTTCATTGCGATCTTTTTTAAATCAGCTCTCTTTTTTTTTTTCTGTATAACTAGGTTAGAGGAGAAACTTGGTAACTTGGAATCAGAGAACAAAGTTCTTCGTCAACAAGCTGTGTCAATAGCACCAAATAAGTTCCTCTCTGGGCGCTCTAGATCCATCATGCAGGTAATTTCCATTGCTTCCTTGTGCATCTCTGGGAATTCAAACTATTGACTTGCACAACCTCCCGTCTTTAACAATCACAGAGGACTGATAGCGGCCATCTCTTTGGTGAGGCTAAGATGCACATGGTAATGAAGAATTGAGACCTTATTATGTTTGCTTTATGATCATGATAACTATCTTCGTTCGTTTCACGCTTTTTGACTTTTCCTAGGAAGTGCATAGCCCAACGTCAACCGAAGCCGATGACAAACCACAGAAATCACTTAATGAGAAACAGCAAGAAAATCAGGAGCTGCTCATACGTTGCATATCACAGCACTTGGGCTTTGCAGGAAACAGGCCCATTGCAGCCTGTGTTATTTATAAATGTCTATTGCAGTGGCGATCCTTCGAAGTCGAGAGAACTAGTGTTTTTGACTGGATCATCCAAACTATAGGCCATGCTATTGAGGTTGTCATCTAACCACGATCTGTAACATTCATATTTGAGATGGTTTAGGAAACTCAAGCATTAATACATTCCTGTTTGAGATAGATTAACAATAGACGTTTTATACAAATTGCAGAAAACTCAGGAAAACAACGATATGTTGTCTTATTGGCTGTCAAATGCTTCAACTCTGCTACTTCTGCTCCAACGCACTCTTAAAGCTAGTGGTGCCGCTGGAATGGCACCTCAAAGACGTCGATCGTCCTCAGCCACTTTATTTGGCAGGATGACACAGGTTTTTTTTGTCATTGTGAAATAACAGAGATAGAGTTGCAAATTGATCATAGAGGTCTGATCTTTTATGAATAGATACTAACTGGTTTCTCTCTTTATATAGAGCTTCCGCGGAACTCCACAAGGTGTGAATCTTTCCTTTATGAATGGCTTGGCCGCTGGAGTAGAGACATTGCGCCAAGTGGAAGCCAAGTATCCTGCTTTATTGTTCAAGCAACAACTTACTGCATACGTTGAGAAAATTTATGGGCTTATAAGGGATAATCTAAAGAAGGAGATATCTCCATTGCTTGGCTTGTGCATACAGGTAAATACAATCACAGATGGTTTCTTTGTTTTCTTTATGGTCTCACTTTGTTACAAAAAACTCCGTACATGCTCGACTGCTCTTGTGTCTTGTTCAATTATAGGCGCCAAGAACTTCTAGGGCAAGCCTAGTCAAGGGAGCAAAATCTGTTGGGAATACACCAGCCCAGCAAGCACTGATTGCTCACTGGCAGGGAATCGTGAAGAGCCTTGAAAATTTCTTGGAGACTTTGAAAGCTAATCATGTCTGTAAACCTTATTTATGTCTCGACTTTCTTATGCTGATTTTTCACTTTTTCTCCTCTTCTATATGTCTTTCCCTCATGATGTTGAGTTTTTTTTTTTCTCAGGTACCACCATTCTTAGTCCGCAAGGTGTTCACACAGATTTTTTCATTCATAAATGTGCAGTTATTTAACAGGTGATAGTTTTCAACTTGGTACTGTCACTGATGTCCGTATCATTCATGTAATATAGCCCTAGTGAAAATCGCTAACCATTGCAGTCTTCTGCTAAGACGAGAATGCTGCTCGTTTAGCAATGGGGAATATGTGAAGGCTGGATTGGCTGAATTAGAACTCTGGTGCCATAGGGCTACTGATGAGGTGATTTAAAGCCGCAAAAATATTTTCCCCATTTTATGTTTCATTTAGTTAGTTATATGTCAAATTAATCATCACAAACACTGCAGTACTCAGGCTCGGCTTGGGAAGAGCTGAAACATATTAGACAAGCCATTGGATTCCTGGTAATAATGCGTTTATATGTTCATTCTTCATTCTTAACTTGCATTACAATGTCCAGTTGTTAATAATTATTTCCTTACAGGTCATCCACCAAAAGCCCAAGAAAACATTGGATGAAATAAGCCACAACCTCTGTCCAGTAAGCTACATCAAAAGTTTCACAAGCTAATCTCATCTTCTTGTGATTGACAATCTCTTGTGCTATTAATTAGGTGTTGAGCATTCAACAACTGTATCGTATCAGTACCATGTATTGGGATGATAAATATGGCACCCACAGCGTTTCTTCAGATGTAAGTTTCAACTTCTACAGATGCCATTACGAAAAAAACTAGGTTCGAGCCATTTCTTTCGATCCAAACAATTGTTCATTATGTTTCTTTCTTTCCTTTTTCTTTTCTGTCGACAGGTTATATCGAGCATGAGAGTTTTGATGACCGAAGATTCGAACAATGCAGTGAGCAATTCCTTTCTCTTGGACGATGATTCCAGGTTAGCTTCCGTATCTGACTTCATGTTTGCAACTGAACTTTCTTCAAGGCCACACAAGTTGAATTTACACAAATTTATCTTCTTCTGCAGCATACCATTTTCGGTTGATGACATATCTAAGTCGATGCAGCAAATAGAAATTTCTGACATCGATCCACCTTCGCTGGTCCGAGAAAACTCAGACTTCAGCTTTCTGCTGCCACAGATTGAGTAAACTGCCCGCCTTCGTATATATCTCGAAGACATTGGATTTATGTGCACACACGCCATCCCTTACATGTAGATTTTTTTTTCTTTAATTAATGTTCCCCATATTTTTTATTGATACTTTATATACACTATCTACGAGTGAAGAAAGAGATGTCGAGTTATGGCTCACACACTTCTCTTTGTTGTAACGTAACGGCTATTTATACATCATCTTCGGATCCTAACTGGAGTTGGAACGAACTTACTAACGTGAAAATATAGAATAAAAGTTGATAAGAGTTCAAAGACCAAAAACCCAATCCTACTACCCGAGGCCCGGCCCGGCCCGGAAGAGCCAAGTTGTCATGTCCCCGTAGGTGTAAATGGCCTACGAATGCACGGCTGATATCCTTGTTTTTGTTCCTTCGTTTGAAGGTTAGGATTGAGATTATGTTCAATAGAGATGTGTGTGTTTGTAATATCCTCATTTTAAATGAGTAACCAACTAACAAGACATAGATCATCAAATGCCATGAAGAGATCTAGTCGAGCGAGCAAGGAAAAAAATGGAACAATAGATGCAATAAGAACAACTATAACTTGCTGCTAGGGAAACAGGTGCGCTCAAGAAGGCAAAGGATAAGCTTGAAAAGCAACTTGAGGAACTTACATGGCGCTTGCAACTAGAAAAACGTTTAAGGGTATGCCTAGTCTTTGGAACAATGGATTTAGTCCCTTCTTTCTTCCTAGGGGGGGTCTTCTTTCAATTCCATGAATAAATTACAAAATTGTGAATGTGTTTGTTGGGCTCACAAATGCAGACAGACTTGGAAGAAGCAAAAGCTCAAGAGACTGCAAAGTTTCAGAATTTGTTGGAAAACATGCAAAAACAACTTGATGAAGCAAATGCATTGGTTGTCAAGGAAAGGGAGGCAGCTAAGATGGCTGTTGAAGAAGCACCTCCTGTTATCAAGGAGACTCCAGTTTATATTGAAGATACCAAGAAAACGGAATCTATGAAAGAAGAAATAAAGAGTTTAAAGGTAACGTGACAGATAGTATATTGAAGGTGCAGTACTTTGTTAAATAATAATTTGAATTGAATGTTTAAGCAGTATGAAGAAAGGTTTGAGTTAGCATATGCTCAATGTATTTTCTTATCTATATCACTCTCAGGCTTCTTTACAAAGCGAAAAAGAAAGTTCTGATGACTTGCGAAAGAGGTATGCCGAAGCACTTGCATCCAGTGAAGAGAGACGTGCAAAATTAGAAGAGACAGAAAAAAGAGTTCACCAGTTTCAGGAATCTCTCCACAGGTAATACGACCAACCATGTCTTGTAACATTCTACAATTGGGGGAGCCTCCAAAAAAGGCTTGCTCAATTGACTTGCCTTACCACAATGTGAAGTGCATTCACTTTACATTACCATTTGGCAAATGTGTGCTGCTTGTAAGTGTAATGCTGGAGAATGATCAAACTCATTTTATAATGATGATGGTATAAATAGGGCTGAGGAAATATACTGAAATACCGATATACCGTCCTTATCGTATCGAAACGTACCGAAAATATCGAATATTTTGGTATACCGAAGTTTTTGGTAAGGTATGATACCGTACCGAAAATTTTCGGTACGGTAATGGTATGAAAATTTTAAAAATTAGGTATACAGATTATACCGAAATACCGAAATGCTAAAATTTTTAAATACACACCTACATATATTATATCATTTCAAAAAAATATAAAATGGATAAATATTATATATATATACACCTACATATATTGTATGTTGTAGTTATGTAAAGTTCTTTGTCTTACTAAGGAGCATAGTTGTTTATGACGCGTCATGGCGCGCGGCGCAAATTGCGAGAGGATTGCACCATTTCTAAAACATGGCGCACGCCTTTAACATGGCGACGCCATGGCACGCCCCACGCCGCTGTGGCCCGCGCCATGGGCCGTTGCCCATGGTGACATGGCCCAAAAAGCTTATTTGGGCTTTTTAGTTTTTAAATTTAATGGGCCCCCAAAAACTTGTAGATATTTATTTTTAATTTAAAGTGAGGATTTCATTCATTAATCCAGTAGGACAACAGAGTACAATAGAGCAATATTCAAAAGTATATTTGACTATTTCTATTGCGTAAAAGCCGGTGATAGTACAATGTCCGTTCCAAATCCCTGAAAAATGAGAAAAGAGAAAACCCCGAAGGGGACTCCCACTAGGGGAGAGATAGGCTCCCACGAGGGGAGAGATAGACTCCCACGAGGGGAGAAAAAACATTGTAGATATTTATTTTAAACACAAAAAAATTAGTAGTAGGGTAAGACGGGGATGAAAAAAATAAAATGAAGATATAAAACTCAAAAAGTGATTCATGAAGCTTATATGCTTGAATTATATTATATATATATATATAACTTTTTAATGATATATCTTGGTTATTCTTATCATTATATGTAGCCCCTGTATATTTTAATCTTTAATATTCAAATGCGCCGTCCTTCGATATTGCGCGCGCCGCGCCATGCGCCATGGCTCTGGCGGGCCTTCGCGCCTTAATGCGTCGTGCGCCACTAACAACTATGCTAAGGAAACTGACTAAAATTTATTTAAGGTTATTTTTGAATTAAAAATCTTTTTATTTTGGAAAATTTGGTATTAATAATCCATCTTATTGGGGCCTAAGGAGTTTGAATTGACTAAAAATTAGAAAACAACGAATTAACAAGTTACGAGACACGTATGGTAAAAAATCCTCCGTGTGAATGGTATAGAAGGTATGATACCGTCCATACCGAATTTTCGGTATGATACACCGTATCGAAATAAGGTAAACCGAAATTTTGGAATGATAATGGTATGATTTTTTTCGATACCGAAATTTCAGTACTGTATACGGTATCACAGTTTTGGTACAATATACCGTACCGAATCACCCCTAGGTATAAATGACTTGCACATAATTGTAATTTTTCTCGATGTTCTCATAAGTTTTGACATCAAATGCTAATTATAGCATGTATATATATAATATATATTTTCAATGCGATCTTTTTTGCATCACCTCTCTGTTTTTATATTTGTTTTCTGTACAACTAAGGTTAGAGGAGAAACTTGGTAACTTGGAATCAGAGAACAAAGTTCTTCGTCAACGAGCTGTGTCAATATCACCAAATAAGTTCCTCTCTGGGCGCTCTAGATCCATCATTCAGGTAATTTCCACTGCTTCCTTGTGCATCTCTGGGAATTCAAACAATTGACTTACACAACCTTCCGTCTTTAACAATCACAGAGGACTGATAGCGGCCATCTCTTTGGTGAGGCTAAGATGCACATGGTAATGAAGAATTGAGACCTTAATATGTTTTGCTTTATAATCATGATAACTGTCTTCGTTCGTTTCGCGCTTTTTGACTTTTGCTAGGAAGTGCATAGCCCAATGTCGACCGAAGCCGATGACAAACCACAGAAATCACTTAATGAGAAACAGCAAGAAAATCAGGAGCTGCTCATACGTTGCATATCACAGCACTTGGGATTTGCAGGAAACGGACCCATTGCAGCCTGTGTTATTTATAAATGTCTATTGCAGTGGCGATCCTTCGAAGTCGAGAATACTAGTGTTTTTGACTGGATCATCCAAACTATAGGCAATGCTATCGAGGTTGTCATCTAACCACGATTTGCAACGTGCATATTTGAGATGGTTTTGGAAACTCAAGCATTAATACATTCCTGTTTGAGATAGATTAACAATAGACATTTTATACAAATTGCAGAAAACTCAGGAAAACAACGATATGTTGTCTTATTGGCTGTCAAATGCTTCAACTCTGCTACTTCTGCTCCAACGCACGCTTAAAGCTAGTGGTGCCGCTGGAATGGCACCTAGAAGACGTCGATTGCCCTCAGCCCCTTTATTTGGCAGGATGACACAGGTTATTTTTGTCATTGTGAAATAACAGAGATAGAGTTGCAAATTGATCATAGAGTTCCGATCTTTTATGAACTGATGCTAACTGGTTTCTCTCTTTATATAGAGCTTCCGCGGAGTAGAGACATTGCGCCAAGTGGAAGCCAAGTATCCTGCTTTATTGTTCAAGCAGCAACTTACTGCATACGTTGAGAAAATTTATGGGCTTATAAGGGATAATCTAAAGAAGGAGATATCTCCATTGCTTGGCTTGTGCATACAGGTAAATACAATCACAGATGGTTTCTTTGTTTTCTTTATGGTCTCACTTTGTTACAAAAAACTCCGTACATGCTCGACTGCTCTTGTGTCTTGTTCAATTATAGGCGCCACGAATTTCTAGGGCAAGCCTAGTCAAGGGAGCAAAATCTGTTGGGAATACACCAGCCCAGCAAGCACTTATTGCTCACTGGCAGGGAATCGTGAAGAGCCTTGAAAATTTCTTGGAGACTTTGAAAGCTAATCATGTCTGTAAACCTTATTTATGTCTCGACTTTCTTATGCTGATTTTTCATTTTTTCTCCTCTTCTATATCTTTCCCTCTTGATGTTGAGTTATTTTCTTTCTCAGGTACCACCATTCTTAGTCCGCAAGGTGTTCACACAGGTTTTTTCATTCATAAGTGTTCAGTTATTTAACAGGTGATAGTTTTCAACTTGGTACTGTCTCTGATGTCCATATCATTCATGTAATATAGCCCTAGTGAAAACAGCTAACCATTGCAGTCTTCTGCTAAGACGAGAATGCTGCTCGTTTAGCAATGGGGAATATGTGAAGGCTGGATTGGCTGAATTAGAACTCTGGTGTCATAGGGCTACTGCTGAGGTTATTTAAAGTTGCAAAATATTTATCCCCATTTTATGTTTTATTTAGTTATATGTCATATTAATCATCACAAACACTGCAGTACTCAGGCTCGGCTTGGGAAGAGCTGGGACATATTAGACAAGCCATTGGATTCCTGGTAGTAATGCATTTGTATGTTCATTCCTCATTCTTAACTAGCGTTATAAGGTTCAATTGTTCATAATAATTTTCTTCCAGGTCATCCACCAAAAGCCGAAGAAAACATTGGATGAAATAAGCCACAACCTCTGTCCAGTAAGATATATCAAAAAGTTTCACAAGCTAATCTCTTCTTCACGTGATTGACAAGCTCTTGTGATATTAATTAGGCGTTGACCATTCAACAACTGTATCGTATCAGTACCATGTATTGGGATGATAAATATGGCACCCACAGCGTTTCTTCAGAAGTAAGTTTCTATTCTACAGATGCCATTACGAAAAAAACTAGGTTCGAGTCATTTCTTTCAATCCAAATAATTGTTCAATATGGTTCTTTCTTTCCTTTCCTTTTCTGTCGACAGGTTATATCGAGCATGAGATTTTTGATGACCGAAGATTCGAACAATGCGTTGAGCAATTCCTTTCTCTTGGACGATGATTCCAGGTTAGCTTTGGTATCTGACTTCATGTTTGCAACTGAACTTTCTTCAAGGCCACACAAGTTGAATTTACACAATTTTATCTTCTTCTGCAGCATACCGTTTTCTGTTGATGACATATCTAGGTCGATGCAGCAAATAGAAATTTCTGACATCGATCCACCTTCGCTGGTCCGAGAAAACTCAGACTTCAGCTTTCTGCTGCCACAGATTGAGTGAAACTGCCCGCCTTCGTATATTTCTCGAAGGCATGGATTTATGTGCACACACGCCATCCCTTACATGTAGATTTCTTTTATTTTTCCCCATATTGTTTAGACTTTATATACACTCTCTACGAGTGAAGAAAGAGAAGTCGAGTTATGGCACACGCACTTCTCTTTGTTGTAACGTAACGGCTATTTATTCATCATCTTCGGATCCTAGCTGGAGTTGGAACGAAGTTACTAGCGTAAAAATATCGAATAAAAATTTATAGGAGTTCAAAGGCCAAAAACCCAATCCTACTACCCGAGGCCCGGCCCGGCCCGGAAGAGCCAAGTTGTCCCGAAGGTGTAAATGGCCTACGATGGGCATGGAGGTAGCACGTTATTGCACGGCTGATATCTTTGCTTTGTTCCTTCGTTTCAAAGTTAGGATGGAGATTGTGATCAATGGAGATGTGTGCGTGTTTGCCTCATTTTAAATGAGTAACCAACTGAATAACAAGTACGAAGATCATCGACCCCATGAAGAGATCTAGTCTAGCGAGCGAGGAAAAAAAATGGAACCATAGATGCAATAAGAACAAATATAACTTGCTTTTTATTGATCAAAATAAGTGTACTTGACAACCACAAAACAAGTTCCTACACCCTTTATAAGAATCTGAACACCTTCCCTAACCAGACCAAAAATGGAAGTAAAGCGATAATAACCCCCTAAAGAAAGCCAAGGAACGGTATAATTACCCGATCCAAACAAAAACCTTACGAGGAAAAAAAAAGCAAGACAGAAAAAAAAAAAAGTGGAGATATCTTCATCTAATCTCTCGGAATGTGCTGATAATTGAAATTATCAGGATATAACTGCTGCAATCCGTGACCCATTTGTCCCCTCCATCCCATTGAATTTGCAGGCGTCAACTGTTGCTGTACGAAAAACTGATGGGAAGAACCATGCAAGTTCAAACCACCACCACCACCACCTCCGCCGCCGCCACCACCACTACCACCACCGCCGCCGCCGCCACCACCACCAGCAGGAGGAGCCGTTGATTTGCCAGAAGAAGGAACCCCATTAATATCTTTCTTGACATTGATGAGGAACGAACCAATGATGACCTGTTCAAGCAAGCAATTCTAAATCATTCGATGCAGCTCCAACGAAAAGGGAGCAATTGACAAGTTATATAGATCATCACATAATATGTATCGCTTTGCAATTTAAGATTCTCGAGGGGCACGTGATGTGTTACCTGGACTGGACCAGCAGCAGCTAGGGGCCCACCAAGTTCTCCACCGATGATTTTGCCTTCGCAAGTACAAAGGGACGCGCTAAGTCCTCCACTGTGTCCTCCATGGTTCGTATGAATATAAGATCCAGACAACGAAAGGATGTCGAATATGCCCTGCAATGGATTCAATCGTAGCAGAAAGCACTAAATGCTTCAATGGTTAAAGTAGGCGAAAAAATGCTTAACAACTTTCTGGACACAGTTTTAGATATAGGTGTCGTTGATGCATTATGGCGTTTGAATGTTCGAAGAGAAAGATCCCACAATATTACTTCTAGGAACAGAGAATCCATTTGATGTAATGGAATATATCTACCTTGCATGTAATAATGTTGCCGGGTGGTTCTGGCTGGCGAAAACTTACACAAGAGACTGAGCCAGAAGCTGAGATAATGCAAATTTCCCTCTTACTTTGTTGCATAAACATCATGATTTTTTGACGAACATCCTACCAAAATAATCAGGGAAATGTGTTTCAAAAAAGTAAAGAAAAAAAAAAAAGAGGATATCCATCTAAGTTCTGCTAATTACATACGTACGATGATCTTCTAAGCAGAAAGAGCTATACAAGTCATCATCACGTTGCAGAAACATCGAGAAGCCACAAACAACAAAAAAGAAAGAAAGATGCAATTATCTCATATTTGGATCATCAGACAAATCCAATTTGCAGCAAATTTTGTTCAAAATGCCCAGAAAAAAGAGAAGATGGGGAAAAAACAAGTACTTGCATGAGATACATTTCTACCTATTAAGTAAAAAACATGAGATACAGTTGTAATAAGCAAGAGGAAGAAACTGGCAAAAAAATACTTCTCCATCAGCAACAGTGACGACGCTCGAACTGAAGCCTCGGCCCGCGGTACCTGCCTCTCGAAAGCAGTAGATTAGTCATACGTTAACATTGATCGTATTCCCAATGTATTGATCAAATGCAAATAAATAAAGAATGATTTTTTTAACATGAAAGAGAGCAAATTTCAATATCCACACAAGACCTGATAGTAAGCATGTCGAATTTGACGAGCATGGCTTTTTAGCTTATATATGTCGAATAATAGATGTCTTCATTCAGAAAGCTATGAAACTGAGAGAGAAATACAACGAAACAAATGCGCCTTGCTTTGGCAAAATAGAAACAAAATCTTGAACGCATTCAAAAGTACGTATTTTTACACAAACAAACAAACATTAATAAAGGATAGTGACGTGGACATATGAGTTACCAATAGAACTCGCGTTAAGCTGAGACTTGTCGGGAAACGAAGACGACCCAGCGGCGCCGCCGACTCTCTTTCTCGACCCCGCCGCGGCGGTCGACGACGAAGACGCCGAGAGGCGCTTCGCCGCCGCGGCTTCCTCCGGAGTATTATACTTCCTCGGCCGTCCTCTCTTCCTCTTCACTCCCTCCGTCGACGTAGCAACCGCCGAAGCCACTAAATGCGGATAAACTGAGGCGTTGCTGCTATTGTTGTAGCTGTCGTTATCGTTGATGTTAGGAATAATAGCTCCACTTGAATGCGTCGACGCCGAGGGGTTAGTAGTATTTTGGTGGTGGTGGTGGTGGTGAAGCGGTGTTAGGTTGAAGAAAGAACCGGCGCCGCCTTCACTGTTACGGGCGGCGTCCATTGGATAATCTTTTTTTTTTTTCTAGAAAGATATTTACTTATTTATTGAACTAGGGAGATTCGACTTTAACGAATCAGATTTGTCAGGATGCTGACGTGGCACGTCTCTTACATGCTTTGTCGAGGCGCGAGTTTTCCGTCGTTGGATCGGCACCATTCCATTGCCCATACACTTGGGATCTGATGATATTACTTCGATTCTTTCCTTTTTTTAGACATAAAAATCGTATCCTTAACCTACAAATTAGACGATAAATACGTCCTGGATGGATTGATTATATGATCTTAATTCTAGTGAACGGCTACTAATTCAGAATTCTAAGATCCTATTTTGAATAATTACCTTCCGAAAATATAAATAAAATAAAACTCAGTATCGTATAATCAATCAGCATAGTTTTTCATTATTCATTAGCTTTAGCCCAAGCCAAGCCCAATCTATAATGCTATTGGTGAATAACTTAGTAACTTGGCTTCCTTTGATGTAATAGTGCAGTTCAGTTTGATGTAAAGATGGCAACTTCTAGTTTAGTACAAAGAAAAAGATGGTGGCTCTATTGGTTAGTAATCTTATAGCTGAGATTTGTTATAATGAGCAGTGGCTGCTGCTTGAATCTTCATCAGATCATCACCAAATATTATATATAATGTCAGTGCAAAACAATAATGTATGACGAACAATACACTACTATGAAAGAATGACAAATAGAGAAACAAACTTGGACAGTCGTCAGTCCAGGAAAGTCCACACAATCCGACAAAACATAACTATGTTAACTAATGTTCATAGAAAAAGACTCCTTTCTTTCATATTGGATTACTGGAAAACCGTTAGCTTTCGTCTCTTTGGAAATGCCAAGACAGTAAGAATTAAAATATATAAATGTACTTATCAACATAGTATAATTTTTCATATTATCTATTTATCTATTCTATTATATAAAGGGTCTAGGGTGGCTATAAGTATAAATTATCAATTTGGTATGTCATGTTACTTATAATTTAGTCACTCTATTTATAATTTACTTAATTTAATAAGTTATCATTTAACTTCTAAATTGTTTAGTTATTATAATTATACCTACACATTAGTTTTTCATTTTATATGTTTTATTAAATATTATAAATATCAAAATTTAAGTAACATAAATATAATTATATTCTTAAGCACACATATAGAGCGTACGGAAAGTACTAGTTATTATTATTATTAAGGGTAATTCTATATGCACCCCCTAATTCTATTCACACCCCTATTAATTACCTCCTAAGTATTTGGGACAATTAATGACTTTGACTGGATTTTCTTATTAATAAATAAGATAACTAACGGTTTTTATGAGCTAAAACCATTATTATCACCACTACTTATTACCCCACTTATTTATTACTACACTCAATTACTATAAGCTGTTTTCTTCTACTTTCAAAACCATCAAGTAGCCTTCGATCCCATCTCTTAAGTGTCCACTATTATTTATTAATTGTATTAGATAATATTGATGATATGATGACTATTATTTATTTTAAATGATTATTTTTACACGTTTATTAACATATTAGCACCATATTATTAATTTGAAGCGATTAGTTACTTGCACGTTCAAAATTAGATGACTCTTTGGAACCCCAACATGGCACGAAAGGTCATACACGTAGGACCTTGTTCTGAATTTGGACGGAAAAGTGTCATCGTACACTCCAACCACATGAAAGCGTCCATGTACATCAACATCATCGCTTGGTAGAAGAAGAATCTAGCTTTATTGCCACACCACATCCAAGTAATTTTATTACAGCAAAGCTAATAATGATTAGTACTGTAACATTAAAGCTAACGAAGCATCGATCCTAATATCCACGTGCTTGCTAGCTTGTCCATTTCTGGTGCTTCTTATGGTCCTCATCGCTCGCCTTCTTTTCCCTAAGATTCTGTTTCGTGGCTATGAGTTTATGAAGTGTAAGGATTATTTACGAAGTCTGCTACTTTTTTTGTACTTTTATATATTAAAAGAAATAAATAAACAAATAAAAAGAAAAGTCGACGTTCGTTATATGCTTACGTTATACGTACGAAAGATAATATAATACAGCACATATGTTTCATTCAGAGTCAGCACGAGACCTGATTCGCCAATTAACGAAAAGTCGCCAAGAAGCAAAACCATCCAATATTCAACCATTTGCAGCTGATTTTAGCTTGAAGGCTCTGTTTCGATTTTCCCTTTTCTTTTTCCTTCTTTCATTTGATTAATGGAGGAGGGCATGAGCAGAGGCTACGCGTACGCCTCGCCGAGCGCGCGTGACCTCACGTCCCTGTCGCAGAGGCCCCTAAAGATTATCCAGCTGCAGCATCCCACCTCCACGCCGTCGTCATCGGCGTCTCTATCGGCGCCGTCGATTTCCTTGGCCGCGAAATGGATGGCCAAGATGAGGCAGATGACGTGGACGGACTGGATCAAAACGCTGTTCCCTTGCTACCGTTGGATGAGCGAGTATAAATGGCGGGAGTATCTTCAGCCTGACCTCGTCGCCGGCACGACCGTCGGCGTCATGCTCGTTCCCCAGGTCAATTTTTACGATAAAGTTCCCTTCTTTTAGCTTTTCATGCGATCTATGTCTTTGTTCTTACGAAATCGTCTGTTTAAGGTAGTGTGGGGTAGAGTAAGATGTGGGACGACTGAAATCTGGCAACTCAACAATTATCATACATTTGACTGTTCTGATTATGAGTTAGAGATGCAAAAGTATATGTGTGATTGGCTCAAAGTTGATCGGTCAGACCTTTTCCCTGATGTGATTAATACCCTCATCGTCTGATTGGTCGGAATAACCCAACCAACGATAATGTATTTATGTGATTGGTCTGCACTTGCAAACAATTTTAATGTGATTGTCTGAACTTAATCAGTCTCTATTGTCTTATTTCTACGCACTCCCCTGTTTTACATTTGTATTTTCCAATCAATTCATCAGTCGATGGTTTCCAATTAACACCTAATAAGCTTCTGTTTCTGATTCTCCGACAGTCCATGTCATATGCCAAGCTCGCTGGACTTCACCCAATCTATGGACTGTGTAAGTTCATGCAGTTTGCTTAGGGAGTTTTGCTGCTTATCCTTAGTATTAGTGTTTGCAAAGCTGAGAAGACTTCAAATTATTTTGCAGACTCTGGTTTTGTGCCTGTATTCATATATGCGATATTTGGATCGTCGAGGCAACTAGCGATTGGGCCGGTGGCTTTAACATCCCTCCTAGTGTCTAATGTTCTGACAAACATAGTCGACTCGTCTGAACAGTTATACACTGATCTTGCGATACTTTTGGCACTTATGGTCGGTGTTTTGGAATGCACTATGGGACTACTAAGGTGGGTTGTTGTCCTCTCATTTCCGTTTTTATGTTTATCTTTTCTACATTTATATCCAACCTTAGTCCTCATCTATACGCTTACAGGCTTGGATGGCTAATACGATTCATCAGCCATTCTGTGATATCTGGTTTCACTACTGCCTCGGCGGTTGTAATTGCCTTGTCTCAGGCGAAATACTTCTTGGGCTACGATGTGGAACGTAGTAGCAAGATCATTCCTCTAGCAGAGAGCATTATTGCAGGTTCTGATAAGGTATAATTTATTACTGACATATTACGAAACATTGTTGTCTCCAGGCGCATTGTTGCTCTTACATCTTATTCCTTTTAATGAAATCCGCAATCTAATGATGGATTTCTCTCCCTAGTTCTCATGGCCACCATTTCTCATGGGATCAGCTATATTAGCTATTCTTATAACCATGAAGCAATTGGTAAGCAGCTTCTGATCAGTGTTCATTATGCTTCAGTAGACTTGTACCAATCCTTGCATCATTTTTTGCCGGTCTATTTTTGTAGGGAAAAAACAATAAGAGGTTGCGCTTTTTACGAGCTTCTGGTCCCTTGACAGCTGTAGTCCTTGGCACAGTCTTTGTTAGATTTTATCATCCATCCTCCATTACACTGGTGAGTGCTGCTCTGGCCTGGCTTAGTGAATGATATACACTTCTCAATAACAACTTGAGAAAAAAATTGTTTGCCCAATTTCATTTTCTTTACTGTTTATTGCTGCCATAGGTTGGTGAGATACCTCAGGGGCTACCAAAGTTTTCCATCCCAAAGGAATTTCGTTATGTGAAGTCTTTGATTCCTACTACGATTCTTATTACTGGCGTTGCTATTTTGGTACGCTGAGATCATTTTTCAACCTTCTTTTCTAGGACATTATTATTGTCTGCATTGTTTCTTTCCATTGAGTCTAATACACAGTTATTTCTTTTTATTATAAGGAATCTGTTGGTATCGCCAAGGCACTCGCAGCTAAGAATGGATACGAGTTGGATTCCAATCAAGAGGTGAGCTTTCATTAATTGAAACACTTTCAATGGACAGCCGTATCTTAGAGCCCTTTTGGAAGACTTAAAAATCCTTACCTCTTGGCAGTTGTTTGGCCTCGGTGTGGCTAACATTTTCGGCTCTTTCTTTCAAGTTTACCCGACGACTGGTAAGTTTCTTTGATCATTCGATATGTGTCCTGTAGTAGTAGTTGTAGTTTCAAATTGGCTCTCTAAAACTATATTTCTCAACTATATTATATCGTTCAGGATCATTTTCCAGGTCGGCCGTCAACCATGAAGGTGGAGCCAAAACAGGATTATCCGGGATTGTGATGGGAATTGTTATGGGATGTGCACTTCAATTCTTGACCCCATTGTTTGAGTACATTCCCCAGGTTCATATTGAACACATCTGATGTTGTACATAACTGATGTTGCCATAGATAAAAGGCAAATTTAACTTGGTAGTGAATCACGCAACATATATCTCAGTAGTTTCTTGATTTGATCATTAACGTCATCCTCTAAACCCATACGTTTTGGTATTTTTTTCCCCAGTGCGCTCTTGCTGCCATTGTAATTTCAGCTGTTATGGGACTGGTAAGGTTTTCATATAACGCAATTTATGCTTCAATTCAATTCTCCTTGATGAGATTTCCGTGCCATAGTATTCAGTTTTGTTTGTGTAAAAAGGATGAACCACGCAATTCATACGGGGCATGAACTAATCTCCATACAGGTGGATTACGACGAGGCCTTTTTCCTATGGCGTGTAGACAAGAGAGACTTTCTCCTTTGGATCATCACTTGCATCGTCACCTTGTTCCTCGGCATAGAAATCGGAGTCCTCGTTGGTGTAAGCCTCGGCGATTCAATTCATATTTTTCTTTTGCTGTTTTCTTGCATGCAATGAGCGAATGTCTTCATTTCATACTGCTTCACCTTTTCTGCTTCTTAGGTTGGTGCATCCCTTGCTTTTGTCATCCATGAATCAGCCAATCCTCACATCGGTAAGTCCCATGATAGTCCGCAACATTTTATCATCAGTCCATGAAGATTCGTTTTATCGCACAATCATATACTTTTTCGACGTCTTCAGTCCATATTCTGTTATGCCGATAAAAGCTTTGATTGTTTTCTGCAGCTGTCTTAGGGCGCTTGCCAGGCACCACAGTGTACAGAAACGTCCAGCAGTATCCCGAGGCTTACACGTACAATGGAATTGTGATCGTTAGAGTCGATTCGCCAATCTACTTCGCAAACATAAGCTACATCAAAGACAGGTCTGCTGATATCAAGAAACCATCTTCTTTCGCGCTGCTTTTCCTTTCTTCATTTCGAAAATTTTTCCCAAGATTCAGTCAAATAATATTGTAACCAATAGGCTCCGAGAATATGAAATAGAAGCCGACGGATACATAAGGCGCGGGCCCGAAGTCACCAGGATTCATTTCGTGATACTCGAAATGGCCCGTAAGTCTGCTTTAATCATTGAAGATTTATTTGTAATCCTAAAGCGTATTAATACTCATCATCGTAATATATCGTCCTTCTCCCTTCAGCCGTCACTTATATAGACTCGAGCGCCATTCAAGCTCTGAAAGACTTGTATCAAGAATACAAATCGCGCAACATACAGGTATAATCTGTTTTTTCCTTCCTACTATTTGTCTCTTTTTGTTACGTACGATGTTATTATTACACGTTCGACGATTTAAGCAATTTCGAAAAAAAAAATTTGCAGATTGCGATTTCGAATCCAAACAGGGAAGTGCTACTAACCCTAACACAGTCGAGCGTCGTGGACTTAATAGGCAGAGAATGGTACTTTGTTCGAGTGCACGACGCTGTACAAGTCTGCTTACAACACTGTCAGAGACTAAACAACAACAACTCATCCCCATCATCGCAAAATCCTCCCTCGCACAGATTCTTGAAACAAATGTCCGATGAGGATTCTTTAATGTCGAGGTTAGAATCTGGGATTAGCCGAGAAGTTGTCATTCGTAATAAAGATGATGATAATAATACAAGTGGCTTGGAGCAGCCTTTGCTGTCGAATAAGAAGGCGTGAGGCATGTTATAAACACCATTCATTTGCTGCTGTGAGTGTGCTGTGTGTACATGATTGACTGCTCACATGTTCTGTCTATTACAAGCATTGTCTGAGTTTTCAAGCTTCTCTAAGTATATACATTATCATTCTTTTTGGAAACGAGGGAAACCGTGATTTTATGTGTTGATTACTGAATGAAGATGATTGTTGTTGTTTTTTGTATGTTGTTTGTTACAACAAAATCAAGCTTATGTCATAGATTAACTAATTCGAGTAACACAAATTTCAAATTCAATCAATAGCTAATGCCTTTGTATTTATCTCTTTCCACGAATCATGATAGAGACGACTTTTGTGCAGCAGCCAATAAAGTCGTCATGCTAAACTAAAGCCACCTTCGATGTACGGAATTTCTTCGCAGTACGTAAGATTTAAACACTATAAAATGTTGCAACAAATAAATATGTACTGTTTTTGTAAGACCTTAGATCATCTTGACAAGGACTTGATCATCAAATCTTGAATCCCCGTACATGGGGATGATCCGTACGTATAACGTGTTAAATGTACGTGTTGTCAAACATGAAAAATACTTTTTAAAATACGGACATTGAATATAATTTTAATATATTATCAGGTAAAAACCTAACACCATTTTGATAAGGACTTCCACGTCTTTGGTTCCTTGATGATAAGATCTGCGGGTTTCTCGACCGTACGTATGATAGCTTGCCCCTATTATATATACATATATAATAAATTTTTGTATCCATTACGTCAACGCTACTATCTTATGCAGAAAGTCAATTTACTACAAAAACCATAAATACGGCAGACGGTATGTATGTATTATTTGGTCAGACTTTTAGGTTATTATTTATTAGGGCATTGCTCCATGTACGGAGGGGTTTTCTTTCGGCATACATAAATACTCAATACAAGAGATTTTAATCTACAGAAAAGCACACACACACACACATTATATACTAATCAATGGTTTAACCCAATCAAATATAAGTCAGCTCCTTCGTCTTTGGTTCAGTGATGATGATGAGAGACTTGCAAGTTTCTTGACCGTACATGTGATAACTGCTTCGAAGAATAAGAAAGGGATATTCTAATATACATACAAAACAGACAAGTTTGGAGATATAAAATGTATATATTTTCAGGCCTACGCGTCCGTACGTTTAGTCAACGCTATTAAACTGTAAACAAAGTCAACTTGCTGCAGTAAACCTATAGCTGATCATCTCGTATCATGTGTTATTTCAGGAGGACAACTCACAATTTGCCAAGTGATATTAAATAGAACTAATCCCAATTATTTCAGTTCATGATTATAGGCTCAACACCTTTGTATGTACTTAACTTCCTCAAGGGGGTGATTCATATTTCTTTCCTTATTTGCAACTTGAATTTTATTTATTATCTTCACATGGTTGGGATAATCCAACTTTGACAAATAGCGCCAGTTAAATGAATGAAGGGGCCCATGTTTAAAAAGTCAAATCTTTAACTTACGACATTATATAATGCTATAACTAAGGCAGCCTCTCATCGTACCCTTGTTGTCTTACCTGCAAAACAATCTCCACAAATTACAATCAATATGTCAGTATCAAATGAAATCTCAGTGTGCCCTGCTGCTAGCTTCCCTTCTCCTGAATTAACCGATAATAATCCAAATAAATCTTCGCCTACGTTCGTCGAGGCGATGATGCAAGAAAACGTCGAAAACGCAGAGACAATGATCACCAAATGGGACAATCCTGCAAAAGATAAACTTTCTTCGACGAAAACTTTCAGGTCAATCTTTCAAGAAAACGCAAACGAGGCCAAAGAATATGTTAACCGAGTCAAGGGCTTGAGAAAAGCCATGCAATTCTTGAACTCGAAAAACACAGATTCAATGACCAGTCGTTTGATCCTAGCCATCAAGCTGATGGACGCTGCCATGCTTAGGCTCGAACGAGAGTTCTACCACATTCTGTCGATCAACAGAGAGTACTTTAATCCCGAGTCAGTTTCTAGAGGCTCTTCTTGGTCTTCGAGGGCATCTCAGCCCATCTCCTCAGAAGACGACGAAGGACATGATAGTCCCAGAAAGTATCGATATTCTAAGATACCATCTGATGCAGAAATAGCTACCTGGCATCTAAAGATGATCGCTGAGGTTATGATGAGTTCAGGTTATAGAAGCGAATGCAGAAAGGTATACCTGAAAACAAGAAGTAACATCATCAGTGAAGAACTGTGTCGTCTTGGGATAAGAAACTACTCTTTGTCAGACATCAATAAAATCGACCAGAAAACCCTCGAGCATCAAGTCGACAAGTGGCTGCGTCAATCAAGGATTGCAGTCAGAACAGTCTTCAAAGGCGAAAGAATCCTCTGCGAGCGTGTGTTTGAAGATTCGAAGATTATGAGGCAGGCATGTCTTACCCACATAGCCATGGAAGGGGCGATCAACATTTTTAAATTCCCCGAGATTGTAGCCAAGAGCAAGCGATCGCCCCGCAAGGTTGTCATCTTGATGGATCTTTTTGAGGCCATATCCATTCTCTGGCCGGAGATTGAGTCTATTTTTGCTTACGAAGAGCTCTCGCCCGTCAAACTACAAGCTCTAACATCTCTTCATACGTTGAGCCAATCGTTTTTGGCAACCATATCTGAGTTCGTGCTATGGATTCAGAAATACAAGTCCAAGACTTTGGTCCCTGGTGGTGGGGTACATCCGCTGACTTTGTCAGTGATGAGTTTTGTAACTCTGTTAGCCGATCGCTGTGTAACCCTCTCTGATATTCTATGCTATGAATCTGATAATGAAGTTAGATCAATACCTTCATTACCACAATCACATTTCGAAAGCCCAAGCCCGAGTCAGAACTCAACGTCTTCAGCGCCAAGTCGACTCGCCTGGATCATCCATGTGCTCCTTTGCAAGCTCGACGGGGAAGCTGATCTGTACAAATGCGCTGGCTTGTCGTATCTCTTCCTAGCTAACAATCTACAGTACGTCGTCGATAAAGTAAGCAGCAGTTCGCTTGAGGTCATCCTTGGCCAAGAATGGTTATCCAAGCTGCGAAAGAAGGTCAATCTCTATGTGGAAAATTATCAAACAGTTGCCTGGCACGATCTTTTTCAATCTCTAGAGGATGACGAAGACCCTTCCTCTGAATCATCGGCCTTCGAAATAAGGGAGAAGCTAAGGAGATTCAACGCCGTTTTCGATGAAGCGTACAAGCAACAGAGATCATGGGTCATTACTGATCCAACGCTTAAGGACGAGATCAAATTATACATAGCAGGAAAGATAGTGCCTGCTTACACGGAACTGTACAGTGCATATCTGTCTCTGGTGCGCGAAGAAGACGATCTTCAACTGCTCGTAAAGTTTTCCCCGGATAACATTGGAAATTACTTGTCCGATTTGTTTCATGGAAATGAGGTCTCAATTGATTCTCCACCATCAAAGCCGCCGAACTACTCGTCACAGTCCATAATGAGAAGATGCATGTGGTTCCCCAGGAAGATGATGAAAAACTAGCCAGCCTCGTATGATATAACGCATAAAATAAGAGGGCATCTTCGTTATTACGTGTAATTTTAGGGAGTATTCTGAAATTATAATAATAGAACTGTTGTTTTCTGATTCGCATATTATATGCGATTTGAGGGTTTTATTGTATGCAGAACATCTAATTACCACACAAAAGAACTACGGACTCGAACTGATAAGTTTTACCAAAGAGAAATACATCGTAGACTCCATATATGAAGTAAGAATCGAAATTACAAAATAAATGTTGTGACGATTCAACAGATAAAAACATTGTATATTTTACCGATCATAACCATAAGTATAACACATGTTCTAACAATAAATTGCTGGATTTCACAACCCATTAAAAAATAAAATAAATAAATTAGGAGATATTGATCTTGAGCTCAACCAAACAGAACAACTACAGAGGAACTGAACTAAATTTCCGACCAGTATGTAATGTAAATGATTAGAAGCACTTCCTATGAACAATCGAAGGACCCGACTCATCGTACTCAGCCTTTGCAATCCACATCTGCACACAAAAATATCAACCACCAATGTTTTACTCTTCATCTGATAATAAATAATCAAAACCTCAGCAAGAACGAAGCAATTTGACAGAGAGTTTCAAGACAAAAAAAAAAGAACCTGTTGGAAGGTACTCAACGAAGCCAAGATGGATCCTCCTATCCAAACACTGTACTTCCTCTCGGGCGGAGCGACGACTTTAATCTTCATGCTGCTCGGCGCAAGGGCCGTAATCTCCTTGCTCATCCTATCAGCAATTCCCGGGAACATAGTTGTCCCACCGCTGAGAACAATATTTCCATACAAGTCCTTTCTGATATCCACGTCGCACTTCATGATGGAGTTGTAAGTTGTCTCGTGGACCCCAGCAGCTTCCATCCCGACCAGCGAGGGCTGGAAGAGTACCTCGGGGCACCTGAACCGTTCGTTGCCTATGGTAATCACCTGCCCGTCGGGCAGTTCGTAGCTCTTCTCCACCGCTGAGCTAGTCTGGGAAGTTTCTAGCTCTTGCTCGTAGTCTAGGGCTATGTAGGCTAACTTCTCCTTCACGTCCCTGACGATTTCCCTCTCTGCTGAAGTGGTGAATGTGTAGCCACGCTCCGTGAGGATCTTCATTAGGTAGTCCGTGAGGTCGCGCCCGGCCAGGTCGAGTCGAAGGATGGCGTGGGGCAATGCGTATCCTTCGTAGATTGGGACTGTGTGGCTCACACCATCGCCAGAATCAAGCACAATACCTAGAGAGAAATTGTGAGTCAAGATAGCCCTTAAGATTGAAATTCAATTCTTGAATCGGAGCTATTTGAATGGAAGCAGAAAATGGTGATCAGATCGGATTCGAAGGGGTGAAAACTAAAGAGCAATCTTGAAAAGCAATGCCAAGAAGCATGTTGAACTGAAAAGACCAACACAACATCATATCATAAATCTCTTTCGAGCAAATAATCGAACACTTGATGTGCATTGGCATATGCTCACTACTCACCAGTGGTACGTCCGCTGGCGTAGAGGGAAAGGACGGCTTGGATGGCGACATACATGGCAGGTGCGTTGAATGTCTCGAACATGATTTGGGTCATCTTCTCCCTGTTAGCCTTAGGGTTGAGTGGTGCTTCGGTCAATAGTACGGGGTGTTCCTCGGGGGCAACGCGGAGCTCGTTGTAGAAGGTATGGTGCCAAATCTTCTCCATGTCATCCCAATTGCTGACGATTCCGTGCTCGATTGGGTACTTTAGGGTTAGAATACCACGCTTAGACTGAGCTTCGTCCCCAACGTATGCGTCTTTCTGGCCCATGCCCACCATCACACCTGTGTGACGAGGACGGCCGACGATGCTGGGAAACACGGCTCGTGGAGCGTCGTCTCCGGCGAATCCAGCCTGTAATTAAGGTATCACGAGAATTAATTAGCGGCGGAAAATCATATCGGCTCATTTGCAAATGATAGGTGAAATACAGCTCTACCTTGACCATTCCCGTTCCATTGTCACACACGAGTGGCTGAATATCATCTGCTTCTGCCATCTTATACTGCTATAGTTCCTGACGCAAAATGTGGCTCGAATTAGCAAAAGTTTGTTCGAGGATTCGATCCAAATACTGTTAATCTTCAGCAAAACAACCACCATCAAAATCCGTTAGCATTCAATAAACAGAGATAAAAGCAGAGCATAATCACCTGAGGAAACAAAAGGGGCGTCTACGATTTACGAACGAATTAAGGAGAGACGAAGAAGAGAGACTGAGCGAAGCACCACACACACACACCCGCCACCCAAAACAGCCTTCGAATATCGATCTGTCGTTCCTATCGAAACGAATCTCCAAAATGTGAGAGATACAATTCAGTATGAAATTATTTATATATATAAAAAGGAAACAAATGTTATGTGCCATTGACCAGCCCAGCCTACTCGTACCGTACGGTCGATGCTGACACGTTGTCGGCTCGTAAAGCATGATATAACAATTTTCCTTTTTCTTTCTCTTTTTTTTTTCATTTTTAGTTAATTTGTTCCCTGCCCATCAACGCTCTCTGCTCTGGTCGAACTTAAACTTTCAATTTTCCGTAAAACAATCAATACAATATACAACAATAACGCACTGGGAGCTTCACCCCCGACGAAGATATCAATATTTTTCTATTTGTCTATTTGTCTTCTCCACCAAGTATTCACAATCAGAAGCCATAAACAAGATATTCACTTGAATAGATAAAGCAAAATACTTGTACAGCTGAGTGACAACCTGATAACACTAGGTAACATAGAATCTTAAGCTAATACATATTAGGCAGTAATATAATCTATTATTATTAAAAACGTGTTGTAAATGGAAATAGCTACAGAGAGATAAGTCGGGCAATCATAAGTAAACTAAAAACCTACATATATCCTTCGCTTATTCGATTCCAACAATCTATGAAAAAAGAAGGATGAACTCTTGATGGAGATGAGAGCACTGCAAAAGACTGAGAGTGCCATGAGTTCTCCTCTCCTCTCCTCCCAATGTAAGTATTTGTCTCTAATATTTTGAGTCTTGCGAATGTAGCTCTCCGCAGCTTTTCCTCAGGTTTTGCAGTCTCTGAAAATTCGATATAGATCAATCAAAAGTCAACTATTCGATCATGTAGAAGAGATCAGTGGGAGCAAGATTGGTTCAAACTTACAAGGAACAGATAGTTCCACACTCCCTTCTCTAGCATTAGGATGGTCATGACTTGTGCGTATAGCCACACTCCGAGCGAAGCCTCCTCAAATGTCCCTGCAAATAAGAGAAGAATCCTTTCCTACCATCACCCAATCACCTCCATCCACCACCTCCAACTACTAATGAAATATTCAACCCCATACACAACCACCATCATTACCATTAAGAGAAAAAATACCACTGCCTTACATCTACATCATACCTCTCTACAAGCCATAAACCTCCACCACACCGCCTCACCATCACCACCTCCATCTCCACTCTATTTGTATTCAAGCCAACCACTATCAAAATCACATCATCTTCCCCACCAAAAAATGCATATACAACTCCATCACCACCCTCACCGCCTCCACCATGTGTGCACTCATTACCACCAACACCAACACCTACACATCCACTCATCACCCTACCATCTCTGCTATATGTTTATTCAGGCCCACCACCACTAACATCACACCATCACCACCACAATACGCCTATGCAAGTCCAACACCACTATCTCAGCCACCAAAAAACGTCTATACAAGTCCATCACCAACCACCATCACCCATCCTCAATCACATGTGCATTCAGTCATCATCGCTGCCCCACAACCCACCTCCACCACCTGCACATGTCCACCATTCACTTAACAAACACCTCCGCGACCTGCAATTCATGAATACTCACCACCTCCTCCGCCACCTACTATTGAAAGCATACCACAGCCTTTCATTTATTATTTCATCGCCTCCATCATCTCCCCTTCACCACTTTCACCATCACCTCCAACAATCACTTCACCATCACAACCACCTCCACCACATCTACTCGTCAGCCCCATAACCGCCGCACACTCAAGCCACCATACCCTACGCTCCCAATACCCTGCATTTGTCCTAGTCTATAACCAGCGACACCATCACCATCTCTGCCACCACATTACGCCTATACATTGCCATCACCATCCCAGCTACATAAAAACGTCTATGCAAGTCCACAAACACCTCATCACCATCATACACCATTGAGAGGAAAAGTACCACTGCCTTACATCTACATCATACCTCTCTACAAGCCATAAACCTCCACCACACGCCTCACGATCACCACATCCATCCTACACATCTACTCATCTCTCTACCATCTCCACTCTATTTGTATTCAAGCCAACCACTATGAAAATCACACCATCTCCACTCTGTGTATCACCACCACGGTTTTGAAACCGGGTTTTCGCCACGGACCGGAAATTTTAATGATTTAAGGTTTAGTTGTTTAACCGTTATTAAACCAGAATCAAACTGTATAAAACCGGTACCTTTAGATTTACTAAATATACATTTTACGAATGAATTAATCAAATAGCATCGAAATATTTATTATATTTTTTCAAATTATAATTATATAAAAATAGGAATAGTAATTGAATAAAAATAAACTGTGTTGGTAGTTAAAAGTATTTTTGTAATAGAATGTCAAAAAATAAATTTTGAAATTTAGGGATCAAAACTAACAACAATAAAATGTTGCGCTCATAATTTAATTATAAACTAAAAATGAAAAAGGGGTTGGAACAACTAAACTATATTCCTTACCAAAGCTGTTACCACCAAACCAACTTCTCGATATTTCTCGGTTGGTTTGCTTTCTACTATTTTGAGTTTTTATTTTATTTTATTTTAATTAAAGCTTAGACCGGACCGGGACCGAACCGGATTTCCGACCGGTCCGCCACCATCACCTTCTCCGCCTCCACCATATGTGCACTCATCACCACCATCACGTTTACTCCTCCATAGGTGTACTCATCAACACCATTACAAACACCATTACTACCATTTTCTACCATCAGCATATCTAGTCATCTCCACGCTCACTCACTATTCAAGGTTGAAGGATTGATCATCACCAAAAACAACAGACATACCTGAGATGAGAAGATGTGGTTTCTGGCATCACTGACATCATTGTTAAGAGATCTCCGTAGCATTAGGTCACCATCACAACGCGACATGATTTGTGTGTATAGCAACATCATAAAGCCTCCCCGACGTACCTGCAAGATAAGAGACAATATCCTACAATCTTTCCTTCACTAGTTAAGTATACATCACCGCCTCCATTCCTTCACCACCTTCACCATCATCTCCTGCGCCTACGCCACCATCACTTTTAACTCTCCACCGCCATCACCATCCCCGTCGCCACCCATACATGCATTAATCAACTCCATACACCACCTGCAACTCCAAAATGCTGACCCAACTCCCCTCACCATCTACTACCGAAAGCTCAAACCCATACCACACAATTTTTTCACCACCATCACCACCAATGAGAAAAAAATACCGTTGCCTTACATCTATATCCTGCTTCCAGAATCTCCTTCACCATCTTCACCTCACCTCCACCCCACACATCTACTCATCACCCCTACCATCTCCACTATATGCTTATTCAGGCCCACCAGCACCGACATCACACCATCTCCGCCCCCACAATACGCCTATACAAGTCGCACACCACCATTTCAGCCACCAAAAAATGCCTATAAGAATCCATGACCACCATCAACCTTCATCTCCTCCACCACATACACACTTCGTCATCATAGCCACCACCACCATGAACTTAACAATCACCACCACCACCTGCAATTCCTGAAATGGTCACCGGCCGCCCGCCACCTACAACCCCTATATCACAATCACCGCCCCATCACCATTGTAAGAAAGCACGTTACTGTCTTACATGTACTGCATCGCCTCCACAACCGTCGTATTCAAGCCACCATACCCTACGCTTCCAACACCCTGCATTTGTCCTAGTCGACAACCACCAACACTATCACCATCTCTGCCACCACACTACACCTATACAAGTCCATCACCACTAACACCTTCACCTCCTCCATATATGTACTCATCACCACCACTAGCACAATCACTATACATGCCATCCACCACCGTCACATCGCCCCCAGGCCCCACCACCAACACCAGAAATGAAAATTGCCTAAGATAACTAGAGTTTCCTATCTAACCCTTTCCACCACCTCTATCAAATACATGCAATCTTAGATACATACCTTACTGAAGTTGGTAGTGAATCTTCCGATACTATATACTGGTTTTCATATCCACAAACAACCATGTAGCTTGTAACTGGCCCTTCTTCTGTCCTGCATCAATAAAAAGAATTAGCCTTTGTGGTGGCATGCAAAATTTTTAGATCTCGTAACCCGGGACAGCCATATATTGAATCTTTATAGTCGGGTACGGGAGTCGGGAGGGGACTTTTACTCAACACTTTAATTCGATGTAAAATTCTTACACCTCATGAGTTGGGACAGCCAAGCCTTTATAATTTGGATGGGATGAGACTTTTGCTCACCATTAGTGGCATGTAGAATATTTCGAACTCGTAATACGGGACAACCATATAACAAACTTCTGTAGTTGGGACGGAACGGGATGGGACGGGAATTTTGCTCACCATTGGTGTCAGAGTTCGGGATAGCCTTAACTTCTGTAGTGGGGACGGGACTTCTGCTCACCATTGGTGGCATATAGGATCCTTAGAACTTGTAATTCGAGACAGCTAGATATCGAACCTTTGTAATGGGGACTGAACAGAACTTTTGCTCACCATTGGTGGCATAATATAATCCTTAGAACTTGTAATTCGGGATAACCATATATCGAACCTTTGTCATGGGGACGGGACATGACTTTTGCTCACATTGGTGGCATTTATAATCCTTAGAACGTGTAGTTCGGGACAGCCATATATTGAACCTTTCTAATGGGGACGGGACAGGACTTTGCTCACCATTGGTGACATGTAGAATCTTTGAAACTTGTAATTCGGGAGAGCCATATATTGAATCTTTGTAGTCGATACGGGAGACGGGAGGGGATTTTTGCTCACCACCATTGGTTTCATGTAAAATTCTTACACCTTATGAGTCGGGACACCATATATCGAACCTTTGTCATTGGGACAAGACATGACTTTTGCTCACCATTGGTGGCATTTATAATCCTTAGAACATGTAGTTCGGGACAGCAATGTATTGAACCTTTCTAATGGGGACGGGACAGGACTTTGCTCACCATTGGTGGCATTTACAATCTTTAAGACTTCTAATGGGGACGGGACTTCCTCACCACTGGTGGCATTTAAAATTCGGGACAGCCTTATATCGAACCTTTGTAGTGGGGACAGCCTTATATTAAAATTCCTCACGTGGCATTTAAATTCGGGACAGCCTTATATCGAACCTTTGTAGTGGGGACGGGACTTCTGCTCACCATTGGTGGCATAAAGAATCCTTAGAACTTGTAATTCGAGACAGTCATATATCGAACCTTCGTAATGGGGACTGGACGAACTTTTGCTCACCATTGGTGGCATAATATAATCCTTAGAACTTGTATCGAGACAACCATATATCGAACCTTTGTCATGGGGACGGGACAGGACTCACCATTGGTGGCATTTAAAATCCTTAGTACGTATAGTTCGGGACAGCCATATATTGAACCTTTCTAATGGGGCTGGGACAGGACTTTGCTCACCATTGGTGACATTTAGAATCTTTAAAACTTGTAATTTGACAGCCATATACTGAATCTTTGTAGTCCGTACGGGAGTCGGGACGGGACTTTTGCTCACCACCATTGGTTTCATGTAAAATTCTTACACCTTATGAGTCGGGACAGTCATATATCGTGCCTTTTTAGTTGGGACGGGAAGAGACGGGACTTTTACTCAACACTTTAATTCCATGTAACTTACACCTCATGAGTCGGGACAGCCAAGCCTTTATAATTTGGATGGGATGAGACTTTTTCTCACCATTAGTGGCATGTAGAATATTTAGAACTCGTAATACGGGACAACCATATAACAAACTTCTGTAGTTGGGACGGAACGGGATGAGACGGGAATTTTGCTCACCATTGGTGTCAGAGTTCGGGATAGCCTTATATCGAACCTTTGTAGTGGGGACGGGACTTCTGCTCACCATTGGTGGCATATAGGATCCTTAGAACTTGTAATTCGAGACAGCTAGATAGTACCTTTGTAATGGGGACTGAACAGAACTTTTGCTCACCATTGGTGGCATAATATAATCCTTAGAACTTGTAATTCGGGATAACCATATATCGAACCTTTGTCATGGGGACGGGACATTGCTCATCATTGGTGGCATTTATAATCATTAGAACGTGTAGTTCAGCACAGCCATATATTGAACCTTTCTAATGGGGACGGGACAGGACTTTGCTCACCATCGGTGGCATTAGAATTTTTAAAACTTGTAATTCGGGACAGCCATATACTGAACCTCTGTAATGGGGAAATGGCTTGCTCACCATTGGTGGCATTTAAAATATGGGACAGCGTTAAATCGAAACTTTGCAGTGGGGACGGGACTTCTGCTCACCATTGGTGGCATATAGAATCCTTAGAACTTGTAATTTGAGACAGCCATTTATCGAACCTTAGTAATGGGGACTTGACAGAAGTTTTGCTCACCATTGGAGGCACAATATAATCATTAGAACTTGTAATTCGCGACAACCATATATCGAACCTTTGTCATGGGGACGGGACAGGACTTTTCCTCACCATTGGTGGCATAATATAATCCTTAGAACTTGTAATTCGGGACAACCATATATTGAACCTTTGTCATGGGGACGGGACATGACTTTTGCTCACCATTGGTGGCATTTATAATCCTTAGAACGTGTAGTTTGGGACAGCCATATATTTAACCTTTCTAATTGGGAAAGGACTTTGCTCACGATTGGTGGCATTTAGAATCTTTAAAACTTGAAATTCGGGACAGCCATATAATATATTGAACCTCTGTAATGGGGACGGGACTTGCTCACCATTGGAGACATTTAAAATTCGGGACAGCCTTAAATCGAACCATTGTAGTGGGGACGGGACTTCTGCTCAGCATTGGTGGCATATAGAATCCTTAGAACTTGTAATTCGAGACAGCCATATATCGAACCTTTGTAATGGGGACTGGACAGAACTTTTGCTCACCATTGGTGGCATAATATAATCCTTCGAACTTGTAATTCGGGACAACCATATATCAAACCTTTGTCATAGGGACGTGACAGGACTTTTGCTCTTATAATCCTTAGAACGTGTAGTTTGGGACAGCCATACATTTAACCTTTCTAATGGGGACGGGACAGAACTTTGCTCAACATTGGTGGCATTTAGAATTCGGGACAGCCTTAAATCGAACCTTTGTAGTGGGGACGGGACTTCTGCTCACCATTGGTGGCATATATAATCCTTACTTGTAATTCGAGGTAGCCATATATCGAGCCTTTGTAATGGGGACTGGACAGAACTTTACCATTGGTGGCATATAGAATCCTTAGAACTTGTAATTCGAGACAGCTAAATATCGAGCCTTTGTAATGGGGACTAGACAGAACTTTCGCTCACCATTGGTGGCATAGTATAATCCTTAGAACTTGTAATTCGGGACAACCATATATCGAACCTTTGTCATGAGGACGGGACAGGACTTTTGCTCACCATTGGTGGCATTTATAATCCTTAGAACGTGTAGTTCGGGACAGCCATATATTTAACCTTTCTAATGGGGACGGGACTTGCTCACCATTGGTGGCATTTAGAATCTTTAAAACTTGTAATTCGGGACATCTATATTGAACCTCTGTAATGGGGACGGAACTTGCTCACCATTGGTGGCATTTAAAATTCGGGACAGCCTTAAATCGAACCATTGTAGTGGGGACGAGACTTCTGCTCACCATTGGCGGCATATAGGATCCTTAGAACTTGTAATTCAAGACAACCATCATTTCGAACCTTAGTAATGGGGACTGGACAGAACTTTTGCTCACCATTGGTGGCACAATTTAATCATTAGAACTTGTAACTCGGGACAACCATATATCGAACCTTTGCCATGGGGACGGGACATGACTTTTTCTCACCATTGGTGGCATTTATAATCCTTAGAACGTGTAGTTCGGGACAACCATATATTTAACCTTTCTAATGGGAACGGAACAGGACTTTGCTCACGATTAGTGGCATTTAGAATCATTAAAACTTGAAATTCGGGACAGCCATATATTGAACCTCTGTAATGGGGACGGGACTTGCTCACCATTGGAGGCATTTAAAATTCGGGACAGCCTTAAATCGAACCATTGTAGTGGGGACGGGACTTCTGCTCACCATTGGTGGCATATAGGATCCTTAGAACTTGTAATTCGAGACAGCTAAATATCGAGCCTTTGTAATGGGGACTGGACAGAACTTTCGCTCACCATTGGTGGAATAATATAATTCTTAGAACTTGTAATTCGGGACAACCATATATCGAACCTTTGTCATGGGGACGGGACAGGACTTTTGCTCACCATTGGTGGCATTTATAATCCGTAGAACGTGTAGTTCGGGACAGCCATATATTTAACCTTTCTAATGGGGACGGGACTTGCTCACCATTGGTGGCATTTAGAATCTTTAAAACTTGTAATTCGGGACAACTATATTTAACCTCTGTAATGGGGACGGGACTTGCTCACCATTGGTGGCATTTAAAATTCGGGACAGCCTTAAATCGAACCATTGTAGTGGGGACGGGACTTCTGCTCACCATTGGTGGCATATAGGATCCTTAGAACTTGTAATTCGAGATAGCCATATATCGAGCCTTTGTAATGGGGACTGGACAGAACTTTTGCTCACCATTGGTGGCATGATATAATCCTTAGAACTTGTAATTCGGGACTACCATATATCGAACCTTTGTCTTGGGGACGTGACAGGACTTTTGCTCACCATTGGTGGCATTTATAATCCTTAAAACGTGTAGTTCGGGACAGCCATATATTTAACCTTTCTAATGGGGACGGGACTTGCTCACCATTGGTGGCATTTAGAATCTTTAAAACTTGTAATTCGAGACAGCTATATTGAACCTCTGTAATGGGGACGGGACTTGCTCACCATCGGTGGCATTTAAAATTCGGGACAGCCTTAAATCGAACCATTGTAGTGGGGACGGGACTTCTGCTCACCATTGGTGGCATATAGGATCCTTAGAACTTGTAATTCGAGACAGCCATATATCGAACCTTAGCAATGGGGACTGGACAGAACTTTTGCTCACCATTGGTGGCATAATATAATCATTAGAACTTGTAATTCGGGACAACCATATATCGAACCTTTGTCATGGGGACGGGACATGACTTTTGCTCACCATTGTTGGCATTTATAATCCTTACAACGTGTAGTTCGGGACAGCCATATATTTAACCTTTTTAACGGGGACGGGACGGGACTTTGCTCACCATTGGTGGCATTTAGAATCTTTAAAACTTGTAATTCGGGACAGCCATATATCGAACCTCTGTAATGGGGACGGGACTTGCTCACCATTGGTGGCATTTAAAATTCGGGACAGCCTTAAATCGAACCTCTGTAGTGGGGACGGGACTTCTGCTCACCATTGGTGGCATATAGAATCCTTATAACTTGTAATTCGAGACAGCCATATATCGAGCCTTAGTAATGGGGACTGGACAGAACTTTTGCTCACCATTGGTGGCACAATATAATCATTAGAACTTGTATTTAGGGACAACCATATACCGAACCTTTGTCATGGGGACGGGACAGGACTTTTGCTCACCATTGGTGGCATTTATAATCCTTAGAACGTGTAGTAGTAGGGACAGCCATATATTTAACTTTTCTAATGGGGACGGGACATGACTTTGCTCACCATTGGTGGCATTTAGAATCTTTAAAACTTGTAATTCGGGACAGCCATATATTGAACCTCTATAATGGGGACGGGGCATGCCCACCATTGGTGGCATTTAAAATTCGGGACAGCCTTATGTCGAACCTTTGTAGCGGGAACGGGTCGGGACTGGACTTTTGCTCACCATTGGTGACATTTAGAATCTTTAGAACTTGTAATTTGGGACAGCCATATATCGAACCTTATTAGTGGGGTCCGGACGGCACGGGACTTTTGCTCACCACCATCGCTACACAGAAAATCAATATTCTAATCATCCATCCTTCAGTGGACCATTACGAGCTCCTTCAGAATTCATTAACTTCGGAAGACATGTTATAACCTATAGATTTAGCGAATAAGCCTACCAAGAATCATGACTGTCAATTCATACATAGTTCATTCCCCTCACTGACCCGATAAGTCTACCAATAAAGAAAGGCAAACAATAACTTGACAATCAATCTGATTAAGCTTTTCGTTATTTCAGCAGATAATCGATTAGCCAACCCATTGCAGATACTAAGACGTTAACAACGTACCCGTTCACAAGCATAGATAGGGCTTCTCAGCATTCTTCGGCGAATAGAATAGAACTCATTGAATCAGGCTCGCTGTGCAACGAACTGAGGCGAAGCGCATGACAATCCACAGATCAAGGATGCGATTAATGCTGGAAAAGAGAAGAGGGATCTTGTAAGAGATCTGAATTACGGGTCACATTGAATCAATCGGACAACGACGGGACCGAGAGTATGCCGATTCATAATCTCTCTAGGGTTCGTCACGACGATGACATCTAAGATTGGGCACTCTCATACTCTGACTGACGCTAGATTAGAAGTGATATCTATACTCTTTTATTAATGCTCAGGGGCTTTTAAAAACTGTCAAATTTTGATTGATTTGGTGTAGCAATTGTGCCAAAAAATCGAACCAATTGGGTAGTTACTTAAATGTAGAGAAACTGCTATATACTGAATAAACTGCTCAGCCGATAGTGATACTAAAGAAACTGCTCTTCCAAAATAGTAGAGAAACTGTTCATCGGATAAAAATTAAAAAATCAAAACCAACCCACGTTTTATCACTGACGCAACCTCCAAAGATGCTCAACAACGCCTCAATCTGTAAGGTGCGTTTTATTTCTTACAGAAATCTTCGTTCACCAACGACATAGAAGGGCAAGGATGTTTACCGATTGGTTCTCAGTTTCGTTTCTTTCTTACATTTGCGTCATCTTCGGAAGGGACGGCGGAGATTAATTCTGTTCCCCGAGACGTTTCAGAGCTTCGATTTGGGGATGGTGTGTAGGAATAAGGGTTTCTCCGACGAGTGCTTCATGGGCGTTTTGAACGGGAAGGTCAAGTCTCTATCAAGCTGCCTTTTCTGATTCGCTGAATTGCCTAATCGGTTTGGAAATAGGGTGGGGATTGCAACGGTGGCGATTGTGCCAGCAAAGAAGGTCCATTGATGGTAGAGCTTCCGATGGTGGGATCATCAATCATGATGCTCGCTCTGTCCCAGAATCCCCCATATTAGGTGAATTTATATATAAGATATAAAAAAAATATTAGGTGCACAGGTGTAGACTGTGCACCATTTACTAGTATATATAAAGGTTTTGGTGATTTTTACCGTTGGCTGCTAAACGTTCGTTTTTTATTCTAATTGGAAAATTCTGTCCAATTGGCCGTTGGATGTAATATCAAAGATTTTATGAGCTGGCCTTTGGACCGTTGGATGCTATTTGCCATCATTAATTCTTTCCTACCATTATTTTCATGAATAAAGAAAAATTCAACACAAGTATCGGTTCGGGCCGGGCCGGGCCATCCAAGATCATTCCGACGAAACGGACTGGATGACGAAAATGCCCTCGGAAGCTTGGATGAAAGCTCATTATGTTTTATTCTCACGCAAGTGAATGGTGATATATGAAGAAGCCCTTCTTCCCTGTTCCACTTTAGTTGCTGCTCATGACTGCTGCTTGAAAAAAGGGCACATGATTGTTTCTCACGTACATCACAAAGAACGAATGCTTGATCAGTTCTATTACACCGAAACCAAGAATCGTTTCATTACACAAGAAAATAACAAATAATACAAACCACCAACAATAACTGTACTTTTGCTTCATAATACCACAGCACAACACCAACAAATTACCCTTAAGACGACGACGGCATTTGTGAACACATTTACATATGATCGATCATCAGACTGATTTCTTAGGAAGAGCCAGGGATGAGAAGACAGAAGAATAGCGGTGACAACGAATGCGAAAAAGCATAGGCTCGTAGAAGCGTATGTCACTCGTGTGAATCGAGACGTTCCGTAGTATACGTCCTGACTCATCCCATAACTCGCTGCAGCGCCAGTCGCAAGTACGTACGAAACTATCTGCAAATAAATGCATGCCAACCAAAACTCAATATATATATATATATATATACTTAAGTCTCTCCTATGAAAATTTTATTTAATTTAAACCTTATCTCCGATGAAATCAAAGTATGCAGCATTCTCTCCGCCAGGACGATTCCCAGTAGTGATTTGGACAACTACGGAGGCTGTCTGAGAGAGTGCATAGGCGAGGCCAATCACTGATGTAGCACATAGATATCTGTTGCAAAATTATCCATGCATACATATTTCAATATCATTAAACATAGCCCAAGATAGAGGAGAGGAAAGGAGAGGAGGAGTAATTATGTTGAGCTCAGCTCATGATCACACTTATCTTACCCAATGTTGTAAAAATCGCTAGGCGTTAGTCGGGCGCCCTGAGGGGGCCTAGCGCCTAGTCGGTTTAGGCGGGGCCTAGGCGGTTTCTGGGCGGAGATTAGGCGGTATACATATTTTTGTTATTATTTTTTCCTATATAACAAACATGGTATAATGACCTTAACCTATTATATATATATATATATATATATGTATTTTTGAGTATAATATTTTAACAATACAATACAACAATATCTCTTCGTTAAATAAAAAAGATATATATGTTTCAATATTTCAATAATTTAGATAATCTAATTGAAGTTCTATTTGTTAAATATTTAATGAATTTGCAATTAATATTCTGGTATTTTCCTTTTCTTTATTCAAAGGATAAATCGAATCTTTTCCCCATACAAAGGACTGGAATAATCAATATTATAATACTGAACTCGTTGTCCCACACCGGAAAACGCTTATGAAGAAAGCTGAGATCTTCTATATAAATATCCGAGTTTGCTTCAGCTTTAGTACTAGCCACGTTACAGTGGAATGTGCCTACCTGAGTTGGGCTTATGAACTAGTAAATTTTTTGGGCTTTCAACGGGCTTTAAGAAAATTAGCCGATTAAAATGCCGATTAGCCCGAATACTCGGCCGAATAAGACGACTAGTCGGCCGTTTAGTCGTTCTGACGAATAGTTGGCCGATTAGGCTATTTTCGGTGCGGAGGTTCTCCGAGTAGCGCCTAGGCGCCGTCTAGGCGGCCGCCTAGGCCGAATTTTACAACAATGATCTTACCTGAATGCCTTGAAGTCTTTGAATTTGATGTTGTAAAAAATTTCAAGATCTCCATCGTAGACCGTTTCGCTTGCCGTCGTGAGAAGGACAAGCGCTGCGACTAGGAAGACGATCGTTAGAAGCCTTAAGATCAAATACACGTATGGAGGAACTGCGAAAGAAGGCGGCGTTGAAGCCATTTTAGTATTGTTGTCGAAAACTTCAAGCTTTTATATGTATTTAAAGGGTCGAATGTGCTTCGATCTTCTGCGTCGTATCGAATTTATACAAGGTTGGTCTGGGATTCACGTCTGCTGCACGTTCCCATTATTCTGTTTGCCAGGAACATATTAATTAAATATTCGAGTTGAAGAGTTGTAACAAAATATCAAGTACATACTTTGCTTAGTTGGGATGGGACGACTTCAATTTGTCAACGAGGGTTGACTTATATTTCATGTGTTTTCCAAGCTGGCCAATAATTGTTTTCCATTTCTTTCCATGGGCTGGAAATTGTGGTTACTGGGCCAAGGCTCATAAGATAAAGCCCATTACTGATTTTCCTTGGTTTTCTCGCCCAAAGAAAATACCAAGAAAGCTTTTATCCTCTGTTGTCTTCTGTTTCTCGGCATCTCAGTCTTCCTTCCTAGTTCTCGATGGCCACCGTGAGAGTTCCATTTGCTGTTACTGGTAAGTCATGTTCATCTGCTTCAGCTAATCGTTGCTCATCGCTACGAAGATGTTGCACAGCAATTTATGCGCAGAGCATCCTTTTTTTGTTTTTGTTTTTTTTTTCTGCGACGACATCCTTCAGTGTTTTTTTTATCGGATGCAAACAGAGCAAACACGTGTTTGATTGATCGCAGGAGGAAATCGTCATCTTCAGAGCTGCGATGTCTTATCATCGAATTCTGGTGTTTTTATCAAGACAACACGGCAGCTGACGCTTCAGAAGACAAGTCGCTCTTCTGCGAACCGTAGCTTGTCTGTTAATGCGAATTACGAGTAAGAAATTGCAACGTGTGAACTTATTTTCAGCTGACTAACAGTCGGAGCTGAAGCAGAGATGCTTTATTTTCTTACTTTTTGATTTGTTCTTTTCCATGTATTGTCTCAATCGGAAAAAAAAATAAAATTAAAACTTTTCAGTTTACAAATAAAATGTAGTTGCTGTTCCATTGAGCATGTTGTAGGAAATTGCAAAGAAGAAATGGTTGAATGATGAACTATTTGTTTCTATGTCGTGTGTTAGCGTTGAGAATGGTATATGGGACCTTATTGCACAATTCAGTGACCTTATTGCACAATTCGGTGAGGCACTGCTGCAGCGCATAGGATCGAATGATTAAATCATATTGCTATCGAAAAAATAACGTGCTTGTGAGCTGTCATGTATGCTTCTTGCTGTGATAATGAAGCTGGTGTATATCCCGGGCATGGTTTATTACTTTAGCCAGTGATTACACTGTGTTCTGGTTTATATTTACACGCTACATTGCTATGTGCAGTGATCGGGGAAGTGGAAGCGGTGCTGATTTCTTAGCTGGCTTTGTTTTAGGAGGTGCAATATTTGGAACTCTTGCGTATGTTTTTGCTCCCCAGGTGAGTGTGCCATATCCTGAAACTTCAATGCACCTCCAATAATATCACCTGTGAATCAATATCTGGATCTTTTAGATGGTTGATGGAAGTAGTTACATAATGAATTGATTTCTCTGCAATCACCCATCAGAAATCAAATTAAGTTCATGAGCTGTTAATGGCTCTGAAATTTTCACCTGTTTGGATAATATTGCTCCTAAATTAGCTCTGACATGGCAGTTCATGATCCGCCTCTATTATCACCTCACCTCATGCACTAAATTAGCTTGTTTGTTATCTGATATAACATTCTTGGCTTCTGAAATCCATATTCGAGAAGGAAGCAAACATTTCATAACATCAGTGAATCTATATATTTTCGTCGACATATTGCTTTATTCACCCGCCCGATCCTATGTTACTAGATAAGAAGGTCAATTTTGAATGAAGATGAGTACGGATTTAGGAGGACCAGGAAACCAATTTACTACGACGAAGGTTTGGAGGTATCTAACTATTCCACTCCGTGCTGTTCTTGCTTTCGACGAGATTGTAGTATTCTTTAGATATCCTTTTTCTCTCTTCTCTCTTTTTGGTTATTTACCTCCTCATCTCTTTTGCCACTGTACAAGGTTCAGAAAACCAGGCAAACACTGAATGAGAAGATAAGCCAACTCAACTCTGCCATTGACAGCGTTTCTTCTCGGCTGAGAGGAAGCAACAATATTCCTCAAGTTCCCGCCGAGGCCGATCCTGAAGAATCTGCCTTGTAAGAAAACTTGAACTGCTTCTTGCGACTCATATCAGTTCGCTATTTGAATCTCTGTTTATGATCTTTTTGGTGTCATAAGATTCAAGTCCCCAATGCCTTGAAAACATACTGTAATTCGTGCGTGGATTGTTGGTTACCGCAACGATCTCATCTAATGAGACTTTTCTTTTTATTTCTGATAGATACATTTTATTTTTGCAGTTAAACCACGTAACAATCATCACATCGTGACAAATACCACTAACTAATAACGTAGCTACCGTCATAATTTCACTGTTTTTTTCTAATATCAACTACCTATGATGCCCCACTTTATATGACTAATATCGACATGATTTATTGCGTTAACCTACTAAAATCAACTACTGAATTATTTATTCTTCACCTAAAGTGAAAGGCTGTATTAACAGTTCTCATCCATCCGTCACATGCATGCACGATGCAACCATACATTTTTAATACGTCCTTCATACCATAAAAGCGCGAAAAATCCAACCCGATTTATAACATTCATTTAATTATAAGCCTAATAATCAATGTTATTTTATCATACAGACAGGTAGCTCTCCATGCGATATACAAGAATATACAGATAGTTTTTGAAGAGCGAATACATTAATTGCAAATGGGGGAATATCATCATCATTGATGTTTCCGATATTACTATATTGTTTTCTGTCGATCCAAGTGCAATTTTTTTTTTCTAAAGCAGTGGGGACTCTTATGGTGAGGAGTCTTTTCTTTTCTGTCTCTGACAAAAGTTTCACTCTGTTTCTTTCTTTAGCTTCATGAAAGCAATGAATCGTTTGCGTAATTGAAACTCTAGACGACGACACCAAAATCAAGTTGTAAGTTCTTATGGGTCACGATCACAGTCAGTTCTGTACACTTTGTCTGCCTTTCTCTTACACAGCGAAGTGTTGTTTTGCAGAGACGGGTGAAGAATGAAGGCAAGAATGTCAGCAGTTTAGGAGAGTAATGATTATATCTCTATTTCGGAGGATGTAATACTCATATCCTACGTTTGAGGAAACTGTGTTCTTACTCGCTTTGCTGATAAAGTTTGCTGCTTTACGCCATGTCTGCAAAATCCAAGTACGTTCAGTGGTTATTTTACCTGGATCTGACGAGGGACGTTGTTAGTTTTTCAAGTTACTCTCGTTAGATTTTAGATTTTTTTTACTGAGTGAAGTTGGTCTTTTATGATTCTCTGTTTACTTGCGGAAGATGGATGATCCTTAATTTCCTAGTGCTTTTGTTGATTTTTGACACGGTGACAAACTGTCATGTTCTTTGGCTTATTTCCATACCCTTTTGTGCTATAATCTGCATTATTTCTGTCCATTAACATGTGGTTTTTTTCCGCTTTCCATTAGATTTTCTCGGCCTGGAACTCCAAATGCCAATTCTTCGCCTGCCACTCCTCGTTTTGCCAGCAAAAGTAGCCGTGGATTGGCAAAATCGAATGCTGACTCAGCTTCGCCGATGCAAAATGCTCGTATTTCTTTAGATGATCAATCCCCAAAATCCATCACAACACCACATAGAAGATCGCCTAAGCTGCTCTTCACCCCGCCTGATGTAAGAACTTACCAACTTCAGTGAGTTCACTATCAAAATTAATCCTAGAATTGTTAATTATATCTGAGATTTTCTGTTTTTATTCGTGCTTTCATGACATTTTGTTTCCGTCCAGAAAAAGCAGACTCGCGTCTTGAAACCATCAGAACTTCAGGACGAGTTAAATGAAGCCCAAGAAGATCTGAAGAAGGCAAAGGAAAAGTTAGCCATCGTCGAGAAAGAAAAAGACAAGGCTTTCAACGAACTTAAGGAGGCGAAAAGGTTGTCCTACGAATTAAACGAAAAGCTCGTGGATGCATTGTTTGCTAAAAAAAGAGCTGAAGAAAGTTCAGAGATTGAAAAGTTTCGAGCTGTTGAGTTGGAGCAAGTGAACATAGAAGAATCTCAAAGGAAGGAAAGAGAATGGCTGAAAGAGATCGAAGCTGTCAGAAGCCAACATGCCGTTGACTTATCTGCTCTTTTATCTGTTTCCGAGGAGCTTCAAAAGGCGAAGCAAGAACTATCGATGATGTTTGATGCGAAGAACCAAGCAATGAACCACGCCGAAGATGCAACTCAATTAGCTGAGATTAATTCTGAGAAGGTTGAGTCTCTAACTTCTGAGTTGCTTCAGGTGAAATCAGTTCTTGAATCGCGGGCTGAAGCAGAGGCTAATGAGAAGAATAATTACATGTCCGAATTTAAATTGGAGGTGGAATCTTTAAGACAGCAACTCAAGGTTGCAAAGGATTTCGAGGAAAGCGTAGCAGAAAAAGAGGCTGTCTTAGAGCAGCTTAACGTCGACCTTGAAGCTGCAAAGATGGCCGAGTCTTATATGCGGCGGATTGCTGAGGAATTGCATGAAAGGTCGAAGGATTTCGAATCTCAAACCGAAGAAGCGAAGAGAATGGAAAGGCGAGCCTCGGAATCTTTGGAATCTGCGATCAAACAATTAGAAGGGAGCAATGATTTATTACACGGAGCAGAATCTGAGCTAGCGGGTTTAAAAGAAAAGGTGTGCTTGTTAGAAATCACTGTTTCTAAACAGAAGAATGATTTGGAAGAATCGGAGAGGAATCTCTTGTTATCCAAAGCAGAAGCTTCTCAGTTTGGTAAGATGATTGAATCTGTGATGTCTGAGCTTGAAACTGTGAGAGAGGAAAAGGCTCAGTCGTTAGAGAATGAGAAGCTCTCCGCCGAAAGGGTCCAAACATTGTTAGAAGAAAGGAACAAACTCGAAAACGAACTGGAAAATTCGAGAGGTGAAGAAGATAAAAGCAGGGAAGCATTAGAAAGTTTAGCATTGGCCCTAAACGAGGTTTCCTCCGAAGCTAGAGAGACGAAGGAGAAGCTATTGTCTGCTAAGGTCGAGCGAGAAAATTACGAAAAGAAAATAGAAGAATTGGAGGACATATTGAAAAGGACCAAAGACAAGTATGAAAGCGAGCTTCATGATTCGAAACAAGAGATAGATGCTCTTACATGCTCGGTCAAATATTTGAAGCAAGAATATGAGAACTTGAAATCTGAATCGGAGCAAAAGGAGATTCAGTTAATGAGCTCGGTGAAGATGTCCGAAGAAGAGAAATCACTTGTGGAAGACGAAATAGCTAAGCTGATTAATCTAGTGAAATCAGCAGAGGAAGAAGCTCGTGCTTCGAAGCACGAAGAAGATCGCTGGAAAAGTTCGTTTAAAGAAGCTGAGTCAGAAGTGATCTACCTTAAAAAAGCCCTCGATGAAGAAAAAGCTGAGAGCATGAGTTTTAAAGAAGGCTTAGCGAAGAAAGAAAACGAGCTTCGTAACGTTCTTTTCGAGAATGAAGAACAACGAAGAAAAGAGGCGAGTTCTCAGGAAAAGGTGGTCGAATTGTCGAAGCTGCTTGAAGAAGCTTTGACTGAGAAACAATATGGTGAGATGTTCGAAAGCGAAAAAGACCATGGCTTGCTACCCAAAGTGGTGGAATTGACCGAACGAAACGAAGCAGAAGATGCAGAAGCTGAATTAGAACAACCTCATTCTCCACAGAAAGAAGATCTAACCCCAAAGGAGAAGCTTACAGAACGTGGTGAGGAAGATGACGATTCCTTTCAAAGAGCTTCGGAAACTGCAGAATCAAATGGGAAAGATGAGAAAGAGAAAGAAGGTGATTATTCTACTGAATCCGATTTGAAAATGTTGGAAAGTAGCAATACAGATGAAAAGGAATTGACTCAAGATCAAGAGCGGGAATCTACCGACGACGAACTTGAACAGAAAGCTGAGAATCCATCGGCTGAGAACATCAACAATGGCACAATATCACCTCCTGCAAAAGAGAACAGCAGTCAGAAGAAGAAGAAGAAACCTTTGCTTCGTAAATTCGGGAGCCTACTGAAGAAGAAGAGCCCGGCTAAGTCGTAATGTAATAATACAACAACCCACTTACCACCATCTTTGTCCTGCTTCTGAAAAATTGGTTAATATAGGAATATTAGACACAATATTAGTTTGTGCTGATTGTTTGTTCGTTTATTTCCTGGTTTATGTGAAGAAACCTTTGCTATGGTATTCGACTCAGAGTTTATTCGAAGCTTACAAACATGAATCGTACAACAACACAGACGACAACTGACGAGACAGCAAATCAGATGCAAGAGTCGATTGTAACACGAAGTATAAAAAAACAAGTCGAAATTCAAATTGGCGGCGACCCCTCTCTCTATATGCCGTGGTAATCAGTCAATTAGTGCTGTTCGAATTGTTGTAGCTCTTCTCCAAGTGGTCTTTTGCAGCTTGCATGACTGCAACTAAGGCATCAAGGGAGACCAACGATGCATTAGCAGCAGCCTCTTCTTTGACCTCGTACTCGATAGTCGACTTTGTGATGCACTGATCTTTCTTCCCTTCATTCTCCTTAATCTCGAATCGAATCCTATAGAGAGTAAAACCAAGGTCCAAGAACCCGCCTTCGACAACCTCGGTTTCCTTGAGGAGTTTCTCCTCGTCCACCACCGTGAACTTTTCTTTGCAAGCCATCACAGTCTCGGGCCCTAATACAATGAGATATAAAAACATTCCATCTCTATAACATAATAAAGGATATAAGAAAAATGCCTCTATCTGTGTGTGACCTGAACGAAAGAAGAGCTCGACGATGGTTCCGACGCCACCGTCTCCTTGTACGACGTTGACCTTGCTTACAACATGGGACAGTGATTCTCGGACAAGATCTGCGAGCTTGAGGGTTCCATATAGGTTCCACGCTTCACTTGCAGGCACATTTACCTCTATCAACTTCGACAGTGTTCCAAACATTTTTGCTTCTATCTTCGTGTGTAGGTAGATTTGGAGAGAATAGATATATATTGTACCTTGTTCTATATATGCTTTGCCTGATGAATCGAGGCTGTTTGGACTTTTGCCATACTGTCGTAACAGAGCATCAAATGGACGGCATTGGGTAAAACCAGACAAGAGATAGCACTCGAGAATCTTTTAATCTGTGGCGGAGAATCTTTTAAGTCTGAGAAAAAATTGACCCATGCATAGTTTTGTACGTATATAGAGAAATAGTTATTACAAGTAAACAACCAAGTGGAGTAGCAACAGCACATCAGTATCACAAGAAAAGAACAGTTTTAATGAGGTTACAGTGACAACGTACGAGAAATACAGCATAAAAAATCATAGATATCTCACACGCAAGAATAAGAAAAATTACCATTGTTGTGTGGTGGTGCTACTGAGCCTACAGTCGAATAATGATTCTCTTCCAATTGGCCTCACAATGACTTCGACATCTGCCTCGGCCATTATCTCGTCCCCTTCACCTACCTCACGCATCTGTCGTTTTCATGCGCAAGATAAAACAGGAATTTGCGGTACAATGTGGAGCAATATACCATACCAAGAAATTAAGAATAGTTAGTTGGTATGCTAAAACAAGTGATTCTGATCTTATTATTTCTTCCACCGATAGAATTTGCTCAGACTCCAATTCCATACTGAAATTCAGCTCCGTATCCCAACTACGCACCATATAATAGACACGAACAGTACGAAGTATGGATATCGAAACACAAACGAACAGTCCAAAACTTAACAGATGTCGAAGTCTCAGCTAAATCTGAGCTCAAAATCCCTAATCTTCTCTCTCGGAAGCAGCCCAACGCCAATCATTCACTTGAGCTGGAAAAAAAAAATGGGAAATTTTGAAAAAAAAATTTGGACCATTTGTCGATTTGTGCGTGTCATCCTTGCGCAGGGGCCATGCTAATCTTCTCTGTATCGTTCCAATTTTATCGGATGTCCCCGAAGGGACAACATCTCCTCTGAGGACTCTCTATATAAACATAGGTCTGCGTACAAACCTAAGTGCTTGTTTGGTTGATAGGTTTATATTTAGGCGGGTTTAATTAAGTAAGGGTTTATATAAAACAAATTAATGAGTATAAATAAAATGTGTGTTTGGTTAGTGGGTTTAAATAAACACATGTGAGGAGGTGTGTTTATATAAACCCGTGTACATAGGTTTAGTGTGATTTTATATAAACTCATGGTTTAGATAAACCCACGAACCAAACAGTCAGACATGTCTTAAACCCACCTTTAAAATCATTAAACCACCAAACCAAACAAGCACTAAGCGGTGTGGGACATCAGCTAATAAACGAAGACAATTTTAGTGGGCTGAACCTTTTCGAGGTTCGTCTTTTAGGGCTTTAAATCAATGACCCATGTTGTCAGGCCCAGCGTATCCTCGACGCCCGCCCATTTTGAGCTATAATTAATTTGAAGATCATATATAGATTGGATAGTCCAATTTATGGAAATAAAAAACTAAATCAGAGTCCCGACTATCTAACTGAAGACAAAGGAGTGCGTATATAACTTAAAACCTTACACACAATGATAACTAATTAAATACAAGAGAGCCTTGACTTTCGGAGGAAACATATCAGACAAGAAGAGAAGAGACTCAAGAACTAATGTCCACGAGGCTGCTGTCTAACCACTTCAGACCTTCTAATTCTATCCCATTTGCAATCCCACGATCCACAAAGCACAACTGGGGAAAAATAAGGGAAGAAAAGAGAAGTACATTATAAATTCTGACTCATCTGAGTAGAACGTCGGAAAATGCTGACGTTTTTTACCAGGTACTGAGGCTTCTTCAGCGTGTGCACACCTCTCTTAATTCGTTTCTGCCATCCGTCGTTGTCTCTGAGTGATGTCTCAATAGCTTTTGTACTCTAAAAACATAACATTTCACATGGTGAGAATGCCTTCAGCACAAGAGTTAATAAATATTGAGAGGAAAAAATGAAGAAAAATGCAACAGAATTTTCTAACAAACATCTTACCACAGCTGGGTCAAAAATTAATAAATTGAACTGCTGAGTTCCTCCCTTTGAGAACTTAGCTTGAATGCCGACGATGGTCCTCGAATGCCCATCATGCTGGAAGTACAATGGCCTGCTCTGGTAAAGTTATACACTGTTATAATTAACTGATGATGCATATTAAGAAAATGGAATGGAAACATAAGAATGCAATTTTTTCAAGCGTTTAAGCCATAACTCACGCTTTTTTGCTAAGAACAACTCTGCGATTCCCTGATGTAGGCACGCTGTCGCCAGAAAAATATCCCCAAACCCAATCAATGAGAACCTGATGACCCGTAATCTTATCACGCGAGGAACTAGAGCATTTATTATTTCTCGAGCTTCCATCATCTTCAGAACCGTGCAGTTTCCCATAAGCTAGAAACGTATCCATTGGCCCATAAACCTTCCCACCCTCTTCGTGTTTTCTATCTTTTCCAGAGATTAATGAACCAGGGGAAAAATCAACTATCCTAGCACGTAGGCCGAAAGACCTTAACAGCGCAGCACATTCCGTTGTTCCAATCCAAGTTTTCTCTCCACAAATTTTACTTTTGAAATCACGCGCTCCAGCATTATCAAAACCTTTTTCCCAAGCGAGTTCGAGCCACCTCTGAAGAGAACTGATATCAGGTATATGTCCTGAACCACCATATAAGGCCTCTCTTGCTTCTTGCCTCTCCTTTATCAAGTGAGAGCTGAGCATTTGAATATTACGCCACCCACATCCCCAACCAGCATCAAACGACTCACTTTGGTAATGATCCACGTGTCCCGAGAGTATGCTTACGGAGTTATCTGAGTCTGATTCCAGGCATTTTCGCAGTAGATCCATCAAACTGACTTTTGTCTCAAACCTAACCTCCTTCTGTGAGGGTATTATAGAAGAAGAATCTTCAGTTCCACTGCGATTAGAAGAAGAAGAAGAGCTGGTCTGAAGATCTCCAAGGGTATCCTGTCCATTTACGTAGGAAAAAATAGAACTTTGTCAGTATGAGGCATTTTATGCTGTGTTCATCATCAGCCCAACAGTTACTATCAATCAATCAAGAACTAATCCGAAGTTTTTTTTTTCAGTTGGCATTTTTCCATACTATACTACAAGATCTGTTTAAGCGTGAAAAATGTTATACAAATCAGAATAGTTCTACGAATTGCAAATTAACTCACTCGCTCTGAGTAATAAACAAATAACGAAAAAGACAGTCGCTATCTAGATGAACAACTTCTGATTACTGAAGTTGCTATAGTTATTTACCATACATATGACAAATCGTCCCTGTTCTTACAAACAAAATCTTGCAATTTTTAGGTGTTCGTAATTGCCCGAACTTATAGAAAAATTCATACATCTCAAATTCGAGATTTTGAGCTGATAAATCCAAAACCAAACGAGCCACAAACAGAACTTACAATAGCATAACCATCAAGCAGAGTTCGCGGCGGACTAGGTGGAATAAGAGCAATTTGCTGTGCCAACATGAAATCGCTCGCGCAATCTTCTTCAGGAAAATGTTCTCTCACATGCCTGTCAAAGGATAAAAAAAAACATCACCACTAATTATTGAGCCACTCGATGAAAATCAATCGATTAGGGAGAAGAAACATTAAAAAAAAAAACTTACATCTGCAGCTCGTCAACGACGACACTCAGATTGCAAATAGGGCAAGTAGAAGGTTCCATTCTGTGGATTTACAAAAGCTGGGTAGCTGAAGCGCCAAGGGAGACGAGGTGCTATTTAAAAGGTGGGTTTTATGATATTAAATAATTAAGACATTTACTTATGGGTCCTTTAAACAACGTATATCACATTTTCTTATTTCCTTCATTATTTAAGATATTCGAATCTTACTAACTGCTTTAAAACTAAACGAATATATGCCTGATATAACGAATGGATCAGAGCATTTGCCTCCTATGCAGAGACATCATAAACGTTAATCCATCGAAAAACAGACATTAACTGTCAAGCCAATTGTCCGCCAACGGTCGTTAACTAACCATTATTGGAGTTTCTTTCAACTTTCTATATAAGCAGCATTCATTTCTTCCTCTCCATTTCATTCCAACCAAAAAAGAAGCAAGAAAAGAAGCGTTACTTCTCACCGCTCGAGCTTTCTTGCTTCTTCCTCGAAAAAAAAGTCTTTCTCTGCTTTCCGTCGTCGTTTCGATTTTTTTTTCTTCGACAAAAACAATAATGGGGGGCTGCGTCGGAAAATCCAAGGACTTCAACGCCGAGGAAGCTCCAATCGAAGCACCGATCGCTCCCATTGCAGCTGAAAAACTCGAGGCCGAAACCGTTGAGGTAATCATATCATTATCGGGATCTTCAATTTAGATTATCTTACACTTTAAAAAAATTAATGTTTTCCAGGAAAAGAAAGAGGAGCCATTGGTAGAACCATCGCCCGAGGAAGCAACGGCGACAAAAATGGCCGAAGCTGAGACCAAGGAAGAGAAAGTCGGAGCCGTTGAAAAGGAGGAAGAAGCCAAGAAAGTTGCAGAAACTACTGCTTAGAAACTTATTACAATGATGTGCTTAGGATCATTCTTTCTTTAGACTTCTGTTTATTAGCCATTTTTCTGCAAATTTTTTGGTACTATTTAATGGAATCTAATGTATGGCTTTCATCGAATAATCATGTAACAGAAAAAGCCTGGACTTTTTTTCCACGTTGCAAAGGGGGAAAACACATCTACAGTTACAGTCGAATACATAAAACAACTTCCTTTTATCGAACCGAATTTCTCAAGAATCATTCAAATACTATAACAACTCGTAAGTACATATATGCATCAGTGCATGCCAACCACCATTCCGTTTTCCTTGGATTTTCCTTCGACTTCTTCATCGTCATCATCCTTCACGGCCCGCAATATCACGACGATCAACAAAGGAAAGCTTACGGTCATAAGCGCCCAATTCGCCACGAGCTCGTGCAAAAATGGCACCTTATGCGTATCGATCTGCCAAGCAACTGCAGCGCCAGCGCTCTGCACTCCTTTGTAAAACCCAGCGTACCTAAAAATAACCGACGAAATTATTACGAAAGACTAATCTGAGCATGTCAGAAAAAAAAAAAAAAGACCAAAAGAGATGGCAGTAAATCAGTTACCTGCTAAGAACCTCAGAATCATCAGCCAAAGCTCCTATAATCCAATACACCATGCTCTGAAACATAGCATCAAGCAATCCGTAACTGAAGTACAGAACGAAAGGCCCAGCGAAATCATTACCATCCTTGAAATCAAGAACTCGACTGGGCAAATCGTTACGCCCATAGCCAAGCTGCTTAGCCAACCCGCCGCCCCAAATAGCAGTTCCAAGAACAGCCACGACACCAACGCCTAAAAGCCCACGAGCCCTTCTGCTCTTAAAGCTGAAGTCCATTACGTACCCAATGAATATCGAACCGATCATCTGTGCCCCCCAATAGAACACGTTATTCAAACCTCGGGTTCTTAAGTTGAACAGAATCCCATTAACGTTGTTAAACTGATAGCTGTAGAAGAAGTTACTAGCCCAAGAAGCTGGCACCATCAACAGCATCTTCCAGTTTAGGAACAGTTTCAGAACTTCGATGGCCTCGATCCTAACGCTTGAGTACTTAACGTTAGTGCAGTGAGAGCCATCGTTTCTTACTACACGACTAGGGTGTAATATCGACAGGGATAGGACGGTCCCAATGGTCATAAACACCATGAAACCTATGTAAGTGCCATCGTTCACAGAGACTGCTTTAGTTCTGTGGAAATTGGATACGAATGGGATCAATCCACCGATTACGCCTCCCATGTTGAAAATGCTCCAAAATATGGAAATGTATGTGCCTTTTCGATCGTGGGGCGGGTACGACGTCATGATAGCGCCTTGTGCAACCCATAATAGCCCAGCGCCTATGCCCAGGACAGCGCCGGCCACAATTGCAAAGGCTTGGTGGTGGTAATGGTTGTAATAAAGAAAAGAGCCTGCGTATGCATAAACGAATGAAAGATTGCACTTTTAAGCCAATACATGACTGGGAGTATACCAACAGTCGCCTATCGATAATCAAACATTATACGAATTTCTCAAATTCGATGGATTAAACTGAAGCCAAACCCAGGTACGAGTAGTTCGCCCTATTTGGTTAGAGTCGCGCAATTCATTTTCTTACCTGCGTACAAGACGTAAGTGGAGCATCCACAGAGCAAAGTCAACTTGGGTCCGAGGATGTTATAGATCCCGCCGCCTAAGATGCCAAATACGGCGAACGTAGTGTACAAAGCCGTGTTTGCGTTGTTGGCCGCCGTGGGGTCCACCTGCCCGCCGCCGCCCATGCCGGAGAGGGCATTGAACATGCCGGGGCAGCAAAAGCAGACAAAGCCTATGAGTATGACCTGTACTAAAGGCGAATTGTAATGGAAATAAGAGGGCTTAACGGAAACATTCGTTGACGACCCATTTGCAGTCTCTTCGTCGACTTGCGAACCCATATTTTGGTTCTTCGAAAAATGGTACGTTTCTTGGTTGAATGAACTGGGTAGTTTTTTGTGACGGCTATGTAAATCTGTGTGGGAGTGAACTCTATTTAAGGGGGAGCGTTTGAAAAGAAAATTGGAAACTTTTGTTGGAAATCTGAAATAAGATAGAATTGTGACGAAGGTAGACATGCAATGTAATGACAAATGGAAGCGATAGAGATATTTTTGGCTTAGTCCTAAAACCGTTTGCCGTAAGAAGACAAACGTAGTATGAAGTATGAAGATTCCCCGTCACAGCCTTGACTATTTCAACCATTTCGACGGAACTTCGATTGCCTGCGAAAAATTATATGTTTCAAGGATAAAGATGAAAAATAGGTTTCGGAAAAGTAAAATAAGTGAAATCGAATCACTCTCTTTTAGAAACTAGTACTCGTATCTTTGAGGGTTGTTTTTATTTGAGTATGATATGTGGAATGTCCTCAATCGAAGGAAAATTTTTCATTTACAATAAATGCACGTGTTCTTTTTCTTTCTTGATAGATAATCCGTTTCCTTCAAGTTAATCATAGTACTGTTATATTAAAGATCCGATGCTTCTGATAATGATAATGACCAAAGATATTAGCAGTTAATTAATCATTGACTATGTCGTCTCAGACCCACAAGGCAAGAACGATCTTGAGAATTTGTCGGGTTTTGCTTGTCAATAAGATAAAAAACAAATCAAATGGATAATCAGTTAAGGTAAGGAATCTTTTCGGAGAAACAATTATAGAACAAGCAAGCCGCCCAAGAATCCCATCCGCGTATTATTCTGCGTGGTGAATACAATTAAGATAAGAGTAGTGAATATTCAATCAGTTCGTCGTCAACTTTGTATATCCTATGGTAATAGTCTTAAATTCATCTCCTTCAATAGAGATCCACAACTTTAAGTGAAATTGAGGACAGGCGAGGCAATTGGCAGAGTTGGTTTTTTTAATTCAACAGATATATGGAGAAATTTGCACGAATTGAAAAAAAAAATTTGATTATAGGACTCAATCAAAGTAGACAGACAGCATAAATACTGGGAAAGTTGTGTACCAAAACAAAATAAAATAAAAAACAGCAGCAAATCCATCAAGGAAACTGAGTACCGAGAAAACCGAGACTGAAAAAACACAGAAAATGGTGGTTCAACGATCATATAAGCCTAAAAGCTTAGGAGGCTTCTTCCACAATGTTTCCCTTCTCACTGACGTAGATACCATCAAGAACTTCCTTATGTCCTTGTTCTTCACATGACATTTCTGTCAAAATCAAAAACAAAAACAAATTATTCACAATGCAAGGCCGATAGTGCAAACAACAATTCTAAGCTGAGAGAGAAAAGGGATGCAATTTATTACCTGGTTAATCAAGGCAGCTGATCTAGACACAAGCTCAATATCATTACCATCCAAAACCAGCTCGTCCTTAACCTTCTCGGATCGCACAACTGAAACCCCTTCAAGCATATCAACTTTCCTCACCTGATATTGATCACCGAAGAAGAGATTATTTAGTGCTAACGTAAATTGCAACGAGGATAGATATAAAGAGAACTCCGATCATACAATACAACGGTCATTTGATGTGTTCGATATAGTAGTTTTGTCCGTTTGGATATACGCGTACTGCTCAAATTGAGTTTAGAATGAGAGTTGAAAAGATATAACATTTCACTCTCGTTCTGAACTCTAACTTGATCAGCCGCAAGTATATCCAAACTGTCAAAACCACTATATACAACGCATCAATCACCGTTGTACTGTATGGTCTGAGTTCGCTTTATATCTATCCTCGTTGCAATTTACAAGTTAGCTGTCACTACAAAGCAATACAAAATACAAAGAAAAATCCCATCTTTAGTAAGAGTAAATCGAAAACATACCCTCTTCTCTCCCAAGAAGTTTCGGATCTCAATGGAGGTCCCATTGTTGCCGATCGAAGCGTTGATCGGAAAGTGAGCGTACACGAACCGCATTTTGTATCGGTATCCCTTGGTGACTCCGTTGATCAGATTCGCCACGTGGCTCAAAGCCGTACGGATAGCAGCCGTCGTCTTCCTCTTACCGAACCAGGCGTCGACCTTGAGCTTCTTCTTCCCCGTGGCCTCGTCCTTGATGAGCTGGAAATCGAGGCTCAGATGCTTGAAGTCGCGAGTTAGCTTGCCACGTGGACCCTCGACTTCGATCACCTTAGCCTTAACCTTCACGGTGACCTCATCAGGGATATCCATCGTGTCTGAAGATAGAATCGTCTTCATTTTGGATCGATGTGCTGCTACGTTTTTTGGATCACTGGGTGAAGTGTGTCGAGACAGAGGAACGATGCAGAAAGGGCAAATGCTTTATATAGTAGCAAGGAAAAGCCCTAGGATGGCTATTATTGGGCTGCAAAGTAAAGTTTATTATTGGTCGTTGGGCTCACAGTTTGTCCCTGTCAAATTTCATTTAAAACTAGTGGATAAAGATAGCAAGTAAAAAAAAAAGTAAAGGTCAATTTTTTTTTTTTATTTTTTTTTCTTTCATATGATAAGTTTGTTGATAACAACAAAATATACAAATACAATGCTAAAAGAACCCCAAATGCACCTTTCTTTCGGGCTCTTTTTTCGATGAGAGCTTTCGATTCCTGAATGAACAGAGCGCCATTTCATGAACTCAATGAGCAAGTTGTAATTGCGGGTAATAGATTAGTCCAAAAGTTACACAAACTCAATGAGCACAATTCTTTCGAATATCGGTTAGGATTGAGTTTGATGAATCTATGCTTTTTATTTTAATAAAAACTACAATAAAAGTTGAGAAGGGTTATCATCAAACTTCATCACAAAACATTCAGTAACAGAGAATCCAGATAACAACAAAACAGAATGTTTGCCATAATTAGGATAAAAACCACAAATAGGGTTCATCAAGAAAAAGGATTCTAAAAACAACAGCAGATCATAAGATCATAACATGTCTCGCAATGCAACTACTCAAGCGGCTGATTGAGCAGCAGCAATTCTCTTCCTCGACTCCTCGATAATAGTAAGCTTGATACCTTTGCCCTTGGGAAGGGAAACCCATGGCTTTGTACCCTTACCGATGGTAAACACATTTGTGAGACGGGTGGCAAACTCGTGGCCAATAGCATCTTGGACATGAATCGTTTCAAAACTTCCCTTATGCTTCTCGCGATTCTTGATAACTCCGACACGTCCCCTGTTCCTACCGCCAGTGACCATTACAACGTTGCCAACGTCAAACTTAATGAAGTCGACGATTTTGCCCGATTCGAGGTCGAGCTTGATGGTATCGTTCGCCTTGATGAGTGGGTCGGGATAGCGAATGGTCCTTCCATCGTAAGTGTTGAGGTAGGGAATTGCCTTCTTTCCAAACTGGACTGCTCTGACTTTGCACAGCTTAAACTGCACAAGGAAATTACAGAGTTGATTCATATGAACAAAAGGAAACTGAATTCGTAAAATTAAGACAAATGCAAGTGTTGGGGCCAACAAAATTATCGGTGATGTCTAAGAATCAACTTCTAAAGACTAAGGATAGAGCTTGAGGTACCTTGGCCTCCTCATCACGGATAGAGTGCAGACGGAACCTGCCCTTGGTGTCATACAGCAGTCGGAAATTCTCATTGGTCTTTGGGATGGACACAACATCTGCCAAAGAATGACATATCAGGACATCACATTCGCTTTAAGTTGAATCAGCCAAAGCAACAAGGACAGAAAGGAAATCATCATAGAAGGGCTTTCAATCACCCGAACAATCAAAGTGGTGCATATGATAATGGATTAATGACCTACAAAGACAGCTAATCAAAGTGCTTATACATGCATTCCAACTACACATAACTCACAAGTCCAAAAAGAAGGAGAGAAAGATAGGAGCCATACCCATGAAACCAGCAGGATAGGTTTTGTCAGTACGAACTTTGCCATCGACGAGAACATGGCGCTGCATCAAGATAGCCATCACCTCACGGTACGTCAGAGCATACTTGAGCCTGTTTCGCAATATCAGAACCAAGGGCAAACACTCCCTCGATTTGTGGGGACCAGAAGAAGGTTTCGGGGCCTGATAGGACGTGAATAGAAGATCGTGTACCGAGACAAAAACCAAGAACGTCAATCTAGAACCAAAAATCGAAATAAAAATATCGTAAGATGACCAAGGGAAGTACTCACAAAAGCGCCACCGAGCTTGTCAAGCATCCAATGTTTGGGCGCATTGAGCCTCTTCAAATGTTTCTTCAATCCGCGAGCCTGCAGTATACAGTTCATAGGATATTATGAGATCAAAAAATATATTACAATCGTAATGGATATGTAAGATCTGCGAAATAACGTTCACAGCTCGCAATCAGAAGATCGAACAACTACATCACCAGCGAACAAACAAAACCTATATCAACGCAATGCTTCCGAATTTCTCTAGAACACCAAGCTAATGTTTACAGATCACAAAGCAAACAACTGATAACAAACATCAAAACCAATCCACACCGCATCAAGCTCCTCGTTTTCAATAGATAAACAGAACTCGAATTCTCATAACCATCATCAAACTCACCATCTTGTCGTCGGCAATTCAGTAAGCAGTCGAGGTCTGGACTCACTGTCACTCCGTAAACTCCCCTTATAATCACGAAACCCTAATCCCTGTATTTTATATATCTTAAATGGGCCTTGGGCTTTTAAAAGTTTATTGGGCCATTATAGTCCTGTACTTAGATTCGTAACGCTGGTCCATTTTCTAAAGTAAGCAACCCTAGCCCTACATATATTTTTTTTATGTTCCAATTTCACGTAAGTCACTATTAATAATTTTACTCCTCATCGTTCTCTCATTCTCAACCATCTTACGTAAGTCACTATTAATAATTCTGTTCTAATCTCTTATGTGACGATTAAAAATTCAAAACTAAATCCGTACCCCCCACCAGAATTGATCGGTAAATTAGCCAACTTGATTTGGTAGCTTGTCATAAAGTACACCACTAGTACTTAGTAGTGTACTTTTCTAGTTAATGTATCAACATAAATCTTCGGTAAATAAACTGTTAATACTGATTAGTAGGAAGGAAGTATACATCATCAATAGCATCGCCATACCTAGTAATTAGTATGTAGCACATATATTCATATAATATTAGTTCCTCTGTACATGCTTACTTAATTACTTCTACATATACACACAGCAGGCAATCAGCAATCTCCTCGCTCTCAAACGATAGCCTCTAAATCGCAAAAAATGGAAGCAACGATAACAACAAAAGAGAAGGACGAAGCATGCAACAAAGCCATGAAACTAGCACATAGCTTCACAACGCCAGCAATACTTAAGACAGTAGTAGAGCTTGGCCTCTTGGACATCCTTAAAAACGCAGGTCCTTCTTCGGACACCTTTCTTTCTGCGTCTGAATTATCTGCTCGAACCGGTGCTGCTGAACAAAACCCCGAGGCCCATCTTCTGATCGATCGAATCCTAAGGTTTCTAGCGAGCAAAGAAGTCGTTAAGTGCAGTTTAAGGATGAGCCATGGCAGCATCATCAGTACTAATGGCGTAGAGAGGGTTTATTCCCTTGGAGAAGTTGGGGAGTTCTTCGTAAAGAACGAGGATGGTGTTTCAATGGGTGCTCCAATTGCGCTAATGAATCTAGACAAGGGCTTCGTCGAAACATGGTAATAAGAAAGATAAGACACCTTCTTAATTATTACCTCCAGCATAATGTCTTGATTTGTTAATAATAAGTATACTTAATGATCTTCCTAGGTATCATCTTAAGGATGCAATTCTTGAAGGAGGGAATACATTTAACAGAGCCCATGGTGGTGCTAGTGGATTTGAATACGCTGCCAAGGATTCAAGATTCAACGAGGTTTTAAACCAAGCCATGTCTCAAAATTCCCATATCATAATGAAGAGAATTCTCGATACCTACAAAGGGTTTGAAGGTGTAAAGTCCCTCGTCGACGTTGGGGGCAACGTTGGGACTTCACTTCATCTCATCACTTCCAAATATCCATCGATTAAAGGCATTAACTTTGATCTGCCACACGTCATTCGTCATGCTCCAAACTATCCAGGTAGATAGTATTATAACTCAACCAAAGAATATAAGCGGTGTTGTGTATTTTCTTTTTCGATTTCCCAGTTTGTTTCTCTTCGATTTAGGAGTGGAGAACGCTGGCGGAGACATGTTCGTTAGCGTGCCCAAGGCCGATGCGATTTTCATGAAGGTAATACATACATACATACATAAATAAAAATATAGTGTTTTCATGCATGCATGGCCTTCATCATGTGTGTTAGTCGTATATGCTGCAAATAAACAGTGGGTCTGTCACGACTGGGACGACGAGCAATGTCTGAAACTGCTGAAAAACTGCCACGTGGCACTCCCAGAGAATGGAAAAGTGATCGTCGCCGAGCACATTTTCTCTGAGGAACCAAACGATAGTGAGGCAACTGAGCTTTCCTCCACGTTGGATATGGTGATGCTCACTTACAATCCAAGCGGGAAGGAGAGGACAGAAAAGGAATTTCGCGAATTAGCCGAAAAAACTGGCTTCAAACACTTTCGTAAAGTCTGCCCTGCCTTCACAGTTTGGATCATGGAACTATACAAATGAAAATAAAAAACACACGTTGATTCGAACCAAACCATATGTAATAAAGGATGTGCCTCTAAATATTGACTTAAAACTCCAGAAATATGCACCAAATATTTAAGTAAAGATTAGAGTAAGACTAGAAGGTTCCTTCTACTACCACTCGAATACCAGAAAGAAGCAAAAAAAAAAACGAGAAAGTAGAATTAACTAGCTCATGCTATCATCGTTGGTCGTCTTCATCACCGATGTCATACTAGGCTCTCCTCATAGCTTTTCTCGACCAGCACTACGTCGGGAAGAACGAGACCCTCATACATAAACTTGTCCAATTCGATACCATTGCTATTGGCAGAAGATAGGTCGTATCCAAGTGCATTATCCCCAGGATTTAGAAGATGGCCCAAGTGTGTCCTCACATTAAAAATGGTGTCGTTTTCCCCGAAATCTGAAACGCGGGCAACTTGGGCATCGGCCAAAATGTATCTTGATCCATCGATATTGACTCCTGTATGAACTGGCTCTATGTCTAACACGATGTACTCCACTAGCTGCGATCTTGACAATAAGGGCTTGAAAGGTGACCTCCAATACTTCTCGGCGTCGAGGTAGGTTTGCCTTAGAGTGAATGGGTCTAACAAAGCAATGTTTTTGTCCACTTTGTTGCATATCACCAGTGGTCCGAGGTTGCCTAAGCTCTCGGAAACTTCCGGTGGAAGACAGATTAAGTCTTCGTGACATATAGGACAGATTTCGACCGAGAAAATCCGCTTGTAGTTGAAGTTATTGCACGTTGGATCATCATGAGGCACGGGTTCCTTATAGTGACGAATCCTAACTGGAGCTACTCTGTCCACAAAGTTGACAAACTGCAAACCATGGCCGAGGTTATTGAAGAAGAAACCGATGCCATGGTTCAATCGCCTGATCCTTACAGCATATTTAGCAGCTTCGTTCTTGAAAATAAGCTGCTCCAAACAGAAAAATGTTCTTCGGCGAGAAGGGACATCTTGCCTCAACTGTACAACGGCCACCCATTGGTCAGGACTTGCCTGAATCCTCGTACAAGACTCGCACGTCTGATCTTGGACAACGTATTCAACTACGTGAGATTGTTCGAGGATCGCTCCGTGTTGAACTTCTTTTTGAACCCTCAGTTTAACCTCAATCCTCTTGGAGTGAGGCTCGGTCCATATGAACTCAGCATGTACTATACGGACATTATCCAATTTCCTCAATCTCTCGACACAGAAAGTAAGCAGCTCATTAGATTCCAATTGGGCCTTAAGCCATGTTCTTGGCGGCTGCAAGTAGCTGTCGCATTCGGGGCAATGGATGATTACAACATGCTTCTGTAGGCCTTCTGTGATGTCCATATCTGTATAACATAAAAAATGGACAGCTGTTGGATACAAACTACACATAGTAACTCAAAACGTATTGGAAACGAAGGCCTCGACATCAAAGGACAGCCTAAATGGTCTAGCTAGGTTTTCCTCAAACGAAAATCACGTCCGTGAAATTCGAAGAAAACTTGATAGTTACAGGTTTTAAAGTAACAGAACAAAACAAATCAATCCACGCATCAGTTTTCCAATTGAATCACAAAATATATGCACCTTGATCGAGCTGCATCTTCGAAGAACGATGAAAGGTTTAGAGCTAAGGGCTTCGTTCCACGAATCGCATGGCTGGTTAAAGACCAGGTTTTTATAATCGTTCTGATAATATTATATGGGCTGAAGGCTTAGTCAGTTAGTGGGCCGATGACTACTAAATATGAGGACCATATAATTGTTTTGAATAGCAGTTGAGGTGAAAATCCATCAAGCCGAAATGTAGGAGGACCAAATAATAAATAAAACAAACTAGAATGGTGGAAAGAGCAAATAACTAGAAGCTTTTAGAACAGCATAGCTACCAAACAAAAAATGGAACTTTGCTCCCATAAATACGCGGAAGTGGATATTCGCTTTCCATCAATATCAGATCGACAAAAATCACGGCACTTTCGCCGTGCAGAACTAAGAGACCTCGTTTGCTCAATCCTATCCAGAAAAAATAGGGAGGCAAAAATTGAGAAAATCTATCCAATTCTTGTCATAGGACTAACTAACTCAACCCTACGCAATTATCTAAAACTGACGGTGGAGTTTTAAACAGCTGCAAGCAAGAGCATTGGTTGTCGTCGTCTCAACCATTGGACCAGCTTATATTATTCTTTGATTTTTTCTTTTTTTTTTTCTTTTTCAATCTGAAGAAAGGTTCAATCTTTATAACGAGCTGCATCGATAAAGATTCAACCTTTCTTGATTTTCTCAATCCTCTGTATAAACTGTATATACTTGGCCTTTTGTATACCTGTTGTATCATCTACTCTCTGTTAGGGTATACATTTTTGTACGTGCTTTGTAAAAAAAAAAGCTATATGGCCTTTGTTGAGACATTCCTGGAAATTTTCGAGAGGCCCACTACATGGGCTGTAATAATGGGGGTGATAAAGTTGTTAGTGCCTGTTTGGCTTGCTTTTGTTTTTGGTATTATCGTGGGATGGGCATGGAAACCAAGGTGGGGTAGTTTAAAGAATTCCAAGTTTAATATCTCAGCACCTTCCTCACCTTCTGCTGCTAACGCTAAGGTCCCTTGCTTTGCTTCTTTGGTGTCGAATGATGTTGTTGTGAAGGAACAAATGCCCTCCTCCGATTGTAATGATGAAGTTTGCAGGTGATTTTCTTGACCATTTCATGTTCATCCCCCCATTGACTTCTGATGTTTGAGCACATTGTGCATTCTGTTTTGCTTGAAATAGTTTGTCAAGATCACGAAAAGAAGACGAGGCACTTGTCAACGATGATGACTTAGAATACTTATGCCATCTTGTTGAGAGGAATGATGGAGGTCCCTCATGGAAGCACATGATGAACCATTCAACACAGAGTATGACTTACGAAGCTTGGCAAAGGGAACCTAAGGTCCTTTCATACATCCATCTTCCTTCACATATTTAAATTAATCTTGTTTATGTTGTAAGCTTATGTTTCCTTTTGATTTTCAGAATGGTCCTCCTCAGTATTGCAGCAGAACTGTGTACGAAGACGCGACGCCAGAACTCATGAGGGATTTTTTCTGGGACGACGAGTTTCGAATGAAGTGGGACAATATGCTCGTACACGCAGAGATTTTAGAAGAGTGCCCAAGTACAGGAAATATGATGGTTCATTGGATACGCAAGGTTCACATTTCATGCTTTGGTTAAGCTTTTCGAAAGTTCACTAACAGCTAATTTTCATTAATCATCCTCCCCAAAGTATTTGCATCTGAATCTTTATCCTTCTGTGTATAGTTCCCATTCTTCTGCAGCGACCGTGAGTACATAATAGGCCGTCGAATGTGGGAATCGGGAAAATCGTACTACTGCGTAACTAAGGTAAAAAGTTCAGCTCGTTTCCATTTCTTGATGGGAGATTGCAAGAACTTACATTTAAAGAATCTCGCCCACCCTTTGCATGCTCAAAACAGGGAGTACCATGTTCTTCTGTGCCGAGGAAAGAAAAACCTAGGCGAGTTGATCTTTACTACTCAAGCTGGTTCATTCAAGCAGGTAATAAAAGCAACTTACGCTGACTCTTTGCACCCCAAGAATTCTCTCAATCATCGCATTTCGTATGCAATGAAACAGTTGAATCGAGAAAGGGAAATGGGCAATCATCATCTGCTTGCGAGGTGATACTCTTCCACTACGAAGACATGGGCATTCCATGGGAGGTAGCAAAGTTCGGCGTAAGGCAAGGAATGTGGGGAACTGTCAAGAACATCGAAAAGGGTTTCAGATCTTACCAAAAGCACAGAGCATCAGGCGCGCCTCTGACCCACCATGCGCTCATGGCTCAGATATGCACGAAGCTCGACCAAGACTACTTCAAGGTTCTAGAAGGTTCCGAGTTGGGGTCCACGGAGACTCAGCTGTTGGCCTCGTCGGCCGACGAAAAACCAAAGGGAGGAGTTAACATACCGAAGCTGCTGATCGTAGGAGGAGCGATTCTTGTCGCATGTAGTCTTGACCGAGGTTTGCTTACCAAGACACTTGTGTACGGCGTTGCGAGAAGATTTGGGAATATGGGTAGGCGTGGGATTTCAGGGGCGAGGTAGAAACAGAGGAGGCTAAAATATATGGGCCTTCTTCTTCTTCCTCATGCAATGTGAGGAAAAACTACGCCAGAAACAGATGAGGCTGAATGTTGTATGTATAAAGAGAGTCGAGGAGATGTGTTGTGCGTGTTTTTGGATCGATCCAAAGACGTGTAAATAAAGGGTGGTTGTATATTGAAATGAAGTCTTGTTTTCTGCTGATATTCCAAGTAAATTCGCCTGAATAAGCACCGCCGGCCGGAGCAGCGAATGAGACGGCGGAGCCACCACCAGCACCGGCGTCAATTTTCATACAACTGTAGTTTAGCAGAAAAATCGCACCTTTGGCGGTAGTCAGTTTAGAAATGGATATACTTATAGAATTACCCATGGTGGGCCCGTTTAAAAACCTTCAAAAATCAAGTCACAAATCACAATGCGCGACGTACAACCCAGCAAAGCACCGGCCAATCGATTATATTTAAAAAAATTTAAAAAAAAAGCGTATATATAAATATATAATACTTTAATGAAATTCTACGTGTCCATCGATGCAATGAGCTTCTCCTCGCCACCAAACCTCTGCAAAGCCCTCGAGGTAATTTCGCCGACCTGCCTATATAACCTAAGCAACTGTGCTCGGCGCATGGCAGTCTCTTACAGTGTGCTGTCTGCTAACGTGCGCACTTCAATCGATACTAGCTCCTACCCTCCTCGATCGCCTTCTTGGGTTCGGCGGCTGTCGGTGAGACGAGCTTCCGCGACTTTCGGATCGACGAGTTCGAACAGGCCAGGCGCAGGATTTCTAAGACCAAAAGCTTCGATGGCTGAGATCGTGACGCCGAAGAGCAAAGGGAAAGTCGTCAAGGTGTTTGACTCTGAGGAGGAATTATCTGCGTCTCTGGCGCAGTACACCGCCGATCTGGCGAATAAGATCTCTCAGGAGAAGTCTTCTTTCACCGTCGTCCTCTCTGGTGGCTCGCTCGTCAAATCTCTCAGGTGATATGGTTTTCCTTTTCCTTTGACACAGTTTGTGGATCGATCTATCTGTGGAACTTGTATAGAGACTCGAGCTCGACTTGATTAGCTAAAAGCCTAAGAAATTCTTTGAACGGAAGACGATTTTAATTGATCAATTCGTGTTGTGCTCCACTGCCTGCAAAACTGGTGGCTGGAAATATCGGATTCTTCGGATGGATTGCTTCGCAGTCTTAGGAGATTGTCCTGTCCATTAACTGTAAACCATTTCAAAAGAGTCTCACTACGATGAAACTAAGGGCCATTGGTCTTCTAGGCTTCTGTACAGTCTACTTTGTCCAAAGGCTATGGCATGTTAGATGATTACTATGTATATCACCCCATTTTGTTTCTTGATTTCCTGCTTAGTTGTTATAATTAATGCACGGAACAGCGAATTAGTATATTTCTCGAGATTATGGGGTGTGATATTAGGGCGTTACATATACTTGAAAAAAGAGCTATAAATGAATTTTCTTGACAAGTCTACAATTATGCAGGAAATTATTGGAGCAGCCTTACAAAGATTCAGTGGACTGGTCGAAATGGCACGTGTTTTGGGTGGATGAGAGAGTGGTGCCTAAAGATCACCCCGACAGCAATTACCTACTTGCTTACAATGAATTTCTATCTAAGGTACCTCCCTCTATGTGTGATCTTAAAGATTGCTATCAATTCTATGGTAGTCCTATGAATTCGAAAGGGTACGAGTCTGGTCTAAGATAATAATCGTTACTCGTTACACTATTTGATTCTCTCGAGGTTTGTCAATCAATGCAGGTTCCAATACCCACTGGTAATGTATACGCCATGAACGATGCACTGTCTGCAGAAGGAGCAGCAGACGACTACGAAACCTGCCTC